>JARJIL010000001.1:39949493-41199493 GCA_038502395.1 Dittrichia graveolens | reverse complement strand
TGATGATTCGATTGAATCAATTGATTGTTTGTGGCTGATCCGGATCCTATGGACAAAGCTGTCCTGGACAAAGCTGTCCTGCGAGAACAAAGCTGTTCTATTTAAGGACAAAGCTGTCCTCTTTAGGTATAGCTGCGGCTGTACAACAAAGGAATCTGCGGATTCCAAAACGCAACGGTGGACGCTGTATAGCTCCCCCACCGGGGCGGTTGATGTGTTTGGTACCCCAGTCTGGTGCATTGAGCTGGGTTAGCTCCCCTGCAAGATATGTTACCTCCTGACTACGCCAACTCATCGCGAGATGCTAGGATAGAACTATCTGAGCATGATTGATGATATGTGATGTACTTATATTGATTGCATGCTATTTGGTACTCACTAGCTATTATAGCTAACAGTTGCTACACTCCACATGTGCAGGTAATCCTCAGTGAGCTTGGGAGCCTGTGGGTAGTTATTGCTTTGGGAGGAACACTGTTTTTATGTTTAAACTATGTTTATGTATGTTTAAGATAATGGTCAGCCAATTATGTATTCCGTAACACCAACTGTCGTTTGTGGCATCCTTTTGAATGTTTATATAGTTTCCCGCGTGTTTTTACTTCCGCTGCATTTTTAAATTATAATTCAGGTTTGATTGTCCTATTTACAGTCAAACCCACGCAGTTTGAAATCCCAAATTGTATTTTAAAAAGAAAATTTTGGTTCTCAAAATCACGGTGTTACGAGCTGGTATCAGAGCCTAAGTTTGAGTGAATTGGATACTTGGAAGAGTATTCAGTCTCAAATTCGGGTTCGACCATTATTTAAAGTGTTCCTCAGGAGGTATTGGGGTGTGAGAGAGATTGATATGTTTCACATGACTAACACAGTTGTTGATTATTTGTTTATTTGATTAACATGATTAATCAAGTATGGAAAAGTATACTAAGTATGTTTGACTTTAATGATCTAACAGAACTTAGAGATTGACTATGTCTGGAAGTGAAGATCGGGAGGCATATATTCGGGACTCGGAGGCTCGTCTTAAAGCCTCTGAGGAGCGTGTTCCCGAGAAGAAGATGGCCTTGGGATTAAAGGCTTTCATGATGTGTTCACCACCGACCTTTGAAGGTAATATGGACATGGTGATCGCAGAGCGGTGGATCCGCGATACTGAATTGGCCTTCGAGACATGTGAGGCTGATGAATCCAAAAAGGTGGCATATGCATGAAAGATGTTGCGAGGTAGAGCGGTGTCTTGGTATGATACGGTGATAGCTTCTACACCGGCTGCTGTCCTCAACTCTATGACATGGTCTGATTTTCTGAGGATTATGAGGGCTAAATACTGTTCAGCCCAGGCGGTAGAAGCTGTGGACAATGAGTTCCGAGCCTTGTCTAAAGGCAATCGATCTGTTGAGGAACTCATCACCAGGTATACCGAATTGGTCCGTTTCGTGCAGGGTTCTTTACCTGACGAAGAAGCAAAGATTAACTGCTTTGCACTTGCTCTGCCGCCGAAGTATCGATCATCCGTCCGATTTGCCACTACTCTGGATAGGGCATTTGATATTGCACGCCGGTATGAGACCGATCATGCTATACAAGCTGGGGGAACTTCCAAAAGGAAGTTTGAACAGTCTTCGGGGTCGAAGACTTCAGGTGGAGGATCATGGCAGAGACAGCCTCAGCAACACCAGCAGCAACAGGGGGGTTCTAGGTATAATCCTTCTGATGATCTATGGTGTGCTTCGTGTCGATCTAGGCATACTGGGCATTGTACCAAGGATACTGCAAGGTGTCCTAAATGTGGTCAAAAGGGGCATACAGCTGAAAGTTGTAAATATAGAGATAATGTATGCTTCAAGTGCTTCAAGCCGGGACACCGATCGGCTGATTGTAGGTCAGGTTCCAACACCGGATCGGGAGGAGCTGGTGGATCTTCCTCGGGTCGGGGGAAGAATGTTGCACCTCGTGCACCAGGCAGGGCTTTTCAAATGACAGCTGATGAGGCTAAGGCTGCAGGTGATGTTATCACTGGCACCTTTCTTATTAATAATTCTCCTGCCTGTGATCCGTTAAGCGTTGAAGTTGCTAGTGGTAGGATAGTCTCTGTTGTTCATAGAGTTCCTATTGCACTGATTGATATTGACGGGACTAGTTTCCCTGTTTCTTTTCTGGTTATGCCGATTGCTGGGTTTGATGTAGTAATCGGGATGGATTGGCTCAGCAAGCAAAATGCTGAGATTATTTGCTCTAAAAAGATTATTAAAATTCCTTTCTCTGACGGGTCATATGCTGTGGCTCGAGGTGAAGGAAGAACTTCTGAAACTCCATTGATTTCTCTGATGAAAGCTCGCAAGTTTGTAGCCAAGGGATGTGAGTCCTATTTGGCTTATGTTATTGATACACATATGGAGAAGAAAGCTATAAATGACATTCGGGTAGTTTCTGAATACCCGGGTGTTTTCCCTGATGAATTACCGGGTTTGCCACCGGTAAGAGATGTAGAATATCAGATAGATCTTGTACCAGGTGCTACGCCTGTAGCAAGATCTCCTTATCGTCTTGCACCATCTGAGGTCCGCGAGATGATGACTCAGATACAGGAACTTCTTGATAGAGGTTTCATTCGTCCCAGCTCTTCGCCTTGGGGAGCTCCAGTCTTGTTTGTTAAAAAGAAAGACGGGACGATGCGGATGTGCATTGACTACAGGGAGATGAATGAGCGAACTGTAAAGAACAAGTACCCTCTTCCTCGTATTGATGATCTGTTTGATCAACTTCAGGGTGCTACTTGCTTTTCAAAGATAGATCTTCGTTCTGGTTATCATCAAGTCCATGTACGCGATGAAGATATTCCAAAGACGGCTTTCTGGACGAGATATGGGCATTATGAGTTTCTTGTGATGCCTTTCGGGTTGACGAATGCTCCAGCAATATTTATGGATCTTATGAACCGTGTCTGTCGTGCCTTTCTTGACAAATTTGTCATTGTATTCATCGATGACATTCTTATTTATTCCAGATCTGAAGCAGAACATGAGACACATCTTCGCATAGTTCTTGACACTCTGATGCGAGAACAATTATATGCTAAATTCTCTAAATGCGAGTTCTGGCTCGAAAAGATACACTTCCTTGGGCATGTGATAAGCAAGGATGGTGTAATGGTTGATCCAGCCGAAGTTGAGGCGGTGATGAATTGGGGAATTCCCAAAACCCCATCTGAGATTCGTAGCTTCTTAGGACTTGCCGGTTACTATCGGCGGTTCATCCAGAATTTCTCTAAGATTGCAGGTCCTCTGACGAAGCTTACACTAAAGGATGTTCCCTATTCGTGGTCTGATGAACAAGATAAAGCATTCCGAACATTGAAACAACTCTTATGTCAAGCTCCAATTCTGACTCTGCTAGATGGGTCAGAAGATTTTATTGTTTACTGTGATGCTTCTTACGCAGGTTTGGGAAGTGTCCTTATGCAGAAGGACAAGGTTATATCTTACGCTTCCCGCCAACTGAAGCCACATGAGAAAAACTATCCGACTCATGATCTGGAGTTGGCAGCTGTTGTCTTTGCTCTGAAACTATGGCGCCACTACTTGTATGGCACCAAATGTGTGGTATTCACTGATCATAAGAGCCTCCAGTATGTTTCTACACAGAAGGAGCTCAATATGAGGCAACGCAGGTGGATGGAATTGATTAAGGACTATGATTGTGAAATCAAATACCACCCGGGCAAGGCTAATTTGGTGGCTGATGCATTAAGCCGAAAGGGCTCCACAGAAACCGTTAAATTCATGAAAATTACTATTGTTTCTGATCTTATCACTCGACTGAAGGAGGCTCAGCAAGAAGCCTTATTATAAGCTAATCTAAAGGCAGAAGTTATGGCTAAATTGAAGGAGCAGCTACAAGATAACAACAGGGGATTGAAGAAGAAGACAATTCAGCTAGTATTGGTCAAATGGAAGCATAATCTCGGGTCGAACCTTACATGGGAGACCGAGGAGGATATGAAGGCACGTTATCCCCACTTATTTTCTGAAAAGCAGATTCCGAGGACGGAATCTTCTTAAAGGGGGTAGATTTGTAACATCCTCAAAACGGGCCTAGACGTGTCCGATTATGGTTGAAGAAGAAGATCAAAGAGAACTTAGCAAACAACAATTTCCAGCAACAAATAGAAGGTCAAATCCATCCTAGAACATCATCTTCATCATCTCCATCATCTACTAAATAAGGATCAAAATCATCCCACAAGTTGTTTCTAATCATCTTTTGATCATTGTAAGTGCCAATTCATCCTTGTTCTTGATTATACCTTTCAAGACTTGAAATTCTAGGTTTCAAGTGGGTTCTTTGATTTAGCAATCAAGAACTGAAATTTATGATTGAAATAGGTTCTAATATCATTTATAAGTGTATAGGAACCAATTCCATGAATTAAAGTAGTGTTCTTGATGAGTTTTGAATTTTGGCTCAAATGGGTCAAAATTGGTCAAATACGGGTCAAACTGATTTTGACCTTCAAGAACTGAAATTTAGTGTTCTAATTGATCTTATAACTTGTTAGGATTGATTAGAACTCAATTAGTGCATTAGAAGTGGTGTTTATGCACAAATCCAATATTTAGCCTAAATGGGTCAAAATGGCCAAAATGGCCTAAATCTGTTTTTACACATCAAGAACTGATTTTTAAGGTTCTAATAGGTTCATATGACTTGTATGAATTGATTAGAATATTGGTTTTGAATTGGAATGGTTGTTTTGCTTGAATTGGCTAAAATAGTGAAAAATAGGCCATCAATAGGCAAGAAATTGGAAAATGATACCAAACAAAGAGTTTAAAGGTTTTGGTCAGTTGCAACACCTTCAATACATCATATTAGGTGTATATGGTGTGTTGCAAGTGTTGGAATTGGTCTACACCAACTTTTGGCCATTATGCGCACATCTTTGTCCATTTAATTATGATTTTCGTATGAATTAATTGGATAGGAGTTTTTGATGTTAGAAAGCTTCCACAAGTGTCAAATGGTCCTATGAAACACTAGATTTTTACCAAAATTGATTTGGAATTGAAATGAGCTAAAATGGGCTTGTTGTGCACAAAATAGCAATGGCTGCAGCTGCTGCACACTGGTCGCGGCGCGACACCCCTGCACACAGCCTAATGTGCTGTTTTGTGCCACGTATTCGCGTGTTGTTGCTTGGGCTGCTATAGTTAGTTAATAAATGGTAAAATAGCATCATTAGGGTATTGTTTCAAGTATCCTAGACGTTTCTCGCGTGTTCAAATGATTGATGCGTAGGTCTTGATATTATAGGTTGAATTGCCAATCCGTGTGTGCCAAAGCAAGGTCTTTGCTTATTCTAGCCTATCAGGTGAGTGTCGAATGACATAACAATTAATATACCTATAATACATATTAACAATGATTACAGAATTGTAAACCATGATTTGTACACGCACTTGTTCAAGTGTAGGATTGCATGATGATGCTAGAATATACCATGTTGACACAGTATAGTATGCACTTGATTAGGTGTATGCTATGATGAGTATTGAATATATATGCGCGCATTAACTGATGATTCGATTGAATCAATTGTTTGTTTGTGGCTGATCCGGATCCTATGGACAAAGCTGTCCTGCGAGAACAAAGCTGTTCTATTTAAGGACAAAGCTGTCCTCTTTGGGTATAGCTGCGGCTGTACAATAGAGGAATCTGCGGATTCCAAAACGCAACGGTGGACGCTGTATAGCTCCCCCACCGGGGCGGTTGATGTGTTTGGTACCCAAGTCTGGTGCATTGAGCCGGGTTAGCTCCCCTGCAAGATATGTTACCTCCTGACTACGCCAACTCATCGCGAGATGCTAGGATAGAACTATCTGAGCATGATTGATGATATGTGATGTACTTATATTGATTGCATGCTATTTGGTACTCACTAGCTATTATAGCTAACAGTTGCTACACTCCACATGTGCAGGTAATCCTCAGTGAGCTCGGGAGCCTGCGGGTAGTTATTGCTTTGGGAGGAACACTGTTTTTATGTTTAAACTATGTTTATGTATGTTTAAGATAATGGTCAGCCGGTTATGTATTCCGTAACACCAACTATCGTTTGTGGCATCATTTTGAATGTTTATATAGTTTCCCGCGTGTTTTTACTTCCGCTGTATTTTTAAATTCTAAGACAGGTTTGATTGTCCTATTTACAGTCAAACCCACGCAGTTTGAAATCCCAAATTGTATTTTAAAAAGAAAAATTTGGTTCTCAAAATCACGGTGTTACAGGTGATGAGGGAAGTAACGAGCGGTGGCGGTGGCGATGACGGTCAATGGTGGGAGGTGAATAATAAATTGATGATAGTTGGTGGTTGTTAAAATAAAATTGTAATTTAATATTAAATGGTTCGACCCAGACAGATCTTGGATCGACCCACGTAGTGATCCAATTAAATGGGTCGACCTATTGGATCACTTATTGGGTCAATGGATCTAGTTTTTTAACCCGTTGGATCATATAAATGGATCGGATCGGATCTAGATCAAGATCCGACCCATTGACACCCCTACTTTGGGGTGGCCGGGGGTAGAGATTTGGCGATGTGTCAACGACTAAGCCATATCACCAAAGCATGGTCACGGCGATGGGGGCTAGGCATCACGTTGGGAGTGGAGGAAGAATTGTTGGTGACTTGGTGTGTGGGTCCAACTCTTTATTTGTCTCATCTAATTTCTTTCTTTTTGTTTTTTTATTTATGTGATTTTTTATTGATAATAAGTATTATGCGAGTTTTATAATTTGATACGGTGAAAAGTGATCATTACCGGCTGAGTGGTATAATAAAAAAAACTGATTTGGCAATGTGATGAGTGTGATAGAGTGTAACAACACCTTGTATTTTAAGCTAGCGTTTGGTTGGTATGAATCCTTGGAATTCTGATGGACTCTACCCGGACCCCATGAAAAACCAATAATGCCTACTCCTTCAACTCATTCATAAAGATTTCTGTGTTTGGTTCACTTTAATGATAGAATCTGAAGGATTTGGAATCCATCAAATGAGGGAAAGTGAATTCCATTACTTGATGAAGGGATTTTAAAATCCTTTGAATGAGGGAATGTGGAATATAACCTTGTTACTTTTAAACATATCTATTGCCCTAATTATATTTTTTTGTCATTCCATCGACAAAACATGTGAGCCGACTCTACCCTCCAAACACCGACGGCTTTTTCCTCCGCGTGTAAACCCTCCACCGTAGCCTTCCTCCGTGGCCGCCTCCAGACCCTCCACCGTAGCCTTCCTCCATCACCGCCTCCGGACCCTCCGCCATAACCTTCTTCCGTCGTCGCATTCGGACCCTTCGCCACAGTCTTCCTTCGTTGCCACCTCCACACCCTCTGCCGCTGCCTTTGACCCTCCTCCGCAGCCTTCTTCCGCCGTAGCCTCTAGATCCTCCGGTCCAGCCTTCTTCCGCCGTCGCCTTCGGACCCTCAGCCGCAGTCTTCCTTCATTTCCACCTCAGATCCTCCGCCGCTGCTGCTTTCCACCGCAACTGCCTCTAGACCCTCCGCCCGTAGCCTTCATCTGCCGCCGCCTCCAGACCCTCCGCCGTAGCCTTCCTCCATCGCAACTTCCAGACCCTTCGCCGGAACCTTCCTCCGTCCCTGCCTTCAGACCCTCCGCCATAGCCTTCCTTCTCAACCGTCTCCAGACCCTCCGCCGTAGCCTTCCTCTATCACCGTCTCAAGACCCTCAGCCGTAGCCTCTAGACCATCTGCCGTAGCCTTCCTGCGCTGCCGTCTCTAGACCCTCCGTCATAGACTCCAGACACTTGGCCATAGCCTTTCTCCGCGGCCGCCTCCAAACCCTCCGCTGAAGCTTTCCTCCGTTTACAAATCAACATCATGTTTATTAGCGTGATTTTCATAATTTATTACTATAAAAGCTTAATTAATAAAATGAAATTTTAATATTTTTATAACTTATTCAATATATTTTTACATGAAAGTTGTAAAACAAACTAAAAATAAGTAAAAGAACAAGAAGGAAAATTCTGTCATTTTAATCCCTTTCTTTTGTGTATTATTCGGAAGCCTGAGCAGAATCAAGAACTCAAAGTTGGGGTTCGATAAATTCAATGTATTTGAATGCCCATAAAAAAAGAAGTAAAAGTATAGTTATTATTGATTAGGACCTATATGGTTGAATTGTTGGTTTCAAGTTCATCCAACCAAATCTGGGTTAGTTCATAAATGGGTATAATTACTGTTGTTCTTGAGGGTTTTGGATGAATTGATAACTTTGAAAGTTGAGTCCCCATTAGTGATTTCCAGTTGAAAACTTGCTTTGGCTTGATTGGAAACTCATAAGTTCAAACGGGTTGAAAACTGTGGTTTTCAATTGAACTGAAATCGGTGGTTTTCAATTGAATTGAGAATTGAGGTTTTCAATTGAATTGAAAGCTATGGTTTTCAATTGAATTGGGTACATGTGTTTTCACATGAATTGAAAACTTGGGTTTTCAATCCTGTCAAGGTTAGACTTCACAAGTGAGCTTCGACCCATCAAACTCGAAGTGGGGTTAGGTCGAGAGTTACATGTAGACGACTATGAGAATAAATTAATAAACTAAATAAATAGAGTACGTATATATATATATATATAGATATATATATATATATATATATATAAGGGGGGTATTAACTTTGAAACCACTATTGTAGGTGTTTGCCGGTAGAAGCTAACCTTTCGGTTGCGTATATTATTGGATTATTACTGTTTACGGTTGAGCTACGATCAGGTGAGTTACAGTAACTTATATATTATATTAGTGTTAAATGTGTGTAACTGTTGTATGATTATTTGTATAACTTACATGATATATTGATATGTGAAGTGAAGGGTTGTGTTATATTATGGTGAAAACATAACTCGGGCACAGTTAGACACATGAAATCCTTGGTACGGCTTGGATAGTCAACTGTTACCGAAAGTGTGAAATCGTCGACAGTGCACTATGTCGGTATTATGCGATTCGATTGTATGTGTGAATGTGTAAATGATATATTGATATGTGAAGTGAAGGGTTGTGTTATATTATGGTGAAAACAAACTTGGGCACAGTCAGACATGCGAAATCCTTGGTACGGCTTGGATAGTCAACTATGATCTAAAGCATGAAATCGTCGTAAGTGCACTGCGTCGGTATTCTGTGATTTGATATGTGATCATGGATTGTTATGTGACAAGTACATGCCTAGTGTGGTATGTAAGTGTGTGTGCTCGCTAAGCTTTATGCTTACTGTTGTTGATTTTTTTTTATGACCAGATCTTGGAAAAGCTCCAGCAGTGCAAAGACGGCTTATCTGTTTTCAAACGTTTCCGCTGTTTAGCTAAACAAAAATTTTCTCGGATTTCATATTTGTAATTAATATCTTTAAAGAATGATTATTGTACGACGTGTAGTTTCGTGTGCAGGACCTCGTGTGGAATTTTGTCTGAATAACTACAGTTATTTGTGTGGCGAGGTTATATATATATTTATATACATATATATAGATATCTTCATTTAATTACACTCGTTTTCAAAAACAAATTGGTGTGTTACAACTTGGTATCAGAGCCTCGGTTTGAGGGATTCGAACATACAAGTGGTGTGTTTGAACTCAAACCTTGGTTTTAATGATTTTCAAAGATCAAAATTTTAATTTTTTTAAAAAAAAATTGTCGGGTTGAGGACTGTAATTAGGGTTCCTTACGTGTTGTTGATTGTTGCTTGGAATCCGATTTACGGTATGAAACCTGACTAAGGTTTTCAAACATGAATGATGAGCTGTCAGTTGGAGCTTGGCCCTGGTGAGCACAAGGTGAAACATGGTGCATATGTATTGTTAGTGAAGTATATTGTGTAACTGAATACATGATATCTATTAAGTGTTAATGTTGGGTGGATAATCACTTCACCCTAATAATCAACTCTGTCTATCTTAAAACATAGAAATTTGATGATAACCAAACCCTACCTTCATTATGACTTAGAAAGAATTCAAACATGTGTTGTTTGACTCAAATTCAAGAAAATATGCTAAGTATGGAATCATCAGCTGATAAGTAGCCACTACTCAAGAGCATAAGCCAAAGACATCAGCTGAGGAATATCAGATGAAGAAAACAAGTGTAGAAGACCTTCAGCTGAGAAAAGACATCTATCAGTTGAGTGAAGAAAATTGATCAGCTGAGTGTTTACACCATCAGCTCAGCTGAGTGAATATTGGATAAGCTGAGGCCCATAGCATCAGCTAAGTAAGTCTTTCTAAACACAAGTCATCTTCTTACATAAACTGATGTATTTAAATGATCAGCTAAGCATTCTTGATCAACTGATCATATCAATACATGAGCTTATGTCTTCCTAGTATAACTATTGATCAACTGAGCATCTATATGATCAGTTGAGCAATAGGTATCAACTGAGTCTTAGCAAAAATGATCAACTGGTCTATTATTTCAACTGAGTAGTGAAAGTTAAAGTTTTTAGTACATTCTGTTAGCTGAGTTGAGAAAAATGTCAAATTTGCTCTTTCTTTCAGATTGTAAGTTTCATATGTAAAAGGCAGAACATGTGTTGTTTTATTATGCCTTAGATCTTTGTTTGTAAAAGTATAAAGCACTTTTTCGATCAATTATGAGACAAAAAAGTTTGATCTTATCCTCTGGAAAAGGAGAAAGATACCTCAATCAAACGAAGATCTCGAAGATTTGTTTCAACAACTAAAGTATGGCTGGCAATCCCATACTTGGTAAAGTCAAATCTAGAAGAAGCATGGTTGTTGTTTAAAGTACAAGCATGGAAAGGGAAAGACAGTCTTATAAGGCAAAATGTGTGAGGTTTAATATTTTATATTGTAAGTGGGTTGCTCTTTTTTAGAAAAGTACAATTACTTTTATCGAACAGTTGATTAACGTAACTTTACTTTTCACCCACTACCTTTACAATTAAAATATTATATTTCCACACACTCTGTCTCCTTCCTTCATGAAACCGGATGCCCAAGCTTCTATATATACTCATGCATGGTGGACATGCAACAGATAAGCTTCTACACAACACAATAGCAATCTCATCTGTTGAGAAAATTCGTAGAGTCTAGAAATTATGTAGAACCAAACTTGTTCATGTGTTGAACACTCTTTAACATACGTTGTTTTAGAGTTAGCTTGTTTATGTGTTAGACAAATTGATTGCCACATTTTATAATACTTAGAATTTCCGCTTCTAGTACATGTAATTCTTGATTCATAATCAATAAGAATTATACAAAAGTATAATCGTGTGTCTTTAATTTTCAAAAGCTAAAGTTTGTATTCAACCCCCCTTCTACAAACATTTGTTGTTGCGTACTCAATCAGGGACTAACAACTGGTATCAGAGCACGTTAGATAATCAATATCTAGATCTGTTTTGCTTACTCTACAACTGCTTCTACCACTCTCAAAATGGTCTCATCCTCAAATAACATGAACATCTCAAACACTGGGTCTCTAACAAGATGTCCCATGTTTGATGCTGAAAACTTCTCCATGTGGAAGAGTATAGCACATCTCTTTTTATCCACCCTAGATATCCAAATGCTTGAAATAGTTACTGAGAGTCCTTATGTTCCAACATCTGTTTTATCCATTCCATCAGAATCTGAAGGTCAAACCTCTACAACAGAAAGAATCATTACCAAACCCATGCATCTGTGGATAGATGAAGATAAGAGGTTGGTTAGCCTTGATGTTAAGGCTAGATCAGCTCTTGTCTCAGCACTATCCAATGAAATCTATCATCAAGTGCTTAATTGTACTTCTTCTAAAGAGATGTTAGATACACTTTAGCTGCATATGAAGGGACTGAAGAGGTGAAGGAGAACAAAAAGCTCCTTCTAATGATTTAACGAGGGCAGACATATCCAAGAGCAACTTTGTCTTGGTGAACAAGTTTCTAGACTCCTTCCCTGAAACATGGGATCACTTTGTCAGTGTTCTAAGACATAGTGAAAAGATCAAGGGAATGTCTCTGGTTGCTCTCTATGGTAACTTACTTAACCATGAGTAATCAGTCAAGCAAAGGAAGTTGTCATCCAAGGAGATGAAGGAGGTTATGAAAGCTGCACCAACTGCCCTTGTATCAAGAGATACAAAGATGAGAAGCTTTGCAGCTATTGATTCTGGTTCTGATGAAGAAGGGAGTGCTGGAGAAAGTGAAGAGGGAAGTCTGGAAGATTTGGTTGAAGCTGTAGCCATGCTGGTTAGGAAGTTCAAACCTTTCAGGAAGGGAAAGGGTGTCAAGAGGTTCAGCAAGAGGCCATTAAAGTTTGTCAAATCCAAATCTACTTTTGATGCCTCCATAGCAGAGTGTTACAAATGTGGCAAGATTGGCCACATAGCCAGTGACTGTAAGTCCAAAAGTAACACTAGTTCTTCATTTGTGCCAAAGCAGGAGGGCAAAATTGATTATGAAGCTAAGTATAAGAAACTACTTGCTGTTGTCCTGGACAAGAAAAGAAGAAGAAAGCCCAGGGCCAAGTTCTTGTAGCAGAAGAAGAAGATTGAGAAGAAGAAGATCTTTCCTCAGATGAAGATGAGGTGATCTCTGCTCAGTTCTGCATGATGGCCAACAATGATGATGGTAGTTCATTTGATGAAGACATGAAGAAGGCTGCAAAAGTTTGTTCAACTAGCAACAGGGATCCTTCTTCAATGTATCAGGTTGGCAAGTTCATTAACTATAATGAAAATGAAAAGAATGCTATGTTTGATTACTTGTATATTGATTTCCAGTCTGCTATTCAAAGAGAGAATAAGCTAAAACAAGAAGTAGAATCACTAAAGGTAAATTTAATTCTTAAAGATGAGGAACTTAAGCAGACAACAATTTTAAATGATGAGCTAGCAAATCAAAAGATACTTAATGAGATGTTAGTAAAAGAAACTAGTGAAGCAACTAAAAAGTTCAATGACCTCCAAAAGATAGTAAAGTCTTGGTGTGTATCTGTTGAAAAGACCACTTAGTGTGTCATGGAGCTGATACCCAAACAAGTTCAAGCTATTATTGGTGGAAATTACTCTAAGGTTGCTAAATATGTTGATTCTAATAAGAACCTTAATATCTTAGACAATGCAGACATTTTGCCACAAATCTTTTACAAGACTGTTAAAGGCAAAAATGTGTTCTCAAATAAGTTTGTTAGAAGCAAAAATTCCCGTGTAAAAGATCAATTATTCCTTCTGCTAAATCAACTTCTGGTAAGATTACAGAATGTAAAAATACTCAGAATATAAAGTTAAAAGATGCGAGTAAAGGAAATGAATCATTAGTTTAGACCAAAGAGACATTATGTTGTCAAACCTTGAAAACAAATGACTTAAATCTTAGTATTTCACAAACTGAAAAATCATTAGCAAATACTACTTTATCCATTGACTTGTTAGAAGATGGTAAAGGCTCAGCTGATGGCCTGTCAGCTGATAATAGCTTATCTTCCAAACACTAAGTTGATCTAGAAGTAATCAACTCTCTTTCAATTGAAGAAACTGTGAGTAAAAAGAATGATGTTCACATTATTCCCATTTCTACCTCTCCAAAGATTGGTCAAAAACTTTCTAAATCCAAATATCAATCCAAGGTGCCCGTAAATAAAGACCTAAAAGATTTATATGATAAGCTTCATAAGCTGAATGGTCAAGTTAGTCAACTGATAACTGATAATTGTCAGAAGACTAATAAGAAAACTCATAGACATTTAAATAATGTTGTTCAATGCTCCAAGGCCACAAAATCTCAAAAATGTTACAAGTGTGGAAGCAAAGAGCATAAGGCATTTGAATGTTCTTTAGAAGGGAACTTAAGACAGCGGGCTAGTAATGATAACTTAGCTATTCCTTTTATTCATAAGAAACCTGAGATAAAGTGGAAAGCTTGGTGCATTCCACAGGGATCCACTGAGTAGTGAATTCCTACTTGTGTCACTAACTCTTCTTTCATTCAATCTGTGTAGGGTGTTGGTTCATGGTTTCTTGACAGTGGATGTTCTAGAACTATGACAGGCAACAAGGCTTTGCTTAGTAACTATAAGAAAGAGAAAGGTCCAAGGGTGACTTTTGGTGACAACAATCATGGGAAAACTAAAGGCTATGGAGAACTTCATAATAGAAACCTCAAAATGTCCAAAGTATCATATGTCAAAGGGTTGAAATACAATCTCATAAGCATAAGTCAATTGTGTGATAGAGATAATAAAATCCACTTCACAAAGACAGGAGGTTCTATAATAAATAAAGAAGGTAATATAGTATTGAGTGCCAAGAGAACCAAGGATGTGTACACTCTTGACATGTCCTCTGGTGACCCTTCAAAGGAAACATTTTGTATTCCAAAAATAATGAGGATACAAACTGGCTATGGCACAAGAGGCTTTCCCACCTTAATTTCAAAAATATCAACAAATTGTGCAAAGGTGAACTAGTGTCAGGACTGCCTTCTCTGACTTATTCTAAGCCTAGACCTTGTACTGCTTGTGAGAAGGGAAAGCAACATAAGACAAAATTTCCATCCAAGCAGGGCCTTCTCCATTATAGAATCCTTCTATATGTTGCACATGGATCTCTTTGGTCCTGTTGCAACTGCTAGTATTGGTGGAAGTAAGTATGCCCTTGTATTGGTTGATGAATTCTCAAGATATACTTGGGTTTTCTTTCTTAAAGCAAAGAGTGAGGCTGCTGAAGAGATCATATGCTTTATCAAGAAGATGGAAGTGTTGAATGGTAATCTGGTGAGGAGTCTTAGTAGTGATCATGGAACTGAATTCGGAAATCAAACTCTGGAAACTTTCTGTGATGAGAAAGGGATATCTCAAAACTTCTCTGCTCCAAGAACCTCACAACAAATGGTGTAGCTGAAAGAAGAAAGAGAACATTGATTGAAGCTTCCAGAACCATGTTGTGTGAAAGTGGATTACCTTTTAATTTCTGGGCTGAGGCTGTAAGTTGTGCATGTTTCACACAGAACAGATCCCTTATCATCAAGAGGCATAACAAAACTTCATATGAAGTGCTCAAGGGAAGGAAGCCAAGCATAAGTTTTCTGCATGTTTTTGGTTGTCAATGTTTCTTTCTCAATCAAAAGAAACATTTTCAGAAGTTTGCTCCAAAAGCTGATGAAGGAGTGTTTGTAGGTTACTCTATGATTTCCAATTCAGACTATACAACATCAGAACAAAGGTCATAGAAGAATATGTTAATGTAAGTTTTAATGAAAATGACTTTGTTACTTCTTGTTCTTCTAATCATGTTTCAGGTGAAGAATTTAATGATCTTATGCAAACTGGAGAGACAACTCCAGAGCAAGTTGATCCATCTCCACCAACTGCTCATGATTTAGATGAACATGTTCCCATTGAAATATCCAACCATGTACAACCAACCTCATCCAATCACTTACCTCTACTAAGTAATGTGGGAAATGACTCAACATCATTGGACTCTAATTCCATAACATACATTCCCTCTTCAGTAGAGACACCCACTGATTATGAAAATAAAGTCATATCAGCCAATCAAAATGAAATCATTTCCACTGCTGATAGTCAACATATAACTTCACCTCCCCAAATCCAAATTCATCCAAATTCCCAAGCAATCCAAAAGGCCTTCAAAGACCACAAATATCATCCTCATAATCTGGTCATAGGCTATATAGAGGATCTAGTTAGAACAAGATCAAAAGCTTGCAACATCTACTTTTACTCTGGATTTGTCTCTATGATTGAACCAAAGAAGGTTGATGAAGCTCTGAATGATCCCCATTGGTTGACAGCCATGCAAGAAGAGCTGGCAGAATTCAAAAGAAATAATGTATGGACCATGGTACCCAAACCAAAGGATAAAACCATCATTGGAACAAAGTGGGTGTTTAGAAACAAGCTAGATGAACATGGGCAGATCATAAGAAATAAAGCAAGGCTAGTGGTACAGAGGTATTGTCTAGAAGAATGTACTGATTTTGATGAAACCTTTGCCCCTGTTGCAAGATTGGAAGCTATCAGATTATTCCTAGCCTATGCTGCCTTCAAGAACTTCAAAGTATTCCAAATGGATGTGAAGAGTGCATTTCTGAATGGAGATCCGAAAGAAGAGGTGTATGTCAAACAACCTCCTGATCATGTATTCTTTCTCAACAAAGCTTTATATGGTCTTAATCAAGCTCCAAGAGCCTGGTATGATACCCTCTCTTCTTTTCTCATTAACAAAGGTTTTACAAGAGGATGTATTGATAGCACCTTGTTTATCAGGAAGTACAAAGGTGATGTGATACTTGTGCAGATATATGTAGATGATATAATATTTAGGTCTACTAATTTGGAACTATGTAAAAAGATTTCTAAACTCACGTCTGAAAATTATCAGATGAGCATGATAGGTGAATTAAACTATTTTCTTGGTTTGCAAATTAAACAAGAGGTTGATGGTATTTTCATACATCAAACAAAGTACATCAATGATTTACTCAAAAAGTTTCAGTTTGATAATTGTTCCGCAATGAAAACACCTATGTCAACTACTCTTAAGCTAGGAAAGGACACTGATGGAAAGTCAGTGAATATTACTGCTTATAGAGGAACGATTGGGTCACTTTTATACCTCACTACTAGTAGACCAGATATAATGTTTTCAGCATGTCTTTGTGCAAGATATCAAGCAGATCCTAAGGAATCACATCTTGCTGCTATTAAAAGGATATTCATATATCTCAAGGGAACTCCTAATCTAGGTCTTTGGTACCCCAAAGACTAAGATTTTGAGTTAGTTGGATACTCTGATTCTGATTTTGCAGGATGTACATTAGACAGAAAGAGTACTTCAGGTGGATGTCAATTTCTAGGTGGAAGATTAAGAAGTTGGTCTAGTAAGAAACAGAACTCAGTATCAACATCTACTCCAAAGGCAGAATACATTGCTGCAGGAAGCTGTTGTTGTAACACCCAAGGTCCAAAAATATATTTAAATAATAGAAATAAATAATAAGTGTTATACGTGTGATATGAGTTGATTAGATATGATTAAATGTGTTTATAAAACTAGAGGGGCCAAAACTGTTAGATTAAAACTTAATTAAGTGTAGGGACCATTTATGTAATTTGGTTATAGTTGTAGATATATATTTGAACATTTCCTTGACTTCACCATGAAGTCTTCTTTCTCACAAACTTTCCGGACAAACACATACATTCTCTCTGCATACGTGAAGTGCCATAGTTCTACTTTTCTTTGAATTTTGAGCAAGAGAAACATCAAGATTTAACATTATTCCATCTCTACATCAAGTTCTTTATCATCAAGGTGAGTTTGTTTGATGTTTTAAGTGTTCATATGGGTTAAATGGGTCAAGGATTGATCCAAATATCAAAGGATGATATTTTGGTGTTAGTTGTTGGTTATTAGCTGTTTGGATGAAGGGAATCACCCTTATACAGTTCTAAATCATTTACAAATGAGTTTTAGATTAAAAATGGTCATTTACAGCAAGCTGGCCAACTTACTGGTTCAGACCAGAGCCGGACACGACCGTACCTTTGGAGGGTACGGGTGTGCTTAGGGCCAGAACCGCCTTTGTTCTTGAGGTACACTCCGTGACAAGGGGTAAGGTCACGGGCGTACCCTGTCTAGTCACGGGCGTGACTTAAGTGTCACACGACTTTTGACTTCTGAAAGTCGGATGAATAAGTTGATACAAAGGTCGGATCATTTGTAGCATCCGTAGGTCGCATGACCCAGGCACGGGCGTGCCTTATAGGGGTACGGGTGTGCCCTGCCCAATTCTAGTTTATATATTCTAAGTTTTAATATATGTTTGATATATTATTGGTATTATACCTGTAGAGACGTATCGTGGACGTTTACACTAAACTATAATCGTTTGTGGATTGATTTATAATATTACAGCTTATAAGGTGAGTTTACTAGACTATCATTCATATTTACAGCATGTGTGATATCATGATAGAATATTATGCATATACTATTCATATGTGTTGTTAGCATACTGCTATGTGAAGAAAGGCTCAGATGTGGTACAGTATTGTGACCTATGTAGCTGCCCTGGGTCTAGAACCAAAGGCTAGCTTTGTTGCCTGACATACGTATGGTATCTCTTTATGATTCTATACGTGTATTTATATGATCTATAGTTTAGCATGCTCATTAAGCTCTCGTAGCTTAACAGATACTGTTTTTAAAATGTTTTGCAGGTCATTCCAAAGGCAAGGGCAAAGCTTCCGTTTGACAGCTTTTTCTGAACTTCTTTTGAAACTTAACGCCGTTATGTAACATATGAATTATCAGATGTGTTTTCCTTGTGAAACAATACTTAAACTTTGTTGTAAATTATGCTTCCGCTTACTTTAAAACCTATATGTGAATCCTTTTTGTTATATTTTATTTAAAAATGGTTTTTATAAAATGAGGTGTTACAGTTGTGCTCAAATTTGTGGTTACAAAATCAATTACTTGACTATGATGTGAAGTTTGAAGACACCCAAACTCTGTGTGACAATACAAGTGCCATCTCCATCTCAAATAATCCAGTCATGCATTCAAAGACAAAGCATATTGAAATCAGACATCACTTCCTAAGAGATAATGTGCAAAAGAAAAAGGTATCTGTATACTACATCAACACTGACTTGCAACTTGTAGATTTGTTCACCAAACCATTGGATGAAGCAAGGTTCAATTTCCTAATATCCAAACTAGGTATGCTTAATTTCTAGCTTAGTAGTGGTTGATTGATAAGTGTTGAATATTAGGCTGTACTTATCTAAGCATCTCTTAGCTTTATAGATCTTGTGATAGGTAAGTAAAATTGCTCAGCTGATACCTATCAGCTGATCAAAGTTACTCAACTAAGGAAGAAATGCTCAGCTAAGTAGCTCTATCAGCTAATATACCAAGATTCTTTCCATCAACTGATGCTTTTTTATCAGCTGATGTCTCTCAACTGATACATTTCAATCACTCAGCTGATGAATCAACACTTAGTCAATTTTTCTTATTTATGCTCAGTTAATGCCTCCGTCTGTCAGATTTCATTTAATAGCTTATTATTATGTTTTCCATTAGAACTTTTGTCAGTATCTAACGATCTCTGTTAACTACACTTCATAAATATCCCACTTGCTCTCTCACTTCTCTTTACCCGTTCAAATTCTACAAACTCCCCCTCTCTCTCTCACTAAAAAGCGTTACCCTAAACTTCTCTCTCGCTATTTCTCTCTCACTCACTGTTCATCATCCCTGTTCCATGGCAACCTACATCCCTGATCCTGCATTCAATCCTGGTGAGAATCTTGCACCCAACCAACCAATGAATATCACTCCAAACAACATTCTACTGTGCACCTCCATCCTTGTCTCTTATGTAAACCAGGGGTATGAACCAATAATGTAGTTCCTTCGAGCCCTCTTTATGAAAGTCTTACTGCTGATCCTCACTATATTTTCCCCACCATCATTGGAGAACTCTGGTACTCTGCCACCTACAACATAAATGACAACTCGGTCCACTTTACCCTAGCCCAAGGAAACTTCCAACTGCAAATAACCACTGAAACCTTGAGGGACGCTATTGGTGTTCCTCATTTCCCACCATACACTGCCTTTACCTCTCGAACCCAAGTTCAAACCGTTCTTCAAACCATAGGCTACAATGAACCTGTCGTACACAGACAAATCAAAGTCTCTGCTCTCTCTCATCCATGGAAGTATCTGGCCAATGTGGTCATTCGGTGTTTTAGTCTAAAATCAGGAAGCCACCATCTCGTAAATCAAACCGAGTTGCTGGTGCTATATGCCCTAGTGTTTGGGGTAAATATTGACTTTACTCAGGTCATCTTCTCTGACCTAGTTGATAAAATAACTCAGAGCACCAACAAGAAATCCTCCAGAACTCAAGTGTCTTACATTCGATTTTTTAGCATGGTTGCAGTGATGGTGATTGGTGAAAATGATTATATTGGGCTAAATGAACATCTTGAAAGTATTCCTGTCCTTGCTATGGGTGAGAAAGTATTCCATTTTATCAAGGCAAATAGAGGTCCCTCCCATCACTGCTCAAATGCAAGAATTGATTGATACTGCTGCTGAGGCAAATGTTGATAATGTGGATGGTGATGGTAGTGGTGCTGAGGAAAGTGATAATGGTAACAATGCTGATGGTAGTGGTGGTGATGAAGGTGATAGTAATGATGGTAGCGATGCTGGTGATCATTGTTTTGCTCCTCCCAGTCCAATGATTATGAGTCCCCTTGGTGATGCTGCTGTGCTAGACCAACCAGAACAAGAAATCTCTGAGCAACTGCTTGAACTCATTGATAGAAGCAGGCAAATCATTTCCCAAGGTAAGGATAGCTCTGACTCTACTTCCAAGGATATTCAAATGGTAGTCCCAACCTTTGATACCCCATCCTCATCTCCAATCCATACACCAACTAAACAGCCAAGCTCTAGTGAACCTCTAGTGTTCACTAGTTCTACTCCCATTCATAGCCCCTTATATACAAGGTCCATAGAGGATGCTCATAATGAGCCCTTTGAGGTAGTAACATCTACACCTCTGACCTCAACACAAATGGACCCTTCACATGTTGAGGGGGGGGGCATTGGATGTTGAACAACCTGAGCCAGTGGATGTATCCTCCCAACATGATACATTTGTAAAAATGGGACTTAAACTGTAATCTGAGACATCCTCCCAAAAGGATGCTCTCATTAAAAGACAGACCTCCTCCCAAGGTCACTCTGTGTCTACCCGAATTTTGAGTCAGCCTATGCCATTCACATTCTCCCAACAGAATGTGGATCCAATAAGGGATTCCCTAGTGCTGAGTGCATCCCACACTCACTCCACATAACTTGCACCTATAATCGATTCATTTCTTACACATGCACAGCCTGCTAATGCTTGTGGTACAAACCAATCACTTGTACAGGGCTCAACAGCCTTTCCCAATGAATTTGAGCTTATACACCAAGGCTCAGATGAGGGAACCCAATCCATACCCAATATCTTTGAATCAATCTCAACCTCCTCCACCTCTCAACCTCCTCCACCTCTCAACCTTCTACCTCTACCCTAAACGAAAACCTTACCCTTCTTCAAACCATCAACCACAACCATGAAAACCTAACTCAAACCTTCCATACCTTCTAAACCCAAACACATACTCACCTGTCAAAGCTTGCACAAGACATTGAGTCACTTAAAACCTCAACCCAAACCTCCCCTGCACCTACTACACCTTCCAATGATCTTAACCCCATCTTAAACAAAATAGACCACTTAACTTCCCTTCTCCCTTCTCCATAATCTACCCCCATCTTACCTCAATCCACCATCTCTGCCCTAAACCAAACCTTCTAACCCAACTCCAAACTCTAAGACCAATAAACCCAAACATTTCTGTACCCATACTAGAATAACTCCTACCCATGCCTTACTTCCTAAAAGGCATCCTTGATGATATATAAGCCCTCACTAAACAAAGAAGAATGAGCAATCTTTCACTATGAAAAGCTCTTAGGGATCTCAAGGATGACCTCTCTCTCCAAATTTCTAAACTTTCTACTGATACACCTTCCTCAACTCATACACCTACCCTGCCCTTACCTCATCCCCAAAGCCAACCACAGGTGACTCCCCTCCTTTTTTTGATGATGACAAAAGGGGGAGAAATCTTCAAGTTCAACAAGGGAGGATGATCCTTCAACAGATGAAATAGATGCTACATGCTCTGAAACAGCCACCAAAATCTTGCAGTAGGAAGCACCCAAAGCAACAGCTCCTCCTGCTCTCAAAAGAAAAGCAACTTCTGAGGGGGAGCAAAAGGTCCCAAAGACACTAAACCGCATGGAAAATAGGCCAAAGCCTAAAAAGAAAGTTACTGAGGGTTGCTCTCCAAAAACCATAAACATACAGTCTGATTCTGATGATGAGGATGATACTCCATTATTTGATATCCTCAGAAGAAGAAGACAAAGCCCCAAATCATCCCCTGCTTCAATAGTCCAACCATCTCCATCAGTCCAAAAGCCTTTAACCTCTGCTCCCAAAGATAAAGGGAAAAGAAAATTGAAAAGTGAGCAACTTGAAGAGGAAGAGCAAAGGAAAAGGGAGCTTAAGCTCAAAGAACAAGAGGAAAGGGAGAATATCCAAATGGCTCAAGTCTTAGGTGTTCAAGTGGAGGAAATCTACGAAGCCAAAGAGCTAGCATATGCATAAGAGCAAAAAAAACAACAAGTTCAAGCTACTGCTCAAACAAAATTGGCAAGTGAGAAGTCTCAAGCTGAGATGCTCAAAGCAAGATCCCATGCAGATGCAATTAAAACTCTTTTCAATCTTGACCTATCTGCTCCCTACAATCTTAGTCAGCAAAGAATCAAAATCTTCAGAGAAAGAATCAACATTATAAGAAGCAGAACTGAGCCTACTCCAATTAAAAAGGCTTCTGTCCACAAAGGTGATGGTGATCCATATCTCAAAGTCACAAGGCAAAACAGCTTCAACAGTTGTGAAACTGTATCATATGACAGATGCAAAATGTATGGGTTTATTGAGTTAGTTGAGATCATCTACCTCCTCTACAAATCCAAGAGCAAGCTAAAAGTCCAATTCATTCAGAAAATTCAAGCTTGGATAGCTCTTGCTATTTCACAAAATGCCTTTACTCATGATGATTATTATAGGCATGTGCATACAGTTGAAAATCTACACAAGAAAGGTTCAAAGCCTTTTCAACCATTTGAGCATAGAGAGGTATTACCCCAACATGAATATCTTTATGATTTTGAGGGTCTCAACACAGCTCTCCCACTTAACATCACCCTTAAGCTTTTCAAATTCATATATATGCCTGTTGAGGGTATATTTTTCTTGGACAAAAGTGGTTCCTGGAGGTTCTTTAGGCAGTCTGAAATCCCAAAGGCAGGCAAGAGCTTTCTCTTTGGACTTAGGTTATCTACAAGAGGCAGAACCGAAAATGACCAATTTGAGGCCCTTGTACAAGCTCAGTGTGAGGTTCTAGCCGAAGCATATCCTCTTGCAAAAGCGTTTGAAGTTAAAGAAGACGAATGGTGGGATTGATGACTGGGCTATCTCTGAAGATTTATTGATTACTCTTGTTGTTGTATATTTCTTGTAAATATTGTTTAGTTTCTTCTTAGACTAGTATAGCTAGCAGTTAATCTCTTGTAAATACTTTTTTACCTTTCTTTATTCTGTTATTCAAGTCATGTTTATGTAAATCTAGAAAATAAAAAAGATATAAAAGTGGAAAAATGAAAATATACCATAAAAACAGAACAAAATGGTACAACAAAGAAAAAGATTCCACAAAAACAGAACAAAATGGAACACTAGAAAAGAAACCAAAAACATAACAAGGTTGAAATAAAAAGAGCTACAAAAAACAGATAGCTAGGTAGCCAAATGCACTTAAAAGTTTAAATATTTTGTATTCGAAGTCAAACTGATTCTTCAAAAAGAAAAAAGCTTTTGTCATCATCAAATAGGGGGAGATTGTTGGGGAGATAATCACTTCACCCTAATAATCAACTCTGTCTATCTTAAAACATTGAATTTGATGATAACCAAACTCTACTTTCAGTATGACTTAGAAAGTATTCAAACATGTGTTGTTTGAATCAGATTTATGAAAATATGCTAAGTATGGAACCATCAGCTGAGCATCCGCTACTACTCAAAGTATCACCCGAAGGACATCAGCTATGGAATATCAGATGAAGAAACAAGTGAAGAAGACCATCAGCTGAGGAGAATCATCTATCGGCTGAGTGAAGAAAATTAATTAGATGAGTGTTTACACCATCAATTGAGCAAAGATCCTAATTAGCTATACCATCAGCTAAGTGAATATTGGATAAGCTGAGGCCCAGAGCATCATCTAAGTAAGTCTTTCTAAACACAAGTTATCTTCCTATATAAACTAATGTATTTAAATGATCAGTTGAGCATACTTGATCAATTGATCATATCAATACATGAGCTTATGCCTTCCAGTATAACTATTGATCAACTGAGCATCTATATGATCAGCTGAGCAATAAGTATCAACTGAGTCTTTTCAAAAATGATCAACGGATCTATTATCTCAACTGAGTAGTGAAAGTTATAAAGTTCTTAGTACCTTTTGTTAGCTGAGTCGAGCAAAATGTCAAATCTGCTCTTCCTTTCAGATTGTAAGTTTCATATGTAAAAGGTAGAACATGTGTTATTCTATTATGTCATAAATCTTTGTTTGTAAAAGTATAAAGCTCTTTTTTGATCAAGTACGAGACAATAAGGTTTGATCTTATCCTCTGGAAAAGGAGAAAGATACCTCAAACAGATGAAGATCCCTAAAATTAGTTTCAACAACTAAGTATGTCTGGCAATTCCATACCCGGTAAAGTCAAATCTGAAGAAGCATGGCTATTGTTTAACTTACAAGCATGTAAAGGGAAGGACAGTCTTACAAGGCAAAAGGTGTGGCATTTAATATTTTATATTGTGAGTGGGTTGCACTTTTTCAGAAAAGTACATTTACTTTTATCAATTACTTGATTAAAGTAACTTTACTTTTCACCCACTATCTTTACAATTAAAATATTATATTTCCATACACTCGTTGTCTCCTTCCTACATGCAACCGGATACCCTTGTTTCTATAAATATCCATGCATGGTGGGCATGCAAAAACAAGCTTCTACAGAACACAATAGCAATCTCATCCGTTGAGAAAATTCGTAGAGTTTAGCAATTGTGTAGAACCAAACTTGTTCATGTGTTGAACACTCCTAAACATTAGTTGTTTTAGAGTTAGCTTGTCTATGTGTTAGACAAATTAATTGCCATTCTTTGAAGTCTTAGTGATTACTCTTGTTGATGTATATAATTGTAATTAGTTTTACTTTCTAATATAGCCTAATTCAGATCAAACGGTTGATCCTTTGTAAATATTTCCTTTATTATGTTATTCAAGTGATGTTTATGTAAATCAGAAAATCAAAAAGATATAAAAATAGAAAAATGAAAAGATACCACAAAAACAGAACAAAATGGAACAACAAAGAAAAGGATTCCACAAAAACAGAACAAAATGGAACACTAGAAAAGAAACCAAAAACAGAACAAGGTTTAAATATAAGGAGCTACCAAAAACAGATAGCTAGGTAGCCAAATACACTTAAAGGTTTAAATAATTTGCATTCGAAGTCAAACTGTTCTTTAAAAGGAAAAAAGGTTTTGTCATCATCAAATAGGGGGAGATTGTTGGGGAGATAATCACTTCACCCTAATAATCAACTCTGTCTATCTTAAAACATAGAATTTGATGATAACCAAACCCTACCTTCAGTATGACTTAGAAAGAATTCAAACATGTGTTGTTTGAATCAGATTCAAAAAAATATGCTAAGTATGGAACCATCAGCTGATAAGTAGCCACAACTCAAGAGCATAAGCCAAAGACATCAGCTGAGGAATATCAGATGAAGAAAACAAGTGTAGAAGACTATCAGATGAGGAAAGACATCTATCAGCTGAGTGAAGAAAATTGATCAGCTGAGTGTTTACACCATCAGCTGAGCAAGGATTTTCCTCAGCTATTCCATCAGCTGAATGAAAATTGGATAAGCTGAGGCCTAGAGCATCAGCTAAGTAAGTCTTTCTAAACACAAGTCATCTTCTTACATAAACTGATGTATTTAATGTTGGATATATGTCCACTGATACACGTATATTGGATCACTCCGGATGAGGCACGGGCTTATTGGGTCACACGCCAAGCGTTGAATCCGGCAGCACATGTCAAGAGAGAGAATTAGGGTTTCTGTCAACCTTCACGGGCCCTCACGGGTCGTGAAGAGGTCGTGACGTGAAGCCCTTCACGAGGGTTCATGGGCCGGTCGGGGATCGTGGGGGTGATGCCTTCACGACTTCCTCACGGGCCGTGAGAGCCCGTGAAGGCAGAAGTCTAAGTGACACTTTGATATTATTGGACCTTTTGTTTGGTCCAATAGAAGGGTGCCATTATGGCCGACCCTGGTGCCACCTGAAGAACCAATCTGCTTATATAAACCCCTCTCAATTCTCTCTATAGGACCTTTTGCCAAATTCACATACACACATATTAAAGAGAGCCTAGAAGGAGACTTTTATCAAAGGAGTTTGTGTTGGTTGTGAGCAAGAGTTCTGGTGTTGTTCTTGAGTGCAAGTTAGAGTATCTCAAGCTTTAGCAAAGGAGATTCATGGTTTGCTTGGAGTGGATATCAATAGAGGAACTCATCTTGGAGTTCAAGTATTGCATCTACAACATGACCACCACCAGAGACATCAAGGGTATGGTCTCACTTTCTGGTTTCGTTTGTTCTTCTTGTTGCTATCATTTTTGAAGTTTGATCCCACTATGTGTTTCTTGTGCATGAGCTTTCTCTTTGGACTTAGGTTATCTACAAGAGGCAGAACCGGAAATGATCACTTTGAGGCCCTTGTACAAGCACAATGTGAAGTCCTAGCCGAAGCAGATCCTCTTGCCAAAGCCTTTGAAGTCAAAGAAGAACAATGGTGGGATTAAAGACTAGCCATTCTTTGAAGTCTTAGTGATTACTCTTGTTGATGTATATAATTGTAATTAGTTTTACTTTCTAGTATAGCCTAATTCAGAACAAACAGTTGATCCTCTGTAAATATTTCCTTTATTATGTTATTCAAGTGATGTTTATGTAAATCAAAAAATCAAAAAGATATAAAAATGGAAAAATGAAAAGATACCACAAAAACAGAACAAAATGGAACAACAAAGAAAAGGATTCCACAAAAACAGAACAAAATGGAACACTAGAAAAGAAACCAAAAATAGAACAAGGTACAAATAAAAGGAGCTACCAAAAATAGATAGCTAGGTAGCCAAATGCACTTAAAAGTTTAAATATTTTGCATTCAAAGTCAAACTGTTCTTTAAAAGGAAAAAAGGTTTTGTCATCATCAAATAGGGGGATATTGTTGGGGAGATAATCACTTCACCCTAATAATCAACTCTGTCTATCTTAAAACATAGAATTTGATGATAACCAAACCCTACCTTCAGTAAGACTTAGAAAGAATTCAAACTTGTGTTGTTTGAATCAGATTCAAAAAAATATGCTAAGTATGGAACCATCAGCTGATAAGTAGCCACAACTCAAGAGCATAAGCCAAAGACATCAGCTGAGGAATATCAGATGAAGAAAACAAGTGTAGAAGACTATCAGCTGAGGAAAGACATCTATCAGCTGAGTGAAGAAAATTGATCAGCTGAGTGTTTGCACCATCAGCCGAGCAAGGATTTTGCTCAGCTATTCCATCAGCTGAGTGAAAATTGGATAAGTTGAGGCCCAGAGCATCAGCTAAGTAAGTCTTTCTAAACACAAGTCATCTTCTTACATAAACTGATGTATTTAATGTTGGATATATGCCCACTGATACACATATATTGGATCACTGCCGATGAGGCACGGGCCTATTGGGTCACACGCCAAGCGTTGAATCCGATAGCACATGTCAAGAGAGAGAATTAGGGTTTCTATTGACCTTCACGGGCCCTCACGGGTTGTGAAGAGGTCGTGACGTGAAGCCCTTCACGGGGCCTCAATCTGGGACTAACAGTTAATGACTATATTCATGTCTAAGCGAATCGTGAATACTGTGTACTATGTATAATGGTAACCATATATGTTTAGAATGGATGATTTGACCTTATTTCATGTTCTCGTTTGATGTTGTGGTAGGGTAGAATTAAACACTCGATTTCTTATATGAATTAACATTATGCATGGATGTATTCATGGTATACTTAGACTAGGATATGATGATTTGTTCGGGAAATCTTATATATTTTCATGACTTTATGACAGTATAAGAACATTAAGTTACCTATGGATGAAGTGAAATACTTTTAGCTAGTATGCTTTCGTATAAAGATAAATAGGTATTGGTCTATACATGAAGCTGTATGTGATAAAGTGATACATGGTCTAAGCCCGTGGACCAGGATTTCGAGTGGTAAAGGCAAGACTCGGTATGTGTAATGTGTTTAGAATAATATACGGGCCCATATTATTACAAACACATGATACATATAAGAACATGCTGGAATCATGGGAAATCTTGCAAATCAGGTGAAGGGTTCTTGTAGGACAGTAGTATGCCTGTAGAGTAGGAGTGCCTTAGTATGATTAGGGCTGCTTCAGATATGAGTAAGGCATGCTAGAAATACGTATAGAATGTGAATTCAACTGCGTTATGATTAAGATGGTATGGTAAAGCCACCTATGAGGAGTGCGTTATTTATACTTCCAAATGATGATGGGGGAGGCAAGAGTAGAAAGGGACGTTATTGCGGGCGTGGATAATGTATCGGTGAAACTAGAAACATTTTGAGAGGTGGAGATAGCAGACGAAAAAGTCGTTAATGTATCCTTTATTTATAGAAACAATGTAATGGAGGGAGGTGATGTCAAACTTCCTATGGATTTTATTCCGTTTCACATGCGGGAGCTTTAAGTAGTGGTGAAAATGGAATGGCTCGGTCGTCACCAAGCCAACATTTTATACAAACAAGGAACCGTGTGGATTCACACCCCGAGTGGGGGAGAAACTCTAATCTACAGTGAACACGAGGCGAAACTACAATCTACTTCTCGCTGGAACTGGAACCAGCTGTGATGGGATTCAGACTAGTGTTACTAGTGAGGCTGATCCTCACCAACAATCAATACTGAATGAAGAGGTGTACGGGAAGGAAAATCAGGAGAATGTAACACTGGAAAACATTATTCTCGGTAGTGAGGAAGAGAAGAGAAAATGGAGAGGGAAGTTGTTATAACTTCCAAAGTAAAAGCCGATGAGATGAAAGAGCTAGGGGAAATGATACCTCAGATAGTGACTAAGATAAAGGAGGATATAGGAAAGATGATTGATCAGAAGTTGAGCATGTGATGGGCCGTACGAGAGGCTACAAGTTCTACTTCCACTATTATTATAGCAGCAGATAAGATACAGAGGAATTGCACTTATAGAGACTCTTTCGCATGTCAATCACCAATCTTCGGGCGGGATTCGAGACCCCAGTGAGAGCACTCAGTAGACTTTGAGGTAGAAGAAGCTTTCCACACATATCACTGCACAGAAGAAAGTAAAGTATGGTTCGTATCGAACCTGTTAAGGGGAACACCAATTTTATTCATTACGAAGAAGAATGGCACGTTCCGTATGTGTATAGACTACCATGAATTGGAAACTTTGAAGGTCAAGTCCCCATTAGTGATTTCCAGTTGAAAACTTGCTTTGGCTTGATTGGAAACTCATAAGTTCAAACGAGTTGAAAACTGTGGTTTTCAAGTGAACTGAAAACGGTGGTTTTCAATTGAATTGAGAATTGAGGTTTTCAATTGAATTGAGAACTATGGTTTTCAATTGAATTGGGAACATGTGTTTTCACTTGAATTGAAAACTTGGGTTTTCAATCATGCCAAGGTTAGACTTCCCAAGTGAGCTTCGACCCATCAGACTCGAAGTAGGGTTAGGTCGAGAGTTACATGAAAACGACTACGAGAATACATTAATAAAATAAATAATAAGAGTACGTATATAGATAAGGGGAATATTAACTTTGAAACCTCTATTGTAGGTGTTTTCCGGTAGAAGCAAACCTTTCAGTTGCGTATATTATTCGATTATTACTGTTTACGGTTGAGCTACGATCAGGTGAGTTACACTAACTTATATATTATACTAGTGTTAAATGTGTGTAACTATTGTATGATTATTTGTATAACTTACATGATAAATTGATATGTGAAGTGAAGGGTTGTGTTATATTATTGTGAAAACACAAATCGGGCACAGTCAGACACGTGAAATCCTTGGTAAGGCTTGGATAGTTAACTATGACCCAAAGTGTGAAATCGTCGAAAGTGCACTACGTCGGTATTATGCGATTCGATTTTATGTGTGAATGTGTAAATGATATATTGATATGTGAAGTGAAGGGTTATGTTGTATTATGGTGAAAACACAACTCGGGCACAGTCAGAAATGTGAAATCCTTGGTATGGCTTGGATAGTCAACTGTGACCCAAAGTGTGACATCATTGTAAGGTGCACTGCGTCGGTATTATGTGATTTGATATGTGATCATGGATTGTTATGTGACATATACATGCCTAGTGTGGTGTGTAAGTGTGTGTGCTCGCAATGCTTTATGCTTACTATTGTTGAATTATTTTCTTAGGACCAGATCGTGGAAAAGCTCCAGTAGTGCGAAGACGGCTCATCCGTTTTCAAACATTTTCCTCTGTTTAGCTAAATAAACATTTTCTCGGATTTCATTACGTGTAGTTCCGGGTGCGGGACCTCGTCTAGAATTTTGTCTAAATAACTACAGTTATTTGTGTGGCGAGATTATATATATATATATATATATATATCTTCATTTAATTACACTTGTTTTTTTAAAAAAATTCGGGGCGTTACATTAAAATTTCAATTCCTTCATAAACATTTTGTGAAACAAACACCACCTAAGAGTAAACTGGTGTTGAATTGGAGCCATCACTAAGTGGTAGGAAGTTCTCCCACTTTATTAGTTACCGGTGGAAGTGTTGTGAAAAAGATGTAAAACTAACAATATTGTCAATAGTCATCTCTTCTCACTTGTCACGTGGTTGTGCTTATCCGGTCACATCATTCTGCTTGTTACCCAATCCAACTATCCTTTTTTTATTATTCTCCCTGTCTCTAAAACACTATCTCTCTTGTTCTTGACTAGCATGGTTGTACCTTGAATTTATCAGCACCAATGTGAGGCAGAGGTGGTATCGATTGACACCGAGCAAAAAACTTCTTATTCAGGGCAAGATGAGCGTTTTAAGTGATGTTGATTAATGAGAGTGAAAAACTAAAGTGACGGTGTGGAGTGATGTAACCTCTACTAACACTCTAACCATAAATATGTGAAATGCCCTCCCTTTCGCGCGAGGTGCAACATATCTCTTTTGCCCTCCCGAAGACCCAGCTGCTCCCGAGCTTTGTTTGTCAGGGCACTCCACCATCTTGTGACCGGGCTTGCGACACCAATAACATACATTTTATTTATATTGACACTCATTCACAGAATGCCCCTTCTGCCCACACCTGCCACATCTTCTAGTCGCTGCAGAGCATTCTCCAGAATGATAAGTTCGGCATGAAGAAGACCAAGGATTGTCAAGTCTTAGTTTCTTAGAAGTATCAGTCTTTCCACCTCCAGAGGATTGCCCTTTTGAAGGACCCAATTTGAGAGATGGCTGAAACTTTCTTTTGTTACCCCCACTGGCAAATTCGCCCCGACACTGTATTCGATCAGCTACCCGCACATGGGCGCAAAATTCTAGTGGCAAGGTCGCCACAAACCGTCTTATCTTGGTGACCTCATCCAGTGTCAGGTGTGGCACAAACCTCATCTTATCAGTGAAGGCAGTGATAAGATCTTCCATTGGTTTATCTACCTTTTGGAGATTATTGAATTCCCTCTCCATCCGCTCCATGTCGTACTCTGTACAATATTTCTTTAGCAGCTTTTCAGAAAACTGCTCCCACGTCAAAGAACTCGACACCTCCTTATTAACAGAGGCCTTCACGGTGTCCCACCAGAAAATGGCGCAACCTTTTAACATGCGTACTGCGTATTTCACGCAATACTCCGGTTCACACTCACATCACTCGAAGCTTTGCTCCATTTCACGGATCCCCTGAATTGTAACGGTGGGGTTATCACTCCCCTCGAACGTTTGAGGCTTACACGTCAAGAACTTTTTATAAGAAAAAGTCTTACGTGGTTTGCCAAGAGTAGACTGTAGTAAGAGTTCCTTAGCAAGACGGAGTTCTTCTTCCAAACGCTTTATATATGCTAACTGGTCTGGGTCAGATCTTTCGCCACCAGCATTATGCTAAGAGCGTTCACCTTCAGCTTGATAAGGCATGTGAGAAGCCTCATCTTCCATTTCTTTCAAGGCTTGTTCAGTATTTCCGCGTTCAGCAGACATTTTCTTATCTTTGACTTTCTATATAACATAGAATAGTAATTAATACTTTACTATACTTGCTCATCATACTTGACAAGCTATACTATAACAAGTAATATTCATGCAACTCTCATACTCAACCCCCCATAAGGAACACTTTATTATGTTCGGGCCTGAGTTTGAGATTGAATACTCTTACAAGTACCCAATTCCCTCAAACTTAGGCTCGGATACCTACTTGTAACACCGACTTTGCAATTACCAGAATTTAGCAAAAAAAATTTCTTGGTGAAGAGAGAACAGGTAAGCCGAGAGAACATCATACCAAGCCTGTGGAGCCTGTTTGAGTCCATAGAGATGTAAACGTCAGTCGGTCGTTTGGGATCAACAAAGCCTTCTGGCTGAGATACATAGACTTCCTCCTTAAGGATTTCATTCAAAAATGCCATTTTGACATCCATATGGTATACCTTGAAGTCCCTGTAAGTAGCATATGCGAGAAAAACTCGGATGGCTTCAATACGAGCAACAGGAGCAAAGGTTTCATCGTAATCAATACCCTCCTGCTGGTTGTATCCTTTTGCTACTAGTCTGGCTTTGTTCCGAATTACCACACCATCGGAATCTTTCTTGTTTACCCACTTGGTGCCAACAATGGTCTTGTCATGGGGTCGGGGAACCAGTCTCCAAACCTTTAAGCGGGTAAACTGATCTAGCTCTTCTTGCATGGCAAGAATCCAGTCTGGGTCTTGTAGTGTGTCAGCTGTTCGTGTGGGTTCTATCATACCGAGAAAACTAAAGAACTGACACTCATTTGCTGTGGCAAATCTGGTCTGAATGCCGGCATCTTTGTCTCCAATCATTTGCGTCTCCGGATGTGCAGCCGTCCATCTGGTGTTATGACGAAGAGAGTTATCAGTGACTTCATCAGTGACATCCTGGGGGAAGGATTCATCCAGGCGTTTTTGAATGGATGGTTCACCCTCAGGAGTAGATGATTCTGGGAGGGACCGAGGAGTTCGATTTTCGTGATCCTCAGTGGTAGCATCGCTGGCAGTGTTCACTGTGGAGCTGGATGCAGTGTACCGGTCACCCAGAATAAGGAATGGGTCGGCAGATGAATTAACAACCCATGATGTGGAGGTAGTGGCAGTTTGTTGCGTGAGTTCAAGGGATTCCTGAACAACATCTGTAGGCCTGTCAACAGGTACACTATTAGTTCCAGAATCATTAGTATCTAAGAAATCAAATATATACTTTAAATCAGAAGATTCATTTGCGTGTGTTATATTTGTTTCTTGTCGATTAAGTCCCGGTCCTGAACTGATATGTCCAGAAGCGATTGTAGGTGACTCAGGTGATAAAGATGTAGTGGTTAAAGTGTTATCAAAAGTCACATTAATACTTTCAATCACAACATCTGTTCGTTTATTTAACACACGAAACGCTTTAGACTCTGAAGAATAACCAAAGAAAATTCCCTCATCAGCTTTGGGGTCAAACTTTCCAAGGTTAGCCTTCTCATTGAGAACAAAGCACCAATTACCAAACACGTGAAAGTGTTTAATATTGGGCACTCTGCCATTTGCAAGTTCATAAGGAGTTTTGTTAAAGCGACGGTGCAAAATTGTGCGGTTTTGTGTGTAGCATGCTGTGTTGATTGCTTCTGCCTAATAGGAAAGTGGCAAATTTGCATATGACAGCATGGTTCGAGTTGGTTCTACAAGCGTTCGATTTCTACGTTCGACTACTCCATTTTGCTCTGGAGTGTATGCTGCGGATAGCTGATGCATGATTCCCATGGATTCAAGAAAAGAATCCAAGACTTGGTTCTTGAATTCGGTGCCATTGTCGGTTCGAATGGTTCCAACCTTTCCTTGTGATTGATTCTGCACCTGTTTGAGGAACGAGATGATTGTAGATGGAGCTTCATCCTTCGCCCTCAAGAACTTGACCCAAGTGTATCTCGAATAGTCATCAACTATCATGAGAATGTACTTCTTCCCATTACAAGACTGAACCCTCATCGGCCCGCACAAGTCCATGTGCAGCAGTTGGAGAGGAGCTTTTGTGCTAGACACCTGTTTGATTTTGTGAGATGCCCGTTTCATTTTGCCTCTCTCACAGTGCTCACAGAGGTGCTCTTTTTCAAACTTCAGTTTGGGCAGTCCGCAAACCAGATCACCGTTGACCAATTTGTTGATATTCTTGAAGTTGAGGTGAGATAGTTTGCGATGCCACACCCATGTCAGTTCCGATGAGGCCTTGGACAGAAGACATACTGACTGTTTGCCTTCCAGATCTGCAAGATCAATGGTATACAGATTTGACCTTCTGGACCCAGTCAGTACCACATCACCGTTTTCAGTCTTAACTGAGCAAGTTTTGGCCTTGAAGTTAACTTCTAACCCCTTGTCTCAAAATTGCCCAATACTGAATAAGTTGTGTCCTAACCCTTCTACATACGATACTTTGCTTATTTTTATATTTTCTTTGATAATGTCTCCAGTTCCCATTATTGGAGCCACGTGGTCGTTTCCAACAGCCGGAGTCCAAGTACCACCGGCTAGATATCTGCACATTGAAGACAAAAGTTGTTGAGGTACCCATTGTGTATTGGGTCCTTGACTGTTAGCAAAAACAACAGTATCACATGTAGTTTCAGTTAATGAGTTCGGTGTTAGAATGTTGGAAGTACAAACTTGTGACACCGTTTGTGGTTGAGACGGTGATGGTATTATGCTTTCTTTGGATATTGCAGGGGAATTGGTTGTTCTGGATGTGGTGACAGATTGTTCAATAACCACGTGATTACAACCTTTTGGTAGTGAGACATCATCGTCGATGTATGCACTTGATTTCTTTGGGGGTCTTGCTTTGGTTGTTTCAGTTATCACTTTGATGGGTTTGTATTGAACTGTAGGTTGTTTATGCTGTTTGAATTGAGTTTGCTTACTTAAGTGATTTGTGACAGTTGGTTTTGCAGCATTTGGATTGGCGTGATTCCATTTGTTGTGATATCTACGATTTGGAGTCCATGAAGTGTGCCTATTGGTAGATTTTGATTCTGGATTTTGTTTAAAAGGCACACTTTTGTTACTTATTTGGAATTTTGCTCTGGTTGAGTGTTTCATTCGCCAATAGGTAATTTTGTTACCTCGTTTGTTTATGAAGGAAGCTTGTTCTTGAGTGGATTCAAAGGATTTATAGTTTGAATTCGGTTTGATCCCTCGTTTCTTTCTATCATCATCATACACACATTTGAAAGTACAGTGACCTTCCATGCAACCATCACTCATGCAAAATATTTCAGTTTTAACAGAATTAAGTGGAGTTCGAATAGGTTTAACATTTACGATTGATGAATCATTACAAAGTAACAAAGTTGTTTGTTTATTGAAAGTAGCTGGGTAAATCAAACACTCTTCGTCTTGTCTTCCTCCATCTTTCTCTTCTGGCTTCTTTCGCCATGCAAAAATCTGTTTACTCTTGCTCTTCACATTTCCACCTAGAAGGACATTTGGGTTAGAAGTAGACATTTCCAAACTATCATTCTTAGGGCGAGAGCGTGTTGTTTGTTTCTTGATTAGCTTTGTTTTGGATTTGGATGGTTTCGATGTACTATTCTTTCGTGATAACGGAGTATCAATTATCTTGGCTTTTCCTTTAAGGTTATTGGATTCAATTGTTTGTATTTTGAAAAAATCATTCTCAAGTGTATTAAGTTTCTCATGAAGAGTGAATAATGATTTTTCTGATCTTTTGCATTGTTCACAATTTTCACCAAGATTCATTGGGGATACATCGCTTGCATGTATGTTGAAATTTGAGTTTCCAAATGTTGAATATTCACCTTCTTGCACGTGTGGAAATGGGATTCTAGACGTGCTTATGGCAGCGGAGTTTCGTGATTTGGTATTTTCAATGGCAAGGTGATCAATCAGGTTATGAAGAATTGTCTTTTCAAAGTTAAAGACAATGGATCTATGGACATGCTCAAGTTCAACTAACTCAAGGTGTCGTTGTAGATCCATATGAGGAATATAGAGGCTCGGCTCGGGTGGAGAATCTGAGATTGATGGTAATGACTCCATTTCTGTTTGGGAGTAGCTTCGGAAGTAGTCATCGGAGATTGTGGGTTTGAAGACTTCGGTTATGTACGACTGATTTAGGCTTTCGTAGTCGTATGAGGTTGAAGCTCTGTTCGTGATGTGTCTCTTATGTTCCTCCTCGGCCAGTTCGTCGACTTGTCCAACGAACACCATTTGCTCGGTTAATCCCATATTCATGCATTCAAAGTCATATAATTTTTTAGCACTTATCTTGTCACTTATGTGAGGATTAACGTAACCTAAACCTTCGTATGTCCATTTAGAAAATTTAACATCCTTAGGTTTGTTCAGAAAAATGGTTTGTGCTGTTTGATCTCTTTTAATTAGTAGGTCTTCAGGATCTTTTATTTTTTAGTATAGTTGACATCGTTCTTTTTGCAAAAACTTAAAATCTTCTTGAGCTGAGACTTTGGCCGCTTTTAGGTTATGAATTATTACCTCATTTTCACTTCTTAAGGTATTTAGTTCATTTTCTTTCGCGGGTAATTCTGTTTGAAGATTGTCTAAGTTAGACGTTGATTGATTCTTGATTCGGTGTTCCAACTTCGAGATTTTACGGTTTTGTCGTTCGATGTGTTCAACCAATGTTTGAGCATATTCAATGTTTACCTTCCCAGAAACACCTGCATCATCCGTGTGTGTTTCTTCAAATTCATCAGCCCATCAGCTTCATTCTCATCCTCATCATCTGAGGAGACTACATCATGAGCCATCAAGCAAAAGTGAGCTTGATCAGCACAGTCTTCATCTAAATCATCCGTGTCAGTCAAAAATTGGCCTTCTTCAACAAGCATTGCTCTCCCACTCTCCTTTTTCTTTGTCAACCGCAGTTTGTTACGGTAGTATTCGGCATCTTTGGTCTTAGGTTTTCGACAGTCTTTGATAAAATGCCCTGTTCTACCGCAGTTGTAGCATTTCTTTTCCTCTTCCTGAGGTTCTGCGGGTTTGTCTGTCTTCCTCTTCTCATCAGCTACCATCCCTTCACTTCTTCTAGGTCCGGATGTGTACCGTTGTCGGTTGTTAGTCTTTCCGTACTTGTTCTGGAAAGCTCTCGTGATCAATGACATAGCCTTTAGTACCGCATCCTTTTCTGACATCTCCATCTCTCCTTCCGAGGAGTCGGAGTCGATCACAACCTGCTTCCCCTTGCCACCCCTTGATGATTCCCGCGGACTCCTTTCAGTCACTAGTGCAACCGGGTCAGATGGTTGCTTCATTGAAAGTTTGGTGAGAACCTCATCTTGAAACTGATTCAAGTCCTCATAAATCGAGTGGTGAGATACCGCCTTGAGATTCCGATTAACATGTTTATACAAGCGAACATGTTCACTCCACTCAGGACCAAGTGCATTGATCCAGTTAACATTTATATCTAGATCGGACCTCGTTACGCCATGATTCCTCATATCATTCAACAATCTGCAGAAGCGACTGTAAGTGTCCTTCAACAGTTCACCCTCCCTGGCCTTGAATTCCCGGAAGGTGTTAACAAGCTATGTTTCCCTGATAAATGACGCTCGCTCTGTACCCTGCATTTGTTGTTTTACTTCGTCCCAAATTTCTTTGGCAAAAGTCAAACTGTCTATCTTTGAGTAGATTTCCGCGCATAGCCCTTGTTTCAAGTGGTATTTTGCGTCTTTGTCGGCGCGTGCACGGTCTTTCTCTTCTGCAGTTAATTCTGATGGGAGCTTCCGTCTCCTTTCAGCAAGAATTGGTGGATTGTTTTCTGCCTCGACAATTTTCTCAAAAATGACATCACCATTTAAGATGCTATCTTTCATCATTTCGCCATATTTTTCATTGTGCTCTATGAAGTCCATAAACCATCCTTTCCATACATTGTACTCATTTCTGAAAAGTACTGGAGGTTTAGTATATGTTCCTATGGCAAGGATTTCGTTGCTTGAACTCATCTTTACTTTGGATCTTTCTCCGTGAAATAGAATGGTTAGTGTGTGCGTGAGGAAACTTGTGAAGTCGGTTGAAGTGTTTGAGAATTGAGTGAAGTTATCCAAGTGTGATTTGATGCGACTGTCGGATGGTCCGAAAGTCGGATGGACTAAGGATTCTTGGATTTGTGTTTCTGTGACTGTCGGATGGGATTGATTGTTATCCGAAAGTCGGATGAACTTTTGGTCCGAAAGTCGGATGAAATTCTGAAGGTCGGATGAGCTTTAGGTGATCCGAAAGTCGGATGAAATTGAGTGTGATCTGAAAGTCAGATGGGATTTTTCGTCCGAAAGTCGGAAGAACGATTGGTGATCCGAAAGTTAGATGAACGATTGATGATCTGAAAGTCGGATGAAGGTCGGATGAGTTTTGAACCTAAAAGTCGGATGAGACTGAAGTTGTGTGATTTTCAAAAACAAGTTCGGATGAACCTAGAACAAAAGTCGCATGACCTTTGGGAAAGTCGCACGACAGTCGGATGAGCCAAAGTCGGATGAGCTAAGAGTCGCACGACTGTCGGATGAGCTAAGAGTTGCCCAAAACACACTAAAAACTCACAAAACTTTTGTTTTGACTTTTTCTTTTACTAGAAACACTTCCCTTTACTGATTTCAACCCTAAACAACAACAAGTTTTTGAAAATTTGATGAAACAGTGAAAAAACTTTAAGAGCTTGAAGAATACTAAATTTTCAAGAACACTACCCAGATGTTGTTTGTTTGTCCTAAAAAAACTTAAAAAGGTTTTATCCTTCTTAAATACTTCTTAGATACAACAAATAACTTGAAAAACAAGAGATTTTGGCTAAATGGGTTTTCTTCTTTTTAAGCTTCACGTAAACACAAACAGAGGCAGCTTCTGGGTTTTGTTTCTCACACACAGATGTTTCTTTCAGGTAATGTTGAACCAATCCAGTAGGGAGTTGGCTCTGATACCAATTGAAAGTCCTTTGTTGTGTAAAAGATGAGTAAATAAGAACACTTGAAGTAAAGATGATGAAGTTAATATGAACAAGTACGAACACTTTGCATGAACTTTGAAGAATCTCTCTTGAATATAACTTTAACGTAACTGCAGAGATTTTTCTATTACAAAGAGTTACCTTGCAAACTAGTTTTGCAAGGGCTTAAATACAAATAGGCACATGGGCCCTAAAGCCTTATGGGCCCAATTCTAACTATTAACTACACTAAATAATACATAAGGAAAGTGGGCCAAGCCCATATAGTTAACTAGTCTAGATTTACATATTACAAACAAAAGAACACAAGACTAACAAACTATTTAATATCTAACACATGCATACTCATTTAATTCATTAAGCATGCATATTCATTCATTTCATCATTATGGATCCAATCTGGATCCCTAGCATACATATCATTCATCTTTCACACAATTAATCCACTCAGGATCATTTGCATGCATAACATTCATTTTAACTAGGCGGCTCCAATTCTAGATTCCGCTGGCATACACTTAACTTACACTCAAGAAGTACTTAGCATGGTATTGTGCATAAAGTAGCATGGCAATACTTATTCATTTCCTTTTAAGCATACATGCACTTTAAACATCTTTAAATTACATTTAGTACATTTAACAGGTAAGTCTTCCTCTACTGAGGCTTCCGGAAGTCGGTACTCACCTGAGTAGCTTAGAACAGACAGTTATCTTACTTCTGCTTTACTTAATACGTCATGTTCACCTAGAACATTATGACTTACATTAATCATTTTCACATACAAAGAATGACTACTAAACAAACATAGGGATCTCAAATCCGGGCTTAGCATAAATCCGACAAAACTGTCGGATTATGGGAAATCCGATACTGCCATGCGGATTTTAGGAAATTCGACACTTGTACACTTAGTGGAATCCGGACTAGCGGAATCCGACACATGGGGAAATCCGACATACTATCAGATTCCAGCATAGAAGGAAATCCGACATACTATCGGATTCCGACACTTATGCGGATTTTGACAAACTAGCGGAATCTGATACATTAGCGGATTTCAACTAGCAGATTTTATAAACTTGCGGATTCCGACACTTACATGTCTCGGAATCTGACACATTCAACACACAAGAATTCTGCCACCTTCTTTAACAAATTTCCAGAATTTCATTCACGTTAGTTTTGCATTTAAACACTTTGAAAACGTCATATTTCATTCGTATGAACTTCACAAATTCATCAAATCCAAACAAAAACACCAAACAAACAAAACCCACTTGTGAAGTAAGCTTTGAATGTTCTTTCATGGTGTTTTGCATAAATGTGAGTTTTATCTATGATTTAAACATAACACTGATTTCAAACATGTTTAATCTTTACAACAATTATATGTTTACCTTTGATTGGATTCCAAATCACAATTCTTCAAAATCCGAGAGAGATTCACGAGAGAGAGAGAGAGAAGAAGTGTTTGAATGTGTGTTTGTTTTGGCAACTTTGACAACTTTGACTTTTAAGTCAATTTACATACATACATATAAGGCTTCATCCAGAGGCAACCGCCTCTGGATTCTATTTCTTTCTTTCTTTTATATTTACTTAAATATATACATATTATATATATTTACATTTATCATTTAAACACATTCCATTTATGCAATTAATAATCATATATATACAACTTTGAAGTACATATATTCACTAACTATTAATTTACGTATAATTACAAATGTTTTACAACTAGGCCCAAATCGAGGATGTTACATGTATATGGGTATGGATGAGTCATTTCCACCTCCTCATTTGTGACAAATATCTTGAGTGTATGTGTGTGTTACTTTCAAGTGAAGAAAGCTTAAAGAACAAGAACTTGAAATCTTGAAGTTGATTGAATTGTGAAGTAACTTGCAAACTAAGGTTGGTTTATGATTTAGTATGATTCATGTTAGTTTTGTATTTTATATGATGAAGTTTTGATGTTTAAAGAGCTTGAACTCCATTGAAGAAGTATGAAGCTTTTGAAGAACTTGTTAAGTGGGTTTTGTTGATTTAATTAGTTTTGATGTGTGTTTTATGATCGTTGGCATGTTATATGGAGTTTGTATATGTTTTGGTAGTGATTTTAGTTGAATTCAAATTTTGTGTATGTGTTAAAAGTGTGGTAAGTCGGCTGGAACAAGAATAGGGATGAAAAAGATGATAAACTAGAATTGCGGCATCAAGCCGCGACAAAATTGATGGTCGCGACGCGGCCGGGGCTTTTGTGCCACTTAGGATCCATTCGCCTTTTGTTGGTCCGACTTTCGTTGATCCAACTTTTGATGGCCCAACTTTGGAGTGGTCCGACTTTAAACTGGTCCGACTTAAACACGTCACGACTTTGGTTTTGATGCGACCAGGCTTTTTTTTAGCAAAGAAGCTTTTAATTGTTGTTCTTTGTATTGTTTGTTAGGTACTTGTTTATTACGTGAATTAAATAAGTGAATATGATTGATATAAATACATATGAATATATATTTATGAATCGAAGACTCATTTCGGTGTTATTGTGTTCTCAGGAATTACGAAGATTCAGTGAGATTAGACAACTGAGTACAAAGATTGAAAACGGAGGTAAGTGGAGGTTTAGTCACGAGTGGTATTTGTTGTAACTGATATGGTTACTTGGTATTGAGATGATTGATGCTATGATAGACTGTTTAGTCTGATAATTTGTTCGTTGTATATCAATGATTGGATAAGTGCTAGTGTATTAATTGATCGAGTCAAGATTTATGTTCATGATATGATGAGTACTTGGTACTGTTTGAAACCAGCTGCTGTGAATGGGGCTGGTATGAACCAGCTGCGGTTAATGGGGCCGGGCTTATTAATTTGCTATTGGTTGCACAGTTTTAGACCTTTTAATGCATTTGTTGCAACTTAAGGGGCTTTAACTATACCAAGTAGTAAAGGGCTATCGGTAAACCTTTGCCTTGGCCCGCATTGGTTGTAGGTTCTGCAGAACTGCCGGTCCTAAATCCGTGATTGTTTGATTGTTGATTGTGTTGGTTGTTACTGATAACTGTTTGTTTGTAGCTTACATTCACTTAGCTTTGTGCTAATTCCCACTGTTAACCCGTTTTTGAAGGTTCGGAGAGTACAACTGTTTAGCTGGGATTTGTGTGCGAAGAGGAATTTCACCAATGCTCTGATATTATGTTTTGATTTGATACGAGCCATGTTTTGTAAATCTTTTGTAACACAATGGATACTGTGATTTTGAATAAAGTGTAATGTATTTGTAGGTGATTGTAATTATGAAAACTAGTAACGCTTCCGGAGCGATAAAAAGAATGGCTTAAGATTTTCAGTGTTACACCACGGGTACCAAACTTGTTTACCGGTGGTGGTGTGAGGAGATGGACCAAAATTGATATTGTCTTTATTACACATTTGATTATGATAAAAAAAATTTAAAATTAGTTTAATTGTATTTTATTTTAAGTGATATACGATAGAAGGAGTGAAGAACAGATTAAGGCTCGACATGGAGGAGTTACAAATTTCCAAAATCATGATATCAGATATAAAGACTTGGAGAACTAGAACTAGGATTTCAATGTATTTAAACATGCCATCTTTTAGCTTACACTTACAAGTACCATTTTCGAGGTACTCACCTAAGGTCCAAGAAATGTAAGTATCTTCAAACAATGTTCCTTGTCCATATTTTAACCTATAGTTTTAACCCATACATCAATACATGATAAAACCAAAAGATCAGCTTTCTACACCGGACGTGTCGCGTCCATGTACACGGCGCGTCGCGTCGAATCAGGATGCAAGTCAAGAACCCAACTTCGTTTTTCAACTTAACATCACCAAATTTCTTCATTTAAGCTCAAATTAACAACATGAAATCACTTCTAAGTGTGTAAACTCCAAATTAACATAAAAGCATAACATTTAACTCAAATCCAAACTTAAATCAAGCTTTCCCTCTCTAGAAATATAAGAGCACATGAGGTTAAGGATTTCTAACCTTTAATCCAGTAGATTAACACTTGTTAGCTTAAAATAACACTTGATATAAGTTTCTTGATCATGTCCCCCAACATGCAAGGTTTAAATCTTGATAAATGTCTTGATTTGACACTTTCTCTCTCTAACCCAAAATCTTGATAATAAGCTTGACATGAACTTGATTATGCCTTAAAGTTATTTAATCTCACTTTCTCTCTCTAAAAATGTAGAGTTTCTCTCAACTCTCTCTCTCTCTAAAACACACACACAAAATTTCCAGCACACTCTAGTGTGTGTTTTGGGATGGATATGGACTTTATATTGCAAAAGATGATGTATGGGTACTAATACTCATTATCCATTAACGTACTAGCTATTTTTTATGTACGTTAAGATTCACCTCATTTTCTTTTATTATCACTAGTTTGATCTAAATGGTCAACCCTTACTACTTTATAACTCAATACTCGATTTTTTTATGACTAAAATATTCTTTCAAAAATCTGGGTGTCACACATAAATACACTCTTATTATGACAACTTTACTTTTACAACAGACTTTTAGCATTCTCTACACTAAAATAAAGTCTCTCAACACATGAAGACTTATCACATCTTCGGCTTCCGAACCTCTTATACAAAAGCAATGCATAACGAGCAAGATATTAGTACCCATACGCACATGAGGCTCAACCATCACTACTAGAACAATTGAAATTTCCGACGAAATTTTGTGACGGCTAAAAACCATCGCTAAATAGCGACGGATTAGTGGCGGATCTGCTATGGAACCAAGTTATTAGATATCAATGGCAATTCCTCGCTGTTTCCTCGCTAATTTGGTACGGATTACAAATACGTCGCAAATATGACGCAAATTAGCGAGGGAAATAATCATCTCTATTTCATTGCTAATTAGCCACCGATTTCAGACTGATTTGAGACAGATTCCGAATGAAGGTATATGGTCGCTATTCCCTCGCTAATTGGCAAGGGATTTGCGAGAGATTGCGACGGAATCGAGTCATTAAGGACCAATGGTATTTCATCGCTATTCCCTCCCTAATTAGTGACGGATTTGCGGCAGAACCATGGCATTCTGTCAATTGCGACGGACTTGCGGCGGAACCATGGCACTCGTTAATTGGGACGGATCCGAGTTTTTAAGTATCAAAGGAATTTCGTCACTATTCCCTTGCTGTTGAGGATATGTACACCTTCTACGAGTTAATCAATGGGCCACATTTCCTTACTTGTTACTCTTGGTCGTTCTAAATTAGTTAAAAATGGTTAGGGGTGTAATTGATCCGAGTCTGCTCGTGAGCTACTCAAGATCGTCTCGAAAAATATTTGAAATCGACTCAATGCGAACTGATTCGAGCTCGAGCTACTTAAGTATGTTTTCGAGCCGAGCTCGAGTTCCATAATGCCTAGCTCGTCAAGCTCGCTCCCTAATTGAGTTTTGGGACCAAGTCGAGCTCGATCTTGGCACTATGTCGGCTCGACTCGACTCGATTACACCCCTAAAATTGGTCAACGATTCTCAATCTTGGTCTATCAAAGTCATATTTTGTTCAATTGGGTGAATCAAGTAACATTGGTTATTGTCACTTATACTAAGCCCTCCCAATGGGAAAACCTAGTATTTCCATTTGGTCAATGTATGCCTTCATACGAAGGACAAGAACACTAACCTTCCCAGTTTCCCGAATTCTACAACCAACAAAGGCCTTGACACACTCATAGAGTTCCTTTCTAACCAGCTGTCGGAACATGTCCTTCAACTATTTAATCATGTTATACACACTCATATGCTCGAATTGCTTTCATAGCTCGCAACTCATAGTTGATAACATGAAAGAAGAAACCTCTTTTGTGTCCTTAACACGCTTTTCAAAAGCATATCTAATGGCCCAACTCGCGTTGCTAGCAGGTGTTTCCGTAAGGGGTTCCTCAAGGACGTACAACTTAGATTCATGACGAAAAACAATACGCAATTGTCTATGCCAATCCACAAAGTTCACGCCTACGAGTTTCTCCTACTCTAGGAACGAACGGAGTGATAAATTTGGTGTTGCGTTGTTAACATTTGCCATCTACAATTTTAGAGTACACGTTTTAGTTAATTTCGATATAATCCTTGTAAAAATAATTACCAATTGGTTTGTCAAAACCAATTATTTAAACAAGGGTAAAAACCATGTTTCACCTTGCCTTATGACAGGTTTACCACGGATCACAAAGCAAATCTATTTAAGCCGGTAACCATTTTACCAATTGCAACCAATTTGCAACTTCTAGATCCTTGCGGGATTCGTTGACATCCATTATTTTTAGCATCTTTGATCCCTTCTCGCACAAATTCCTACTTGATCTCCGTAAATGACTCGGCTAGAGCTCGACGCCAGTTAAGTGTCTCAAAAGAAATTGTAAAACGCCTGTCAAGACACACGGTGGTACTCTCGACCAATAATTGGCTCGTGCTAAAGCTCAAAAACCAATATTGCGAGTTGCTACACGCACCTTCCACATAGTTTCACTAGGAATGAATCGTGCTAAATCTCGACAGCCATAAGTTTTACTAGATTCGGGTGGTGTCGTCTTACGAATGCCGCGTGATTTACATTTTAAAAACGGGATTTTGTTTTTTCGGTTAAACCATTTTTTAACCCTTTTGCGAATTAACAAATTAAGTGATGAAACCAATTTTTAACCACTTATAATATAATACCATTTTTATATTATTTTGTTAATTCTATACGCATGAGATGACTACAACCAATCCTAATTGCAGTTAATACTAAGAGAATCAAAAGAGATGGACTAACCTTACCTGTTGTTGAATGGAAGAAACAACCCTAAACTCGACTCCTAAGAAAGCCTAATGACAGTCAACGCCGTTAATTGCTTCACGGTCGGCCCTCGGTGACCCTCCCTTGCTGTCGTCGATCGACACTTCGAATGTCTCTCAATCTCGATTTACTGTAGTTTCGTGATTGAGAAACAAGACTGTGTGTATGGGTATCTATAGACGATTAAAGAGGGACAATGGTGGCCGATTCGAGGGAGTCCGTTTCCTCTCTCCCTCGATGGTTTAAGACTTTAAGCAGTCAACAAAGCACCAAGTCGGCAACTCATAAGACTTGTGGGATTAGGCTGAAGCACTTAAGTCCATAGGCCCATGTGGATGGTAAAAATCTTCAATATCCCACTAAAACCAAGTTAAAATGTTAATTAAAATTAAGTTTTTTTATAAAGCCTATATATATGTGTGTGTATGTGTGCATGTACATTTATTTTCAGGGTATTGTAAAATCAATCTGTATTTTTACTTTATAACTATTTGTTAAAAAAATGTGTTTTAGTTGCATTAAAATAACAAAAAGTATTATAAAATAAAAGGTTAATAATATAATACTTATATATTAATATTTTATTTAAGTTTAAAACACAACGATGAAATAATATTTTATTCATGCAACCTTTTGAAATAAAAGTTACCTTTGAGCTAGTGTAATGCAACCTTTTGAATTAATAGTTGCCTTTAAGTTAGTGTAATGCAACTTTTTAATCAAAAGTTGCAATTTTTAATAAAATTTTGCAACTTCAAATAAAAAGGTTGCATATGGTATCCAAATTCAACCATTGTATTAAACAAAGTCATTTTATAATCAAACGTAACTCATTTAGAAAGGTTACTTCTAAAAGGTTGCATTAGGCTCACACACGGAGTTGTAGGGTTTCTAGATAATATTTGCGACTCATGGTATATGGATTCATATGCGTTCGTGTACTAGAGTGCTGTTGGCCAAATTGTGGGTTTGATCATACATTACGTGGGTGTAAGGAGGAGACAAACAATGGTTTCCGTTTGTACTTACATCTGAACAACAACGTAGTACTTGTACCTACACAGTCGGAGTAGCGAAAGCTTCGTCTAATGTATAATCATGAATGGATTGGGAGTACCTACCCAATCGATCCACGGGTTGCTTAGTGTGTTATTAGTGAACGGGTTACCTAGCTGGCAAGGGCCCAAAGGCCAGAAATAACTGAGCTAGTAGATATACGGGCCATCATATGTGGTATGTGATTGATATGCGGTATGTGAATGGTTATGACGTGCTATGTTAACTGATATGATTATTTGAGTCATATATATGATATATGTTATGTGGGATTCACAGGATGAGTCAAACATACATACGGGTCGGGTATAGTTATTTGATAATTGTATTATTATTTTATCTTTAATACCTTTTTGATGATTTTTTTACTTAACCTTATTGACTCATGAGGCGTAAGTTGATGCTTGTTTCTTTAAAATACGTCTTGTATTCGTGCAGGTGGCTTAGAGCTTTGGTTTGGTGTGCTGTTTTGCTTTTTAGGCAAATAGCTTATTGGTGATTGATACCAATAGACAATTAATTTTCTATTTATTGTTTGGTTACGGTGCAACATTTTGATTTTTGTTGGTTTGCATTTATTGCACATTTGGTTTTAGACTTCCGTTGCTAAAGAATATACAATATTTAAAAAATTTGTTAAATGGAAATTTTGAAAATCACGGTATACCTTATCACCGTGGGTAATGATGGAATTGTAATGATTCAAGTTTTTATATAGGTTAATTGACATTTTTAACTTTAAGAATTATGATTATGTAGGTAAGTGGCTTTACACCTTCAAAAATCAAAAGGAACACTTTTGTTTCAAGAGCAAAGGACCTATCATGGATGGCCGAACTACTGAATGGTGACCACAAAATTGGAAGCTCCTAACAAGTTATGAGTAAGACCATTATGAATATGTCCATAATGCTAGTCTTGATATGGTGTGTTATCTTGATGTTGGTGTCTAGGGTTTGATAAAACATTAATTTATTTTGCGTGAAATTATAGTTTTATAATCATTTAGAACTACTTGTGATTATGGATATGTCCATAATGTTTAGGGGTTTCCAATTAGCAACGACTTTGAGCACTTTAGCACGTACCAACTTATGATTTAGAAACATGCAATATAGCAACAATCATATTTCGTTGTAAAATTCGTTGCCAAAGGTAATAGCAACGAATAGGCCACTTAGCAACAAATTTAGGTCTCTCTTGTCGGCACATTTTCTAGTAGTGTGACCAATTCAACTTAGGCCGACGCCTGGTTGAGGACTTGAGGTATTAATTATTAAGGTCTAATTATCATTTGAGTTTCCCTTATATCTTTTGTATCTAATAGTTTTTAGGTTATCACATTAATACTTCGAATTCCATGTTGGTTTTGTTAAGTATTATCATATATCGGAGGAGCATAAATTTCTATTGTCCTTAAATAGTGTCATGCCACTTATAGTAAACTAATTTTGAGTTAAAACTCACAAATTTTCATCGTATTAGAACTAGGTCCACTCGTAATTGGCAAAACGGTTTGACCACATGGACTTCATGTAATCTAAGAGGATCGATCAGCCGGAGGGGTACTCAATAATACAATATTAATTATTATAAATATAAATTCGTATAAAGATGAACACTCGGGAGACGTTGACAGAATTTTCATCTATGTAGGGGTCGTCTAGGAGGCATTACCATCTTTAATTGTATCCATCTTTATCTAATGATGTCTACATATGTCAATTTTCTTCAATTCAATTATTGAGTTGTTTGCATACCACCTATATATATATATATATATATATATATATATATATGGTAGGAATATTGTAAGAGTTAAATCTAGGTAAGAGGTGTAAGAGAGATTTTGAGCCATTATATTTCCTCAAAAGTCAACTAAAAATGGTCAAAAGCTAATTGATAGTAACTACCAAGTTAATAAAGTTTAAGGGTAGATTAGGAAATTTAAAAATATTAACGGCTCCTACTATCACGTTTATTCCTAATTAAGAATTGATGAAAACAAGATTATACAATTTTACTAAATATGATAAAAAATTTAAAAACTCTATAGTCATCAACACTTCGATATACAAAGTCTAAAATTGATAAGGACTGCTGACGAGGTGAATGGCTCACCGGTGAATGATGGGCCATCATTTGATTTGCAAATTTCACAACTCCCAAGTGGCGAACACGTGGAGACTGTACAACCATGTCAGGATATAGTTGTTTATGATGAAGAAGTTGCTGCTGAGCGTATGGGAACAATTAAAAGGCCAAAAAGATCAGTGATTGCTTCGGACATACTACTACCACCATATGTTTCTAGAGCCGTTTGTATAACATCACCTCTAACCAATTCAGAAAAACGAATGTGTGAAAGTATTTTCTCAGCACTCCTTCCAACCGGGTAAGTAAACACAAAATGATGGCAACTTAAAATTAATTTTTCTAATACATACATACAGGATGTTGTTCAAGTAAGTAACACATATTTATGCAGGGATACATTATACGTAAGTAAGAAGCTTGTTGGTAGTAGAGTGGGAATGGAAAGCCTGTACCAGGGAGAACATGTGTTGCCGGAGGTGATCGACATTTGGTCGAGTATCTTAAACGATGATGAACACCGCAGAGACAGAAACAAATACGGGAGGGTGTTCTGCAACAGTACAGATATGGTACAAAACATGATGAAATTATCATATGAAGTATGATTTGATGATACAAATGATGTAATAATATGATTAATAAAATGTTGAAACTAAAAGATCACACCATAATATGAGTTACAACACACTGACATTACTACTATCTTGTAGATTGAAGAATTGCTAGATGCAAAATGGATGTGAGAATGAAGATGAAGTTGTTTAAAGAAAAAATGGATGAAATAGTGAACAACAGTTGGGCAAAAGATATAAAAAAGATTGATCTGGTAAGGTGTAATAATATTTGTTTAGATAAATAAATGAATTATTCTTAAGAAAAGTATTTTTAGATAGTGTATTCAGTCTGGATTTAAAAAAATGGGTGGTTTATAAAAAAGTGATGAATACTATGCAGGTTATTTTCCCAGTTAGAAAGGGGATGCATTACTATGTGCTTTGTTATAACCCGAGAACAGCACAGGTCCACATCTTGGATAACATGCAAAATGATGAAGACACCAAGAAAAAAATATGGGAATAAGCCTGTACGGCTGGTAAGAGGAAAAATAATTTTATTTTCGTGATGTTATAAATAATGAAACGAAGAAACACTACATCTAATGTTGAAAAATATGTGTTAACAGACAAGCCTATTTGGTCATTACTTGGTGAATGAGGGACATAGTAATGGGCTGGGATTGGGAGTGGCCATACCTTCAATGATTAAATTCCCGTGGAGGACAAAACAAAATCTAACAGATGGCGCAATTTTTGCGATGAGGCATATGGAGACCTATAAAGGAACTGGTCTAAATGACTTTGTTACCGGATTTCACAAAGAGGGGGCAGAACAGATGAAAGATTTGTCTGAGTTGAGAGTTAAATATTTAACAAAAATACTGCTTTCAAATAGTAATGAAAAAAGGTTGGATGTCATCAAGGAGACCTTTGAGTATGACAAGAATCCTGGGTTCGAAAAGCAAAAAAAGAAACAACATTCAGGTGAAAGAATCAGTGAAAGGGTCAGCGCTGCATGGGGTGGAAAAAAGACACAATCCTAGAAATTGAGAACATATATTGGCATGTGTTATAAACATTTTTATTTGATTCTAGTGAATTGGTTCAATAAATTTTGTTTTAATTTTTTTCCTGATCTTTGGTGACTCAATTGGGAAATTTGTGATATGATATACATGGGATTAATGTTTGGAAATGGTATTTGATGATTTATTTGTTTGAATGATGCATCTATCAATGATGTGCAACTTCTAGTTACAAAATACTTTCACTTTTATTTCATCCGCGTGGATGTTAGTAATCTGTATGGTTGACAATCATGTGATTATATGGAATTTATGAACATAGTTACAGCCACATACCTTTCATCCCTGATAAATGATGATAGTTAAAAGGATGAACATGATATTTGATGAAAACTCATATAAAAAAAAGGTAAAACAGTTGCTAGAAAACACACAGGGATGGAACCTTCTTTCTTTTCTTTTTTTCTTCCAAAACCTTCACTTTCTTTAGACATTTGCCAAAAAAAAAGAATGATGAATCTTTCTTTTTATTTTGACACCATGCTTCTCTTTTTTCTTGTAAAACCTCCCTTTTCTTTTGACAGTTGCCAACAAAACAGTGATACTAAACAGATTGCATGCTATATATTTTTAACACTTCAACCAAAAAATCAATGATTTAAATGTTTCACAAAGACAACTTTGAAATTGATTATATTATATTCATTATAAGAAATTGATGACCAAAACAAAAAATACTAAATTACCACTGCTGATCAAACTTGTACTGTTTAAAAATAAAACATCACATTACCCCCGACCTGCTAGATTTGACAGCTTGCTTCTCTTTTCTCTTTCTTTCTTCTAAATCCTTCTTTTTGGTAGGACAATTGCGAGTATCATGGTCATTCACGTATTTCAAACAATACTTGCACTGCCTCAAAGGCTTCTCGGTGGACTCCATCGCAATTTCAAGCTTGGACTTCAATCGTTTATGTGTGCCGGAACCCTTGTTGCATATTCCCTTGGGGACTTGAATAGAAACCTCGGATGGTTCTGCTACACCAAGCATATAACAAAACATACTACTCTTGGAAGTACTGGGCTGTGTTCGAGGATTAAATTCAACATCATTAATCAAATCTTTGAGCTTGTCACGGTACAAGGAAAGGCTCCGCATATCTGATACCAATTTGTTGACACAAAACTCAACGGAATTGTATATATCCCGTACCACCGAATCAACCTCGTTACGCTGTGGAATTGAATTCATACTTTTCACCGGCCCTGCCTGTAAAAAATGTGAAACTGCGTCCTTGGACCACCGGTTAAGAACATACATTGAAGGAAGATTTTCAACCCTGAACATATGGAAAACGAGAAATATGTGTCGACACAACAACCCATAACATTCAAATCTTTTGCACGAACATACGGAAGAGGTGGCTGTTTGGTTGAATTGAACCTAGTAGAAAACCAAAAATGATGAAAAACCTACAATGCTGAAATATATAACATAATAACATATTGAAGAAATGTTCATTTAAGGAAAAAAAATACATGGATGCTAACCTCGTACTGGTGGATATATGATGAAAAGGTCACTTTTGGGACTTTGGAGGAATCACGCACCCAACATTTAATATTACCATCATTTTCTTGAACATTCATGGAATAGCATGACAAAAGTGATGAATTTATCTCCTCCTGCACATCCAAGAATATGGTCCTAGTAAACAAATTGGATGCTTCGACCTCAATATGGAGGTTGGTCTTCATATCAGGTACAGTATAACGCGTGTCATGATCATTCTTTTTCATATTATACCTCTGAGCATCCATTACAGTGTCAAAGTGACTTAAAAACTCAACCAAAGTCAGGTTAGATGATGTCAAAGATCCAAAAAAATGATTTTCACTCTCGGACCGAGAAGTAGTACGCATTAATCCAGACAATGGTTCATCCACATAAAAGGCGGGTATCCAATCAAACCGAATTGCAAACATGTCAGACAACCACCTATTATCATGAAGATTAAAGTCTTCAATGTTCCCAGCCCATTTGGATTCAAAATACTCATATGAAATGTGATCATTCCACACGATTTTGCACAAACGTTTCTTGAAATTTTCATCAGATGATAGCACAGGACCCACCTAAGAAAACAAAAAAGATGTTTACAAAAAAAGGAACATACAAAAATAATACATTAAAAAAAGAAAAATGAAAACAATACCTTAGATGTCAATTTTTGCATGATGTGCCACATGCACAGACGATGTCTGGATGTAGAGAAAACTTCTGCAACAGCTTGCTTCATGGCGGGATCTTGGTTGGTAACAATAATAGATGGACCCCTACCAAATGCCTTCTTAAATGACTCGAGAAGCCATTTATATGAAGTTATGTTTTCTTTTGCAAGAAATCCAGCACCAAAAGTAATACATCTATTATGGTTATCAATCCCGGTGAAAGGGACAAAAATCATTTTATATCTGACAAAGAAATATTAACATACAATAACCATATAAAAACTGCTTTAAGACAGGTTATGCTAGAAAGTAACATTATAAAATTGATGAATTGATGAAAATAAAATACGATGAAAGAAAAATGAAAAAAAACTCACTTGTTTGATCTAAACGTAGCATTAAACGATACAACATCCCCAAATACATTGTAGTTCTGTATAGCAAAATCATCAGCCCAAAAAAGACCGGCCAATGCATTATCACCATCCGTAAAATAATCAACAAAAAACCAGGATTAAAATCTTTCTTGCTAAGCAACTTTTGAATAGCCATCTGAGCATCGCGATCACCGATTAACATGTTCAAATCCCTCTGAAAATGTAACACCGGAAAACTAAAGCCATTTTTTTAAAATACGCTGCGGAAGCTTTTAATAAACAAACTTAATTACATACAAACCAATATTAACAAATATACATCATTGTTCACAAACATCAGTATCATTGTTGTGTTACAAAACTACAGGCTCGTTTCATTCAAAAATAATATCAGAGTCAGGTCATTCCTTTCCTTCAATCAACATCACAAACACGAACCTGCAAAAGCAACAACTGAGGGGAATTAGCACAAAGCTAAGTGAGTAGAGGCTAAACACCAAAAGCAAACATCCACAGTCAATATCAAAGCATGTAATCACGTATCCCGAGAAGACCGGCGGTTCGGCGCAGAACCTACAACCAATGCCAGCCAAAGCAAAGGTTTACCGATAACCCTCCACTGAATTGGCACAATGCACTCCCCCTCTGATGCAACATATGCACCAGTAAGGCTAACACTGTTCAACCAATCAGTGAACGAGCCCAGCCCAATCCTACGTATAGCTGACTTCCCAACGCAACTCGAATTCATACTAAGAGTGCGTATCGACCAAATAGTCATGCAGTAGATATCAATCAACAATAATCACAGTCAACAGTTCAATCAATCCAATCCAATCTCAATCACAATCATGCATCACACCAATAACATTAACCGAAATCTTTACCATCCGCGATTAACGCCCACTCACCTCAAAATCAACACGGGCTCAGAAATCTAATTTTACTGAGTCTTTTGATTGCCTGAAAACAAAGCAACAATCAAATCAGTCGCGGATATATAAATATATCTTCTCATATATATATTTATATCTCAAATCTATCAAAACAACTCAATTAAATCACATAATAAATATACTAATTCAAACCAAGCAACATATAAAAGAAATAAGTAAACAATCGGATTTGGGCCCTGTCGCGCCGCGACCGGGGTCGGATTTCAAATCCGAGAACAATCTATCGGATTTCAATGTCGGATTATACTAGAATCGGATTTTGGTGTCGGTTTTTGTCATGGTTCCGGATTTCAAGGTCGGATTTCGCACACTATCGGATTTTCCAAGGTCGGTTTGTAACTTTCGGATTTCTACAATCCGAAACCTCAAGTTCCGGTTTTGAATGAAGGTCGCGCCGCTACGCCATAGCGTAGCGCCGCTATGTGCTAAATCTCATATTCATCTTCTTCTTCAAGTGTCGGATTTTCAGCCAAATTTCCACAAAACTCATTCTAACTTCATATTTCTTCCAACAAAACATGTATCTAACATTTAACATGCATATAGATCATCAAAAACACTTTTTTACTCATTCATAACAACAAAATCTACAAACCCATTTACCAAACTTTCTTCTAACTTCAACAATGGTGTAACAACATAAATTCATGCTTTTTAATATCTAAATATACCAACATGTATTATAACAAGCTACAAATACTTCCTCACCATCCTTTTGAATTAAACAACACAAAATTTTGATTTCAAGAATTCAAGTTTGCAGCTTTTTCTTCACTTACGGTTTTCTTTCAAAACACACACAAACAACCTTTTACACCTTGCAAATATGAGCAGATTATTCACAATACACGTACACATATACTTGTAAAGTTCAAGCAGGAGGTGGCAACTATTATTTTTGAAATCCTATTCATTTTTAATTTAATTCATGCATACATACATACATACATACCAACATACATGCATACACACTTTGTGACTTTCTTTTCTTTTAATTCACCAGTAACATATATATATATATATATATATAAATTCATATTAATCAATTTCATTTAATACTTAATAAACACATAATCAAATAAGGCAAACCAATCACGTACAGCCAACCCGCTAATCTCCTAGCCTAGGGTTGCGGGTGTTACAGAGAGTTTTTACAATCAACAGAAGTGGCCCCAACATCTTCAAAACCCCCATAAATTTGTTTCATCAACTTGAAACTCCTAACTGGTCCAAGATTAGCATAGGAAGCTTAATGAATAAATTGCTTCTTGGTATATGAAAGTTGACGATAAGCACGAAGAAACTGAACATCCGGCTTATTAACAAGACTGTGATTATGTTTCTCAACAAAACCAGCTACCTCAAACCACTCTGGGGATAAACATACAAATCTTAGCATAGCTGGACAACCAATTCTGCATGAAGCACGGCTCCTCTTTTCAGAAACATTTTCATCAGTTTTCTTCTTGGGTTTAAACCCTTCTCTAGTGCAATAAAGATACTTTACAATGTTCTTATTCACAAGTTGATAATACCCACCAATCTTAGCCTCAAACCCGCCTCTTTTAGCATATGATTTATATTCATCCCATAAGGTGTCAAATGATGAATACCGTTTACCAATGTATGGTTTGCAACCGACATCGGGAATCCAATACTTAGTACCACAAGGAGTAGATTCGACTATCTCACCAGGCACTTCATCGTTCTCAGACAGATCTTACACACAAACAATATACGAAATAAAAAACACATAAAAAACCAAAATATGTAAAACAAAGAAAAAATTAAACACCTGAACGTAAATCTTGTTGGACATCCGACGACGATGAAACAGGCACTGCATTGACGTCGGACAGATTCCTTTCATGAACGTCTACAACAACCAAAAAAAATATTCATAAGACAGAATAATAAAAAAGGATTATTAAAAAATAATTATAAACATGAAAACCACAAAAAAACACAACCATCGTCATTATGGGATGAAAAATGCATCTCCATTGTCAACTAAACAAATCGAAAACCAGTCAAGCAAAAATGGGGACAACAACACAACTCGCAAAAAACAATAACAGGAAACCAAATCATAATTAAAACTGAAATCAAATAAAAAAGGAAACAAAAATAATCCATAAAAAACGCATAATTGGTTTAGAAATAGCTTGACTTTAATTAACGTTGTTAATTACACTTATAAGATAAAATGACACAATTACCCATATATGAAATCGTAAAAACATGTCCACATGTCAACACCATATCAACTCTTACTTAAAAACTACTCTTATATGATCCCATACCTATATATATAGGTTTTGTTCAATATAGTACTAATAAAAACCATAGTCCTGAGGGACAATTTTTAGCCATTAGATTTCAAGATTAATATTTTAGATTAATCTTAAATAATAATTAAAATTGATATGAGGGAGGATAATTCTGACTTTTTGCATATTGGTCCCCACTTTCTCTTTCCTCTAATTTATTTAAAATTAATTATTTCACAAACCGTTAATTGTTAGATATAACGAAGTATACCGTTACGATGCTCGTGTTCCCCTCTTTTATTAGAGAGGTCACTTGATATACTTTTGACAAACTTTTTTTTTTCATTTTGTTAGGTTGGACTTAAATTTTATTAATGTATAATCACATGTGATTCATAACAATATTACATGTGTTATTTTATTAATTTGTTTATCTTCTTAAATTATATATCATTTAACGTTTATTAATTTTGAATATTTGCTTAAAAATCAACGTTTGCTTAAAACCGTTTATACATGTATGTACATATTCAATTTCACCTAATCCAATTGCATTGTTTACCATGAATGCATATATTGTGTACTAGCAACACCCTATCCCCTCTATCAAAGGTCCAGATGTGTTCTCCTTCGAATTCAGTTTCCTTTATATTGGCTCTCGTAATAAGAATGATTCTCATTTGAACAATCCTCTATGCAATCACATATGATTGAATATCAAATCTCATGTTTTTTGGTATTCAATCACATGTGAATCTGTACAAACTCTCGTGTGATTCTGTACAAAATCACAAGTGATTAAATATGCAATCATATGTGATTGAATACCAAATCTTATGTTTTTGGTATCTAATGACATGTGATTCTGTACAAAATCACATGTGATTGAATACGTAATCACATGTGATTGATTCTGTTAAATATGTGACATAAAAATGCTACATTTAATCAAATCACTTGTAATTATGTGCATGTATAAGAGATAGATAATCATATGTGTTATGAAACAACTAATAACTTAGAATCACTTTCAATTGTTGATTTTTTGTTACTAAACCATAGAACTTACGGGTTATCAAACACCAAACTATAATTTTATAAAGACTATATTGATCACATCTATGAATCACATGTGATTATACTTTAATAAAATTTAAGCCCAATCTAACAAAATGAGAATTTTTTTTGTCAAAAGTATATCAAGTGACCTCTCTAATAAAAGAGGGGAACACGCGGATCGCAACGGTATAATTCGTTTCGTCCAACGATTAACGGTTTGTGAGATAATTAATTTTAAATAAATTAGAGGAGAGAGAAAGTGGGGACCAATAGTTAAAAAGTCAGAAATGCTCTCCTTCATACAAATATATCAAATTTGATTATAATCTAATATTGAATTTAGACTATTGAATCTTAAAATCTAATAGCTATAAATTTTCCCCAAGACTATATATTAATTAGGACTTGATTGAACATTTCATATATATATATATATATATATATATATATATATATAGACACACACACACACACACATATGTACGGCAGCGCAAAAGATCTAAAAAAATAAAATAAGAAGGGAGCTCACGAGCGGCAGTAACGTAGAAAAAGGAAGACGAGTCCCAAAAACATTATAGGGGCTGAGGAGCTCAACTTTGGAGGATTGAAGCTTGTTTATTGAAGATTTTGGCTTTGGATCATCCCGGTTCTATCATTCTATCTTCTGTATTCATATATTTATTGATTTCTAGAAGTATATTATGATGTTTCATGACTAGTATTTTATGTATTCCTCCCTAGAGGAGATGTATTATTTGAAAGTTAATCGCTTTTTGTGTTTATGATGCTTAATTTCATATATTTGTCATTTGAGTTCTACTAAAGATCAACATGTGTTTTAGATCTTGTTTTTGCATGTTTATAATCCGAGTTTGCATGAGTAGGAGGACCAATCCGCTTGTGTGGCTTTTATCATGACTATTTAGGACCAATAAGTAGTTTTGACTAGTGATTGACAAAATCCTAAGCTTAAACATGCAAAGATATGAACTTTAATGTACGTGCAATTGCATATGATGACCTTTATATGTTAATTAAATGGTTTGTTGATTTAGACAATCATTTAAGGTAGAATCTTGAGTGATACGAACTAAAAAGACTAATCTTGCTTTAAATTGATTCCTTGACCATAGGGTTACTTAATTGCATGATTACAGGGTTAGATATTCAGACTAAGAGTCTAATTAATATAGGAATCGGTATATGAGATTTAGTTGTCTGTTGCACTTAATATATTGACTTGAGGAGAGTTTCATTGAATCTAGGGAGGGGGTCTTCATACTATAAGCTTAATTCTAGTAAAGTTTGTTGCTTTATACTTTCTTTGGTTCGTTCTTGATTCTTATTAGTGAGTTGGATAATAAAGTTTGAATCTTTATTGATAAGATTCTAAATCCCCCTTTTACTGTTTTAAATTAGTTTAATATTTAATTAGTAGAGTTATATTCAAAATCATACTCGTTCCCCTTCTGTTCGACACCCGTTCTTGTTTACTATACTACGATACGATTAGGTTCTCTTGCCTATTTGTGTTGTAGTTGTGCTAAATAACTCGGATTTATAAATTTAAAACTGGTACGCTATACACACATCTCGCGTATAGAATTAACAAGATAATATAAAATTGTATTATATTATAAGCGGATAAAAATTGTATTTATCACTTGATTTGTTAATTTACGAAATGGGTTAAACTTGTTTTAACCGGAAAAACAAAATCAGGTTTTTAAAAATGTAAATCACGCGCCATCCGTAAGATGACACCAACCGAATCTAGTGAAACTTGGATGATTGTTGAGCTTTAGCACGAGTCATGCCTAGTGGAACTGTGTGGAAGGTGAGTGTGGCAATTCGTAATATTGGTTGTCGAGCTTAGCACGAACCAATAATTGGTCAAGAGTACCACCGTGTGTCTTGACGAGAGGTTTACAATTCTTTTTGTGACACTTAGGTGGCGTCGAGCTCTAGCCGAGTCATTTAAGGGGATCAAGTTAGAATTGGTGCGAGAAGGGATCAAACATGCCAAAAGACATCTTGGATGTCAATGGATTCCGCAAGGATCTAGAAGTTGCAAAGTGTTTGTAATTGGTAAAATGGTTACCGACCTAAATAGCTTTGTTTTGTGATCAGCGGTAAACCCGTCATAAGGGAAGCTGAAATATGGTTTCTAGCCTTGTTTAAATAATTGGTTTTGAAAAACTATTTGGGTAATTATTTCTACAAGGACTATATCTAAATTAACTAAAATGTGTACTCTAAAAATTGTAGATCACAAACGTTAACAACGCAACACCGAATTTATCACTCCGATCGTTCCTAGAGAAGGAGAAACTCATAGGCGTGAAATTTGTGGATTGGCATAGGCAATTGCGAATTGTCCTTCACCATGAATCTAAGTTGGGCCACAAGATACGCCTTTGAAAAGCGTGTCGAGGACACAAAAGATGTTTCTTCTTTCATGTAATCGATTATGAGTTGCGAGTTACGAAAGCAACTCGGGCATATGAGTGCGCATGACATGATTAAATGGTTGAAGGACATGTTCCGACAGCAAATTAGAAAGGAACACTTTATGTGTGTCAAGGCCCTTGTCGGTTGCCGGCTGCAGGAAGGTGGGAAGGTTAATGTTCATGTCCTTCGTATGAAGGCATACATTGACCAAATGGAAATGCTAGGATTTCCCATTTGGAGGGAGCTTGCGGTGAATATGATTCTCCTGTCCCTACTTGCGTCTTATGATGAGTTTATTGAAAACTATCAAAAGGACAAAATGGTGGAATCTTTAGACTAGTTGCATGGCATGATGAAGACTTTCGAGTCTAACATGGCCAGACGAAAGTTCATTCACACCCGATTATTTAAGGAAGGAAAAACCGAGAAAGAGAATAGGACTCCTAAGGGAGAAGTTTGTTATTTCTGCGGTACATATGGAGATTGGCTCCACCACGCTTGTCCTGAGTGTTTAAAGGAGTTAAAGCTTCCTATAAGGCAAGGGAATAGCTCCTCGTCATCAGGTGCATTCTTGGTTAACTCTATTGATTTTCTACTTCTTAGCTAGATTTTTAAAATGCTGGCTATAACACTCAAGTTTATTGCAAAATTGTTTTGTTACAAAGTGTAGGTGTTAAACAGAAGAAGTAGCTGATAAGGCATGGAGAGCTAGAGCTCAAGATTTTGAAACTTGGACGTTGTCTTGATTGAGAGGATTGGGAGTTTAGGTCTCGTCATTCCATCTAGCTATTTTAATACTTTATTAGATTAATATATTATTTGCCCTGCGTGGCGAGAGAAATATTAAGTCTATTATGTCTTGGTTGACAATGGATATTACTTTGAATTTTATATTGTTGGAAAGATATTCACTTCACCCTAATAATTAACTCTGCCTATCTTAAAACATAGAATTTGATGATAAACAAACCCTACATTCAGTATAACTTAGAAAGAATTCAAACATGTGTTGTTTGAATCAGATTCTGGAAAATATGCTAAGTATGGAACCATCAGCTGACCATCAGCTGAGTATCAGATCCTACTCAAAGTATCAGCCAAGGGATATCAACTGAGGAGCATCAGATGATGAAAACAGGTGAAGAAGACCATCAACTGAGCAATATGTATCAACTGAGTCCTAGCAAAAATTGATTAACTGATATATCTTGTCAACTGAGTAGTCAAATTCAAAGTTCCTAGTACTTTCTGTTAGCTGAGTCGAGCAAAATGTCAAATCTGCTTTATCTTTCAGATTGTAAAAGTCATATGTAAAATGCAGAACATGTGTTGTTCTATTATGCCTTAGATCTTTGTTTGTAAAAGTAAAAAGCACTTTTTGTATCTAGTATGAGACAAAAAGGTTTGATCTTATCCTCTAGAAAAGGAGAAAGATACCTCAAGCAGACGAAGATCTTGAAGATTTGTTTCAACAACTAAGTATGGCTGGCAATCCCATACTTGGTAAAGTCAAATCAAACAGAAGCATGGTTGTTGTTTAAAGTACAAGCATGGAAAGGGAAAGAAAGTTCTACACGACAGTAGATGCGGATTATTTATTCCAAAGTTTATCCATGTCATGACATTTATAAACTTTTGCTTAAAAAGTAATAAAATAATCATGAATAATATGTTTAAGTTCAAAAATGGTTTGGATAAGTTATCCATAGTGGCAAGGTCAAATTAGCCAAATAAATGAGACTTGCGTCACCAAGGTCAGTGTGGTTTGGTATATTGGATACATTGGATAGTTGTTCAAATGTCAGTTGCAAGAATTATTTATTAGGCTAAATGACTTGTACATTCTTCCATAGGCGTATGTAAGAGGATTGAAAGCTTGTTGAGATTACTTCACACTTGTGTGTTTAATTATTTCAAGCAAATTGATAGGGATAACTACATGTACTTCGTTACGTTTACCGGTAGTGGTAGTAGGGATGGGTATATTTGAAACCTTTTGAGGTGTTGTCATAAGGCCGAATAAATATATGTTTTATATCTAGAGGAAGATAGATGATGGATTAGTTGAATTCATCAACTATTGGAAGTCGTAGTGGGCCTAGAGTCTGCTAGAAAGAGAGATGAAATGAAAGTGGGATGCAAACAATGATGGATATCCAAGTTTTGTAGTTGGTTGATCCAACAACTTTATGAAAACCTAACGGTGTACATGGGTCTTTGAAGATGAAGACTAGCATGGATTAAGATGTAGACAATTTCAAATACCAACTAGTGGTAAATGTTCCGTTATGATTGACCATCAGGATGGTATGATAAGGAAATTTTCCTAGTGGCTATGTTGAATATTACTCGGATACCTGTGATTGTCACTGCCCTTTCATGGCTATGAAGAGGTAGGATTTGAATGTAAAGACCGTATTCCTTCATAGGAATTTTGAGGAAGAGTGTTTTAACACTTTCCGAGAGTCTTGTACATTGTAACTATCCTCGTAAGGTCTACAAGTCCAGAAGTCTATTCGTGTACTTGAACTTCAAATACCAACTAATGATAAATGTTCCGTTATGATTGAACATGAGGATGGTATTGTTGGAACATTATGGTGATCTTAACAAAAGAGTTTTGGCAGCGGAAAAAAGGTTTTATCACCACAATGTAGAACCAGAGTACGATTTGCACAATCGAATTAGCAACAAACAAAAGGGGAAAGAAAGGAAAACGATTACCTTTTGAAATCAGAGCTTGTTGACTAGTCCTTCTTTTGACACCGCAAGAATCTTGGTGCGATCGGGTGCTAGCCGTCAGCCTCCGGGAATTCGGGCAGAACTTCCTCCTTTGAACAAACCACCAATGTGTTTCTCTAGAGTCTCCTTATGAGTTTTATGTACTAAAACTGGAGCCTAGTGTCTCCTATATATAGGAGAAGGAGTTATAGTTCAATTAGGAAACCAAATTAGGGTAAATCTCTTAATCAGGCGCCGAACACGGCCCGTGTAGCTCAGGGTACACGCCCGTGTTGGCCCTTTGGGCTTGGACATAAGATAGCCCAATAAGAGGAGTCCGGTGGGTCAACATGGCCCGTGTAGTATAACACGCCCGTGTCATCCAGACATACACGCCCGTGCCACACAGGGCATGGCCGTGTAACCTTATTTGGTTTAATCCCTTGTTCCTGCGAGGTGATCGCGGATGTTCTTGCCGTGTGACCAGAAGGCCCTTGTGTCACCGGCCGTGTTCCTGGATTCACCAATAACAGTGGGCAAATATCCAACAAACTCCCACTTGCACATGGTATGGTGCAATCTAGTGACACTGACAATGAGCGGCATCTAGCAATGCATCATTGCCCCCAGTTAAGCGTAGGGTATCTCTTATGCAGACGATAGCCGAAACCACATAATTTGTGTAACAGTCCCATTATTGTCCTATTGTTACCGACATCCATTTGAACATGATTCATGGCAAAGTCAACTCCAAATCGTTCAATTGTATTTCTCGATCAAGATTCGTGGTAATCAACTATAACAGACTACGATCAAATCTGGTCTGAGCATGGCCATGCATTTATCGTTAGCACAGAATCATCGAGTGGCCTACGGACATCACTCTTATCAATGATAAGAGAAACAAATTCCATTGACTACATCATACTTATCTATTTCATCGTATCACTCCCAACATTCCCTTTATAGCAGCCATTTACGGACAACGTTTGAGAGATATCAAAGAGTGATACAATCATAGTAAGTATGCATGTATCTCAGGTCAGAGGAAAAATACTTGGATTTGTTTTTGACATATCCATGATACAATATCCAAGTGTGGTCACCTCCAATACTTAGTACTGGCTCAAGTATTCGTGAGTTTAGTTGCAACTTAATCAACTAACACCATCACAACAATCTAAATTCAATTCTTCCTTCCCAAGCAAAGAATGATTGATTGTGGAGAGTTTAGAGTTTATCAGTACAACTCATGGAAGTGTTTTAAACATGCAAAATGTTTTTCAATCTATTTTTAATTAATGTTATTTGCTCTAAGCATCCATTCATAAAATAATAATTACATTAAGTCCGACAATAATTAAAACCAAAATACTCAGGAAAATTTTAAAACTATTACATCAAGCCAATGGCATGTCTAATCTAAGACCGTAAGACCTAGAATGGGTCTCATGCTTGGCCTGAGATAGTGGCTTGGTGAAAGGATCCGCCAAATTTGCATCCGTGTGAACTTTGCTTATTACCACTTCACCACTAGCAACGGAGTCTTTGATGTAGTGATATTTTCTGAGTATGTGTCTTGTACGTCTATGTGACCAGGGCTCTTTTGCAAGACAAACGGCCCCTTCATTATCACAAAAGATCTCAGTAGGTGTTTCAATACTTGGAACGACACCCAGATCTTTGATGAATTTTTTCATCCAGACCGCCTCTTTCACAGCATCGCTTGCCGCAATATACTCAGATTCAGTTGTAGAGTCAGCTACGGTCTCTTTCTTGGAGCTTTTCCAACTTACCACTCCCCCATTCAGTAGGAATACAAATCCCGATTGAGAACGTGAGTCATCCCTATTTATTTGGAAGCTAGGATCGGTATAACCGGTCACCCGAAGCTCTTTCTCTCCCCCAAATACTAAGAACATTTCTTTAGTCCTTCTTAGATACTCCAGAATGTTCTTCACTGCTATCTAATGAGCTTTGCCAGGGTTAGACTGATATCTGCTCGTCATGCTCAAAGCACACGATACATCAGGTCTCGTACATAGCATGACATACATATTTGATCCTACAGCCGAGGCATATGGGATCCTATTCATTTCTTCTAGTTCTTTAGAAGAACTAGGACATTGAGCCCTTCTCAGTGTCATGCCATGTTGCATAGGAACAAATCCTTTCTTGTATTCTTCCATCCTGAACCTTTTCAGGACTTTGTCTATGTACGTGATCTGGCTGAGCCCTATTAGGCGCTTGGACCTATCTCGATAGATCTTTATGCCCAATATATACGACGCCTCTCCCATGTCCTTCATAGAGAAACATGTTCCCAAACAATCCTTAACACTTTTAAGTGTTGGAACATCTTTTCCTATGAGTAGTATGTCATCGACATATAAGACTAGGAATGTAGTGTTGCTCCCACTAGCCTTGACATATATGCATGGTTCATCTTCGCTTTTGTTAAAACCAAAGGTTTTAACCTTCTCATCAAAGGAAAGATTCCAGCTACATGATGCTTGCTTTAGTCCATAAATGGACTTTTGTAGCTTGCACACTTTATCAGGATGTTGTGGGTGCTTAAAACCTTCAGGTTGTGCCATATACACATCCTCATTAAGCTTTCCATTAAGGAATGCAATTTTAACATCCATTTGCCAGATCTCATAGTCCTAGTACGCCGCTATTGCTAAGAGAATCCTGATAGACTTTATCATGGCCACTGGGGAGAAGGTTTCCTCATAGTCAACACCATGAGTTTGAGTGAAACCCTTAGCCACCAGTCGTGCCTTAAAGGTGTGCACATTTCCATGCATGTCGGTCTTCTTCTTGAAGATCCATTTACACCCAACGGTTTTACAACCTGGTGTAGGATCAACTAAGTCCTAGACTTGGTTATCCTGCATGGATTGCATCTCGTTGTCCATTGCCTCCTTCCATTTAGCGGACTCTTGGCCCGCCATCGCTTCCCGGTAGTTTGTAGGTTCATCAGAATCTACTAGTTCATCGTTTCCAGAGACGAATAACCCATATCTCTCCAGTCCTTGACGAATCCTACCAGACCTGCGTGGAGGAGATGGTACAATGTCAGATTCTTCAACTTCCATCGGCTGAGGCTCGCTAGTGTCAACTTAAGGTTCCATGTTAGTTGTCTCTTGAATTTCTTCAAGGTCAACACCGTTCCCACTATCTCCTTTGGATAACATGTTCCTTTCTAAAAAGACATCCCCTCGAGACACAAATACTTTGTTCTCGGAAGGCTTATTGAATATGTATCCATATAAGGATGCCGGGTATCCGATGAATAGACATTTCTCAGATCTAGATTCTAGCTTGTTTTGAGTCTCACGTCTAACGTAAGCCTCGCAGCCCCAGATTCTTATATACTTAAGAGATGGCGTTTTACCAAACCACATCTCAGAAGGTGTCTTTGAAACCTTTTTAGTTGGAATGCAGTTAAGGATCCTAACTGAAGTTTCTAAGGCATAACCCCAGAAACTTATGGGTAGCGTAGTCCGGCTCATCATGGACCGAACCATATCAAGTAATGTTCGGTTCCTCCTTTCGGCAACCCAATTATCTTGTGGTGTCCTTGGAGGTGTCAATTGTGAGATAATCCCACAATTCCTAAGATGTTCGTGGAACTCAAGACTAACATACTCACCACCTCTATCAGATCGGAGTATTTTAATCTTCTTGCCGAGTTGAATTTCTACTTCGTTTTGAAACGTTTTAAACACGTCAAACGTTTCATGTGTATGTCTAACAAGATAAACATAACCATATCTACTGTTATCATCAATAAACGACACGAAGTATCTAGCATTGTCTCTTGTGCACAATCTAAAAGGTCCACACACATCCGTATGCACGATATCCAATAGATCTTTGCCCCGTTCATTTGAACCGGTGAACGGTGCCTTCGTCATCTTGCCTAGTAAGCAAGACTCGCATTCTTCATTAGATCCAAGATCAAATGATTCCAAAATCCCATCCACTTGGAGTTTGGTGATGCGGGTTTTGCTTATGTGGCCAAGACGACTATGCCACAAAGACATTTTATCCAAAGTATTGGATTTGCTAGTGCCAACATTCATGATTGAATATATATTATTATTGTTGCAAACATTAGTTTCATAAACACCATGACAAGGATAAGCATTGAAAATTAAGATGGAATCTTTAAATACGGATATAACTCCTTCATTAAAACTATAATCAAAATTATCCTTGAATAATGCGTGGAAAGAAATAATGTTTCTACATATACTAGGAGAATAGCAACAATCTAATAATAAAATAGAGAAGCCGGAAGGAAAAGACAGCTCATAGCTTCCAATCCTCTCCACAGCAACAACTTGCTTGTTGCCCATGATCAGGTCCAGCTCTCCTTTCTTCAACTTTCTACTTTCCTTTAGACCCTGCACATTTGTACAAATGTGAGATCCACATCCCGTATCTAGTACCCAGGAGTTAGAAAAAGAAGTTGAATTAAGTTCAATCATGTATATACCTGAAGGCCCAATACCTTTGGCCTTAAGCTTCTTCAACTCATCTAGATATATAGGACAAGTACGCCTCATATGACCTTTCAGACCGCATTGGTAACAGGTTGCATCTTCGAGCGTCATGGCCTTAGGAGCAGGAGCTTTGGAGGTATTCCCTTTGGTTACAGGCTTAGGCTCAGCAACTGCTTTACCTTTACCCTTGGCCCTGGAAGACCCCTTCTTCTCCTTGACTCCACCCTCACGGATGGCTAACACAGGAGTGACACTAGAGGTAGGAGTTTTGTGCTTGGCCATGTTCTCCTCAACATTTTTTAGCATGCCATGCAACTCCATTAGGGTTTTGTTCATGTTATGCATGATGTAGTTCGTAATGAACTGCTCAAATGCCCTGGTCAATGAACTAAGGATGATGTCAGCAACCATCTCCTTCTGAACTTCAAAACCCAACCTCTGAAGCTGGTCAACATATGACTTGATTTTCAAGACGTGTTTGCTGACACTAGTACCCTCTTGCAGCTTGATCGTGAGGAGAGATCTGATCGTCTCAAACCGTTCTTGATGTGCTTGTTGTTGGAACATTTCCTTCAACTGCACAATCATATCATACGCGCTACGATCATCGAAGCCCTTTTGGAGCTCCAGTGTCATAGTGGTAAGCATTAAACAGGCAACCTCGAGAGACTCTTTCTTATGCTTTGCGAAAGCATCCCTCACATTCTGCGCAACGTTAGCCCTTGGTTCCTGAGGAACAGGCTCATCTAGGACATACTCCTTGTATTCGTACCTAAGGACGATCCTTAAGTTACGCAACCAATCAAGGTAGTTGATCCCAGTAAGTTTATCCTTCTCAAGGAAGGATCGGAGTGTTAAATTCGAATGGGATGATGAAGACATCTACAAAAGAATAAGTTCAATAGTTTTAGATTCCACTGAAAAAAAATCCTTGTTAAAATAATTACCCAAAAAATTGTTTTAACAAGGCTAAGATCCATATTTTATTTCAAGTTCGTGGAGGTTTGCCGTGCCCACAAAAGTGAAACTATTTAGGTAGGTAACGAATTACCAATCGCGACCATATGTCGGATTCTTAGATCCTTGCGGGGTTCAATACGACAAGCGTGTCAAATGGCATGTTTAACCTCATCCATGCCGATCCTTTCCCGAAGACGGTTTACCTAACAACGGGTCCGGATCGCAATTCATCCCTAATAAAACACGTAGTCATCCGGCCCAGGACTCCCGGGAATCTCGAATATTCACCAATCCTAGATTCGGCCGAGGACTCCCGGGTATCGCGAACCTAGAACCGATGTGTGTCTTAAAATGGACAGCGTGAGACTTACATTTATGAAAAACGGGTTTTTTTGTTTTCCGAGTTAAAAGATTTTAACTTTTAAGCAATATCAAACCATATAGTCTTAAAAATTTCTTTGTTTACACGAGTTGTACCGATTTTATAACACATACACGTTTGACTGCCAAAGACAAGTGGCCAGGCAGGTCGATCAGGAGGCAGGATCCTTTCAGTCAAAAGACCTTTCGGAAAATCCAACAACCAAGCCGAATGCTACTATTCTAGACACCACTTTCTTGGTTATATCTGTTTGTGTAGTGTTCTTTATAAAACGTTTTTTTTATTTAAGCATCATACGAGATCAACAAGCATATAAAATAAACACAACCATGCAAACAATAATAAAGATTGGTAACCATGCCATATAAACCTATGCGTCTTCTCGCGAGCCAACGAGAAGACATGGTCAATTCTAGGGACAAGAGTAAACCATCGTGGCGCCGGTCGGCTCCCACTGAATCTTGGCACCATTCTTGGTCCTTGACTTCACGCCTCACCGGGACATCATCTTTTTGATTCCATTACTCCGGTCTTCGGTTAATTAGATTTGAATAATTGTAAATAAATAACCTATCTTATCCTATACTAATATACGTTACATAGAATTTAGGAAACGACATGCAAGTCGCGGTTACAATTACAAATATCCAAAAGAAACGGCACGCAGGCCGCACAAAACCAAAACCATAATAAAGCAAACACACCACAACAAAGGTCTATATGTCAAGGCATAGGGGTTACCAACCAAATGTGCACAACAACTATTCCATTAAAATACCAAACAAAATAACAAACGGTATTTCGTATAAATATACACCGTGTATCTACCCGTATGAATTTCATGCCAAAAACATCCAGATACATCTCACGTGTATAATAGAATACTTGGCAAAAGAGAATAATGCATAAAAACAGAAACTAGACAAAAGAAAAACGAATTTTCTGGACTGTGAATAGTGCAACACGGCCGTGTTTAAGTGACACGGCCCATGTTCACGTACACGTCCTTCAAAACGGGCTGTGTCGATATTCCAGAATAAAAATAAAATTTTAAATCAACATGGCCGTGTAAAGACCTACACGCCCGTGTTCCGACACATTGCAGTGGGCTTGTAAGCCTAAAGCCCATGTCCAGATCTGGAATCGATTCGACACATACACGGCCTTGAACACGGGCGTGTCCGAGGTCGTGTCAGTGACTGAATTGTTAAAGATTTGATTTTTCTTGATCTTGTGCTCAATTATTGTGCAACCTGGCTCTGATACCACTGTTGGAACATTATGGGGATCTTAACAAAAGAGTTTTGGCAGCGGAAAAGGTTTTATCACCACAATGTAGAACCAGGGTACGATTTGCACAATCGAATTAGCAACAAACAAAAGGGGAAAGAAAGGAAAACGGTTACCTTTAGAAATCAGAGCTTGTTGACTAGTCCTCCTTTGAACAAACCACCAATGTGTTTTTCTAGAGTCTCCTTATGAGTTTTATGTACCAAAACCGGAGCCTAATGTCTCCTATATATAGGAGAAGGAGTTAGAGTTCAATTAGGAAACCAAATTAGGGTAAATCTCTTAATCAGGCGCCGAACACGGCCCGTGTAGCTCAGGGTACACGCCCGTGTTGGCCCTTTGGGCCTGGACATAAGATAGCCCAATAAGAGGAGTCTGGTGGGTCAACACGGCCCGTGTAGTACAACACGCCCGTGTCACCCAGACATACACGCCCCGTGCCACACAGGGCACGACCGTGTAACCTTATTTGGTTTAATCCCTTGTTCCTACGAGGTGATCACGGATGTTCTTGCCATGTGACCAGAAAGCCCTTGCATCACCGGCCGTGTTCCTGGATTCACCAATAACAGTGGGCAAATATCCAATAGGTATTATAAGGAAATTTTCCTAGTGGTTATGTTGAAGATTACTCGGATACATGTGTTTATCACTGCAATGTAAAGATCGTGTTCCTTCGTGGGAATTTTGAGGAAGAGTGTTTTAACACTTTCCGAAAGTCTTGTACATTGAAAGTATCCTCGTAGACTTGAATAAACATCTCAACATTGTAATCTTTACTTTTGTGAGAAAATCATAGTTTTGAGTTTTCAAAAAGGAAAGATTAAACTTGGATGTATGTCAGAGCTAGTGGGAGCGCTTGTATTCCTAATTTTGTGTATCTTTGATATACATCTTATTTAGAATAATATCCTAACTTGGCGGTTCATAAAACTAGGGTTGAGGAATTATTGCTTCATTAGAAGATTTAGGAGATACAAACTGGATTTTTCGAAGTGACAAAATGTTAGAAATGAGCTCTGTGTTTGTTATCTAGTTTGCTTTTGTGATTAGAATGTCACTTTAGTAGTTTGTATATAAGGTGACTTAGGCATGTTTTCATTGTAACCTTTACTATATTGAATATAAGAAACATACACTTAAAGGTGTATTGCTCTCTACTTGAATCTTGTCAAAGTACTCATTTTTCTTTATCAATTGGTATCAGAGCCTAATCTTTGACAAAAGATGGCTCTTGATTGAAAAATCGGCGAGAAAACAACAACATTTGAAGCCAATTTGACGGATTTCAGAGTTTTCAGTCAACTTTTTGAAGGATTCTGATTTTGATCGAATCAACTGTTAAAATGAAAGGTTTGTAGTGTACTAGATTCGTATTCTATAGTAGTTTCAATTTGTAATTGTCCGCGATCGTGATTTACATCACATTGTAGTGACTTGTGAATTTCATATTTTCCGAGTTTAAGAACTATTTGATCAAAAATGTATTCATTTGATTGTTTTTTGGCGTAAGTTTGTATTTTGATTGTAATTCACACATAGACGAAGCCAAAGGAAGAAGAAATTTTCGAATTTGAACAAGATTTGAAGATTTTAGAATTTTTGAAGGTGGCGGATTACTGTGCATAAGAACAGTTGGATTTGAGCTCAAGAACTATCGGATTTGAGGTTACGGGTTTTAAAGGATTCTTTGAAGTTTTGAAGTGCTTGACGGATTGTAAAATCAACGGATTTGAAAATCATCGGACTTGAAATCATCGGATTTTAAGTAATTGGATTTGGAATATCAGACTTTGGAAGTGTTTTTGAAACCCATCGGATTCTTTGATACCGGATTTGCTTATACTCGGATTTAAGAGTTTCAAAGGTGTGAGTTACGGATTCTGAGTTGGAATTTTGTTAACGGATTTGGTTATTATCGGTATCGGATTTCACCATTGGATTTGGGTCAATCGGATTTTCAGTTACTGGTATTGGATTTCAACATAGTTGAGGATTCTTCAATTTACATCTTTTAAAAGAAAAGATCTTGTAGCAAATATAGGTACATACAGCGAAACCTTATCCTTTAGGTTTGATACAAAGTCACATGTACTTTATAGAGGTGAGTATCACGTATGGAAGGGTAGATTCATGGATTTTATAGAAAATAATGAACAATATGGAGCAAAAATGAAGAAAAGTGTACTAGAAGGTAATGGGGTTTTTATAATCGATCAGGAAGCTAATCCTAACCATAACCCACCACTCGATGAAATACACAGAGAGAAACTTCCAAGTGAGTACACTACTGAGGAAAAGCACAGGGCAACTGTAGATAAAAAAGCAAAATATCATTTGAAGCATGGTCTGTCATCTGAATTTTCATCAAGGTCAACGGATTCAATACAGCTAAGGAAATTTGGGAGGAGATAAAGAGTCAGATGGAAGGTACTGAATCTGGAGTTTGGATTAAGGGGATAACTTTGGTCAATTCTTTTGATCATTTTAGAGCAAGAGATGGTGAAGAATTAATTGAAACATACAGTCAATACTGTAAATTGCTAAATGATCTTAGAAACCAAAAGCTAGATGATTATTCAAATCTGACCAAGAATACAAGGTTTCTAAATTCGTTAGGCCCTGAGTGGAAATCGCAGGTAGTAATTTACAGGCAGATGAATCAGAAAAATCTGAACAAAGTCACCCATCACATGATTTTCGAAGAACTAACCCAATATCAAGATGATGTTGGTATGGGTGTACAAAAGGAGAATGTTGATCCACTAGCTTTGGTGGTAAATGATAAATGAGTGAAAAGCTCATCAAAATCTGTCAAAATGAAATAAATACAAGAGACAGATTCTTTAGATTCAGATGATGAGGGTCCAGTGGATAATGAAAAGATCATGCAAGCAATGGCATATCTTACAAACATGATGCAAAGCAAGTTCTTGAAAATAACAACAAGCAGAGGTTTACATCCGAATCTAGACGCATGGATGACCAATTCCAGAGAAAGGATGGTCAAAGACTTGAGAAAAGATATGAAAGGAAAGTTCAATCTGCCTAAGAGAGGAAGTGCTATAAATGTGGTGGCACTGAGCATTTCATCAGGGATTGCAAGAAACCTAAAGTCAAAGATTCATAATATTACAAGGCTAAGCTTAATCTGATTAAACAATGGAACAGTGGACATGCTTTGCTTGCTGAGGAGGATAGTTTTTGTCAGACACGGACAATAGTGACGAAGATACGAATGTCCATGCACAATTTATCCTCATGGCTAATGTTGAGGAGTTTGAGTTTGAAGAGATTGATGGTGAAAGTGATGATGAGATGGTGAATGTGTTCTCTGAAGAACTACCTCTACTAGATACAAAAGATGTGATTATGAGGGATGATTCTGGTTTTATGGACAAAATTTGATGAGTCGGATGTTAAGAGTGAGTATGAGGAAGAAGAGGCTGACGTTGCTACTAAAAGCACAAGCCAGAATGTTGCTGATCAACATGAATCAGGAGAAAGGGTAATGTTGAATCATTCTAAATTTCCTACAGATTACATACTAACTCTTATGCAATAGGTGGAGCATCTGACATCAAAGAATCAACCACTCACAACAAAGAACCAAAAGATGCAAGAAAAGAACTTAAATCTTAAAATGGATCAAGTAGCAAGAAGTGAAGTTGAATTAAGAAATCAATCATAAAAAATAATCCAACTTCAATAATCAATCCAAGACAAAGAGAATGAATTACCTAAACTGCAAAAAGAAACAGAGTTAAAAGTTCATGATTTAAATGCTGCAAAGCTGAGTGCAGAAATAAACCTAAACTTAATCATGAAAGGGAAGAAAAATCTTGATTTGAAAGTATAAAATCTAGAGGAGAGAGTAAAGAAACAAGTAACCACTCGTCATACTATCTTAAAAAATCTTGAACCGGATGTAAAGAAGAGATATAAAGGTTTAGGGTATGATGAAAATAACTTCTTTTCAAAAATAAATTGCACACAATTATATCAACTTGAGAGAATGAATCAAGGTTGGACTTCCAAAATGAAGTTTGTGGGAGAAGATGAAGTAAAAAGAAAAACAACAACCAAACTTCAGAATACTTTGAATTATGATGAATTAAATGCATCGTATGAAGTTTGTGAGAACAATGGAGGATGCTCTACATCTTTAGAAGAATTTTTCATTCCTCATCCACCAGAAGAGAAGAAAGAGTTGAAAAGTGAAGAAGAAAAGCCAACACGAACTGCATGAATCTATATTCCTCACATGGAATTGCAAAAGAGACAACAACTTTTAGAAGTGGAAAATTGTGTTTTAAAAGAAACAATCTTCAATCTCAACGAAAAGTTAAATAATTCTGTTGAATCTGATAAAGTTGAGAAACAAAAGATTGAGACAACTCAAAGTGAATTAAACAATTCTGAGAGTGCACAGTACTTAATTCCACAACTCATTTCTCATGCGATTGAAAAGAGGATGCAAGAAGAGAAGATCGAGAGGTTGTTAACGGAATTGGACGGTTATCTCGACATTGTATATCCAAATTGTCCTAAGGCATGTAGGGAGTTCGTTGCACACAAGTGCAATCGTTTTTGTGATCCCAACAGTGTCAGGGAGGAAGGATCATCCTCTGGAACAAAATAGATTCCAAAAATTCCAAAACTTACAAAATCATCAACTTCACATGTTTCTAAGAATGTCAAATCACTTCATCCAACTAACAAAACTTCTGTTTTTGAATTAAATCCAGATCACACAAAAGGAAAAGGATTTCCAAGCAAAGATGTGATGAAGACAATCAAGAAAGGAGTGAAGAATGGTGGTGCATCTGAGGCATAGATGAAGTGGATAGCTAAAGAGAAGTTGAACGAAAAAGAAAAGTTTTCTGTAAATGTAAACATATCTGTTTCAAAGAAAACAATCAAACCTTTTTGTAATATTCACAAATCATATAGTAATAAAAAGTGTGAATCTTTGTTTGCTTGGAAAGTCAAGTCTAAAAATTCAAAATCTAAAATATCTAAGGAAAAGATAAGTTGTGTTGGAATTGGATGTTTTGAAGGCCGCTGTGAGTTTAATTGTTGTTATCATCAGAAAAGGATGAAAGGTGGAATAAAACCAAAGAAGAATTGGAAGAATCTAAATGAGAATAAAATATTGGTTTGGTTTGTAAATAAGCAAGGATATATTATTCATCAATGGATCCACAAACATGAACGAATTGGGTTTTTGAATCGATATGCTCACAGGAAAATACGAATATGGCCAGGATAGTGGAAGGAACATTTGTACATAATGCAAATCAATCAACAAGCTAAAAATTCATCAGTTCTTTCAAAACAATTCAATCTGAATTTTATTGAAAACACAAAAAGAAATTACTCACCAATCAAACACACAAGAAATTTCAATGGAAATCTCGGCTCATATTCATCAAAGGCAACAAATTCAAAGAACAATCAAAGACAAGAAATGAATTCATCTACTTCACAAACACCAAAAGTTAAAAGCAAATTCATTTCAAAATCGAAGCAGTTTTCACCAATAAAGAAACCACAAATTCCTGAAACAACTCCATCACAAAACAAAAGAAATATTTCAACTGAAAAGTGGATAGTTTAAAGAATTGCATAGACAGAAAGTTAAATTCCTGATGCAATGTCTGAATTTTCTAACTCAAAAGGTCCCAAATCTTCGTGGGCACCTCAGTCTGGTTTTATTTCCATGTGCAGAAAGATCATATTTTGTAACATCCTAAAACGGTCCTAGTTGTACTATTTGTTCACAATGTTGTAACCTTGTGAATTAAATAAGAAATAGGAATTAAAGAATGAAGGTGTAATTTGATATTAAATAAAAGTTGGTGATAAATAAATAATAGTTGTTATTTATTAAATGATTTTAGATAAAGATTCCAAATATATCCCCGTTAGTTAAAACGGGTGAACGGATATCGAGTTGTATGTTGAAAAGGGGAACAAAATACCCCTTGTGGATAATATGAGTACCAAAATCGGTCCTCATATCTCTAAGTCAACACACACACACGTTCACATACACACACACTTACTTCACCTTTTCCCTTTCACTTGTTCTTGTCAAATTGAAGAAGAACACAAGGAAGAGTCAAGATTAGAGGCTGGAATTTCTAGCTAGGAATCAAGCTAGCAATCTGTTCTTATCATAATCATCATCTTGCTGTAAGTTTTAATCACAAAGTTCATGTTCTTCATTTCTTCAAGATTGGGTATTTTGGGTTTAGATGGGTAACTGATGTTAAGGATTCAATTTGATGTTTCCAATTAGTTTCTAGTATGATTCAAAGACTATAGAAATCAGTTTGGTGAACTAAAAAGATGATTTTGATTGATTTTGGAGATTAAAGTATAAATGGGTCAAAAGAGTAATTTTGGTCCCATAATCTGAATTTGATGTTAAATGGTATAAAAAGTGTGTCTTTAGCTTGGTTTTGATGTGTTAGTTCACATATGAATGAAAGAGTGTCTTTAGCTTGCCCGTGCCTATGGGCTTACAGGTAGGCACGGGCGTGCCTAACCCTAGAAGGTCTGGTGGTGTGCCTGCAGTGACGGGGGGTACCTGAGTATAGGGCACGGGCAAGCATTGTTAAGGTACGGGCATGGCTTAGCCAGGCACGGGCGTGCCTTGGCTAGGCACGGCCGTACCCTGCCTTTTGGCAGTTTCTGTTTAAGTGTTGCTGATGCGTAGAAACTCTATTTAGGTGAACCAGTTGATCCAGAAGCATCAGTACCTAAACTCTTACACATATAGCTCGTTAGGTGAGTACCAGTTAACCTAAGCATGATATCAAGAATATTATATTTAGTTGTTTCCATGCTAGAAACCGAGGACTTGATGAGTATACATGTTAGAGGCTTTTTGCAGGCCAATTGAGTTGTAATTTGATATGTATGCATGCTAGAGGCTTTTTGTAGGACAATTGAGTTGTAATTTGATTCGTATGCATGTTAGAGGATTTTTGCAGGCCACTTGAGTTGAAATTTGATATGTATGCAAATTAATGGCTTTTTGTAGGCCAATTGAGTTATGGTATGATATATAGGTATATGTATGCCAATGTTGTTATGTCAAAGGCTTTTGTAGGCCAATGTTGATATGTTATGACTTTTGTAAACCAATCATGAGATGTTGTGGCCTTTGTAGGCCAATTTGTTATGCTATGGCTTTTTGTAGGCCAATTATGGTGCTAAGGCCGGAGTAGGCCAATTGTGTTGTGCTAAGCCCGGAGTAGGCCATTGTATGTCGTACCGGTACTTTGTTGGACATTTGGGCTAGATTATCTGGGTCTTGAGTTGGGGCCTTGTGTCGCCAGCTAGGATGTACGGAGATTCGATGATCACGAATCTTGGTTCTTGCAAAACCTCCGCCCCTCAATACTATATGGGCTCTCAGTTCCCGCTGATCCCGAATGGGATATGTTTCCCGATAACGCCATGGTGGACCGCTACCCCGCTTCTCCACCAGGTGCGGAGGAAGTATCGGTTTCCCCAGTTAGGATCACTAAGCCGGATTAGCTACCTCGCAAGACATGATGCCTGCTAACTAACCAGTGCTTCACAATGTGCTAGGATAGACTTGTTTGTTGATATGCCATGCATATACCATGTATATGATATGTATATGATATTGTTTCTATGATGCTTCCGCTTAGCTGTTACTCACTAGCTATTTATAGCTAACCCTCTTATGTACATTCCATACGCAGGTAAATAAAGTGACTGGTGAGAACGGGTACCTACTGGGGATGTCATGATATGTTTTGGGTAACATGCTTTGAAATTCTTTTGTTTGTATTTAGTAATGGTTGGCCGTATCGGTAACGCCTTGGTAGTATTTTTGAGATACAACTTATATATATATATATATAAGTTGTAAACTGTTAAATTAGAAATAAAGCTTCCGCTATGTTTTATATAAAAAAAAGACTCCTCAAATTTAGGTGGCATTACAAGTTGGTATCAGAGCCTTGGTTTGAGGGAATTGGGTACTTTAAATAGTACTCAGTCTCAAACCCAGGCTTGGCCATTACTATATGTTCCCTTGGTGGTATTGGGGTGTGATTAGTGGTATATGTGAATTGTTATGTGTTAGAAAAGTATAAGTGTTGATAAGTTAGTAAGTTATATGATATATATTAGACACTTTACTTTTGGATATAAGTATTGAAAGATAACTCACATGACTGGTTCTTGGGGAGATGATGATAAGGATGCCTACATCCTACGGTTTGAGGCTCCAATGCAGTAGGAAAATGTGTGTGAGTCTTTATGTATGCTCAGGGAGACTTAGAAACCTCCTATCTTCAAAACCTTCTTGAGTTGTCAGCTTCCTACATTTGCTGGCACTATTAATGACCCTTCTGCGGTAGAGACCTGGGTCAGAGAGATGCAAAATGTCTTTGAATCCAGCGAGTGTTATGAGAAAAACAAAGTGAATTAAAAGCAAGAGAGTATTGAACTATGAAACTAAATAAATATGTAAAATTTACGATAAGTGCCTTTATGGTACAAATTGGTAGAGTTAGGCAAGATAACTTAAAATGATAATGGTAGAGGACTACAATATGATTACCAATATATTTATTGGTTACATAATAGAGTGTGAGACTAAAGGTGTCAAGAGACGTGAAATGGTAATGATCATGAATCTAAAACCAAACTTATGTATATTTCAAGTGACAAGAGACGTTTAGATCAATCTGATGTAATCAGACTGATTATGTTAGATAAAAAGAAGTAATGCTAAATGAATAGCTAAATTAGTAGTAGTCTTGTGGACTACTAGTAGTATGATAAATATGGGAACTATCCTCAGTTCCTATGAAAAGTAACACATAGTAAATGATGAAGTTTAATCATGGATTCTATTTGAATCTTAAAGTATGAAGAAGAGTTTTGATGAATGGTTATGCTAAGTTAAATGTTGATTAAATACAATCATTCTAATGTTAAATAATTAGAATGATTGATGAGGAAATGTTAAACTAACATGAGTTGATAAGAATTAAATTTGAAATACAAAGATACTGAAGAAGTATACTTTAGATGTGATGCGGTACCTCAATGGTACATGATGTCTTATGATATATGAAACTCTAAATGACATCTGAAACGCTATAAGCATGTTAATGAAATCTAAGTGATTAACAAAAGAAGAATTGTGGGTTCACGATTGGTTAACCCAAAATGATAAATGAAATTGAACCGAAGTAAGATTAACTCTATTGAGTTAGTAGTTTTCCTTGGTAGAAGAAAGAAGGTCGTAAGATGACCGAATTAAAATGTGTAAGTGTAATTAATACTTCACAGTTGAAGCATACGTGAGATTGAACGTGAGGAACAAATTGTAGTCATAAAATTGTTGTTGGGATTTAATGTAATTAGCTCAAAGCTCAATTGTTGATTGTGTGTTTAACTAATCAAACATGAGTGATTTCTATAAAGTATAAGTAATGATATGTCATGGTTCAAATGAACAATGACATAAGGACATAAAAGTCCAAATGTATAAGTAAGGAGTTGATAATTTCTAAAAGTTAAGAGTGAAATGAATATGAAGGTAACTCTGATTAATCAGTGGTTACAAGTAAATGAGTGAAGTTAGTGATTGAGATAAAAATGGGGACACATAGTCCTATTTGGTAGTAAATGAAATCTAAAATTATGAGGTGTATAAAGTTGTGCATGTGTAAAATTGCAATGGGCATGGGAATTCATATATTATATAAATTTCCAGAAATTATGAGTTCACCTACGGGTGTAATTGTGATTATAAGAGTAGAGACCTTTATGAGGTAAGATAAGAAATATTAAGTGTGTTTGAAAGTAAGTAATGCGAGAACCAACGAAGTTTAAGGTTGTTTTAAGCAAAGTATATATGTATAATAAAAGAATACTTGGAGGTATTCCAAGTGTAATGTGATTTTCAAGTGGGTTAAGAATTAGCTTACGATTGTAACTGGTTATCATAATAGTAAGATGTTTGAGTGACTCGAAAGAATTAAGGTTGACCAGGTGAAAGGCGCGTAAATAACAGTAAGTACATGTGAAAGATGACTGTTAGGTAAAGTGTTTAATAGACAGCATGTTTGTTGATCACTGCCTTAGATGGAAGATGTAAAGTTGTCATAAGTATAATGTAAGTGTTAATGATGCTAATCTGATCATGAAATGTTTAAGTACTAAATGTGTGACTGATGTTACATAATAGGTTATAAGATTGTTTGATATACAGACATTGTAAGTGTATAGTGTGACAAATGATGATTAAATTGATCATGCTGGTATGTGAATTCAATGATGAAATAGAATGAATAGAAAGTAATGTGAGTAATAGATCCACTAAAGTCTATTAATTCAATTGAGATAATCCTTGTCTAAGGATTTGTATTTACACAAGAGTGTACTTGTGAGTAGGATTTAACCTTTTGAGGTAAAGTGGTTATGTATGAATGACTAAAGATGTTAATCAAAGATCCAGAAGTGAAACTGATGATAATCATCAGCGATCAGAGTATAGAAAGATATATAAAGTAATGAGATAAAACCACGAGAGTATGTATCTGTACATGTACGTCTACGTGTACGGACTAAAGAAAGAAGTGTTTAAAGTCTAGTTAAGTTGTCAATGATGATTACAGATGGGGACACTTGTATTGTGATAGAAGAAGTAGATATTGTGTGAGTTAGAATGTAAGATGAATGATAACCTATTCGTAAGATTTTATTGGACTCTATAATGTGAAATAAAGGTCATGATGAATTTAGAAACCTAAAGGGGTGTATTTGATGTTCGTTGGTTACATTAAGTTTAATTGTAAATGTTGCTTATTATTGAATGATAAATGTGGTTTATAACTACATAGATAGCTGTGGCAGGATTCCGAGGACGGAATCCTCTTTAAGGAGGGTAGATTTGTAACATCCCAAAATGGGCCTAGTTGTACTATGTGTCCACAAGGTTGTAACCTTGTGAATTAAATAAGAAATAGGAATTAAAGAATGACGGTGTAATTTGATATTAAATAAAAGTTGGTGATAAATAAGTAATAGTTGTTATTTATTAAATGATTTTAGATAAAGATTCCAAATATATCCCCGTTAGTTAAAACGGGTGAACGGATATCAAGTTGTATGTTGAAAAGGGGAACAAAATACCCCTTGTGGATAATATGAGAACCAAAGTCGGTCCTCATATCTCCAACTCAACAAACACACACGTTCACATACACACACATACTTCCCCTTTTCCCTTTCACTTTTTCTTGTCAAATTGAAGAAGAACACAAGGAAGAGTCAAGATTAGAGGCTGGAATTTCAAGCTAGGAATCAAGCTAGCAATCTGTTCTTATCATAATCACCATCTTGTTGTAATTTTTAATCACCAAGTTCATATTCTTCATTTCTTCAAGATTGGGTATTTTGGGTTTAGATGGGTAATTGATGTCATGGATTCAATTTGATGTTTCCAATTAGTTTCTAGTATGATTTTAAGTCTATAGAAATCAATTTGGTGAATTAAAAAGATGATTTTGATTGATTTTAGAGATTAAAGTATAAATGGGTCAAAAGAGTGATTTTGGTCCCATAATCTGAATTTGATGTTAAATGGTATAAAGTGTGTCTTTAGCTTGGTTTTGATGTGTTAGTTCACATATGAATGAAGGAAATCGACTAGAAATGTTTTGGTATTATTTTGGTGTGGGTTTGGTAGAAAACAGTAGGTTCTGTTCGAACTTGCTGTTGAGAATTGGTAGGCACGGGCGTACCCTCCAAGATCCAACCGTGACTATGGGCGTACCCGGGTAGGCACGGGCGTACCTTGAAAAGGCACAGGCGTGCCTAACCCTAGAAGGTCTGGTGGTGTGCCTGCAGTGACGGGGGGTACCTGAGTATAGGGCACGGGCAAGCTTTGTTAAGGTACAGGCATGCCTTAGCCAGGCACGGGCGTGCCTTGGCTAGGCACGGCCGTACCCTGCCTTTTGGCAGTTTCTGTTTAAGTGTTGCTGATGCGTAGAAACTCTATTTAGGTGAACCAGTTGATCCAGAAGCATCAGTACCTAAACTCTTACACATATAGCTCGTTAGGTGAGTACCAGTTAACCTAAACATGATATCAAGAATATTATATTAAGTTGTTTCCATGCTAGAAACCAAAGATTTGATGATTATACATGTTAGAGGCTTTTGCGGGTCAATTGAGTTGTAATTTGATATGTATGCATGCTAGAGGCTTTTTGAAGGCCAATTGAGTAGTAATTTGATACGTATGCATGTTAGAGGCTTTTTGCAGGCCAATTGAGTTGAAATTTGATATGTATGCAAGTTAATGGCTTTTTGTAGGCCAATTGAGTTATGATATGATAAATAGATATATTAAAGGCTTTTGTATGCCAATGTTGTTATGTTAAAGACTTTTGTAGGCCAATTTTGATATGTTATGACTTTTGTAAGCCAATCATGAGATGTTGTGGCCTTTATAGGCAAATTTGTTACGCAATGGCTTTTTGTAGGCCAATTATGATGCTAAGGCCGGAGTAGGCCAATTGTGTTGTGCTAAGGCTAGAGTAGGCCATTGTATGTTGTACCGGTACTTTGTTGGAAATTGGGGCCAGATTATCTGGGTCTTGAGTTGGGGCCTTGTGTCACCAGCTAGGATGTGCGGAGATTCGATGATCACGAATCGTGGTTCTTGCAAAACCTACGCCCCTCAATACTATATGGGCTCTCAGTTCCCGTTGATCCCGAATGGGATATGTTTCCCGATAACGCCATGGTGGACCGCTACCCCGCTTCTCCACTAGGCGCGGAGGCAGTATCAGTTTCCCCAGTTAGGATCATTGAGCCGGGCTAGCTACGTTGCAAGACATGATGCTTGCTGACTAACCGGTGCTTCACAATGTGCTAGGATAGACTTGTTTGTTGATATGCCATGTATATGATATTGTTGCTATGATGCTTCCGCTTAGCTGTTACTCACTAGCTATTTATAGCTAACCCTCTCATGTTTATTCCATGCGCAGGTAAATAAAGTGACTGGTGAGAACGGGTACTTGCTGGGGAACATGCTTTGAAATGCTTTTGTTTGTATTTAGCAATGGTTGGCCATATCGGTAACGCCATGGTAGTAATTTTGAGATACAACTTATATATATATATATATATATATATATATATAAGTTGTAAATTGTTAAATTAGAAATAAAGCTTCCGCTGTGTTTTATATAAAAAAAGGACTCCTCAAAGGTCTCAACGATATTGGGCCATGGAGTTATTGAAACTGGAAATTCGAAGATAGAGAAGGTGTCTTACGTAGAGGGTTTAGGGCACAATCTGTTCAGCATTGGTCAATTTTGTGATAAAGGAATGGAGGTGGTGTTCAAGAAGACTTCATGTTCATTACGAACAGAGGAAAGTAATGAGATTTTGCGTGGGAACAAAAAATCAAATATGTATACAATAGATTTATTTGAAAAAGGTTCCGGTTCGCCCGTATTCCTATTGACCAGAGCTTCGTCAGATCTGAACTGGTCATGCCATAGGAAATGATCTCATCTGAATTTTAAAAACATGAACAAGCTAGTGAATGAAAATTTGGTCGGGGGTCTACCAAAATTAAAGTTTGAAAAAGATCATCTGTGCAAGGACTGTGAGTCGGGAAAAATGAAAAGAGTACCACACAAAGTCAGTCAAATATCTTCAACTACAGCTCCCTTGCGGTTGATACATATGGATCTCTGTGGACCAATGAAAGTACAATCGAGAAATTCCAAGAGATATATCCTGGTGATGGTGGATGATTACTCCCGGTATACTTGGGTCCGGTCTGTGAATCACAAGAGTGAAGTTCCTCAACAAGTCATCTTGTTTTTGAAGAAACACAAGACTCAACAAGGACAACCAGTGAACACTATATGAATAGATAATGGGACAAAATTCTAAAACAGGACACTAGATTCCTACTTGGACTCTGAAGGAATTATGCATCAATTTTCGGCAGCATATACTCCGGAGCATAACGGAGTAGTTGAAAGAAAGAATAGAACGTTAGTTGAAGCTGCACGAACGATGCTACAGTATTCGAATTTGCCACCATCATACTAGGCTGAAGTTGTGAACACAACATGCTATACCCAAAATCGTTCTTTAATTCATCGTCGCTTTAATAAAACTCCTTACGAGCTATGTAATGGAGTAGTGCCTAATATCAAATACTTATATGTATTTGGTAATAGGTGCTTTGTGATGAATGAAACAGACAAGCTATCAAAGTTTGATCCTAAAGCAGACGAAGGCATTTTCTTAGGTTACTCAATGGACAAAAAGTCTTTTAGAATTCTAAATCGAAGAACTAACATGATTGTTAAAAGCATGAATGTTACATTTGACGATTTAGTAAATCTAAATTCTTTAACGGGTAAATCTTCCTTATCAAAAGAATCAATTTTCAAAAATGACAATACTGATAAGTCATTCAGACAAGAGGAGGATATTAGTTTGGACTTCATGTTTGACTTCTTTAAAAAGAATGATAACACTGCTACTGTTTTACAGGATTATGAACAACTTCAATAGGAGTCTGTGACGCTAACTGAGCCACCTAGTTTGTCTACAATCCAACAGCAGATAGAAAATTCTAAAAACTCTGAGTTTGAAGCTACAAATGATCCTGTTACTCAAGAAGGTCCAAGATATGATCCATTTCATCAATCAATGGAAGACATAAACTTTGATGAAATGAGGAATTTAAATGACTATATCCAGGTTAATTCCCCCGAACCTGTTTGGCTAAAGAGTCATCCTGAGACTCAAGTAAGTGGACGTTTGAACGCTGGTGTTCAAACAAGATCTGCAACTCCTAATGAGTGCCTACATTCAATTTTTCTCAGCATGTTTTAACCCACACGAGTATCTAAAGCTCTTGCTAATCCAGACTGGATTAGTGCTATACAGGAAGAACTTAATCAGTTTGAGTGACTCAAAGTGTGGAGGTTAGTTCCTAGACCAAAAGGCAAATCTATTGTGGGAACTAAGTTGGTGTTTAAGAACAAGAAGGATTCAAATGGAGTGGTGGTAAGGAACAAGGCAAGGCTAGTGACTAAGGGGTATAATCAACAAGAAGGGATTGATTATGATGAAACTTTTGCCCCTGTAGCAAGGATTGAAGCAATAAGACTATTCCTAGCCTATGCCTCATACAAAAACTTCACGGTTTATCAAATGGATGTCAAGACAACCTTTCTTAATGGGAAACTTAAAGATGAAGTGTATGTGAGCCAACTGGAAGGTTTTGTAGTTCCAAGCAGACCCAATGACGTCTACATTTTGGAAAAAGCTCTTTACGGTTTAAAACAAGCCCCGAGAGCTTGGTATGATGAGCTGTCAGAACATCCACTACATGAAGGATACGTCAAAAGGAAAACAGAGACAACACTATTTAAGAAGAAAATGAGAAAGGATTACGTATTGGTGTAGATATATGTAGACGACATAATATTTGGCTCCACAAATCATCAATATGGCAATGAATTTTCTAATACAATGAAAAAATGATTTGAAATGAGCATGATAGGGGAAGTTAATTTTTTCCTCGGATTGCAAATTAAACAAATGAACCATGGGATTTTTATTAATCAGGCTAAGTATATCAAGGATCTGTTAAAGAAATTTGATATGACCAGCTGTTCATCAATTAACACACCCATTGCTGTAGAAACAAAACTATTTGCTGATCCAGATGGAAAGGCAGTAGATTTGAAAACATATAGAGGTATGATTGGTTCATTGTTATATTTGACGGCAAGTAGGCCGGATATTATGTTTTCAACGTGTCTCTATGCTAGATTCCAAGCAAATCCCAAAGAATCTCATTTACTGGCGGTAAAACGAATTTTGAGATATCTTAAGGGTACCCCAGATCTTGGTTTGTTGTATCCTAGGGATTTGGGATTTGAACTCATTTATTATTCTGATGCAGATTATGCCGGATGCATGCTAGATAGAAAGAGTACGTCTGGGAGTGCACATTTCTTGGGAGACAGACTGGTGTGTTGGGGATCCGAGAAGCAGAACAGTGTATCATCTTCAATAGCTGAAGAAGAATATATTGCTACTGCAAATTGCTATTCATAGTGTCTCTGGATTCGAACTCAGCTATCAGATGTTGGTCTGGAATACAACAAGATTCCATTGTTGTGTGACTCCCAGAGTGCTATAGCCATTACATGTAATCTGGTACATCACTCTAAAAGCAAGCATATCGATATCATATATCATTTTATAAAAGACAATGCTGAAAAAAGTTTAATTGAACTGAAATATGTTCAAACTGAGAATCAACTTGCTGATATTTTCACAAAAGCTTTAGACGAATACCGTTTTAATGTTTTGGTGTCAAGATTAGGAATGTTGAATTTATCTGTTTGACATATCATTGTGTTTTATCAGATATTTCATGGTATATGTTAGTGGTGCAGGTACAAAAAGCTGAGTCAAGAGGGATTGTGATATCGGATAGAAGTCATGAATCAAGGATAATTCATGTTTGTAGGGGGAGAGAAAAACAATAAATTTTGTATATACTCAATAGAAAAATTAAAAACATTTGTAAAACATTAAAATTAAAAAAAATCATCTCAAATTGATGTACATATGTGCATGTTTTGAGGGAAAGTTTTATGGTTGTTTTTGAATTTTATTTTCAAATTTTAAATTTTTTTTGATTAAAATTCAGAAATTTTCATCATCATGGTCAAATGGTATATATTCAAGATGACATGTCAAGTTGAGGGGGAGTTTGTTTATTTGAAACAACAAAATTTTTGTCTTATGTGTTAAAAATCCGCAAATGTTGTCGGATTCATTCAAAATCCGTCATTTTTGTCGGATTTACACTTTGTCGGTTTTCCTCTAAATCCGAAACATTTGGTTGGTTTTCAACCATGGATGTTGGATTTGGGTATTAGATTTTTGGTTTCCAATAAAAGGAAAATCCGATAGTTTGTGTCGGTTTTCTGAGCCTTCAAGCAAAATTCTCTCTCAAAAGATTCACATTTTTAAAGTTGTTGCTTGTGTATATTGAAAGTAGATACGAGATCGCCTGTTCTTACTGATTCCAAAGGTATACATTTTTTGAAATTTTATGTACGTTTTAATAGTTTTTAATCGGTTTTTATGACTTCGAACACTCGACGTTGTCGAAAGTAAAACAATGAAATCAAATGTTTTTTTTGGTGTGTTACACTCAAAATTAAGTGTACAAGTGAGGGTTGCCTTTCAATTTTAAGTAAATCAACCTTTGGTTTGATCTCTATTGTGATTTTTGAGTATCGGATTTTAGAGTGTTTCGGGAATATTCAAATTTTGAAACACAATGAATTATGTTTTGAAGAGTTAAATGGGTCGTTAGAATTGAAAGGAGTTTTTTGATTGATTTTAATTGCATAAAACTTTGGATTTTGGTTGGTTTTACTAACGAAATCGAAGGTTTTGAATCTGTCGGTTTTCGGATTTGCAGATAAATCCGATAGTTCAGTGTTAGAAATGACGGATTTCATTTTTGTCAGATTTTGATACAAATCCAATAGATGAAGTCTTGGGAGTGTTCATAATATTGGATTGTGAGATTTAACGGATTTGGTGAAGTGTCAAATTTTTGGGAGTATAAGACAATCGGATTTCGAGACTTATCTGTTTTTGAAAGTAGAGGATTTTTATACTTTTCGGAATTTTGTGATAAGGGCTTGAGGATTTCAAAATGTCGGATTTTTAACAAAGGTTTAAATCCGATGAATTTTGTCGGATTTATCGGTGTCGGATTTGTGTGAAATGTCGGATTCTCAACACTTAAGAAAATTTTGACAAAAGTTCTTTTTTACAAAAGGTTATTCTTTGAAATGATTACTAACTGTTTGATCATACAGTTGGCAGAACGTCAGGATAATCCACAAATCCCTTCTAAAACCCTTTTTCCCCAAACTAATTACCTACCCTACAAACTAAACAACGCATATTTTGTTTCAGAAATAACCAAAATTGAGTATCCAATCATTACCGAACTGATTGCCTCACATCCACTCGCCTAGATTCTGAACCTCACTAATTACCTTTAACCCACTAGATTCTGAACCTCACGTACCTGAGGTGTACGTTCAATAGTTGTGGAGTTCTTTATCTTTAAAAGAAAGTGAACATGGGAATCCTATGATTTCTGGTATGATTGATCAAGTTGAATTTGAGATGGGCGTTGACAGTATCAGACGCATTCTAAGGCTGCCCAAACAGAATACCTATCCATCCAAACCTGATTATGATCCGATTCCCACAGACAAACAAATTTTACCACATGTTATGGATCTGGGATGGAACGGAGATGAACTTACAGGCATGTCGAAATTCAAACGTTCTAGATTGGTTCCACAATGGCAAACACTATATGCTATTTGTTAGTCCTAGATTGAGTACGCAACAATGAATGTTTGTAGAAGGGGGGAGGTTGAATACAATCTTTAGCTTTTAAAATTTAAATGTAATACCGGCTTTGCAAACACCGAAAATAGCAAAAATTTGTGTTTTCATTCACGTGAACTAAATCACGATTAAATAACTTTGAGTTATGCAGCGGAAAGCTAAACCAGAAGATTTACATTAAATATTCACATTCAAAACTTGTATTAACTGTTGGTGTTACTCTAACATATTAACCGACCATAATATCATATTACAACTTAAAGTGTTCCATCAAAAAATATCTAGCAGAAGGCAAACCCGCTCACGAGGCAACCTATTCTTTATCTGCAAAAAGGGTCAACGTGGCACCATTAGTTATACACATAGCTAGTGAGTAAAACTTAACATAAGCATCAATAAAGCAAGTCATGCATCACAGGAATAAGCATACAATGTTATCCTATCGCATTGCGGTGTGCTAACAATATCGGTATAAGTCATTTCTTGCAGGATAGCCAGTCCCGCTCAACAAGAATACACCGGGGGATCAGACACGACCATCCGCGCTGGTGGGGGAGCATAAAGAAGTCCACCAAGCATCGTTTACGGAACCAGAGGCTCCTTAGGTAATTTAGCTACGACCGGCTGATTACCCGTCATGATATAAGGCACGGCGGTTCTGCAGAACCTACGATCCGGAATGTTACCTCGAATCACCATTAAGTCCCGAATCACTTGATCAAGGATCCCTGGAACCCAACTACAGAGTTAACCTTGACCATGCTTGAAGATGTCCGCGAACTTTTCATATACACATAGCTGATCCAATCTGGATTATTCACTTAGCATGTATATTCATTTAACTCATTAAGCATGGATTGTCATTCATGTCATCATTACGGATCCATTCTGGATCCCTAGCATACATATCATTCATCTTAACTAGACGACTCCAATTCTGGATTCCGCTGGCATACACTTAACTTACATTCAACAAGTACTTTAGCATGGCATTGTGCATAAAGTAGCATGGCAATACTTACTTATTTACTTTTAAGCATACATGCAACTTGAAACATCTTTGAATTACATTTAATACATTTAGCAAGTCTTCCTCTAGTGAGGCTTACGGAAGTCGGTACTCACCTGAGTATCTTAGAACAGATAGTTATTTAACTTCTGCTTTACTTAACACGATAAGCTCACCTAGAACATTATTACTTACATCAATCATCTACACATACAAAGCATGACTACTAGAATAACATAGGAATCCCAAACTTGGGCTTAGTACAAATCCGCCAAGACATGCGGATTCTTGGGAAATCCGATACTTACTATCGGAATCCGACACACAAGGAAATCCGACGTACTATCGGAATCCGACATACATGGATATCCGACATACTATCGGAATCCGGCACACATACGGATTTTGACAAACTTGCGGAATCCAACATATATTGCGGAGTCCGACAACTTATGGATTGACAAACTTGCGGATTTCATACTTGTTAGTTTTTACATTTAAAACACTTTAGAGCTTCATATGTCATCTATATGAACCTCAAAACACAACAATACTTATTTAAAGCATCAAACATACAAAACCCACTTTCAAAGTAAGCTTGTATGTTCATCAATGGAGTTTTCTTTAGAATTTGAATTTCTAGCCATAACTCAAGCATAGCTATTACAAAACATGTTCAATCTTCATAAAAACATTAAGCTTACCTTTGCTTGATTCAACAGATACCATGTCCTCCAACTTCAAAATTATCGAGAGAAAAGAGAGAGTATGCGATTGTATGTGTCTTTCCTCATCTGATAGTCTTCTATACTTGTTTTCTTCATCTGATATTCCTCAGCTGATGTCTTTGGCTTATGCTCTTGAGTTGTGGCTACTTATCAGCTGATGGTTCCATACTTAGCATATTTTTTTGAATCTGATTCAAACAACACATGTTTGAATTCTTTCTAAGTCATACTTAAGGTAGGGTTTGGTTATCATCAAATTCTATGTTTTAAGATAGACAGAGTTGATTATTAGGGTGAAGTGATTATCTCCCCAACAATCTCCCCCTATTTGATAATGACAAAACCTTTTTTCCTTTTAAAGAACAGTTTGACTTCGAATGCAAAATATTTAAACTTTTAATTGTATTTGGCTACCTAGCTATCTGTTTTTGGTAGCTCCTTTTATTTAAACCTTGTTCTGTTTTTGGTTTCTTTTCTAGTGTTCCATTTTGTTCTGTGTTTGTGGAATCCTTTTCTTTGTTGTTCCATTTTGTTCTGTTTTTGTGGTATCTTTTCATTTTTCTATTTTTATATCTTTTTGATTTTCTGATTTACATAAACATCACTTGAATAACATAATAAAGGAAATATTTATAGAGGATCAACCGTTTGATCTGAATTAGGCTATACTAGAAAGTAAAACTAATTACAATTATATACATCAACAAGAGTAATCACTAAGACTTCAAAGAATGGCAATTAATTTGTCTAACACATAGACAAGCTAACTCTAAAACAACTAATGTTTAGGAGTGTTCAACACATGAACAAGTTTGGTTCTACACAATTGTTAAACTCTACGAATTTTCTCAACGGATGAGAGTGCTATTGTGTTGTGTAGAAGCTTGTTTTTGCATGTCCACCATGCATGGATATTTATAGAAACAAGGGTATCCGGTTGCATGTAGGAAGGAGACAACGAGTGTATAGAAATATAATATTTTAATTGTAAAGATAGTGGGTGAAAAGTAAAGTTACTTTAATCAAGTAATTGATAAAAGTAAATGTACTTTTCTGAAAAAGTGCAACCCACTCACAATATAAAATATTAAATGCCACACCTTTTGCCTTGTAAGACTGTCTTTCCCTTTACATGCTTGTAAGTTAAACAATAGCCATGCTTCTTCTAGATTTGACTTTACCGGGTATGGAATTGCCAGCCATACTTAGTTGTTGAAACTAATTTTAGGAATCTTCATCTGTTTGAGGTATCTTTCTCCTTTTCCAGAGGATAAGATCAACCCTTTTTGTCTCGTACTTGATCAAAAAAGAGCTTTATACTTTTACAAACAAAGATCTATGACATAATAGAACAACACATGTTCTGCCTTTTACATATGAAACTTACAATCTGAAAGGAAGAGCGGATTTGACATTTTGCTCGACTCAACTAACAAAAGGTACTAAGAACTTTATAACTTTCACTACTCAGTTGAGATAATAGATCCGTTGATCATTTTTTAAAAGACTTAGTTGATACTTATTGCTCAGTTGATCATATAGATGCTCAGTTGATCAATAGTTATACTGGAAGGCATAAGCTCATGTATTGATATGATCAATTGATCAAGTATGCTCAGCTGATCATTTAAGTACATTAGTTTATATAGGAAGATAACTTTTGTTTAGAAAGACTTACTTAGATGATGCTCTAGGCCTCAACTTATCCAATATTCACTTAGCTGATGGTATAGCTAATTATGATCTTTGCTCAATTGATGGTGTAAACACTCAGCTGATCAATTTTCTTCACTCAGCCGATAGATGATTCTCCTCAGCTGATGGTCTTCTTCACTTGTTTCTTCATCTGATATTCCTTAGCTGATGTCCTTCGGGTGATACTTTGAGTAGTAGCTGATGCTCAGCTGATGGTTCCATACTTAGCATATTTTCATAAATCTGATTCAAACAACACATGTTTAAATACTTTCTAAGTCATACTGAAAGTAAAGTTTGGTTATCATCAAATTCAATGTTTTAAGATAGACAGAGTTGATTATTAGGGTGAAGTGATTATCTCCCCAACAATCTCCCCCTATTTGATGATGACAAAAGCTTTTTTCTTTTTGAAAAATCAGTTTGACTTCGAATACAAAATATTTAAACTTATAAGTGCATTTGGCTACCTAGCTATCTGTTTTTTGTAGCTCTTTTTATTTCAACCTTTTTATGTTTTTGGTTTCTTTTCTAGTGTTCCATTTTGTTCTGTTTTTGTGAAATCTTTTTCTTTGTTGTACCATTTTGTTCTGTTTTTGTGGTATATTTTCATTTTTCCACTTTTATATCTTTTTGATTTTCTGGATTTACATAAACATGACTTGAATAACAAAATAAAGAAAGGTAAAAAAGTATTTACAAGAGATTAACTGCTAGCTATACTAGTCTAAGAAGAAACTAAACAATATTTACAAGAAATATACAACAACAAGAGTAATCAATAAGTCTTCAGAGATAGCCGAGTCATCAATCCCACCATTTGTCTTCTTTAACTTCAAACGCTTTTGCAAGAGGATATGCTTCGGCTAGAACCTCACACTGAGCTTGTACAAGGGCCTCAAATTGGTCATTTTTGGTTCTGCCTCTTGTAATAATCTTAGCCCAAAGAGAAAACTCTTGTTTGTCTTAGGGATCTCAGACTGCCTAAAGAATCTCTATGAGCCACCTCTGTCTAGGAAGAATATACCCTCAACAGACATGGATATGAACTTGAAGATCTTAGGGGTGATGTTGAGTAGTAGAGTTGTGTTGAGACCCTCAAAGTCATAAAGATACTCATGTTGTGGTAGTACCTCTCTAAGCTCAAATGGTTTAAAAGGTTTTGAACCTTTCTTGTGTAGTGTATCAAGTGTATGCACTTGCCTGTAATAATCATCATTTGTGAAGGCTTTCTGTGACACAGCAAGAGCTATCCAAGCTTGAATTTTCGGGATGAATTGAACTTTGATCTTGCTCTTGGATCTGTAGAGGAGGTACATAATCTCAATAAACTCTGTGAACCCATAGACATGGCATCTCTCATATGATACAACTTCATAGCTGTTGAAGTTGTTTTGCCTTATAGCTTTGAGATAAGGTTCACCATCACCCTTGTGAACAGAGGCTCTTGTTATTGGAGCAGGCTCAATTCTGTTTCTTATAATGTTGATTCTTTCTCTGATGTTTTTGATTCTCTGTTGACTAAGGTTGTAAGGAGCACATAAGTCAAGGCCGAGGAGAGTTCTGATTGCATCCGCATGCTATCTAGCCTTGAGAAGTTCAACTTGAGATTTCTCCCTTGCCATTTTTATTTGAGCAGCAGCTTGACTTTGAGCCTTTTCTTGTTCATGTTGATAGGCTAGCTCCTTGGCTTGGTAGATTTTCTCTACTGGAATACCCAAGGCTTGAGCCATTTGGGCATTCTCCTTGAGTACAAGCTCTCTTTTTGTTTGCTCTTCCTTTTCAACTTGCTCACTTGTCATTGTTCTTTTCCCTTTGTCTTTGGGAGCAGAGGTTGAAGGCTTTTGGACTGAAGGAGATGATTGGACTGCTGGAGCAGGGGATGGTTTTGGGCTTAGTCTTCTTCTTCTGAGGATGTCAGATAGTGGAGTGTCATCCTCATCATCAGAAACCTGGATACCAATATATTTTGGAGAGCAACCCTCAGCAACTTTATTTTTAGATTTTGGCCTGTTTTCCATATGTTTCAATATTTTTGGAAACCTTTGCTCCCCCTCAACATATGCTTTTCTTTTAGGAGGAGGGGAGGCTATTGCTTTGGATGCTTCTTGCTGCAAGATTTTATTGGCAATTTCATTATAAGCAGCATCAATATCCTCTGATGCAGGATCATCCTCCCTAGAATTTGAACTTGAAGATTTCTCCCCCTTTTTGGCATCATCAAAAGGAAGAGCGGAGTCATCTGTTGTTGGTTTGGGGGATGGGGTAGGGGCAGGGGTAGGTGTATGGGTAGAGGAAGGAGTGGTAGAGAGTGTAGAGAGTTAGAGGGAGAGGTCATCCTTGAGATCCCTGAGGGCTTTCAATAATGATAGATGACTCATACGGCTTTGCTCGGTTAAGGATTCGATATCATCAAGGATGCCTTTGAGGAAGGAAGTTATAGGTAGAAGTTCCTCAGGAACGGTGACAGAGATGTTTGGGTTTACAGGTTTGATGAGGTTAAGTTGGGTAAGAAGGTTGGAAATTGTTTGGTTTAGGGAAAAGAGGGTGGATTGGGGTAATATAGGAGTATGTTGTTGAGATGGAAGAAAGGTAGATAATTGGTCAATTTTGGTGAGAAGGGGGGTGACGTCAGTGGGGTTTTGGATAGCTGCAGGGGAGGGTTGGTATGGTGTTTTTAGTGACTCTATGTCCTTTGCAAGCTTGGACAGTCGAGTTTCTATTTCTGTTTGGAAGGTTTGGGTTAAGTTATCAAAGTTTTGGTTAATTTTGTGGAGAAGGATAAGGTTGTGGTTTGAAGGGTAGGTGTTGGAAGTAGATGGTTGGGATGAAGAAGAAGAGGTTTGGTGTTACTGTTACTGAACTGGCCGACCATTATCTCATTATAAATACAAACATAACATAAAGAGTGTTTAACAACACAGTGTTCCTCCTAAACAAGTATCTACCCGCAAGCACCCGAGCTCACCGCCTAAGGATTACCTGCGCATGTGAGAGTAAGTATCTGTTAGCTATAATAGCTAGTGAGTACAAAATAGCATAATAATCAACATAAACATACCACATATCATCAATCATGCTCAAACAGTGCTATCCTAGCATCTCGCGATAAGTTGGCATAGTCAGAAGGTGAAATATCTCGCAGGGTAGCTAGCCCGGCTCAATGCACCAAACTGGGGTACCAGACACATCAACCACGCCGGTAGGTGAGCTATAAAGCGGTCCACCATTGCGTTCTAGTATCAATCTATTCTTCTAGGTACAGCTGGAAGCTGGTCCCCAACCGTTCGAGGATCCTTGGGCTTGCAAGGCCCTAAATACCTATCAAGATACCGCTGACGCTATCATTGACCCGCAGGCCTCAAGGAAGTCCCAGTCCATCACTGGCCCCGATAATGGACGAATCAGTCCCCAAATCCAGATCCGTTCACAAACACATAACTGATCCAATCGTATCTTCATTGCGCGCATATGATCATTTATCATCATTCTAAGCATAACATACACTTAATCAAGTGCATATCATGTCATATCAATAAGTTATACCTAGCATCATCATGCTTTTCAATCTACACTTTATCAAGTGCACAAAATATCATGGCAATAGCATTTCATGCATAACAAGGCATTCTAACCTTCAATAATACATTTCATTCGTTTGTTAATATATGTTATAGGTATATGATTGTTATGTTATCCAGCACTCACCTGATAAGCTAGAATAAGTAAAGACCTTGCTATAGCACTCACGGATTGTCGACTTGACCTATAATACCAATACTTACACATTAATCACTTAAACACGCAAAGAACATCTAGGATACTTGAAACAATACCCTATTGGTGCTATTTAACTATTTATTAGCTTATTATAATAATCCAAGCACCAACACGCAAAATAACAATGAAAAACATCATAGATGCTGAAAAGTGGCCGGACGCGTCGCTTCCATGGTCTTTGACGCGGCGCGTTGCATACAGCAGGCCATTTCCTTGTTAGTGCACAACAGTGCCATTTTATCCCATTTCAACTCCAAATCAACTTTAGCAAAATTTCAGTGTTTCATATGATCATTTGACACATGTGGAAGTTTTCTGACATCAAAAACTCCTATCCAACTAATTCATATAAAAATCACAATTAAATGGACAAAGAAGTGTGCATTTTGGCCAAAACTTGAAATAGACCAATTCTAACACTTTCAACACATCACATACACCTAACATGATGTATTGAAGGTGTTACAACTGACCAAAACCTTTAAAGTCATTGTTTGTTATCATTTTCCAATTTCTTGCCTATTTATGGCCTAGTTTTTACTATTTTAGCCAATTCAAGCAAAACTACCATTTCAATTCAAAGACCATGTTCTAATCAATTCATACAAGTTATATGAACCTATTAGAACCTCAAAAGTCAGTTCTTGATGTGTAAAAACAGTTTGACTCCATTTTGCCATTTTGACCCATTTAGGCCATTTCTTGAATTTGTGCATAAACACTACTTTTAATCCAACACATGAGTTCTAATCAATCCTTATGACTTGTAGGAACAATTAGAATATCAAAATTCATTTCTTGAAGGTCAATTTTAGTTTGACCCGTATTTGACCAATTTTGACCAAGTTGAGCCAAAATTCAAAACTCAATCAAGATCACTACTTTAATCCATGAAATTGATTCCTGTGTACTTAGAAATGATATAGGAACTTATTTGAGTCATAAATTTCAGTTCCTGATTGCTAAATCAAATAACCCACTTAAAACCTAGAATTTCAAGCTTTGAAGAACACAAGCATGAACAAGAAGGAATATGAGCTTACAATGGTCAAAGGATGATGAACAACTTGTCGGGCTGATATGAAGATCAATTTACTGCTGGAACAATAATTTATGAGTTTTATTTCAAAACCCAAAAATCAAAAATGAAGAACAACAAGGTATTGAAGCTTACATAGAGATGAAGGTGATGAAGATGATGAAGATGGGCTGATTTAATCTTGTTATCTTGCTGGAAATCATAACTTGATTGCTTCTCTTGTGGGTTTCTTCTTCAATTAGCCAATGTAACATCCCAAATTTTTTTTATATAATAAAACAAAACAAGTAAATATATTCCGACCATCACCAAAGTCACAGTTACAAACGTAGCACCATCAATGTTAATTTGTTTGTTACAACGGAAGCAAATATAATGTAAAATTGTTTGCCTGATAGTTGAATTAAAACATGAAACGCTGCGGTCGCCATCAACATGCTGGAGCCTTGCCCTTGTCCAAACTCGAGGGTCCTGAAACAGAATAATAACGAGTAAGCACGAACCTTAGTGAATCACCACTACCCTTACCCTCCGCAGGAATCACATCCTGCTATCCGGTAACACATAACTAGGGACTCGCCCTCTGCCGCATCTCGGGTCCCACCCGTTCGATGCCTGAACCGGGCCTCGCCCGCTATGACTCATCACATGTCCCACCTTTAGATGAAGTCATCTGCCCCGACCGACCACGAAGGCACTGTTGGTTACTAATATCTCACCAGGATAACATATTATAACTTATCTCATTTAAACAGGTACTTGGTAAACGATAAGCATCATATAGATCACTTACACATTACGGGAAATAAAGTAAGTTAGGGTAACTCACGTGAGTGACGACACAGAAAGGTCAGAAATGTTTCTCGACACTCCTTTGGCTAACAAATCCTGTCGGTAGACCTACAACACAGTTGCTGAGTCAGGTCACATACAAGCCTCAACGTCACACAAGTTAATAGTCGCATGAACCCTAAAGTCGCAAGGCCCTAGTGTCACATGAATCTAAATGTCGCATGGAACCAACTGTCGCATGGAACCAACTGTCGCATGGTCCGACTATCGTATGGGATCTAAAAGTCGCATGGTGCAAGTGTCGCATGAACATAAGTCACATGAAATCTCAACAAGTCGCATGCAATTACAATAAGTCGCATGAACTGAGCGAAGGTCGCATGATACAAAACTTAAACATTGAAAGTCGCAAGGGGCATAAGTCGCATGAGCATGAAAGTCGCATGACACAAGTGTCGCATGAACATAAGTGTCGCACGACACAAGGGTTAGTGTCGCATGAAACTACCTGACCAAAAACCCAGTTACAGTTCTTATTTTAAATTTCTGAAATGTTTCAAAACTTAACCAATGCATGCCATTTTTGTTCGAAAAGCTTCCTAATAGAAAATAAACAATTCCTTTTGAAGGTAAAGGATTCCCATCACGATTACCAGGCCTAGAATATCACTTTTAGTTTCTCAAATGGTGTTTCACCAAAAACCCAAGAACAGTGAAGGAATCTCAACTAAAACTCTTATATAAACATCTAGAATTTGCTTAGCTACTCACAAAAGATAGGATATAAGTTTTAGAACCATTACCTGCTGATTATTTGATGGTTTGGTTTCAAATCCTTGCCTTGCTTCCTTCCTCCATCTTCTTGGTGAAGCTCACGTACACACACACTCACACACTCTCTCTCTCTAGGTTGAATGATGAAGATGAATGAATGGAACAGTAACCTGCCTTGGAGGCTGTGCCCTAATCCCATATTTATACACTCTAGATTGGGCCTAGCCCATTTCTTTACTACTTCTTGGGCCACTCTTAGTTTATCATGAAATGGACCAAATCCAATAAATCCAAGTATACTCATACATAAATGAACTTCCCAACTCCATATCTTGAAATTGAAGCAACATAATAATACTAATAATAATGACTTGTGAAATTCATATATATATATATATATATATATATATATATTACACCAATAATCGTAAATTACGAATTTACATCATGATAAAACAGGATTTCTGGAAAATGGACATTACAACTCTACCCCACTAAAACACGACTTCATCCTCGAAGTCATTCCTCGAACAGTTCGGGGTAATTCATCCTCATTTCGTCTTCAGGTTCCCAGGTCCATCCGACCCTCTGCGGTACTCCCACTGTACCTTGACTATCCCGATCTGCTTGTTTCGGAGAGTCTTGGTCTTTCATTCAAGTATTGCCATGGGTTTCTCTACGTAATTCAGCTTGTCATCTACCACAATATCCTCCATACGTACGAACGTCGATTCGTCCGCTAGGTACTCTGTAAATGTGACACGTGGAAGGTGTTATGAATCCTTGATAGGTCCTCGGGTAACTCGAGTGTGTATGCTACCTTCCCCACTCGTTCTATTACCTTGAAGGGCCCGATAAATCTTGGACTCAATTTCCCTCGCTTCCTGAAGTAGATGATTCCCTTCCAAGGCGAAACCTTTAGTAGTACGAAGTCCCCAACTTGAAACTCTAGTTCCGAGCGACGCTTATCCACGTAACTCTTCTATCTACTCTGCGCCGCACGTAGTCTTTCACGAATTTTCTGAATGTTCTCTGTCGTCTTCTGTACCACTTCTGTACTCCCGAGCTCCCTCTGCCCCACCTCACCCCAACAAATCGGGGCTCTACAACCCCTGCCGTACAACATCTCGTACGGAGGCATTCCTATACTTGCGTGGAAGATGTTATTATACGAGAATTATGCTAATGGAAGGTAAATATCCTAGCTGCCCCCGAAATCTAGCACACATGCCCGCAACATGTCCTCTAAGGTCTGTATCGTACGCTCACAATGTCCATCCATCCGTGGATGGTAAGTTGTACTAAAGTGCAACCTCGTGCCCAGATCACTATGAAACTTCCCCCAGAATCTAGCCGTGAATCTCATATCCCTGTCAGACACCACTGACACTAGCACCCCGTGCCTCGAGATCACCTCTTTCATGAACACATCTGCCATCTTTTCCGACGAGTACGTCTCACGAATCGGGATGAAGTGTGCACTTTTCGTCAACCGGTCAACAATGACCCATATAGCGTCATAACCTCTCGGGGTTCGGGGAAACTTGGTTATTAAATCCATTGTGATATGCTCCCACTTCCACTCTGGTATTTCTAAAGGCTGAACCTTTCCGTGGGGTCTTTGGTGCTCGGCCTTGACTCGAAGGCACATTAAACATCCTTCTACATACTTTGCTACCGAGTGCTTCATCCCCGGCCACCACGTAATCAGATTTTAAATCTCGGTACATCTTCGTAGCCCCCGGATGAATTGAAAATTTAGACTTATGAGCCTCGTCGAGTAGCGTAAGCCTTGCATCCTCCATAATGGGTACCCAAATTCATCCATGTCGAGTAAGCAAACCTCGACCATCCTTCACAAGCTTCGTTGCTTGACCCTTAATCCTTTCTCTATTCTGGTTCTCGTCCCTGATTGCTTCCTCCTGGCTGGACCTTATTAAGTCAAACAAGGAGGTGGTTACTGTCAACCGCAAGCACTGTACTCGAAGTAGCATGCATCCTGCCTTCCTACTCAAAGCATCTACCACCACATTGGCCTTACCTGGGTGATAGAGTATTTTAGAGTCGTAATCCTTCACGAGGTTTAGCCACCGTCGTTGTCTCATATTCAAGTTCTTTTGATCCGCGAAGTATTTCAAACTCTTGTGATCTATGTAGATTGTACACTTCACTCCATACAGGTAATGCCTCCAGATCTTCGGTGCGAAAACTACCGCCACGAGCTCTAGGTCATGCGTTGGATAGTTGCTCTCGTGCGGTTTCAATTGTCATGACGAGTAAGCTATAACCTTTCCCCTTTGCATCAACACGCACCCCAAACCACAGTGAGAAGCGTCGCAATAAACTACAAGATCCTCCATCCCCTTGGGTAGTGTTAACACTGTTGCTTCGCATAGTTTGTTACGTAGGGTCTCGAACGCCTTTTGTTGCTCAAATCCCCACACAAAACTTGCATTCTTCCTGGTCAGCTTAGTCAAGGGTACTGCAATCCTCGAAAAATCTTGGATAAACCTCCGGTAGTACCCTGCTAAGCCGAAAAAGCTTCTAATCTCCGTCGGACTCTTGGGCTATTCCCATTTCATGACTGCCTCAATCTTAGCCGGATCCACCTTTATGTCGTTCTCGTTTACGAGATGCCCTAAGAACTGTACTTCCCGCAACCAAAATTCGCATTTCGAGACATTAGCGTAGAGCTTCTCCTATTTTAGCGTCTCCAAAACTTGCCATAGGTGTTGCTTGTGCTCCTTTTGTTTCCTCGAATACACTAAAATGTCGTCGATGAATACGATGACCGACTTCTCGAGCATCGGTCTGCATACCCTGTTCATAAGATCCATAAACGGTGCGGGGGTGTTGGTTAATCCGAAGGGCATGACCACGAACTCGTAATGACCATACCGCGTTCTGAACGCCGTCTTAGCAACATCTTCTTCTCGTACCTTCAACTGATGGTACCCGGATCGAAGCTCGATCTTCGAAAACCATGTAGCTCCATGAAGTTGATCGAATAAGTTGTCGATTCTCGGTAGCAGGTATCTGTTCTTTACGGTGACCTTATTCAGTTTGCTGTAGTTGATGCACATTCTGAAAGACCCGTCCTTCTTCTTGACGAAGAGTATAGGCGCGCCCCAAGGCGAACTACTTGGCCTGATGAATCCCTTATCTAACAGTTCCCGGAGCTGGCTCATGAGTTCCTTCATCTCGGGTGGAGCTAAGCGGTAGGGTGTCTTGGCTATCGGAGCAGCTCTTGGTACTAGGTCGATCCTGAATTCAACCTAACGGTCAGGTGGTATCCCGGGTAGATCTTTCGGAAATACCTCTGGAAATTCTTTGACCACTGGCACATCTTACACCTCTAACGTGCTCTTCTCCTTTTTACTGTCGAGTACATAGGCTAGGAAGGCGATGCATCCGTGACGAAGGTACTTCCTTGCTTTGGTGATGGTGCAAAATGCCGTTTCTTCCTTCCGGCGTTCCCCCGTGACGACAATTTCTCCCCCACTAGGGGTTTGGATCCTCACTCTCCTCCAGTTACATTCAATGGTAGCTTGGTGACGACCCAACCAATCCATCCCCACGATGAGGTGAAATTCCCTCATAGGAATCAGTATAAGGTCGATTGTAAACTTCTCACCCTCTAGTTCTATCACGTTACTCCTATACACTGTCGACACACTTAAAGCCTTGTCATCGGCTATTTCTACTTCCAAGGGTACTTCTAATTTCACAGGTTATCAGTTGAGGTTTTCGCAAAATGTAAAAGAAACAAACGATCTACTCGCGCCAGAATCAAATAAAACAAGTGCAGGTACTGAGTTTACAAGATAAGTACCTGCAACCACATCAGGCTCCGCTTTGGCTTATTTGGCAGTTAGCTGGAAGGCCTGCCCCCTTCCCCGAGTCGCCTCACTCTTCTTGCCTTGACCTCCCTCAGTGATCCTTAGGGTTGCAGGTGTGGCAGCTTTCACTTCTCCTTTGTTGAGCTGGGGAAATTCCGACCTCGGGTGGCCGGGTATGTAGTAATTAAAGTAGACCCTTGCTCCCCCTTGCAATCTTGGCTCAGATGGCCCGGTTGGCCACACTTGAAACATCCTGTCGATCCCAACTTACTCTCCCCTGCTTGGCTCCTTCCGCATTTCTGGCACCGAGTCGGTTCCTTCTTTCCTCCATGCTTGGGTACCGTGAACTTAAACGTCTTGTTGGACCCAACTGCTGGTTCAGTCTTTCTCTTGCTCTGCCTCTCAACCTCTTGATTTTCCGACTCGATCTCTCGGGCCCTGGCGGCCCCCATCATCTGCTCCAGAGTTTGGTACTTTGATGAATCCACGAATTCACGGATTTCAGTCTTCAACACTCCCATATACCTGAACATTTTCATCTTTTCATTAGCCACGTATTCTGGGCAAAAGCGGGACCTCGCAAGGAACAATTCGTTCAATTCCGTGATGGTTTCAGTAGTTTGCTTCATGGCAAGGAACTCGCTAGTGATCTTCTCGACCTCGATCTACGGTGTGAACTTTTCTTTGAACATCTCTTTAAAACTCTCCCAGGTAGTATCAACCAGTGCTTCACCCTTCTGTAACATCAATAGTGACCACCAGTCCTTTGCTGCCGCACGCAGCAGATTAACGGCAAAGAGGACCTTACGGTCTGCCGGACAGTAGCTAGTACGAAACGCTCATTCAACCTCGGCTATCCAGCGGGTAATCAGAACTGGGTTGGGTTTTCCTTCAAACACAGGCGGGTTGCAAGCTGCAAAATCACGGTAGGTACACCCGCCTTGGTTGGCCCCCACGTTCTCGGGACGGCGGTTAGCTTCCTTAGCAGCCAACTCTCTTCTTACTGTCTCCGTAACCATCTTTTCCATCTCCTCAGCCATCTGCTCGAACATGTTAGGGAGGATTTGTTCCATGGCCCTCCCTATCGTTGCTACCAGGCCATCATCCACGGGCGGATCCCCGGTTTCACCCCCGGCGGCTACTACGGGTATTTCCGGCTGGTGTATTGGATCCGTTTCAGCCGTGTAGCTAGCAACCTCCCCATCCCGGGGCACGTTGGCGGGACCCACCGCTAGTGGGTTTGGATTCCTTCTCGTGTTAACCATTCTTAAGTATAGATAACGCACTGTAAGTTTGGTAGGCGTTACCGCATATAACTTCCTAACACATGCATTACCTCTGCACAGTTAGCTCATCTATCAGCAGCCCTACGTGCACTAAGGCCACCCTAGCTACATACACTTTATAACATACAAGTAACCCCTCACCAGATTCACAAGATTCCTCATGATTCTGTCAAGCTCTAGTGTGTACCGTGTATCTATAACAATATAGGCCTTCGTATTCTTACCAACACACTATACATACCAGATCTTAGTGTTACAACTAGTCCTCTTGATTCACGGGCTTGGGTTTTGCATCACGAAGATTCTACACATACAAGCTTCACGTATAGGTTATCATGCATTGGTTGAGGTGTTCACACTACACTGAATGTTGCTATTATCTGTTCATAATCATAAGAATGACATTTACATTTCATAACTCATCAATTCAATAAGTGCTTACCAGGACCTTCGGCTCCAGCTGATAGCGCGTTTCAGAGTGTTGTAGGAGATTTGTTTAGTTTGAAAATCTCATATTGAACCAAGGTTTAAGTCCAAACACACCACTTGCGTGCTTGAATCGCTTAAACCGAGGCTCTGATACCAAGTTGTAATGTCCCAAATTTATTTTTTTATATAATAAAACGTAACAAGTAAATATATTCCGATCATCACCAAAATCATAGTTACAAACGTAGCACCATCAATGTTAATTTGTTTGTTACAATGGAAGCAAATATAATGTAAAATTGTTTGACTGATAGTTGAATTAAAACATGAAACGCTGTGGTCGCCATCAACATGCTGGAGCCTTGCCCTTGTCCAACCTCGAGGGTCCTGAAAAATAATAATAACGAGTAAGCACGAAGCTTAGTGAATCACCACTACACTTACCATCCGCGGGAATCACATCCTGCTATCCGGTAACACATAACTAGGGACTCGCCCTCTGCCACATCTCGGGTCCCACCCGTTCGATGCCTGAACCTGGCCTCACCCGCTATGACTCATCACAGGTCACACCTTTAGATGAAGTCATCTGCACCGACCGACCACGAAGGCACGGTTGGTTACTAACATCTCACCAGGATAACATCTTATAACTTATCTCATTTAAACACGTACTTGGTAAACAATAAGCATCATATAGATCACTTAAACATTACGGGAAATAAAGTAAGTTAGGGTAACTCACGTGAGTGACGACACAGTAAGGTCAGAAATGTTTCTCGACACTGCTTTGGCTAACAAATCCTGTTGGTAGACCTACAACATAGTTGCTGAGTCAGGTCACATACAAGCCTCAACGTCACACAAGTTAACAATCGCATGAACCCTAAAGTCGCATGGCCCTAGTGTCGCATGAAACTAAATGTCGCGTGGAACCAACTGTCGCATGGAACCAACTGTCGCATGGTCCGACTGTCGCATAAAACTAAGTGTCGCATGGGACTAACTGTTGCATGGTCCGACTGTCGTATGGGCTCTAATAGTCGCATGGTGCAAGTGTCGCATGAACATAATTCGCATGAAATATCAACAAGTCTCATGGAATTACAATAAGTCGCATGAACTGAGCGAAGGTCGCATAATACAAAACTTAAATACTGAAAGTCGCAAGGGGCATAAGTCGCATGAAGATGAAAGTCGCATGACACAAGTGTCGCATGAACGTAAGTGTCGCACGACACAAGAGTGAGTGTCGCATGAAACTACCTGACCAAAATCATAGTTACAGTTGTTATTTTAAATTTCTGAAATCTTTCAAAACTTAACCAATTCATGCCATTTTTGTTCCAAAAGCTTCCTAATAGAAAATAAACAATTCCTTTTGAAGGTAAATGATTCCCATCACGATTACCAGGCCTAGAATCTCACTTTTAGTTTCTCAAATGGTGTTTCACCAAAAACCCAAGAACAGTGAATGAATCTCATCTAAAACACTTCTATAAACATCTAGAATTTGCTTAGGTACTCACAAAAGATAGGATATAAGTTTTAGAACCATTACTTGCTGATTTCATGATGGTTTGGTTTCAAATCCTTGCCTTGCTTCCTTCCTCCTTCTTCTTGGTGAAGCTCACGTACACACACACTCTCTCTCTCTCTCTAGGTTGAATGAAGAAGATGAATGAATGGAACAGTAACCTACCTGGGAGGCTGTGCCCTAATCCCATATATATACACTCTAGATTGGGCCAAGCCCATTTCTTTACTACTTCTTGGGCCACTCTTAGTTTATCATGAAATGGACCAAATCCAATAAATCCAAGTATACTAATACATAAATGAACTACCCAACTCCATCTCTTGAAATTGAAGCAACATAATAATACTAATAATAATGACTTGTGAAATTCATATATATATATATATATTACTCCAATAATCGTAAATTACGAATTTACATCATGATAAAACAGGATTTCAGCAAAATGGACATTACAGCCAAGAACAAAGTAAGAAACTTGAATGTATTTGTGTGTGTTAACATACGTATGTGTGTATGTGTCTGAGATTCAAAAACTGACTTATGGGTAATATTATCCACAAGTGGCTATTTTGTTCCCCTTCTTCAACTTACAAGTCGTCTCTCGTTTAACTGTTTGCTCGTTGACTTTTTGAATGATTTTGAAAGGACCAATATATCGGGGGCTCAACTTGCCTTTCTTGCCAAATCTGATGACACCCTTCCACGGAGAAACCTTCAAGAATACCCGATCACCAATTTCAAAGGTAACTGGTCTGCGTTTCAGGTTTGGATACATCTTTTACCTATCTCAGGCTGCTTTAAGCTTCTCTCGCGCAAATTTGACTTTATCTGCAGTAATCTGAACCAGATCAGGTCCAGCATAATGTTTCTCCGCTGGCTCGAGCCAACAGGTAGGGTTATGGCAACGCCTACCATAAACCATCTCATACGGTGGCATTCCAATACTTGAATGATATGAGTTATTATAAGCAAACTCTATCAAAGTCAAATGAGATTTCCATAAGCCAACGTATTCGAGTACACATGTGCGCTGCATGTCTTCAAGAGTTTGGATAGTCCTTTCGGATTGTCCATCAGTTTGGGGATGATATGCGGTACTCAAGTGAACACGAGTACCAAGCTCCCGTTGAAGACTGTTCCAGAAGTGTGAAACAAACTGTGCATCTCTATCAGAGACAATAGACAATGGAACACCATGTCGGGCTACTATTTCATTGATGTACAATTTAGCAAGATCAGGCATAGCAGATGACTTATTAACAGCTAGGAAATCGGCACTCTTGGTGAGCCTGTCAACAATCACATATATCATGTCATGCCCTTTTGAAGTCCTGCGAAATTTAGTAACAAAATCCATGGTGATGTTGTCCCATTTCCATTCTGGAATTGGTAATTGTTGTGAATTACCATATGCTCTTTGGTGCTCAGTTTTAACCTGTGCACATACCTGACATTTCTCTACATTAGTGTAACACCGCCTTTGAAACCTTAAAATCAGATAAAATTTGAGTTTTCAAACTGCATGGGTCCATTTGTAAATTGAATATTTACCTTTTTGTTAACTTAACCAAATTTCAAAAACAATGCAGCAGAATTTTAAAACATAAACAAACTAACCCTATTAACAATTACAGTTTAAAAACACATGTTTGGCGTATATACAAATATACAATACAAAAGCTTGCCAAACATGTCAACTGGTGTTACTTTAATCTAAACCGACCATTGTATATATTAATACCAAAAGCAGTGTTCCAACAAAATCCTCTACAACAGCTACATGTGCTCCTCACTCGCCAGGCCTGCCTATTCTTTATCTGTAAAAAGGGAAACATCAACGACATTAGCTATTTAAAATAGCTAGTGAATATAGACAGGTATGAACACAATAAAGCAAGTCATGATTCAAGAATGAGCATACAATGCTATCCTAACACATAGCAGTAATGCTGACATGTCCAGCAGTGTTATATCTTGCCAGATAGCTAGTCCAGCTCAATAACAACCACCGGGGGAATCAAACACTGCCAACCGTGCTAGTTTCATCACCTAAGTGACTCTACCTGCTCGTTACGGAGCCATAGGCTCATTAGGCTTAGCCAATTAAGGCAATCACCTCATATGCTGAAAGGAACAGCACTCGAGTACAGTTGATCCCGACTGTCGCTCGAAGGCCTCATAGGACCCAGCCGAAACTGACCTTCAATAACAAATTGTCCGGACACACATTTAGTTCATCACTAACCCTTTGCAGGGACAATAACATGCATGCGTTTACATAACACTTGTATTCAAAAAATTATCATAATATATGTACATGTACTTAGATACATGTCTACCATATCATTTATCATGTCAATACTTGTTTTCTAATATTATACGCATAACATTCAAGTCTATGTGCAATAAATAGCATACAATGTTCGTGTAACTCATTTAGCATTCAAACCTTCCTTTATTGCACTCATAGAAGCCGGTACTCACCTTGGTGCTTAAAAACAACATAAATATGAATTCGGCCTCCTTGATTGCTTAATTACCTATTGCATATATATAAATTCATTTAGATTACCACACAAAATGTACATGTACTATTATTCTAGTTTTAACCCCCACATATCCCTTAAAGTGCTAAAAACGATCCAACCATAACCCATGTACCCAAACCATCGAACAACAGCAAAACAGTAGGCTGCCCAGGAGTTTACACCGTGAACACAAGGCAGTTCACGCTGTGAACTGTATCCAGCAACACGAATAGCAGGTCTGTTTGCTGTGTTTTCCATCGAAACCCAAGTTCAACCTTTCTTAATTATTTTCATGTTATACCCTAAGTTTGAGGCATCATTTGGAGTTCATAAACATAAACATATCATGTTTTAACATAAGATTCAAGTTTGAATCATCAAATCACCATTAAAGACCCATTTGGTCAAATTCATGAAATTCACTCAAATTAGCTTCTAAAATTCATAAAATTAGTCCCAGATGGAAATGAAGAACAATGATGAAGAAGCTTACAATGGAATGAGGGAGGTGAAGATGAAGATGCTTGATAGAACAGAACTTGTATCTTGAATCCTAGCTTGAATTCCAGCCTTGGATGATCTTGTTTAAGCTTCTTCTTCAAGAACAAGATGAAAGAAGCGTGAGGTATGTGTGTGTGTGTGTGTTTGTAGGTGTAAATGTGTATATCTGAGATGAGTTGGTTGACTCATCTAATTGAGGACCGACTTATGGTCAAGATTATCCATAAGGAGGTATTTTGTTCCCCTTTTCAACATACAACACAACACCCGAATAACCGTTTCAATTAACGAGGATATTTTTGGAAACCTAGTTTGAAACCAGTTAATATTTTATTATTCTTTTCAATTTTTATTACTATTTTTAAATTCACATTTAACTAACCAATAGCTATTTTCTATTAATACTTTCAAACATATTCTTATGTAATTCATTTAAATAAATTTCACATACCAAATGGAGCGCACGAATAGGCCTGATTTGAGGATGTTACAACTCTACCACCCTTAAGAAGATTCCGTCCTCGGAATCTGTTCAACTGGAAATAAGTGAGGGTATCGTGCCTTCATGTCATCCTCTGTTTCCCATGTCAGGTTGGGACCTAGGATGTGCTTCCACTTGACAAGAACCAGTTTGATCATCTTCTTACGCAACAGCTTCTTTGTCTTTGCGTTAAGAATTTCAACTGGCTCCTCTACAAGGTGTTTAGCTGAATCAACCTTCAACTCTTGCAGAGGTAGAACTTGACTTTCCTCAACTTTACACTTTCTTAGATAGCATGCATTGAAAGTGTTGTGAATACAAGATAGCTTAGAAGGTAATTCAAGAGATATAGTCTGCTCGTTGACTTTTTGGAGAATCCTAAATGGACCAATATAACGTGGACTCAGCTTACCTTTGCGTCCAAACCGAATTACACCCTTCCAAGGGGATACCTTCAAGAAAACCCGATCACCCACACTGAATTCAATAGGTCGGCGCTTTGGGTCTGCATGTATCTTTTGACGATCAAGAGCTGCTTTTAGTTTCTCTAGAGCTATCTTGACCTTATTAGAAGAGATCTGTACAATTTCAGGTCCGGCATACTGCTTCTCACCCGGTTCAAGCCAACAAGTGAGAGTGCGACAACGCCTCCCGTATAACATCTCATATGGTGGGATCCCGATACTAGAATGATAAGAGTTATTTTAAGTAAACTCTATCAAAGGGAGATGAGAATCCCAAGAACCACCATATTCAAGTACAAATGCCCTCAGCATGTCTTCAAGAGTCTGAATTATTCTTTCAGACTGACCATCCGTTTATGGATGATAAGTAGTACTCAAATGAACCCGTGTGCCAAGCTCACGCTGCAAGCTTTGCAAGAAGTTAGACACGAAACGAGAGTCATGGTCAGAAACAATAGAACAAGGTAAACCGTGACGTGTGACAATCTCATTGATATAGAGTTGAGCTAGGAGTGTCAATGATGCAGATTTGTTTGTAGCAAGAAAATGAGCACTCTTGGTCAATCGGTCAACGATGACCCAAATCATGTTGTGCCCCTTCAGTGTTTTAGGTAGCTTAGTGACAAAATACATTGTAATATGATCCCACTTCTATTCTGGAATGTCGAGCTGTTGTAGATTGCAATAAGGCCTTTGATGCTCGGTTTTGACTTGTGCACATATTTGACACTTCTCCACAAAGGAAGCAATGTCTCCTTTAAGAGTAGGCCACAAATACAGCTTCTTGAGATCATAATACATCTTTGTAATACCTGGGTGAACAGACAACCTCGAATTATGAGCTTCCTCTAGTATCAACTCATGGTTGCCTCCAATAAATGGTACCCAGATTCGGGATTGAAAAGTCTTCAACCCTGACTATTTTCAGCTAGCTGATCCTTTATCTTCCTCATAGTCTCAGCTTTCAGATTTTCCTTCTGTATAGCCAATTGCTATGATTCTTTCAATTTTGAAATGATATCAGGAACCACAGTTAGTTTCATGAATTTGGCTTCAGTTGAAACCCCTTTTCGGCTTAAGGCATCAGCTACTACATTAGCTTTGCCCGGATGAGAACGGATCTCACAATCATAGTCATTTATTAACTCAATCCAGCGTCATTGTCTCATATTGAGTTCTTTTTGAGAAAAGACATATTGTAAGCTTTTGTGATCGGTGCATATAACACACTTTGTGCCATATAAGTAATGCCTCCACAGTTTTAATGCAAATACAACGGCTGCAAGTTCAAGATCATGTGTTGGGTAGTTCTTTTCATGCGGTTTTAATTGTCGTGAAGCATAGGCAATTACTTTGTCGCGCTGCATTAGAACACATCCCAATCCGGAATAAGAGGCGTCACAATAGACTATAAAATCCTCCGACCCATTTGGCAATGTAAGTATCCGAGCTTCACATAATAGTCGTTTCAAAGTTTGAAAGGATCGCTCCTGTGCATCAGACCACACATTAGCGACATCCTTCCGTGTCAATTTTGTAAGAGGACCATCGAGTTTAGAAAAATCGCGAATAAATCGCTGATAATAGCCAGCTAGACCAAGAAAACTCTTGATCTTAGTAGGATTTCTGGGAACTCCCCAATTCATCACGGCCTCAACTTTAGCAGGGTCTACTTTAAAACCTTCCCTGCAGATAACTTGACCAAGAAAATGCACCTCCGGAAGCCAAAACTCACATTTAGAAAGTTTGGCATAGAGTTATTCTCGCTTAAGAGTTCCGAGAACTTGACGAAGATGTGATTCATGTTCAGCTTCGGTTTTTGAATAGATCAAGATATCATCAATAAATACTATCACGAACTTGTCCAGAAATGGACGACAAATCCTATTCATGAGATCCATAAAGATAGCTCGTGCATTGGTGGAGCCGAATGACATCACCAAGAATTCATAATGACCGTAGCGGGTACGAAAGGCCGTCTTCGAAATATCTTCAGCTTAAACCCGTACTTGATGGTACCCTGATCGGAGATCAATTTTAGAGAAGCAAGTTGCCCCCTGCAATTGATCAAATAAATTATCTATGCGCGGGAGTGGGTATTTATTCTTTACAGTTCGTTTATTAAGCTCCCTATAATCTATGCACATTCGCATAGTCCCATCTTTCTTCTTGACAAATAGAACTGGAGCTCCCCAAGGAGAAGAGCTCGGGCGTATGAAACCCTTGTCAAGCAATTCTTGAATTTGATTCATCATCTCGCGGACTTCAGAAGAAGCGAGACGATACAGAGCTTTAGCCACTAGAGTAGCTCTGGGAACAAGATCAATCTTATAATCCACATCCCTGACTGGAGGCAGTCCGGGTAATTCATCTTGAAAGACTTCCGGATATTCTGACACTACCTTGATATTCTCTACTGGTTGTTTCTCCATCTGAGTATTAATAACATATGCAAAATAGGAGACACAACCTTTTGTAACAAATTTCTGAGCTTGAATCACCGAAATGATAGGAATATCAAACTCCCGTCCTTCTCCCCTCGCAATAGCATAAGACCTGTCGGTTAGAGGAAATCTGATTATCTTTTTAGAACATATAATTTCAACATCTCGACTGCTAAGCCAATCCATCCCGATCACAGCATCAAAGCCCGCGATAGGCATAATAAGGAATGAAATTGAAAAGCTATGCCCATCGATGTAAACAAGTGCTACCGGAATTTTCTCGGTAACGTGAACTACTTTACCGTCAGCCATTTCTACTTTAATTGGGTCAATTAATGGGGAAACAGGTAGTTGTAGCTTTTTACAACAAGATACGAAAATAAAAGAGTAAGTAGCTCCTGAATCAAACAATATACATGCTGGGGTAGATTCAATAAGAAAGGTACACGTAATCACATCACCCGCAGTCTTGGCCTCCTTGGCCTTCATCTGGAACGCACGACCTTTGGCACGAGGGGCGACGTCTTTCATCGGCTCAAAAGATGATCTACCAGCTCGGGCACTAGGATCCTGAGGGCATTTGGCTATTCTATGCCCCGACTGGTGACATCTGAAATAGACATCCTCCTTGTATCTGCACTCCTCCACTGGATGCCCTTTGATACCACACCTGGTACACCTCCTGGTGGCTTTAGAACATTCACGAGAATGGGAGGAGTGGCACTAGTTGCACCATGAACCATCAGATTTAGGCTTCTTGTAATCGCCTACTTTGGTACCTGCAGAAGATTGTCCTTTAAAAGGACTTAGGTTAGAAGAGGACTGGAACTTCCTCTTGTTGCTTCCCCCATACAGATCCTGTAACAATGAAAAACCCAAGCCATTTTTTTTAAATACGCTGCGGAAGCTTTTAATAAACAAACTTAATTACATACAAACCAATATTAACAAATATACATCGTTGTTCAAACAAAATATCATTGTTGTGTTACAAAAGCTACAGGCTCGTTTCATTTCAAAAACTAAAATCAGAGTCAAGTCAACTTCTTCTTCAGCTAAGCTCACAAACACGAACTTGCAAAAGCAATAACTGAGGGGAATTAGCACAAAGCTAAGTGAGTAGAGGCTAAACACCAAAAGCAAACATCCACAGTCAATATCAAAGCATGTAATCACATATCCCGAGAAGAGCGGTAGTTCGGCGCAGAACCTAAAACCAATGCCAGCCAAAGCAAAGGATTACCAATCCGTGAACGAGCCCAGCCCAATTCTACGTATAGCTGATTTCCCAACGCAACTCAAAATCATCCTAAGAGTGCGTATCGACCAAATAATCATGCAGCAGATATCAATCAACAATAATCACAATCAACAGGTCAATCAATCCAATCCAATCTCAATCACAGTCATGCATCACACCATTAATATTAACCGAAATCTTTACCATCCGCGATTAACGTCCACTCACCTCAAAACCAGCACGGGCTCAGAAATCTAATTTTACTGAGTCTTTTGATTGCCTGAAAACACAACAACAATCAAATCAGTCTCAAATATATAAATATATCTTCTCATATATATTTATATCTCAAATCTATAAAAACAACTCAATAAAATCATATAAATAACATACTAACTCAAACCAAGCATAACATATTAAGAAATAAAGGATCTTCCTGAAATCACCCCTGTCGCGCCGCGACATAATAAGCGTCGCGCCGCGAAGATGTCAGATTTCGAATCCGAGAGTCAACACTCGGATTTTGGTGTCGGTTTTCTAATATGTCGGATTTCAGGTCGGATTTGTAAAATTTCGGATTTCCAAGGGTCGGATTTGCAAAACCTTCGGATTCTCAAAATCCGATTCAAGAGTACCGGATTTCTCGACGTTGCGCCGCGACGCGCTAATTCTCAGGTTGTCTTATTCGTTCTATCGGATTTCCAGCTAGCATAATTCCATATAACTCTTATCTAACATCATTTTCTTCCATCAAAACACATCTAAAGCATATAACATGTCTACAAATCATCATGAACATGTTTTTACCCATTTATAACAACCAAATCTACAAAACCCGTAATTCAAGCTTTCTTCCTAACTTCAACAATGGTGAAATTGCATAAACTCATGCTTTTTAACAAATTCAAACATTAAGATGACGTATAACATGTTACAAACATATGCTTACCTTTCTTTTGAATTAAAACCCACAAAATCTTGATTCCACAAATTCAAGTTTACAAGGTTGCTTCACCCTTGGTTTTGCTTTCTAAGAACACACACTACACCTTTTGCACATTCAAGATAATAAGTAGGAGATTTACTATACACGTATACATATCTGATTTAAACTAAGCAGGTGGTGGCAATTTGACTATTTAATTATGATGCATACATACATACTAACATACATGCATACATACTTGTGACTTTCTTTTCTTTTAAATAAATTCCATTAGTAACATATATACACATTAATATATTCATGTTAATCAATTTAACTTAACAAAACACATAACCAATTTGAAAACACAATTAATCACATATTGCCGACTTGCTAATCTCCTAGCCAAGGTTAGCGGGTGTTACAAATCTCTCCTCCTTAAGAGGATTCCGTCCTCGGAATCCTTTTTCGCTCATACAAATGAGGGTATCGATCTTTCATTTCCGCCTCAGTCTCCCATGTTAAATGGGAACCTAAACTGTGTTTCCACTTGACCAACACCATCGGTATCTGCTTCTTTCGGAGCTTGGTCACTTTACGATCTAATAGTTCAACAGGTTCTTCAATCAGTCTCTTCTTTGAATCTACTTTCAATTCATGTACTGGGAGAATCTGACCCCGTCTTCAACCTTGCATTTTCTCAAATAACAAACATTGAACGTATCGTGAATACCTGCAAGTTCTGCTAGAAGATCCAATATAACTGTCTGGTCATTTACTATCCGATGAATTCTAAATGGACCAATGTAACGGGGAGCTAACTTCACGCGTTTGCCAAATCAAATCACGCCCTTCCATGGAGAGACCTTCAAATACACTAACTCCCCCACATCAAACGATACTGGATGACGTCATGGATCCGCATACATTTTCTGTTTATCTCTGGCTGCTTTCAACTTTTCTCTGGCAATAGCAACCTTGTCAGCAGTCAATTGAACAATCTCAGGTCCTACAAATTGTTTCTCACCAGCCTCTAACCAACACGTCGGAGTACGGCAGCGACGACCGTACAACATCTCATACGGAGGCATTCCAATACTGGAGTGGTAAGAATTATTATACGCAAACTCTATCAATGGCAGGTGCGAATCCCAAGATCCAACTTACTCAATTACACAGACACGTAACATATCTTTGAGTGTCTATATGGTTCGTTCAGTCTGATCGTCAGTCTGGGGATGATAAACAGTACTCAAATTAATTCTTGTCCCCAACTCCCTCTGTAGACTTCTCCAGAAGTTAGAAACAAACCTGGAGTCTCTGTCAAATACTATTGACAATAGTATACCATGCCTTGCAACGATCTCGTCAATGTACAATTGAGCCAACTTGCTCAGAGAAGCCGTCTCACAGGTAGCTAAAAAATGGGCACTCTTCATCAGTCTATCCACAATCACCCAAATCATATCATGAATCTTCTAAGTTCGCGGAAGTTTAGTCACAAAATCCATCATTTTATGTTCCCACTTCTACTCAGGAATCTGCAATTGTTTCAAGGATCCGTAGGGCTTTTGATGCTCTGCTTTCACTTGCGCACAGATATGGCATGACTCTACAAAATGAGCCACATCTGCCTTCATCGTAGGCCACCAGTAAAGCACTTTCAAATCGTTGTACATTTTAGTGCTTCCTAGGTGAACAGATAGTCTCGACTTGTGTGCTTCAGTTAAAATCAACTTTCTCAATTCTCCAAGCATAGGCACCCACACACGAGTCTTATACATTTTTAATCCGCGAGAATCATCTGTAAGCTCGTCCTTACGTTTCTTCATCAGTTCGTCCTTCAAATTTTCTTCCTCGAGGGCTTCCAACTGAACAGACTTCAGTCTATCCACTAAATTATATACAATCTCTATACGCATGAATTTAATGGAACTTCCCGCTCCCTTGCGGCTCAAGACGTCTGCTACCACATTCGCTTTCCCAAGGTGGTATCTAATCTCGCAATCATAGTCTTTTATCAACTCCACCCATCGTCTCTGTCTCATGTTCAGTTCTTTCTGTGTAAACACATATTGAAGACTCTTATGATCAGTACAAATCACGCACTTGGTGCCATACAAATAGTGCCTCCACAGTTTTAGGGCAAATACGACAGCTGCCGGTTCTAGATCATGAGTCGGGTAATTCTTTTCATGTGGTTTCAATTGTCTTGAAGCATACGCAATTACCCAATCCCTCTTCATAAGCACACATCCCAATCCAGCAAACGACGCATTGCAATAAACAGTAAAATCATCCGTTCCACTTGGCAATGCAAGAAAGGGAGCCTGACACAATAACTTCTTCAAAGTCTGGAAAGCCATGTCTTGTTCACTACCCCAAACAAACTTCACGTCTTTCCGAGTTAACTTAGTCAACGGACCCGCAATCTTCGAGAAATATTTAATAAACCTGCGGTAGTATCCAGCCAAACCCGGAAAACTCTTTATCTCAGACGGTGTCTTTTGGAGTATTCCAGTGCATCACAGCTTCCACTTTAGAAGGATCCACTTTCACTCCTTCATTACAGATCACATGCCCCAAGAATTGAACTTCCCTCAACCAGAACTCGCACTTGGAGAACTTAGCAAACGGATGTTCTTTCTTTAAGGTTTCCAAAACTCGTCTCAAATGTTGTTCGTGCTCCTGTTCAGTCTTTGAATAAATCAAGATATCATCGATGAATACTATCACAAAATCATCCAAGAATGGTCGACACACCCTGTTCATCAAATCCATAAAAATCGCAGGTGCACTGGTTAAGCCGAACAGCATAACCAATAACTCATAATGCCCGTAACGCGTACAAAAGGCCGTTTTTGACACATCTTCCTCATACACACGCACTTGATGATATCCCGACCTCAAATCAATTTTGGAAAAGAACGAAGCTCCTTGCAATTGATCAAACAAATCATCGATTCTCAGCAACGGATACTTGTTCTTTATTGTTCTCTTATTCAATTCACGGTAGTCGATACACATACGCAACGTACCGTCTTTCTTCTTTACAAATAATACCGGTGCTCCCCACGGGGATGAACTCGGACGAATAAACCCCTTATCTAGCAGATCCTGAATCTGCGTCATCATCTCCTGAATCTTTGAAGGTGCCAACCTATACGGAGCCATTGCTACTAGTCTAGAACCAGGTATTATGTCTATTTTGAATTCCACTTCACGAATCGGAAGCAATCCTGGCAACTCTTCTGTAAACACTTCCGGGTATTCCATTACCACCCGGATATCAGTCATTGCTTGCTTTTCTTTCTTTCCATCGATTACATACGCCAAATAAGATTCACACCCCTTACCAAATGCCTTCTATGCTTTCAAACAGGAAATCATTGGGATTATAGACCCAGCCTTCTCTCCTCTGGCTATTACCCGTGAACCATCAGCTAGCGGAAACGAAATCAACTTCTTCTAACACTTAATACTGGCTTGATTCAGACTCAGCCAATCTATCCCAAGCACCACATCAAACCCGTACAATGGCATAACAAGAAAATAAACAGGAAAACACACGCCATATATATCAATTTTAGCTCCAGCCACATCAGTCGTGACCGGAACCATCATACCATCAGCTACTTCTATCTCTAAAGCAGTAGCAAGTTCAATCACGGGCACATTTTATCTATCACAGAATTCCACAGAAACGAAGGAGTGATTTGCTCCTGAATCAAACAATACTCTAGCAGGAGTAGAGTTTATTAGAAACATACCCGTGATCACGTCGTCGGTGGTGGTGGCATCATCCACCATCATTTTGAACGCCCGACCCTCAGCAGTGGGTGGGTTCTTTCGTTTCTGGCCAGCCGAAGACGATCCTCCAGCTCCTCCTCCCCCTGACCCTGTCTTTTTGCTCATCGGGCAATCACCAACTCTATGCCCCTCCCTCTGGAAATTCCAACATACACTTCTCGGAAACCTGCAATTCTTTAAATCATGGCCAAACTGGCCACAGTTCACGCATCTCCTTGTCTGGGGCGTACACTGCCAATGGTGATAAGATTTGCACCTACTATACCAAGGTGCCCGTTGAGTAGACCTACCTGAAGTAGGTCTTCAATTCTGCTCCCCCTGCCTGCCCCCGCTGCTTGCCCTCCCTGTCTCTGTTGAGCGTTATAATGTTCAAATCTCAATTTATGTTGGGAAAGTTTCTCCCCGCTCAACTTATTTCTCGCAACAATGTGCCCTTCAGCTAGTTTGGCCAAAGTGAAAGCCTGGGACACTGTGGTAGCCCACCTGGTGGCACCTCAGTAATCCGGGTGTAGTGCCCCTACCAAATGGGCAATCTTCGATTCCTCATCCGGTACCCATTGTTTGGCAAACCTCATTTTCTCATTAAATTGTTTAATCAATTGATCCACAATCATGTTCCCTGTCATCTGCAGATCCATGAATTCCTTTTTGATTTCGGCCATCTCAAAAGTTCCACAATATTGTTCACATTCCTTTATATCCAGGGAACGCAAACGTATCTGCACTCCTCCACTGGGTGCCCTTTGATACCACACCTGGTTCACCTCCTGGTCGCTTTAGAACATTCACAAGAATGGGAGGAGTGGCACTGGTTGCACCACGAACCATCAGATTTAGGCTTCTTGTAATCGCCTACTTTGGTACCTGCAGAAGATTGTCCTTTAAAAGGACTTGGGTTAGAAGAGGACTGGAACTTCCTCTTGTTGTTTCCCCCTACAGATTATGTAACAACGAAAAACCCAAGCCATTTTTTTTAAATACGTTGCGGAAGCTTTTAATAAACAAACTTAATTACATACAAACCAATATTAACATATATACATCGTTGTTCAAACAAAATATCATTGTTGTGTTACAAAAGCTACAGGCTCGTTTCATTTCAAAAACTAATATCAGAGTCAGGTCAACTTCTCCTTCAGCTAACCTCACAAACACGAACCTGCAAAAGCAACAACTGAGGGGAATTTGCACAAAGCTAAGTGAGTAGAGGCTAAACACCAAAAGCAAACATCCACAGTCAATATCAAAGCATGTAATCACATATCCCGAGAAGACCGGCGGTTCAGGGCAGAACCTACAACCAATGCCAGCCAAAGCAAAGGTTTACCGATAGCTCTCCACTTAATTGGCACAGTGAAAATCCCCTCTAATACAACATATGCACCAGTAAGGCTAACACTGTTCAACCAGTCCGTGAACGAGCCTAGCCCAATTCTACGTATTGTTGACTTCCCAACGCAACTCAAATTTATCCTAAGAGTGCGCATCGACCAAATAATCATGCATAGATATCAATCAACAATAATCACAATCAACAGTTCAATCAATCCAATCCAATCTCAATCACAGTCATGCATCACACCATTAACATTAACCGAAATCTTTACCATCCGCGATTAACGTCCACTCACCTCAAAACCAGCACAGGCTCAGAAATCTAATTTTACTGAGTCTTTTGATTGCCTGAAAACACAACAACAATCAAATCAGTCTCGAATATATAAATATATATCTTCTCATATATATTTATATCTCAAATCTATAAAAACAACTCAATAAAATCATATAAATAACATACGGACTCAAACCAAGCAAAACATATTAAGAAATAAAGCATCTTCCTGAAATCACCCCTGTCGCGCCGCGACATAATAAGCGTCATGCCGCGACGATGTCGGATTTCGAATCCGAGAGTCAACACTCGGATTTTGGTGTTGGTTTTCTAATATGTTGGATTTCAGGGTCGGATTTGTAAACTTTCGGATTTCCAAGGGTCAGATTTGCAAAACCTTCGGATTCTCAAAATCCGATTCAAGAGTCCCGGATTTCTTGACGTTGCGCCGCGACTTTAAGTTGTAGCGCCGCGACGCGCTAATTCTCAGGTTGTCTTCTTCGTTCTGTCGGATTTCCAGCTAGCATAATTCCATATAACTCTTATCTAACATCATTTTCTACCATCAAAACACATCTAAAGCATATAACATGTCTACAAATCATCATGAACACGTTTTTACCCATTCATAACAACCATATCTACAAAACCCATAATTCAAGCTTTCTTCCTAACTTCAACAATGGTGAAATTGCATAAACTCATGCTTTTTAACAAACTCAAACATTAAGATGACATATAACATGTTACAAACATATGCTTACCTTTCTTTTGAATTGAAACCCACAAAATCTTGATTCCACAAATTTAAGTTTACAAGGTTGCTTCACCCTTGGTTCTGCTTTCTAAGAACACACACTACACCTTTTGCACATTCAAGATGATAAGTAGGAGATTTACTATACACGTATACATATCTGATTTAAGCTAAGCAGGTGGTGGGAATTTGACTATTTAATTACCATGCATACATACATACTAACATACATGCATACATACTTGTGACTTTCTTTTCTTTTAAATAAATTCCATCAGTAACATATATACACATTAATATATTCATGTTAATCAGTTTAATTTAACAAAACACATAACCAATTTGAAAACACAATTAACCACGTATTGCCAACCTGCTAATCTCCTAGCCCAGGTTAGCAGGTGTTACAGATTCACCCCTGCATTGGATGCGATCCCCCTCCATATGTCGAGCTGTCTCAAAGGCTCGATCCAGATCACTAGCTGCTCTAACATGAGCTCGAAATTCCAAAGGTAATGTGTTGACAAACCTCCGAATCTTTGTATTCTCGTCAGTCAAGATTATCAGTAAAGGCACCGATATGATCCTCCTTAGATTTATCCCCTTTTGGAGATTGTTGAACTCGTGTTCCAGTTTATTCAGGTCATATTCAGTACAGTACTTCCTCTGGACCTTCTCACTAAATTGCTCCCAAGTCAGAGCATTGAGTACCTCCTTTTTGAGAGAGGCCTTGACCGTGTCCCACCAGCAGATGGCACAGCCCTTCAGCATCCTTATTGCGTAGTTCACGCAATATTCAGGTTCACATTCGCAGGACTAGAATGCCTACTCCATTTCTCTAATTCACGTCATAGTAACAGTGGTGTCATCACTCCCCTCGAAGGTGGGTGGTTTGCACGATAAGAACTTCTTGTATGAACACGGTTTACGGGGTGGTTTACCTAAAGCAGAGTTGAGTAGAAGCTCCTTTGAAGTACGGAGCTCCCCCTCAAGGTGTCTGATGTACAGCTGTTGCACATTATCAGCTGGAGCACCCTCAGAATGGTACTTAGACTGCTCATCCGCAGCCTGATGTGGTATATAGGAGGCCTCATCCTCCATTTCCTTAAGGGCCAGTTCAGTAGCACCAGGCTGGGCAGGCATATTCAACTTTTGCTATATGAAAGAAGGATCATTCATTATAGCAGTTATACTTACACATATACATATAGACTAGCTATTAACAAGTATTTATCATATAACTCTCATACTCAATCCTCTTTACCCAATAAGGAACACTTCAAGATGGTCGGGCCCGAGTTTGAGATTGAATACTCTTTAAAGTACCCTAATTCCCTAAAATTTAGGCTCTGATACCTAACTTGTAACACCGCCTTTCATACCTTAAAATCAGATAAAATTTGAGTTTTAAAACTGCATGGGTCCGTTTGTAAATTGAATATTTACCTGTTTGTTAATTTAGCCAAATTTCAAAAACAATGCACCGGTATTTTAAAACATAAACAAACTAACCCTATTAACTATTACAGTTTAAAAACACATGTTTGGCGTATATACAAATATACAATACAAAAACTTGCCAAACATGCCAACCAGTGTTACTTTAATCTAAACCGACCATTGTATATATTAATACCAAAAGCGGTGTTCCAACAAAATATTGTACAATAGCTACATGTGTTCCCCACTCACCAGGTCTGCCTATTCTTTATCTGTAAAAAGGGAAACATCAACGACATTAGCTATTTAAAATAGCAAGTAAATACACATAGCAAGTCATGATTCAAGAATGAGCATACAATGCTATCCTAACACTTGGCGGTAATGCTGACATCTCCAGCAGTGTTATATCTTGCCAGATAGCTAGTCCAGCTCAATAACAACCACCGGGGGAATCAAACACTGCCAACCGTGCTAGTTTCATCACCTAAGTGACTCTACCTGCTCGTTACGAAGCCATAGGCTCATTAGGCTTAGCCAATTAAGGCAATCACCTCATATTCTGAAAGAAACGGCACTCGAGTACCGTTGATCCCTAACTGTCGCCCGAAGGCCTCATAGGACCCAACCGAAGCTAACCTTCAATAACAAATTGTCCGGACACACATATAGTTCATCACTAACCCTTTGCAGGGACAATAGCATGCATGCGTTTACATAACACCTGTATTCATCAAATTATCACAATATATGTACATGTACTTAAATACATGTCTACCATATCATTTATCATGTCAATACTTGTTTTCTAATCTTATATGCATAACATTCAAGTCTATGTGCAATAAATAGCAGTCAATATTCATGTAACTCATTTAGCATTCAAACCTTCCTTTATTGCACTCATAGAAGCCGATACTCACCTTGATGCTTAAAAACAACACAAATATGAATTCGGCCTCCTTGATTGCTTAATTACCTATTGCATATATATAAATTCATTTAGATTACCACACAACATGTACATGTACTATTATTCTAGTTTTAACCCCAAAATATCCCTTGAAGTGCTAAAAACGATCCAACCATAACCCACGTACCCAAACCATCGAACAATAGCAAAACAGTAAGTTGCCCAGGAGTTCACGCCATGAACTGTATCAAGCAACACGAACATCAGGTCTGTTTGTTGTGTTTTCCATCCAAAGCCAAGTTCAATCCTTTCATAATTATTTCCAGGTTATACATAAACATATCATATTTTAACATAAGATTCAAGTTTGAATCATCAAATCACCATTAAAGACCCATTTGGTCAAATTCATGAAATTCAATCAAATTAGTCCCAGAGAACCTATAGATGATCTTATAATAGATTAGAACCAAAAGATCTAAGCTTTGTGGTCAATTTCTAATTGACCCGTTTTTTGACCTAAAGCTTGAAAATGAAGAACAATGATGAAGAAGCTTACAAGGAATGAGGGAGGTGAAGATGAAGATGCTTGATAGAACAGAACTTGTATCTTGAATCCTAGCTTGAATTCCAGCCTTGGATGATCTTGTTTAAGCTTCTTCTTCAAGAACAAGATGAAAGAAGCGTGAGGTATGTGTGTGTGTGTGTGTTTTTGTAGGTGTAAATGTGTGTATCTGATATGAGTTGGCTGAGTCATCTAATTCAGGACCGACTTATGGTCAAGATTATCCATAAGGAGGTATTTTGTTCCCCTTTTCAACATACAACACAACACTTGAATAACCGTTTCAATTAACGAGGATATTTTTGGAAACCTCGTTTGAAACAAGTTAATATTTTATCCTTCTTATCTATTTTTATTACTATTTTTAAATTCACATTTAACTGACCAATAGCTATTTTCTATTAATATTTTCAAACATATTCTTATTTAATTCATTTAAATAAATTTCACATACCAAATGGAGCGCACGAATAGGCCCGATTTGAGGATGTTACAATATGAAGCTATATCCCGTTAGTGTAGTTCACCAATAAAGTGCCTTCAGATAATCTTACATTTTCGTGCACCCTGGAAGAACATATAATCTAGAACTGTGCGCCTCCTTCAAGATTAGATCTCGGTTCCATCCGATGCTAGGTACCCAGATTCGGGACCTGAATGTCTTCAATCCACGACTGTCATCTTGCAACTGCTCCTTCATCTTTGTCATAACTTCTCCCTTCAGATTAGCTTCTAATAAGGGTTCTTGCTGCGCCTCCTTTAGTCGATTGATAAGATCAGATATAATAGTAATTTTCATGATTTTAATGTTCTCTGTGGAGCCCTTTTGACTTAACGCATCAGCCACCACGTTAGCCTTGCCCGGATGGTATTTAATTTCACAATCATAATCCTTTATCAGCTCTAACCACCTGTGTTGCCTCATATTGAGCTCCTTTTGTGTGAACACATATTGGAGGCTCTTGTGGTCAGTGAATACCACGCATTCGGTGCCATTCAAGTAGTGGCGCCATAGTTTTAGAGCAAAGACAACAACTGTCAACTCCAAATCATGAGTCAGGTAGCTCTTCTCATGTGACTTCAGTTGGCCGGAAGCATAAGCTATCACTTTGTCCTTCTGCATAAGGACACTTCCCAAACTTGTGTAAGAAGCATCACAATAAATAATAAAATCTTATGACCCATTTGGCAGAGTCAGAATTGGAGCTTGACATAACAGTTGTTTCAATGTCTGAAAGGCATTATCTTGTTCATCAGACCACGAATGAGCAACATCATTTCGTGTAAGCTTTGTGAAAGGACCTACTATTTTAGAGAAATTATGTATAAACCGCCGATAGTAACCGGCAAGTCCTAGAAAGTTGCGAATCTCTGATGGGGTTTTGGGAATTCCCCAATTCATCACCGTCTCAACCTTGGCTGGATCAACCATAACACCATCCTTGCATATAACATGACCAAGGAAGTGTATTTCTTCAAGCCAGAACTCGCATTTAGAGAATTTTTCATATAAGTGGTCTCGCATCAAAGTATCAAGTACAATGCGAAGGTGTGCCTCGTGTTCTGCTTCAGATCTGGAATATATAAGAATATCATCGATGAATACAATGAAAAACTTGTCAAGAAAAGCACAGCAGACACGGTTCATAAAATCCATGAATATAGCTGGGCATTAGTCAGCCCGAAAGGCATCACATGAAATTCATAATGCCCATATCTCGTTCTAAAAGCAGTCTTTGGAATATCTTCATCGCGTACACGGACTTGGTGATAACCAGAACGAAGATCAAACTTTGAAAACCATGTAGCACCCTAGAGTTTATCAAACAGATCATAGATACATGGGAGAGGGTACTTCTTCTTTTCTGTTCGCTTATTCAGCTCCCTATAGTCAATGCACATTCGCATAGTCTCGTCCTTCTTTTTCACAAATAAAACTGGAGCTCCCTAAGGTGAAGAGCTGGGACGAATGAAACCACTATCAAGAAGTTCATGTATGTGGGTCATCATCTCATGAACCTCAGATGGTGCAAGACAATAAGGAGATCTTGCTATAGGCGTAGCACCTAGAACTAGATCGATCTGGTATTCAACATCTCTTACCCGTGGCAAACCCCGCAATTCATCAGGGAAAACATTAGGGTATTCAGAAACCCAGAAATTCATCAGGGAAAACATTAGGGTATTCAGAAAATAGATCAATCTGGTATTCTCCATCTTTGTATCAACAAGCCAAATAGGACTCACATCCCTTGGATACAAATTTATGAGCTTTCATTGGTGAAATTAAAGAGTTTCAGAAGTTCTCCCCTCACCCACCACGAGCCACATCATATGACCCGTCAGACAGAGGAATTTTAATGATCTTTTTGGAGCAAATAATCTGAGCATTTCAACTGCTGAGCCAATCCATTCCAATTACAACCACATGAAAGCTCTAATCCGTGATGAAACCTTTAAGTATTAGTGTATAGAGAAGATGATATTTGAGAGAAACACACACTACACCTTTTGCTTTGAATATGAATATTGCATTAATGAGAAAAACCTTACAAGGCCAAGGGGCCTAAGACCTATTTATAGGCCACGCCTACATAATATTATTTTCTACATTTTTCTAAAATTAAAAATCTCCCCCTAAATGGAGAGAAAGCCTATTACAAGAAAATAGAAATACAAAAAGATATTAATTACAATATAGACTTATTTCTTATTCCGAACATCATCTGCCACCTCTGAATTATCTGACGACTGTCCAATGTTCTTTTAACAGTGTCTATAGTTCTTATCAACCCAGCCCATTCCGACTCACTAGAAGTTTATTATTCTTTGTCAGCCTTTTCCTGGAGTCTATGGAATAACAATTTCAGAGTACCATCAGAGTATGCCATCATGTCCACCATCCGAAAGAAGTTCTTTCGACGACGTTGGTTGATGAAAATGACACCTCTTTGACCTGCAAAGCTTGGATGATTTTCATCAATAACGGTTAGCTCTTCTAGGGTTTGTAGATTAGGATGGCTTTGCAAAGGTCTGAGTAGATTCACCTAGAGTTGATTACTCTCGACTCCCAATTGTAGATCATGTTCTTGGATAAATTCAATAAATCTCCTCATATACTACATCAGAGTTGATCGTCCTTGTTGTTCTTCATAGGACTTGTTGATCTTGATGGATAGCTCCTCGTATATGAACTCAATGTCATGCAGCTTGACATGTCTGAAGTCAGCTTCATTTAAAGAAATTTTCTGACCATTTGCTCTCTGTACATCATAAACAGCAAACCTGTACCTTAAAGAATTTTGCATGCTAATTCGAAGTAGTTTGCTGATCGGGTATTCTGACACAATCTACTCCCTCGGTGTTTTGTATTCATTGAAGATATGATTGTATCGTCTCCTTTGTACATCATCAAGACCCCTCAGTTCAGGAGGAATCTTGTCTTTGATTTGAGAAGCAAAGATAGTTGGAATCAGATCCTCGAGGTAAGCAGCATTCACTCCAATTTTGTCCCCACAAAGGGTCTTTCATAGCTTCTCTAGTAAACGTATTGTGTCTATCCAGGCCTGGGTCTGATGAGATAGGAACTGATGGAGCTGGTTGGACGTTCGGAGGTAGTGGCCATTCAGATGATTGTTGGATTTGTTTAGCCTGCTCTGCTTGTTGGATTTTCCTCAAGATGTCGGCAGCTGACACCTGGAATTTCTTTGGTTTTGGAGGGAAGAGATGATGAACCTCCTCTAAAATACCTTGAAGGACTCTTGTAAGATTTAGCTTTCTGATTGCCTCCTCCATTTGTCTTTTGGTAGCTAACTCCTTCGCATACTTTGCAACCCTTGAAGAAGTAGTCCTTTTCTGTGGTTGAATAGGAAGATCATCGAATCGATCCACAATTCTTACGTCTTATGTTCTTTTTGGCAGTTTTCCAAAAAGAACTCATCAATATATTTTAGCCGCTCATCTGACTCATCCCTTTTTGCAATATCTGTGGTTTCAGTTTTAAATTCGAACATTGGGATGTCAGGATCAGGTTTAGTTTGTGTTTGTTGTTGTTGTTGTTGTTGTAGTTGTGGTTGTACTACTAGTAGTAGTAGTAGTAGTTGTTGTTGTTGTTGCTGTTGCTGAGATTGTTGTTGTTGTTGTTGAGATTGTTGTTGTTGTTGCTGAGATTCTACCCCGATCCTCATTGCAACCGCTAATCGTTCTGTTAAAAGAGTAAAGGTCAAAACGCGTGGTCTCTTCTTCCCCTCTTGACGATCATGATCAGGATCATCGTCATCACGCATGCGGTTTGACCAGCAGCTTGTAATTTGCAAGTAGATTCAAGAATGGTCATCCTGTTTTCAACCGAATACAATTTCTGAAAGACCACATTGCCCAGGTCCTCCATTGAGTTTATAACTATTTTTTAAATTCATTGAGATTACTACCCTTGTAGGTATGTTCATTCTGAAGGGTTTGAAGGAGATATATCGATGTGCTTTGAAAGAATGGTCGAGGTCGGGAGAGGCAGACCTCTGGTTTCAATACCATCCATCTCCGAATGAGAGACTGATAGAGTATGTGTTAGTTCTCCATGAGTTGAAACAAGCATCTGTTGAGAGATACTTGAGTGGCTGGAGGGGTAAGTTTGCACTGCTGTGATGACAGTGACTGTTTCAATACCAGAGCTAACAGTGTCAACACCGGTAGCAGGAGTGGCTTCCTGGCTTTTTAGGCTTGGGGGTCCCTCAGCACTCGTTTTTTCTTTACTCACCTCTCTCTCTCTCTCTCCTACCTCTACCTCTTCCTCTTCTATTTCTCTTTCATACTTATCATAGACATCTAGACCAGGATCAAATTCATGACTTGCACTTGATGTGTCAAGAGGACCCGGGTAAATTTGGGAATATATCAGAAAAGCTCAAATCCTCTTCCTCTGTCACCACTTGCAGTTGTGCTCATTGTTGCGCAGTGTTATCAATGACCAGAGGTGCTGCACCGGGAGTATATGTGGTCAGGGCAATGGTTTCCCGTTTCAAAGTTAGGCGCCTTTGAACAAACATGCAAATCAGGAGACTCCGGTTGTTGTTTAGGGTTCGGGAGCACATTCGAGAATGAATCAATCATAGCTTGTATTTGGGCAGGATTATATTCAGCCCCTCCCTCACTATGTATTTTGCCCTCATCCCCTTCACCACCCCTCTCTGGGCTTTTCTCTCTCTGCTCATCCCTCTCAGCTTTCCCCATGGAAGAATGAGGCCTATATGCTATGTCCTCACTTGGTGCTACAGGCCCTGGGGTAGGTACAACCGGATCTGGTTGCACCATAGGACCTAATCCTACGCTCTGCCTATAATTTCTCACCACCTCGTTTTAGGCGCATAGATCCAGCAGGGAAACTGGGAATGGTTGGGGTTGCACATGATGATCACTAGACATAACTTTGACATACATAAACTGTTTTGGCCTGATCGCAGCATGATTTGGCCGTCTTGGTATCTGCTCGTTTCTGTCCATTGCAAACTGGACCATTATTGGTAAAAACCGTTGATATGGTAGAAATCTGCCCTTGGCTCTCTTTAGATTAGAGTGTTTACCCTCCACCTGCTGCATTATGTAAAGAAAAGTTAAGGTGGCACAATCAATATGCAAGTGATTAGCCGCAGCATATATGAGTTTGATTTGGTTGGAGTTTGTGTATTCATAGCAAGTGTGTTTAGGTGTAAGACAACGTTGAAGAATGGTTAAGAATGTATAATATATGGGGTGAGGTTGTCTCTTTTTGAGGTGTGAACGAAGTGGTAAGTCCCCAAGATAACCCATGGCTCGAATGCCCTCAAGGGCAGTGGTTTTTTCAGGCATCTCCTGAAAGTCAAGAGGAGGAGGCCTGCTTCTGGCGGTAGGAAGCCGGAGGATTTCCCTCAATCGGCTTGCAGTGATGTTCAGGGTGAAGTGGTCTACATCACTGCGAATGGATATGCGATTGGAGTCGGGATTGGTATGGGTATGGGCGGTGTGCTAGAATTGTTTAACGTATATCTCAGGAACATGTGTCCCAGATGTGGATGGGTTATAATTAAGAGCATGGTAGTTTAGTGGATGAATGCGGAGAATTCCACATATAATGGGAATGTTTGGGTTGCGAAAGTTGTCAAGGTTGATGAAGTGGTTATTGTCATGAGTGACAACCGAGAGAAATTGATTTGTGGGAAGGAGTTGATCATGAGGGTTATGGGATTGGCTAGCTGTCGAAGAACGATATGAGACAAATTCATCTTCCATAGCCATGTTTAAACCTGTAAGAACAGCTAATAGGTTAGATTATTGCACTTTGAAAAATAACTCAGTAAAATGTATTGACTTGTTAGGTCAAACAATCAAGTGTTAAAACATTATGACTTTTGTTGACTTGGAAAGATTGACTTAGAGTCAAATCTTTGAAAATTTGTCAACTCCTTATTAAAATTTTATAACACCCAAAAATCCATCATTGATGAAGTGGTATTTTTGATGGACAAAAATATGTTTTGACACATATTTTACAATGAATACATGTATCTAAACACTTTTGTAACACTGAAAATTTTCTCATTTGGTCCATAACATGAAGATCTAGGCTAAAAATGGAATCAAGCCCAATCTTCAACCACTCGAAGAACACTTTTCAAAAATTTTTTCATAGTGTTCTTATGCCCCATCGTAAAGCACATTTGCATTAACCAGTTCATTTGAACATTGAACAATGCATTTGAAGTTGAAAAAAGTTGTTTTCCGAGTTAAACAGTACGAGTTGGATTTGAAGCTTTTAAACTTTTGTTTCTCATTATTTAGTGCTTGTTTTATGTATACCTTGATTTGGTTAGCAACTTAAAAACAGAAGTTTGAGATTCGGGCAACAACGTAGATCACAACAAGAGTAAATATGTAACCGGTAAAATTTTCGTAAACTCAAAAGTGTGAAAGCGTGAGGAATACTCTAATGTAATTATCTATTTATAGGCATGTAGTGTAACGGTAAAAAATTTGAAATTTCACATGCTCGAAGTCCAAAGGATTCAAGGTGAAAAACGCGCTCGAAGTGGCCATGATGACCACTGTAGACTTCGAAGTCCAAGAGACTTCGGATTCGAAGTGTGAAGACTTCGAACTCGAAGTGAGTTGTTTTTTACTCCGTTCAAGTACTGTTCATGGGCGCTCGAAGTGTATTGAAGATACACTGTTTAGAATTCGAGGTGTACTAGCTTCGAATTGATGCTAGGAAACGCGCTCGAAGTCTAAAGGAATTTAGGATTTCATATTCGAAGTCAACTGACTTCGAATTTTGATTAATGTATGCGCTAGAAGTCCTTTGGCTTTGGTGTGCTTCGCATGCAAAGTCCTTTGACCTTGAATGCGAAGATTAGGAGCGCTCAAAGTCTTCCAATTTTCCATTCGAATATAAAAACTTCAGAGAGTGTTTGAAGCCTTCGTTGACTTGAAAGCTCACTTTGAATTCAAACACCAAGATTTCGACTTCGAAGTGAATAAGACATATAAGATTGAAATCTTTTTGTGCTTTTCCTTTTATAAAACGATAAAAAAATATTTTTGTATATTTCCATTTGAAACTAATGAAAACACATATTTTTTATATTTTCAAGAATTTTGCACATGTTTTTGACTTTTTCTTTGTTTTATGAGATGTTTTTGGTATTTTCTTTGATTTGTGAAATGTTTAAAGTATTTACTCCCCCTACAAGCATGCGTAACTTATACGGATGATTGACACTCCCCCTCACATATTGCTTTCTCTTATCTGCAACATAAACAAACAAAGTGAAATACCCGCTCAAAACAAAAGACTGATAGTTAGACTTTATAATTCAACATGCCCACTTTGGATACTAACTCGCTAAAACGAGATTCATCTAATTGTTTAGTAAACAAATCAGCCAGTTGATCATTAGTCTTAACATATTGAAGTTCTATCAGACATTTTTCCATATTATATCTGGCATACTAGCTGTCAAATACAGTAATGAGCCTATTATTGTGACATTCGGCAACAAATTTCCCAGGTTAGCCATTAGAAATTCTAATTATAAGCCTAGTATGACTAAAAATAGTAATTATGACTTAAATACATCCATAATAATATTAGATTTCATAGAAATCCCGCCTATATGGTTAGAACCTTCCGGAGCTCGAAAAATCGAATTATTACGAGTCAAGAATTACAAATCAGGTACAATAATAAAAATAATATCAATTAAAATAATTAAATAAATTATGATAAATGTAAATAATTTAAAATATAAAACATATAAAAATAAACTCATAAAAGTAATAAAAACTTTGTAATTAAAAGATTTAAACAAAATCAACAATTATACAAAATTCATTTAAACCAATTACACATAATTATTCAAAAAAAAAAAAAAGAAAAGAAACCCCCCCCCCCATGAGGCCGGCCACCTCTACCCCCCCCCCCCCCCTCAAATTTCTCTTGCCTCCTTCTCTTCCCAAGAACACCACTTGATCTCCCCCATGCTCTATATAAGCCCCCTACTACTCTTTATCATTTCCTTTACCACCACACTCCATCTCTTCTCTTTTCTCTCTTCTTCTTTCACCAACAAAATCTCCCAAATACATCCAAGTCTTGATCATCTCTTGAAGATCAAAGACAAAATCAAGGAAAAGAGTGGTAAGATGATCATAAAACACCCATCTCTACTCTTCTACCTTTCTTCTCTTCTTCTTTCTTCTCTCTTTTATTTATTTTCTTTGTTGTTCATCTTATTTCCTTTATTTATATATATATAATCATGTAAATATAAACATCCTACCAATGTTGTAAGGAGCACATGAAATGTGCATCATCCTACCGTTGTTGTATGGAACTTAATCAACTAAAAATCAAGAAAAAATAAGACTTTGATCATGCATGTGTTTCATCTTAACAAATGTTGTAAGGAACACATAAAATGTGTATCATCCTACCATTGTTGTAAGAACACATGGATTATCAAAGCTTATACTCATACAATATGATTATTCATGAATATAAACATGTTATATTAAAGTTATGAACCATAAGCAAAAAGAATCACAAATCTGGCAGAATCTGATGTTAGAACTCCTCACTTGTTTTTGTTATATCTGGAGTTCTAGGTATCAAAATCAGTTGATTCTTTTTGCTAATCTTAGTTTAAAGTGTTACCTTTCATTTAAACCTGGATTCACTAATTTTCATGAACGTTTGATCCTTCAAACATATTTAAAAAGACCCATATGTTGAATCTGGAAGTCTGGCAGATTTAGAAGGGTACACTTTAAACGCGTGTAACTAACTCATTCTTGGGTCAAATTACGTCTAGTTTTTTTTTAAAAGTTTAATCTGTGAGTAGTGGTTATTTCCCAGTTTGAATCATGTAAAAAGGAGGTCGTATGAGCCCTAAACAGACGTTTTAGTAACCACATGTCATCCAGACACTGATCAGTGGACATCCTATACACTTTTAATTATTAAAAATACTAAACATGGATTATAAATTCCTATATTTTTACTGGACATTCTAGAAACATGTAGTAAGATTATATTAAAATATCAAGCCTTAATATGACTCCTAAATTATAGTTTTTAATTTTTAAAGTTCAACTCAAAGAACTGAAAATTTCAGTAAACACTTATGATTCATAGAAAAATAGAGACAACCTGTAACTATTTAAATAAATAAGTTAACCACAAATAAATAATACAAAATAATAAATAAAATAAGTCTAATAGAGCTACATACCTTTTATATTAGGAAAGGAGCTTCGATAGGAACAAGAAATCCTCACAAGAAAACACCTTTGCATACCGAGTGAGTATCATAGCCCCTTTTTACCGTATTTCATATTATTTTGGGGTGAAAGCATGTGTATACGTTTTATGAAAAGTTTATTGCCTATCTTCTTATTTATTTCAAATATTATTTTGAGCACTTATGGTATTATTCTTTGATGTGCTTGGGTGATCGTTGTAAGACCCTTTCGTTGGACATTATTCCTTAACTCCGCTAGTGAGCCGATGGTATTAGTAAGTAGCGCTATTTGGAGATTCCGACGTCTCCCATTTATGGTTGACGAACTATAGATGTACTTTACCACTACTAACGTCATTTATTATAGGCGTTAGGTTTATCATGGGCAATTGGTTGTCGGCTAGGTTGGATAATGGCTCAAGCAATAATCATCATAGTCTATTACTACCATGTGCAACGTATTGGGCAATATAATACATCTTCTATCATTATTTCATACTTGGATTTTTATCCAAAAACTTCCATCAATTATTTAAACTTTTCTCATATAAAAGATCTTTTGTGCATACATTAAAAACCTATGAACTCACCAACCCTAGTAGTTGACCCTTTTCTTTTACCCGTGCTTTCAGGTGACCGCCGTTAGGTACCTTATGCTTGCAAACATGATGTGTGGCATCTTCATCTTCATCGTCACATTTCATAAAAACAATATCTATTTTATTTACGCATCGTACAAGACAATGTCCTTTAAATATCATTCGGTTGTGTAACTTTTATTTACGTTTCATCCGAACTACTTATTTTGTTAATTTAATCTAATGGTTATTATCTATTTACCTTGTGCGATGATATCTTGTGCTGTGACATCTCGTGTTTCCGCTTTAGCGGGGTGTGACAGATTTGGTATCAGAGCCTAAGGTTATAGAGAATGTTATTTTTCTTATGGGGGGAAAACAACAACTATGACCAAAGGTTTATAAAAATAATTTTTCCAAATAATTTGTTTAAAATGCATCAAGTGTATTGATAATATAATTAAGCTGAGTACCACATTGTTATACCTCAATTAGACAAAGCTTGATCACCTATGTCTAATTTAGCTATGTACGATATGGCACTTAGGTTAGTTATAATAAAAATATACTTAGAACCAAAATTTTATTTACTTTCTTTCTAGATCATGATCATTGTGTGTGTGCATGAGCATAACATTCATATATAGACAATTTAAGTTATGAATTTAGTAAATAAGTCTATTCAAACCTTGCAGATCATGTCAAGCGAAAGTGAACCTACCGAGAACAGCCAAAGATCTTCCACCGATAGTAACCAATCCCCACAATACCAGCTGCCTGAAGGATTCTTAGAACCCCTACGTAGACCCGTAAGGATCTTTGACATTCCCTCCTCTCAACCACACCAAAACCCAAACCCCGGAACAACCGGGCCTCGGGTTAGACAAACTGCCCGAAAGAGGGTAGCCATTCCAGTACGAGCAACCGTAGCACCACCCCAGCATACCATGGGAGAAACTTCCCGGCAGGTGAACGAGCCAGTAAGAGCCCTCACGGGAATCCCGATGATACCTTCATCCGGGATGACCGACGAGGAAAAGAGGAGATTCCACCACATGTCTCTGGAGCTATATAACATAAGAGGCATGTTAGATTACCAAACCTACAGGGTTAGTTCGTGCTTAGACATGGCGGACCTTAACCACCATCACGCAAGGCAAGCCTTAGAGGCGGCTCAAGAAGCCCGAAGACTAATTAGGCTAATGCATACATGCCTAGTTTTAGGGGTTGTGTTGATGATGTTAGTTGGGCTAGCTTACATTGGAATTGGGCGCTAGATGGGTTGGAGTGGATCTACTTTGTGTTTTAATGTCCTTCTCTTTTGTTGATTATGAACTAAAATATCCTATGTTGGTTTGAAGGATGTATGATTGTATGGCTACTATTAACTCCTTATTAATATATATGGCATCTTTTAAAGAGCCGATTTTGGTAATTATTTTGTGCCAAGTGAATGATTGATTATTTAATTAAATCTCGTACTATTAAGTCATATTTAATGCCATGAATGAATTACACATGTTACACATAGAATAGTATGATAAACCGATTAGATTGAGTGACTAAAAATCGTCGTGTGATTATGTTCTAGAACGATGCCTCCACGAAGAGCAAACCCCGAGTTAGATCAACTTGTCATGGAACAAGTGATTGCAACATTACCCAACATAGTTAGCCAAGTTGCTGCTGGGCTTCAAACAAACCAAGGAGTACCAACCCCAACCCAAGATTGCAACTACAAAACCTTTAGGGCTTGCAACCAAAAAGAATTCTTTGGAACGGAAGGAGGTGTGGGTCTACTAAACTGGATTGAAAGCATAGAATCAGTCCTTAGCATCAGTAAATGTATGGAAGCAAACAAGGTGGAGTTTGCAGCATGTCTTCTGCAAGGGCGAGCCTTATCGTGGTGGAATATCCAACTGCAAACGCTTGGAAGAAATGCCGCGCACCAACTCACCTGGGATGCATTCCTCAGGCTATTAAGGGACGAATTTTGCTCGAGGAGTGAAATTCAAAAGCTAGAAGCCGAGCTGTGGAATCATGAAATGATCGGGGATGACATCAACTCCTACACCACCCGATTTCATGATTTGGCCAAGCTGGTGCCGCACTTGGTGACCCCGGAAGAAAACCGTATCGATAGATACATTTGGGGTCTAGCCCCTGAGATCCGGGCAAATGTCACGGCTGCAAACCCCAACACCATCCAAAGTGCGGTAAATCTAGCTACAAGACTTACCCACAATGCCATCCGATCGGGATCGCTTGGGAGCAACAAGGACAAGGGTAAGAGGAAGCTTGAGGAGATGCCGAGGAAGCCATCCGGTGGAGAAGCTGCGAGGACTCAAAAAAGGGCTAGGAACTTCGGAGCTCAGGCGCAAGCGGCCGATAAAGGATGGAGATCCTACCCTAAATGTGACAAGTGCCACAAACACCACGAAGGGAAGTGCATGGTGTGCTTTAGGTGTAAGCGGCTAGGACACCTCAGCAAAACTTGCCGAGTAAAGCCATGCTTTAAATGCGGAAGTCTGGAGCACCATGGCACCGTCTGCTCGCGGCCAACTCAAGGGTCTAATTATAATCAAGCACGTCCTGCAAGCCAAAGTAACCAAGGAAATCAAGCACGAGGCAGGGTGTTTGAGATTGGAGCAAATGAAGCTAGACAAAACCCCAATGTCGTTATAGGTACGTTTCCTCTAAATGGTTATTACGCATCAGTACTATTTGATTCAGGGGCCGATAAAAGCTTCATATCATTAAGATTTAAGTTAAGGCTAAACCTAAAAACCATAGAAATGAAAGAGCCTTACATCATTGAATTTGCTAACGGTCAGAAAACTAGCGTTAAGGACATAATCCCTGGTTGTACCTTAGGCTTAGCCGATAAAACATATACCATAGATTTAATCCCACTTGAAATGGGAAGTTTCGACATAGTTGTTGGGATGGATTGGCTTTCTAGCCATCGAGCGGAAATCTGTTGCTTCGAAAAGATCGTCCGAATTCCGACGCCTAATGGTGAGACACTTAAGGTGTATGGAGAAAAATCCGGAAGGAATTTCAAGATAATCTCATCCATCAAGATGAGAAATTGCTTAAGGAAAGGAAACGAGGCATTCCTAGCACATATAATCAATAAGAAAACCTGTGAGAAAAACATTCAAGAAATTCCCGTCGTGCGAAACTTTCTTGAAGTATTTCCGGACGAATTGCCAAGGTTACCCCCGAATCGGCAAGTCGAATTCCATATCGATCTAGTCCCTGAAGCGGCTCCCGTGGCAAAAGCACCATATCGACTCGCCCCATCAGAAATGCAAGAGCTATCGGCACAACTACAAGAATTACTCGACAAAGGTTTCATTCAACCAAGTTCATCCCCTTGGGGAGCCCCAGTTCTTTTCGTCAAAAAGAAGGACGGGTCGCTACGAATGTGTATCGACTATCGGGAACTCAACAAGTTAACAATCAAGAACCGATACCCTCTCCCTCGAATCGATGATCTGTTCGACCAACTTGAAGGCGCCAAATATTTTTCGAAAAATCGATCTTCGCTCGGGATATCACCAATTGAGAGTTCGCGAAGAAGACGTCCCCAAGACCGCCTTTAGAACCCGCTATGGACATTATGAGTTCTTAGTTATGCCTTGTGGGTTGACTAACGCTCCAGCAGTATTTATGGACTTAATGAATAGGGTCTGTAGACCATATCTAGATAAGTTTGCTATAGTGTTCATAGACGACATCCTCATCTATTCGCGAAGCAAGGAAGATCATGAGCATCATTTGAAATTAATCTTAACACTACTCAAGGACCAGAAGTTGTATGCCAAATTCTCTAAGTGTGAATTTTGGATCCGAGAAGTACACTTCCTTGGTCATATAGTTAATTCAAATGGAATTCATGTCGATCCAGCAAAGATCGAAGCAATCAAAAAGTGGGAAGCACCAAAGACGCCAACTGAGATTCGACAATTTCTGGGTCTAGCAGGATATTATAGGCGATTCATCGAAAACTTTTCACGCGTGGCTCAACCATTAACGACTCTGACTCAGAAGGATAAGAAATTCATTTGGGGAGATAAGCAAGAAGAAGCCTTTCAAACCTTAAAGCAGAAGCTATGCGACGCACCTATCTTGGCATTGCCAACTGGATCAGAAAACTTTGTGGTCTATTGTGACGCATCACACCAAGGGTTGGGATGTGTTTTAATGCAAAAAGACAAAGTTATCGCCTACGCTTCGAGACAATTGAAGGTTCATGAGAAAAACTACACAACTCATGATTTGGAGCTAGGAGCGGTAGTGTTTGCACTCAAAATATGGAGACACTACTTATATGGCACCAAGTGTACCGTCTACACTGACCATAAGAGTCTCCAGCATATTTTTGATCAAAAGATGCTCAATATGAGACAAAGGCGATGGGTAGAACTACTCAATGATTGCGAAATCAAATATCACCCAGGCAAGGCCAATGTGGTAGCCGACGCGTTGAGTAGGAAGGAAAGAGTAAAACCAACGAGAGTACGAGCATTAGGAGCTGTAGTGCAAACAAGTCTGAAAGGAAGGATCCTTGAAGCTCAGGAGCAAGCATTAAAAGCAGAAAATCTAAAAGAGGAAACCCTTCGTCATTTGGAGCACAGGTTTGAGATTGGAACTGATGGAGTACGTTACTTCGAAAAGAAGGTTTGGATACCCAAGGTAGATAACATAAGGTTAACGATATTGGATGAGGCACATAAGTCTAAGTATTCTATTCATCCCGGAGCCGATAAAATGTACAAGGATTTGAAGGAATACTATTGGTGGCCCGGAATGAAGAAGGATGTCGCCCTATACGTGGGGAAATGTTTGACTTGTGCAAGGATTAAGGCAGAACACCAGAAACCCTCTGGATTATTGCAGCAACCCGAAATCCCGGAATGGAAATGGGAACAGATAACTATGGATTTTGTGACTAAGTTACCCCGATCCGCAAAAGGGTACGATTCCATCTGGGTAGTAGTAGACCGGCTTACAAAGTCAGCACATTTCCTACCCATTCGTGAAGATTACAAGATGGAAAAGCTGGCACGAATCTACATCAATGAGATCGTCATGCGTCATGGAGTGCCCATCTCTATCATCTCGGATAGGGATAGTCGCTTCACTTCCCGATTTTGGCAATCACTTCAGAAAGCATTGGGAACGCGAGTCAATTTAAGCACCTCTTACCACCCCCAAACAGACGGACAATCGGAAAGGACTATTCAAACGCTGGAAGATATGTTACGTGCTTGTGTGTTAGATTTTGGTGGGAGCTGGGACTCGCATTTGCCACTGGTTGAATTTTCATACAATAATAGTTATCACACCAGTATCCAGTGTGCACCTTATGAAGCATTGTACGGACGCAAATGTAGATCCCCGCTCAGCTGGTTGGAAATCGGAGACCGACAATTGTCCAGACCAGACGTCGTACAGGAAACCACTGATAAGATAAAGATTATCAGGGAAAGGCTCAAAACCGCTAGGGACCGACAAAAGAGCTACGCCGACAATCGCAGGAAACCCCTAGAGTTTCAAGTTGGCGATAAAGTTCTACTAAAGATATCACCTTGGAAAGGGATAGTGCGTTTTGGTAAAAAGAACAAGTTAAGTCCCAGGTATGTTGGGCCGTTCGAGATAATCGAAAGGATCGGACCGGTAGCCTACAAGCTAAAACTGCCACAAGAACTGAGCGCCATCCATGACACGTTCCATGTGTCGAATTTAAAGAAATGCCAAACGGAGGAAACCTTAATCTTACCCTTAAAAGATGTGCAAGTTGATGACCGGTTGCACTTTGTAGAAGAACCAATCGAAATCCTTGACCGGGAGGTCAAAAGACTAAGGAGAAGCAGGATCCCCATCTTAAAAGTTCGTTGGAACTCAAGGCACGGGCCTGAATACACTTGGGAGCGAGAGGATTATATGAAACTCAAATATCCACACCTCTTCGCCAAAAAGGAAGTCCAAGACGTCAACGATTAATTTCGGGACGAAATTCTTTTAATCAGGGGAGACTGTGACATTCGGCAACAAATTTCCCAGGTTAGCCATTAGAAATTCTAATTATAAGCCTAGTATGACTAAAAATAGTAATTATGACTTAAATATATCCATAATAATATTAGATTTCATAGAAATCCCGCCTATATGGTTAGAACCTTCCGGAGCTCGAAAAATCGAATTATTACGAGTCAAGAATTACAAATCAGGTACAATAATAAAAATAATATCAATTAAAATAATTAAATAAATTATGATAAATGTAAATAATTTAAAATATAAAACATATAAAAATAAACTCATAAAAGTAATAAAAACTTTGTAATTAAAAGATTTAAACAAAATCAACAATTATACAAAATTCATTTAAACCAATTACACATAATTATTCAAAAAAAAAAAAAAAGAAAAGAAACCCCCCCCCCCATGAGGCCGGCCACCTCTACCCCCCCCCCCCCCCTCAAATTTCTCTTGCCTCCTTCTCTTCCCAAGAACACCACTTGATCTCCCCCATGCTCTATATAAGCCCCCTACTACTCTTTATCATTTCCTTTACCACCACACTCCATCTCTTCTCTTTTCTCTCTTCTTCTTTCACCAACAAAAATCTCCCAAATACATCAAAGTCTTGATCATCTCTTGAAGATCAAACACAAAATCAAGGAAAAGAGTGGTAAGATGATCATAAAACACTCATCTCTACTCTTCTACCTTTCTTCTCTTCTTCTTTCTTCTTTCTTTTATTTATTTTCTTTGTTGTTCATCTTATTTCCTTTATTTATATATATATAATCATGTAAATATAAACATCCTACCAATGTTGTAAGGAGCACATGAAATGTGCATCATCCTACCGTTGTTGTATAGAACTTAATCAACTAAAAATCAAGAAAATAAGACTTTGATCATGCATGTGTTTCATCTTAACAAATGTTGTAAGGAACACATAAAATGTGTATCATCCTACCATTGTTGTAAGAACACATGGATTATCAAAGCTTATACTCATACAATATGATTATTCATGAATATAAACATGTTATATTAAAGTTATGAACCATAAGCAAAAAGAATCACAAATCTGGCAGAATCTGATGTTAGAACTCCTCACTTGTTTTTGTTATATCTGGAGTTCTAGGTATCAAAATCAGTTGATTCTTTTTGCTAATCTTAGTTTAAAGTGTTACCTTTCATTTAAACCTGGATTCACTAATTTTCATGAACGTTTGATCCTTCAAACATATTTAAAAAGACCCATATGTTGAATCTGGAAGTCTGGCAGATTTAGAAGGGTACACTTTAAACGCGTGTAACTAACTCATTCTTGGGTCAAATTACGTCTAGTTTTTTTTTAAAAGTTTAATCTGTGAGTAGTGGTTATTTCCCAGTTTGAATCATGTAAAAAGGAGGTCGTATGAGCCCTAAACAGACGTTTTAGTAACCACATGTCATCCAGACACTGATCAGTGGACATCCTATACACTTTTAATTATTAAAAATACTAAACATGGATTATAAATTCCTATATTTTTACTGGACATTCTAGAAACATGTAGTAAGATTATATTAAAATATCAAGCCTTAATATGACTCCTAAATTATAGTTTTTAATTTTTAAAGTTCAACTCAAAGAACTGAAAATTTCAGTAAACACTTATGATTCATAGAAAAATAGAGACAACCTGTAACTATTTAAATAAATAAGTTAACCACAAATAAATAATACAAAATAATAAATAAAATAAGTCTAATAGAGCTACATACCTTTTATATTAGGAAAGGAGCTTCGATAGGAACAAGAAATCCTCACAAGAAAACACCTTTGCATACCGAGTGAGTATCATAGCCCCTTTTTACCGTATTTCATATTATTTTGGGGTGAAAGCATGTGTATACGTTTTATGAAAAGTTTATTGCCTATCTTCTTATTTATTTCAAATATTATTTTGAGCACTTATGGTATTATTCTTTGATGTGCTTGGGTGATCGTTGTAAGACCCTTTCGTTGGACATTATTCCTTAACTCCGCTAGTGAGCCGATGGTATTAGTAAGTAGCGCTATTTGGAGATTCCGACGTCTCCCATTTATGGTTGACGAACTATAGATGTACTTTACCACTACTAACGTCATTTATTATAGGCGTTAGGTTTATCATGGGCAATTGGTTGTCGGCTAGGTTGGATAATGGCTCAAGCAATAATCATCATAGTCTATTACTACCATGTGCAACGTATTGGGCAATATAATACATCTTCTATCATTATTTCATACTTGGATTTTTATCCAAAAACTTCCATCAATTATTTAAACTTTTCTCATATAAAAGATCTTTTGTGCATACATTAAAAACCTATGAACTCACCAACTCTAGTAGTTGACCCTTTTCTTTTACCCGTGCTTTCAGGTGACCGCCGTTAGGTACCTTATGCTTGCAAACATGATGTGTGGCATCTTCATCTTCATCGTCACATTTCATAAAAACAATATCTATTTTATTTACGCATCGTACAAGACAATGTCCTTTAAATATCATTCGGTTGTGTAACTTTTATTTACGTTTCATCCGAACTACTTATTTTTTTAATTTAATCTAATGGTTATTATCTATTTACCTTGTGCGATGATATCTTGTGCTGTGACATCTCGTGTTTCCGCTTTAGCGGGGTGTGACAATTATACCCCCGATATGTTTTTAAATCAGCTGCTTTTTCCTGAAGGTCAGCGGACAGTTTTTTTATAAGACATAGGGGTAGATAAAGAGGGACAACTGAGCATGTCATATTTCTTCAACAAGTCTTTAATATACTTGGATTGACTTATGAAAATGCCATGACTCAACTGTTTCACTTGTAATCCGAGAAAGAAGTTCATCTCTCCCATCATACTAATTTGAAATTGATTTTGCATGGTTAGTGCAAACTTATCATTGTACTTTGGTTTTGTAGAAACAAAGATGATGTCATCCACATAAATTTGTACTAAGATTAGATCCTTTCCTTTTGCTTTTGTAAATAAAGTGGTGTCAGTTTTTCTTTGCTGTATCCCTCACTCAGCAAATATTCAGACATGACATCATACCAAGCTCTCGGGGCTTGTTTTAGTCCATATAACACTTTGTCTAGAATATAAACATGTTGTGGGAGTTTGGGATTGACGAAGCCTTCTGGCTGAGACACATAAACCTCCTCCTTGAGGATACCATTTAAGAATGCTGTCTTGATGTCCATTTGAAAATCCTTAAAGCTTTTGTAGGCAGCATAGGCTAAGAATAGTCTTATGGCTTCTATCCTAGATACACAAGCAAATGTTTCATCATAGTTTATTCCCTACTGTTGGTTGTAACCTTTAGCAACCAGCCTAGCTTTGTTTCTAACCACTATTCCATCGGACTCACGTTTGTTCTTAAATATACACTTGGTACCAACCACTGATTTATCTTCTGGAAGGGGTACCAATCTCCAGACTTTGAGTCTTTCGAACTGGTTGAGTTCCTCTTGCATTGCAATGACCCAATCAGCATCTTGTAAAGCATCAGAGACTTTGCTGGGATCAATCATAGATAGGAAACCGGAATAAAGCCACTCATTTTCCATTGCAGAACGAGTCCATACCCCATCTTGAGCATTTCCTATAATCTGAGATTCGGGATGGGATTGTGTCCATCTTATTCCTTGGGGGTTTCAGATTGGAGGAAAGAACTCATTTAATCTGTTTGTGAGTTCAATGTCTTCCTCATTTGTTATTGGTTCTGAATCATAAATGGGAGTACCCTCATAAATAGGCTTATGAGGTACTATAACTGGACTGACAGTTGACATAGACGGAGAATCCACGGTTGGATATGAAGACGAGTTGTCAACCTCCGTTGCAGTTGTAGCAGGAGACACTACATCATTCCTGTCACCAGCATTAGGAACATTAGATTCAGACTGTAATAAATCAAATAAGAAATCAAAATTGTGTTCTAATGAACTTGCATTTATATTTGTTTCTTTAAGTTGAAGTACTGGTCCTGAACTGACTTGTGCAGAAGCAACTTCCTTTTCCTGTTGAAAAGTGTTAACATCCAACATATCGTCGAATGTAATATTTATGGTTTCCATAACACAGTTAGTTCTTTTATTTAACACCCTGTAGGCTTTAGACTCATGTGAATAACCTAAGAAAATTGCTTCATCAGCCTTGGCCTCAAATTTCCCTAGATTAGCCTTTTCATTGAGTACAAAGCACCTATTACCAAATATATGAAGATATTTGATATTAGGCACAATGCCATTTGCCAATTCCTAAGGAGTTTTATTGAAACGTTTATGTATGAAAGAATGATTCTGTGTGTAACACGCTATGCTGACTACTTTAGCCCAATAGGAAGGTGGGAGACTGGAGTATGATAGCATAGTACGAGCAGCCTCAACCTGAGTTCGGTTGCGTCGTTCCACCACTCCATTCTGTTGTGGAGTGTATGCTGCATAGAATTGATGTGTGATCCCCCACCAGGTCAAGATAGTCAGACAAGATTTTGTTCTTGAACTCAGTTCCATTATCCGTTCAAATCGAGGCAACACTGTGTTCTAAGTTGTTATGTTGTTGTTTGATGAAGCTGATGATGACAGGAGTTGCTTCATCTTTTGACCTTAAGAACTTGACCCAAGTATACCTAGAGTAATCATCAACAATGACTAGAATATACTTCTTCCCATTGCGTGTTTGGACTCTCATCGGACCACATAGATCCATGTGTAGAAGCTCCATTGTCTTCTTTGTACTGGAGACTTGCTTGGCTTTGTGAGATGATCGTTTCATCTTGCCTTTTTCACAATCGTCACACACATTGTCTTTGTTGAATTTTAACTTCGGCAGGCCTCTCACTAGATCTCCAGTAACTAGTTTGTTGATGTTGAGGAAGTTGAGATGTGAGAGTTTCCTGTGCCACTGCCAAGTTAAGTCCGATAAGGCTTAACTTAGAAGACAAACTGAGGTCTTTGTGTTGTAGTTGTCCAGATCAATGGAATACAAGTTAAACTTCCTTGTTCCTGCTAGAATCACATCACTTGTTTCCGTTTTGACTGAACATGAATTCTTTTTAAAAGTGACCTCCAAGTCTTTGTCACAGAATTGCCCAATGCAAAACAGGTTATGGCCCAGTCCTTCTACAAAAGAAACCTTCTTTATTTTGATGCTCTTGTTCATTTATCTCCATACCCCAGTATCGGTGCTACATTGTCATTCCCAAAACGAAGATTCCCAGAGTACTTGGGAACGAAGTTTTTGTGAAGACTCTTGTCACCTGTCATATGCTTGGTGCACCCTGAGTCCCGGTACCAGAGATTAGGTTCCTGCACATAGAAACGAGTGAAGATTTAGGCCCCCATGTGGAAATGGGTCCTTGCATGTTAGACGATGCATTGGTGTCTACAACCTCTTGAAAGATGCAATGTATCCTTTTCTATGATTTCCATTGAATCTTTTGTTCTTCTTTATTAAACTTTGAGGATTCAATCCAAAATCGATCAGGAACAATTTGAGATTCAATTTTTAGAGAGATCTCTCCTTTTTCATGCAGCATTTGTGATCTAAAACAAATTGGAGATTGTTTTGATGTTTAAGGTTGAATCATTTTCTTTTGTCTCCAAATCTGAATCATTTGCAGTTGAGACCTTTCTTGTGACTTTAGTGTTGATTGTAGTTAGGTGGATATAGGTTTGTGCACTTTGGTGTTGAGTTTTTCACCTTTTGTCTTGGATCCGACTTTGGAGGGTGTGTGTTTGGATGTTGTTTTTGGAACTGTGGTTGTACTTGGTGAATACCTTTTCTTTCGTACCCTTTGGTTCCAATTTCTCGATTTTGATTCAGTGACGTTCAATGCTTTTAGGAACCCTTTGTATCCTCCTCTCCGGTATGCTTCTAACTCTTGAATTGTAATTAATCTATTTTCCTAATTCCAGTAATTCATGAGGTTTAGAGCATGTTTTGTCATCCATTGATGAATGATTATTCCGTGTGATGTGATAAAAGGTGCATTGATTTGATTTGACCCTTGTGGTCTCCAATTCTCACAGGCACGAGTTCCCAATTGTTTTCTAAGCCTATCATATTCACATTTGTATTCACAATGTTCGTGCAAACAACCAAGACTTGTGCAAAAACACGTACTTGCTTTCATTTCGTTTTTGGAAAGAGAAATACATTGACTAAAGAAATTCGAAATATGATGACACTTCTTTGAAAATTCAAAACATGGCTTAAAAAAACTGGGTGTGAAATGTCATCTATTATCTTTTGTGCAAATACTTTTCTTGTTGTTGTGTTTTCTTCTCACATCTGAAATAATTGAGTAGTGGTTAGTTGTGAGAGACTTTGAATTCTTGTTGACAACTTTGGTTGGTGATTTTTCTTCTCTAGTATACTTTCTTGATGGGTGGGAAGTAGAAGGAGTAGAAGTGCATGTCAAGATTTCCTTTTTACAATGACATGAAAGACTCTTTTCTGATTTGTTTATTTCCTTTTCTAATTCATTTGTGATAATGGTTTGAAAATAATAAGCTACAAGTATTTCTAGTTGCCTTTGTAAAACCATATGTGGTATATATACTCGGGCTTCTAGAATTACCTGTGCCTTCTTAAGATTTTCAGGATATGTAAGCATAGAATCATCATCTAACTCATTGAGCTTGTGGGGCTCAGATGTGCTAGACTCGTTTAGTTTTTGATAGTTAAAAGGAATTTCAGATTTTAAGTTTGTCTTTCTTTTGAAATCCTCTTCTACAACTCCCTCCTCCTGTCCAACAAATACCATATTCTTTGTGATGCCATCATTCATTAGATTGAAATCATATAGCTATTTGGCTGTCACTTTTTCACTAATTCTTGGGTTTTCAAATCTAAGACCATCGTAGGTCCATTTAGAGAATTTGTGTTCTTTGGATTTATTCAGAAATATTATTTGTTCCGATTGTCCCCTCTTGATCAGTGTGTCTTCAAGTTCTTTAATCTTTGAGCAAAGTTCACCCTTTTCTTTTATTACAAATTTAGTGTCATTTTCAGCACTAATTTTCTCTGCTTTGAGATCATGAATTTGGGTGGTCATGGTTGCTATTAACTCAATCAACTCGTTTTCTTTTTCCATTATTTTGGTTTTGAGTTCTTCAATTTCTTTGTCAATGTGCATTGATTCCATTTGTTGATTTCTTATGACTTCTTTTAGTTTTTCTTTGTTTGATTTAGACTTTTGTACCTTTTTCTCTAACTTTTTCATGAGAGCTATAATGATCTAAACATGTTCCATGCTCAGACCACAACCTGTTAGGGAGTTAGAGTGTACATCATCCTCAGCATCATGCATTTCATCTTCCGTGTTAGCATTGTGTGCCTGTGGCTCTTCATCTTCTTTTGAGAATTCATCCTGAACATCAGCCATCAGGCAAAAGTGTGCTTGTGCTTCCTCATCCAAATCACTATCATCAGTGTCTGATAGGAATTGGTCTTCTTCAACCATCATGGCCTTCCCTGCACTTTTTCTCTTGGATAGCTTGAGTTTCTGCTTGTAGTACTCAACATCCTTTTTCTTCTTTTGAGTGAAATCTTTAATGAAGTGGCCATTACCCCCACAGTTATAACATTTTCTGTCTTCCTTCTTCTCCTCCTTCACGAATCTTGGTTTCTCAGTAACCTTGAAGTTATCTGGTCTACAGGACCTAGATGTGTATCTCTGACGATTGTTGGTTTTGGAGTACCGATTCTTGAATGCCTTTGTGATAAAAGACGTGGATTTTATCACTTGTTCCATCTCTGTACCATCTGACTCATCAGATTCTGAATCTGATAGGGCCACTTGTTTGTATTTTTGAGTTCTGGAGGATTCGCGGGGTGATGGTTCAGTAGCTACAAGAGCTAAGGGATCAGTAGACATTCTAGGAGCATACTTTGAGACCACATCCTGATATTGTTGGAGGTATTCAAAGATGTTGTGATATGTAACAATCGTGAGGTTTCGATTGATATGCTTGTATAGCTTCACATGCTCCTTCCATTACAGACCAAGAGCTCTCAAGAATACACGGTTGATATCAAGATCAGTTCGTTCAACTTTCTTGGTTCTTAGCTCATTCTAGAGCTTGCAGAAACGACTGTAAGTATCAATCAATAGTTCATTATCTTTAGTAGTGAATTCGTGAAACATGTTCACAAGTTGTGTTCCTTTTATATGCTCTCCTTGCTCAGTCCCTTGGAGACTTGGAGTTGTCTCTTGATTTCATCCCATATTTCTTTGATTGTTGCTAAGCTATCAACTTTCATGTACATTTCAGAGGATACGCCTTGTTTTAGATAATAGTTAGCAAGCCTAGATGCTTTCTTTCTTTCTTTCTTTCTCGGCAGCAGTTAATTCATCTGCAATTTTTTCTCTTGCCATTCCAGCGATTGGAGGGTTGTTATCTGGTTGTACGTTGATGATTCTGTAAAAATTTCTTATCTCCGTTGAGAATAGAATCAATCTGAAGGTATTTGTTTGGCATAAACGAGTAGCAACGGAAGCAAGATACAATGTAAAAATAATAAGCTAAGCAAACAAACACTTCCCATGGACCAATATCTATACATGAAACTGCAACTAGAATATGAACAAGATGGATAGAGATGTACCACTATGCAAGTACCACAATCTCCCTCTTGTCAAGCTTCAAGAATCAAGCAAGTCAAGCTTCAAAAACCCAAGCTAGGATTTCTCTAGTGAAGTCCACCCCAAGTTGTGTTGATTTCCAAATGCTAGTAGGTTGGTGTGTAACCACCAAGACAACAATCAAGTATATTCTTACACTCTTGTGTCCCCAAAAGAACACCAAGAAGAAGGTCAAGATTGAGAGAGCTTTCTTGTGCATGAACTAACTCCAAGAACAACCAAAAGTCTGTTCTTGAGCAGAGAAAAACGTAGCCTATTAGTCTACCTAACTTAATGACATAAACACCATTAAACCAAGTGTTTAAGGCTGTTAATTCTGCTTTTACAGGGACTGTACACGGCCCGTGTTGGTCAACACGGCCGTGTAGGCCCAAAGCCCACGGCCTCAATTGGGCCAAGTTAGCCCGTGTCTAACAGACCCAACCCGGCCCGTGTTCATCTACACGGCCGTGTAGGCCCAAAGCACACGGTCTCTACTTGGGCCAAAACGCCCCGTGCTAGTTGGGCTGGACACGGCCCGTGTTCAAGAACACGGCCCGTGTACCATGCTGCCAAAACCCATTTTTAGCCTTTTTCCTCTCTTTTGCTTGATCGTGTTGCCGGAATCAATACTTGGTGTGTGACCCAATAGGCCTATACTTCATCAGCAGTGCTATTAACTCGTTCGTGTCAGCGGGCATATTCCAACAGACTCCCACTTGCACGTGGCACGACTACGAAAAATAACACAAACATAGAGCGGCCTCTAGTAAGACATCTATGCTCCCAAGTCAGTATAGGGTATGCCACTCTTGACAAGATCCCAATCATAAAATGATTGTACTAAAGATAAATGAACATATACATCCCTTTGTTCACAATATCCTATGTGAACACAAGGCATGGAATAAAGTCAACCTTCAGATCGTTCACGATTTTGTTTCTCGATTCTAGATTAGTGGTGACCAACAAACCAAGTTAACATTGATCCATCATCAATATAACTTGAGCACAGCCATGCATATGAACGTCAGCACTAAATCATCGAGGGGCCCATGGATATCTTCTCTATACATAGAGGAACAAATTCCTTTCGACTACATAGTCCCGCCGCATAGATAATACTCTACCCAATCATCTCTCTTATAACGACCAGTTACGGACCGCGTTAGAAAACAATCAAAGCAAAGCAGATCTATGCTTTGGAATCACATGCATCTCTAGTTTAAGGATGAAACGTCATCATCATCCCGTGTTTCTTATGACTAGAACCATGAAGCGAACTCGGGTGCGGGTCCTCCAATCACTTGAAACCCCTTTCAAGTATAGGCAAGAATCACGTTTAACAAAACCAACTCTTTACCTCAATCTTAATTTATACTTCCTTCCCATAAAGTATAACCGATTGTGGAGATTTTAGAATGATAAACATTCTCGGAAGTGTTTAAACATGCTAAGATGGAACACAATATAGATTCATAAAATACCCGCCCTCGGCGTATTATTAAATCTCCTTTTAATAATCGATATAGTATGAATTGCAATACTGCTTAACGTCCCCAAACATAAGTACAAATCAATCATAAACCAAAACATATTCAAGCCAAGTTATACGCATTAAACATGCTAATGGACCTAGTATGACAAACACCACTAGTCCATAACAACGGCTTAACTAGTGGATTTGTCCCACAACATCCACAATATCTTTTGTTATTCAATTATATCTATTTTGACAAGACTACTTCAAAAGTACGCATCAAAGAGATCTTACTTTTCAAAAAGTTAAAGTAATCACACACTCATTGTCTCAAAAACCCACAATAAGGTTAGTGATACTTTAAGAATCAACAAACAACACCACAAGTTAGGATCATCAACTTTGATCAAAGATCAACAGTTATCCTAGCAGAAACATGCATTAGAGTAACTACTTACTCCAAGCTTATTCAAGTCGTCAAACATCAAGAACATATCTCTATATTTCTTGAACTAAATACTATCCAATTTTGTATCTCTTAAATGCCCCTATGAAGCAGTAATTCCTGAATTAGGTTTGCAGATAACCTAATATCGGGACATTATCTTCCATAGACATTTAACACTAGGAATACAACAAAGCCCCCACTAGCCCTGACATACGTAAAATGTTTTATCTATGCTTTTAGAAAACTCATCACTATGATCTTCTAATAGTAAGCAAAGATATCTTTCCTTCAAGATGCAAGAATAAGCCTGAAGTGGTCTTATCCACTTTTGTAGACATAATTCGGATACTACGAACATATATTAAGACCCTCGGATAGTGTTATAAGCACTTCCTCATCATATTGTTTCATGACGAAACGTGGTCATTAATATCCACGAGTATCAAACATTCTTCAACATAGCCACTAGGACAAGTTTCTCCATAACCACCATGAAAAACTTTACCACTAGTCGGTATTTGAAGTTGTCTACAATTCCATCCATGTTAATCCCATCACTACCACCTTGGTATACACCTAGGTATGGGATCAAGTCAAGTGAAGCACTTGGACATTCCAAATGGATTGCATCTCTTTATCATTTACTTCTTTTATTTTTAGCGAATTCTGGATCCACTACGTCTTCCGATAGGTGGCGAACTCAACAAGACTCTCCATTAAGTCATTACCACTTAAATATGAGAAACCCATATCTCTTTGGCTCTAATCAGAATTAAAAGAAGTAATGATTCTTAGTCAGACATACCAGCATAACCATGCTGATCATCTATCAAAGATATCAGATTATATGCTAGTATCATCATCAAGTCTTCATTTAAGTTCCACGTTCTTCTACTGGAATGCCTTAGTTTTAGTTTCTTTCTTCTTCCCCTTTTAAGCAACAAACATTGTTCTCAAAAGGTTAAATAACTAAAACTTACAAGAACTCCTCAAATGTATTAGCACTTCTTGTTTTCAAGTTTATCCTTCTCCCACTGAACGTAGAATGGATAACTTCGAACTATAAGATAGACAAGCATAGAACCTTTCTAGTCGTATCTCAATAAATGCTAAATAGACTATCAATTGAATTTGGATTTGAGGACTTAGTCACAATGGCAAATGAATATCCCAACAAACCGGACACACATTATCGACCCGTCATAAACCGGATCAATAACACCCGGTTCCCTACTCCATGACACCATGTACCAATGCGTCTTAGTAGGATATGAATTGTGAAACAATTCTACAATTCACTATATGGTCATCCAATATATAGATAATAGATATCTTAGCATCTTAACTAGATCTAAGTAACCTGATCTATATGCCCTATTGATTCTTAAAGTTGTTTTGGCTAATTCTAAACACCAACAAGGTTTTAGACATATGCCTAAACTAATAAACGTCTCGCAATTACTACCATCAAGGTAGTGATGAAGAGGTTTCCCTTTCGTTATTCTTTGTGGTATGCTTGAACGGATTATCCACAAAATGTGATCAATATCCAACAAGCTTATAATCCTCTCATAAACTCCGGCGAAGGATCTCATAATCATCTTAGCTTAATAAACAAGATCAACATCAAAGCGTTTAGCCCGAGACTAAACTATTCCAAGATCCTAACCGCATGGATCTAGGCGATATACTTCTTGTTTATGTGATTAAGTTGATTATCACACAAAGATAACTCATCCAAACTATTTTGGATTCAGAATTAATTATTCATGAATATTCTATTACTTGTAACAAATCCTTGTGTATGCCATGACATGGGAAATTTTGAACAAAAAATATCTCACAATAAATTTTCATAATAAATTTCGTATTTTAAGAATAACTCATCGTCACCACATGTAAAGTTGTACGCCATGCAGGGCAAAACAACACATGAGCTATGACATAAAACCTTGAATAAATAACGTTTTAAAAGGTTCAACATCAATTCTTAAAACTTCAAAATTTTTGTTCACCGTAATTAAACCGAGCATACAAAGAGATGTTACTTGCCACGCAGGGCAATAAAGTAATAAATAAACCGGTGACAAAAGCGAGATCAAGTCTCCTTATCTTCTCTTAGAGGACAATCACCATGGTTTCCTCGTTCGAGATCCGGTTCTTCATGCTTTTCTTTCAACAAAGGACCTACACTTTGTAACAAACAAATTTGTGACAAACGTGAGTCAATCCGCTCGGGTCAACAACCCAACTTATAGAAGAATAGCAATGAATCATGAACGTACCTAAAGATGGAAAGTTAACTCTCTCTTTCCTGAGAAGTTTTATATCCTCTCGGCACGTAGGGCAGGTGTGACGGCCCCAATTTCCAAATCTTCCACAGAAGTAGCAAACCACCTTTTCTTGAGTCTCTTCTTGAGGCACATTCTCTATGTCCTTCGACTCAATATTAAGGATAGGATTGGAAACTCCAACCTTTCCTCTTAGGGTCGGTTTCTTCTTCCTCTTCTTTTGTTTCTTTAAGCCTAATGCAGGAGTGGTTGAGGTGGAATTATGCTTGGCCATGTCAGATTCCGCATACTTCAACATGTCATGAAATTCGCTTAAGGACTTCTCCAATCCTTGCATATGATAGTTTGTGACAAACTGTTCATATGATGTGGGCTGAGACTGGAGTACAATATCCACAGCGAGCTCTCTCCCAATAGGAAATCCTAACCTCTCCATTTGGTCCACGTTCGCCTTCATCTTAAGGACGTGAAGACCAACATTTCCGCCTTTCTGCAACCTACAACCGACTAGGCTTTTAACACACTCATAGTGTTCCTGCCTACCTTGCCGTTGGAACATGTCCTTGAGCTTTTTTAACATATCGTACACACTCATGTGCTCAAGCTACTTTCGCAACTCCGAGCTCATAGTTGACAACATGAGGCAGGCAACATTGTGCGTGTCCTCAACACGTTTTTCATACCCGTATCGGACGGCCCAAGTCACGTTGCTAGCAGGTGGCTCCGGAAGGGGTTCCTCAAGGATGTGCAACTTTGACTCATGGCGAAGGACAATCCTCAATTGCCTAAGCCATGCAATAAAGTTCACCCCCGTGAGTTTCTCCCTTTCTAGGAACACACGAAGTGAGATGTTTGACGTGGTATTGTTATGGTTTGACATCTATAAATAACAATAATACAAGTTTTGGTTAGTTTAGATAAACCTTGTTAAAAATAATTACCCCATAGTTTTACACAAAAACAACTATTTATAACAAGGGCTAAGAACCTCATTTCATGTCGCACCGTGACGGGTTTACCGCGGATCACATGGCGAAGCTATTTAGGCCGGCAACCATTTTACCAATTGTAATCTCTATTACAACTCTTAGACACTTGCGGGATCCGTTGACATCCATTATGTCGGTTGGCATGTTTGATCCCTTCCTTACACCAATCTTAATATATAATTTTTGTTTAGCACGTGCTTAGCTCGACAACTAATCAAGAATTATATACTAAAATTGTAAACCGTCCGACAAGACACACGGGTGGCACTCCCGACCATCAATCGGCTCGTGCTTAGCTCGACAACCAATCATGCGAGTTACCCCACTCACCTTCCACACAACTACGCAAGGAATGACTCGTGCTTAGCTCGACAATCATCCTTGTTTCGTTAGATTTGGATGGTGTCATCTTACGGATGGTAAATGATTTACATTTTGAAAAACGGGATTTTGTTTCTGGTTTCTAATAACCCTTTTGTGAATTAACAAAGTAAGTGTCAAAACGATTTTAAGCACTTCTTAAATATAATACCAAGTTTATATTTTCTTTGTCAATTCTATTCACGCGAGATTGTTAACCATTTTAACAAACGTTGTATTTTATTTAATTTTGTAGAAAAATTGTCTAGCATGTGAATCCTAATCCATGCATAGAAAAATAAAACACAACCACGCAAATATATATATGTATAATTCGGTAACATGCCCAAAATTCCTATGCGTTTTCCCCGTGAGCCACAACGGGGAAAACGAGGCCAAAACCTAAGGACAAGGTAAAGTCTCGTTGGGTGAGCTCCCACCGAATCCAACACCTTGATTCCTTCTTGCCAAGACGTCATCACCATGACTCCCGTTGCCTCCTCCGGTTCTAATTCTATACTATTTACAAATACATAGAATATATATATATATATATAAACGACACGCAGGTCGCATTCCTACACTATTTATACAAATACACGGAATAAAATAAACGGCGTGCAAGCCGCACCAACAAATATATAAATAAATATTTACATCAATATGGCACGCAGGCCACCAAAAACCGAATCAATCAACCACCACAACACATAGGTCTAAGGGCATATCATGTTACCGAATTAACCAAACGCAACATAAGTGAAACATGGTGTGCCACACAAAACCATGATATAAATATATATATATCTATATTGTAGTCAAGATTGTCAACAACATCAAAGTCCCCAAAATGACAATCCTTGTACTTATGCATTAGTGTACCAAACCATTTTTGTGACACATATTCATATATACATTTATAAGTATATATTTGTGTACACTTCATGCCAAGTTACAACAAATATATAAATATAAAAACAAAAATATTAACATGTCTACGAATAAATCTATTCTAGCACAACAAGAGTCTCAATGGAAAAACCAATTTTAAGAAAACAATTTTCTAATATAAATGTACTTATATGGTTTTTGAGACTTGATGTAAAAACTAACATCTTAGGTGGGCTACAAATATACCAATTTTAGCCTAACATTAATCTACATGAAAAACCATTTCTAGAAAACAATTTTCTAATATAAAAATATTTATATGAATATTATGTAGGCTACAAATATATCAATTTTAGCCTAACAAAGATCTACATGAAAAACTTTCAAGAAAACAATTTTCTTGTATAAAATATTCATATGGTTTTTCTAGACCCGTTATTGCAAAGCCATGTTAGATATGGCTCTGATACCACTAAAGGTATTTATTTGGCATAAACGAGTAGCAACGGAAGCAAGATACAATGTAAAAATAATAAGCTAACCAAACAAACACTTCCCATGGACCAATATCTATACATGAAATTGCAACTAGATTAAGAACAAGATGGATAGAGATGTACCACTATGCAAGTACCACAATCTCCCTCTTGTCAAGCTTCAAGAATCAAGCAAGTCAAGCTTCAAAAACCCAAGCTAGGATTTCTCTAGTGAAGTCCACCCCAAGTTGTGTTGATTCCCAAATGCTAGTAGGTTGGTGTGTAACCACCAAGACAACAATCAAGTACATTCTTACACTCTTGTGTCCCCAAAAGAACACCAAGAAGAAGGTCAAGATTGAGAGAGCTTTCTTGTGCATGAACTAACTCCAAGAACAACCAAAAGTCTGTTCTTGAGCAGAGAAAAATGTAGCCTGTTAGTCTACCCAAGTTAATGACATAAACACCATTAAACCAAGTGTTTAAGGCTGTTAATTCTGCTGTTATAGAGACTGTACACGGCCCGTGTTGGTCAACACGGCCGTGTAGGCCCAAAGCCCACGGCCTCAATTGGGCCAAGTTAGCCCGTGTCTAACAGACCCAACATGGCCCGTGTTCATCTACACAGCCGTGTAGGCCCAAAGCACACGGTCTCTACTTGGGCCAAAACGCCTCGTGCTAGTTGGGCTGGACACGGCCCGTGTTCAAGAACACGGCCCGTGTATCATGCTGCCAAAACCCATTTTTGGCCTTTTTCCTCTCTTTTGCTTGATCGTGTTGCTGGAAATCAATACTTGGTGTGTGACCCAATAGGCCTATACTTCATCAGCAGTGCTATTAACTCGTTCATGTCAGCGGGCATATTCCAACACAATCATCATCTCGCCAAACACCTCATTGTGTTCTAGGAAATCCATAAACCTCCCTTTCCATACTAAGTAATCATTGCGGAAGAGAACAGAGGTTTTGAGTCTATGCCAATGGCTAGAATCTCATTGGAACTTGACATTTTTGTTCAAATACTTGAAAGTTAGATAATGATCGTTATCTTGAAAAAGTTGGTGATTGGGGTTTGAAGTTGGTTTCTTCGAAGACTGTTTCGATTAGAGATATGTTCAAAGTGAGTTTCGAACTTGAAGATGGGAATGTGTGAAATTATTCGTTGGAAGTGATGAATTCGAAGTGAATAACAAAGAATTCGAAGTGAACTCTGAAGTTAACGTCGAATGTAACAGTTTGGAATTCAAAGGATCAATTCAAAGATGATTCAAACGTTGTTCGAATGTGAAATGAAGGAAAAACTTCAAAGTGAATATTGGTTGGTGTTTGGAATTGAGAACATGCTCGAAGTCAATGAGTTGTGAATTCGAAGTGGATTTGTGACGAATGGACGCGCTTGAAGTCTAAGTGTTAAGAGGATTTCGAAATCGAAGTGTACTTAAGGGTTTGACAGCTCGAAAGTGTCTAGATTGTATTTCGAACTTGAAACTTGTGGAATTGGTTTCGAGCTCGGAGTGTTAAGGCTTCGAATTCGTGATGTGCTACCTTCGAATTTGAGAATAGATACGCTCGAAGTGTGCTATGAGAAACAGATTCCGGATTTGTGGGGATCTGTTTTCAACTACCAAGCTCGAAGTCTTCTAATGAATAACTAACCCGCTCGAAATCAACAGTAAAACACCAAAACTTTCGAAATGTGAATCCAAATCGATCAAAAACTCAGATCTAGGTTGTTCTTGATGATCTTCATGTGTTCTTGACTGAAATTTTTAATCCTTATCAAAATCAATGAACAACCACTCAAATTATATATCCTTCTACTCGCAATTCACTGTAGATCAATAATATCCCCATGATTCCATCATCCTCATGAAATATGATGAACTTTTGAAGCAAATGTTGGAACTTGTGGGGTACACAAACACAGCGGAAGCAAACAAGAAAAGTAGCAAGCAAGACAAAACAAAAAAGCACACACAAAACCCACTACCAAGTTCCAATGGTGGAATACACTACAAAGCAAATTGCAACTGAAACAAGAAGAACGAAGAAAATATACCTTCTTACCATCTAGAAATCTAGCTCTTCAAAGATGGGATGAACTTGAGGAAACAAAAGGCTTCCTCCTCCATTGCTAGTCCACACCAAGAAGAATTTGATCCCTAAATGCTAGTGAGCCATCATGTAAACATGCATCACGGTTCTACCTTCTGGAACAGCTCATGTGACTTCTCCTCTTAGACCATAGATTATCACAAGAACACTAAAGATCACAATCTTAGTGTTTGTAGCATGAAATCCTTTGTAGCTGATAATCCCTTAATTCTTCAAGTATCAAGCTAATCTTCAATTGCATGTGTAGAACTATGAGAGAATACTAATTACACCTTGATTAACACATAGTTCATATCATTGATTATGGCAATTGATACATGATTAGCCTTAATCATAGGCTTATATACTCCATGAGTATATTTACAATTAAGACCTTCTAGTTTGTAATTAATACAAACTTCACTGAAAATGTAATCTTATATTCTATACAATTAATAAACCTAACAATCTCCTCCTTTGTATAGAAATAGAAGATGTTATGTCTTTTTGGCATCTCACGCAAACTTTAACAATCTCCCCTTTTGAATCATGCAGATATTCTTTTTCGGTTAATATTCTTTTGAAGCTTTGGGGAATCTTCAAACCTTTACTTGATGTCTTCAAAATGACTTCTCATCTTTAAATAGAGACTCTTCAATTTGCGAATAGTATTCACTTCAACATCTATATAAGAACTTGAAACTTGATAGCATACAATGACATCTTTTCTCTTCAATCTTCTTTTTTGCATTAGTAACCTTAGGCTTTTCAACCTTTGGTTATATAATCAATTTAACATGTAGTGATTTTCAGCTTTTCCCAATCTTTAACCTGTTCTTTATGACTTTGAGCTCTCTTGTCTTCAAATAAGCTTTGTTTTTGCCTGAGAAATATTTTGTTCTCTCCCCCTTGAATGTAGCTCTTGACTTTGTTTATCCTGATCATAATGTCTTGATCACACAATCATCTTTTCTTTTGAATCTCTTGATCTTTTTCAAATTTGATAGATATCTCTTTTCTTTGCTCCCTCTTGACTTGACATATATTGATTTTTCAGAATTAAACTTTTCTTTGTCTCCCTCTCAACACATGAATCTGGTCTTCTTTAGCTGCACAATTTTGATGATAAGAACTCATCATCATCTTCAACTCAGTAAGAATCAGCTAATTTTTTTGTTTCCTTCTTTCAAAATCAACTGAATTTCAATTTCTTTAAACTTTCTCCCCCTCATGATGATCAGGATTCTTCATGAACATCATGCAATTGTAATTGACATTCAGCTTGATTTGTGTATGAATACTTCAACATTTATAGCTTAGAGTCCTCATGACATTCAGTTGAATTTATCAAATATGTATCTCTTTAACATTGTGACCACAATGATATTATAATGAAAGTATCCGAGACAGTCTTTAGGGCACCATCTCAAAGTTCCCATAAGAAAATGTTAACACCGAGATCACATAGATTGCTCGTTGACACAACAGTTTTTAAACTGTGTGACCTACGTTCAGTGTTGGAATAATGATAGCACTTGTAGGATTTCCATCTATCATCATGAATATCACAAAGATAACACTCAAGATGTTCCGGTATCTGTTACGAAAACTGGTTACTTATGATAATTCTAACATGTGTCCTAAGAATTGAATTTAATATTGCAATTAGCTCTAGACTCAATATGTGCACGAAAGAAGTCGGGGACCGGAGTAGTTGTCCTCTTTGCTTCAATATTAACAATCTCCGAGTGACACAACAGTGGTTGTCCTCTTTGCTTTAATTCTAACTGGGTTCATTTGGGAGAGGATCTTTCTTTTGTTTTGATCCTATCTCTCACCCTCAGCTCTCTAAATATTTTTCAACTTCTCCCTCAAACTCTCTTTCCAAAATGAATGTTTGTATCCCCGTTGGATACAAATGGACAATCATATTAATGTCAACATATTGATTTTCACGAAATATTCAGTTGAGAAAGATTGTCAAGAATGATTTGAGCAATCAAAGAATATGAACAATTAAAGAATTTTGAAGCAGGAAACGACAAAATGATTTAACATGTATGCTCAAAGTGATATGTTGATCATATGCACCCCCTTCTCCTGTTTCATCCCTCTCATTTTCATTTTATCTCTTCCCACCAATCAGTATCACGTGATAACTGATTATGCTCACCTATTTGACCTATTACACCCTTAATTTGTTTTTTAAAGCAAAAGGTGAACTCCTGGGGTAGGTCCTTCCGGTTCTGGATTGATCATAGGCGTAGAATTATCCTACACTCCCTCACTCTTTGGTGCCTTATTGATCACTTGAAAAGTACGTGTCACCTAAAAAATGATTGACACAAGAATGAACGGTTTCCATAATGAATGGAATATCGGGATAGAATTCAAGAAATGAAAGATGAGCGTTCAGAAGATCAACAATCAAATGAATCAAGAAAGACATCAGAATGAATCGACGAATGAATGTTTTCTTGATGGGAAAAACGATAAAATTTGAAAATTGAAAATCTTTTTGAATTTTAAAATTTTGTATTGTTTTTGAAATTTTCATTTTTAAAATGATTTGAAAGCAAAAAAAATCTCCTTAAAATGACGCATTTGAATTCGAAAATGATTTTACATCAACTAGGTTAGAGAAAAAAATTGCTCCCCCTACAAGAATGCACAAAAATAGTTTTCATTTTAAAAAAAATTGCAATCTTGGAGGTTCTCAACGAAAATTATTTTACTGTCAAAGAATCGATGTCGTTCTTGCTCCCCCTGCAAATAATGAACCATTATCACACAAGTTATATCAAGGAATGATAAACTACAAACATTAAGTTTCTCAGATCATTAGACTCGGGCTAATGCTGAACACAATGACGTGTGAAATGGACTGCAGGGAACACTCTTCTTTCTTCAAGTCAGGTTGTCGAACTTGTTAGCATACTGAACACAATGTGCTTTTCAACGTATTCTGAATGATCTTCATTGTGTTCCAACAATGTCTCTGACTAATCTGCAAAACAAATTAAGTACACTTTGGTACCCACTTGAAGTTGGGTCCAGCTATGTTAGGTTTATGAACCTTTCTATGGATTGGGCCTGTGTGCCATTGGGGAATACCATTTTGAACAACAAATTTATGATTAGTTCTTGAAGTTTTACAAATCTTCTCTTTTGAAAGTCTGACTGAGTGCTTGACTGAGTATACCAGAAAAGGATATTTGAGATCAGTTGTGAGCATAAAATTTCCATTATGCTTTGCTTTAGAAAAGAATTTGGTATTTAGATGGTTAAACGAAGGATATAGCATATCAACAGGATTGTCCTTACCAGAATGATGTCTATGCATTCTTCTTTGTGGTATAGCATTGGACTTAAAACCATCATTGATGACATTCTTCATTCGAAACTCAGATGGTCTAGGTTTAGTTTCTGAAGATGTCCTGATAGGTATTGCGTTCGATGAGAATTCATCAGTTATGACATTTTTGATATGAAATTCTGATGATGAAAAACATGCATTTGAATGCACATGATTGATTGAACCACATGGTGAATTAAAGATTGAGGTTTTTGTGGTTGTCTTCTTTTCAGTCTAGAATGATGATATCTTTACAAACTTATCACCTAGATTCTTCTTTGGAATCCAAGCTTGTTTGGTCTTTGATAAAGAATCATTTGAGCTTACTGAAAATTCAGAATCAATATAACTTGAATAAGATGCATTCTGTTGACTTCTGAATTCAGTTACTTTTGGCTTTTGAGAAGAAATAGTTGCTTTGGGAGTAGAAGTATCAATGAAATCGTCATCTGATTTTCTACTTTCAGCATCTGCAACAGAAAAATAAGAGTCAGTATCGCTACCACAATGTGTTTCTGAATCAAAATTGATATTGTCAGCGGAAGACTTGGTAGATTCAGAAGTTTTTTCAGCAAGAAGCATTGCGAACTTGACTTTAGCCAAAAACTGTAGTCTCTCTTTTTCCAATGATTTCTTCTCTCTGTCTAGAGTCTTCTGAAGCTCAGATATTTTGTTTTTCAGAACTGAGTTGGGAATATATAGTTTAGAAGAAGCAAGAAGCTGTTGCTCAAGTCCTGTGACTTTTCTTTGCAATTCAGCCTTTTCAATACCTAAACTCGCTATTAACTTATCATCATTCTGCAACATCCTTTGAAAATCTTGACGTTCAACAGAAAATGCAGATATGAGGTCTTTAAACTTGGCATTCTCTTTTTTTAGATCATTTGCTCTCTTCTTCACCTGTTGTGTATCTGCTTCTTTCTTCTCAACTTTAACTTTATACTCTTGACATTTCTTTTCCAAAAGTTGAAGTTCCTCAAACACTCTAGACATTTGCCCTTTGAACATGTCATTCTCTTCTAACAAAATCTCTGCTTTCTTTTTCTCCACTTCAGAATGTACTTCAAGTTGTGAAATCTCCGTTTCTATCACTTGAAGTTTGACAATCAATTTGTCATTTTCATTAACAAGAGCTAAATTTTCATTTTGTAGCTTTACAATTAAATCACCTTTCTCAAAACAAGCATTATAACAAGGTTTATGAATGTCAAACATTTTTCTTAATCTAAGCAAGAGAAATGATTCATTTTCACTTAATTGATATTTGTTCTTTCTCCATTTGTCAATCTCTTGTTCAATTGAATCTGCTGTGCTGAAATTCATTGATATCTTGATGTTTATCTTGATACCCGAAAAATATACGATTGTTTAGGAATGATTTGATTTGATCAAGAATTTAATCAATAACAATGATTCGATCAATTAAGAATGAGTTGGTAATGATCAACAATGATTAAAAGTGTAGTAGGAGAATCAATTAAAGTGACTATGAGTTGAGAAAATTTGATTCTTATTCAGTCACAACGACAACGGGGGTTCGAGGGCAGCGCCCCTGATAGCGGGGTCCAAGGGGTGGCAACCCCTGGCTGGGGTCGAGGTGAAAATTCAAATTTTGTATGGAGAGTTAGTATTTTTTTATTTTGGTTAAAATTGCTATATTAGAAAATGCAAGAAAATTCAAATTTTGTATTTTTAACCAAATCCGACACTTTCAACCAAATCCGACACTTTCAAAAATCCGACACTTTAAAAAATCCGACACTTTCAACCAAATCCAACATTTTCAAAAATCCGACACTTTCAACCAAATCCAATAGTCTTGGAAATCCGACACTTTCAAAACCGATAATTTTGAAATCCGCCTAAACCAAATCCGCCAAATGTCAAATCCGATAAACATTTAATAGGATTTATGAAATCTGATAACTTCATCTTCGAAATCCGATAATTTCATCTTCTCAAGAACATCAAGAACACATAAACTCGTATCTAACTTGAATCTTCAATTCTTTACCAAGAATGAATTTTCTCTTCAAATTAATCAATCTCCACCTTCACAAACACTTTTAAAACACTCCTTTTGTACCAATTTCAATCAAGAATCACGAATTTAACCAAAATTAACCAATAACACAACAAACTTAATTTTCAAATTACTCCATGTGTGATTGATGAAACGATATGAAACTTTGCAGATTGATTCGTGATATGATTACTAACACTCGTTCAAAAATTGAGCAATTAATTCCAACTAAATCACGAATTTCAAAATTCAAGTCTCAAGAACATCTTTCAAAAACCCAGATTCGTAATTCTTAGATTTCTCTCACATGGAGTGGATTTTGCACTTGAAAATTTTACTGTAGGTTCCTGCCATCATACATAACAATATAACTAAAAATTAGATCAAATGAAGATCATATGAATTTTATAGAATTCTTCAAAGTTTCTGCCCAAAAATAATCCAGAAATTTCAAAAAATCTTCAAAATTTCTTCAAATTTCTTGCATTTCTTGATCCAATCTTCAATCAAATCACTCCTTAGGCTCTGATACCAATTGATAATCCCTTAATTCTTCAAGTATCAATCTAATATTCAATTGCATGTGTAGAACTATGAGAGAAGACTAATTACACCTTGATTAACACATAGTTCATATCATTGATTATGGCAATTGATACATGATTATCCTTAATCATAGGCTTATATACTTCATGAGTATATTTACAATTAAGACCTTCTAGTTTGTAATTAATACAAACTTCACTCAAAATGTAATCTTATATTCTATACAATTAATAAACCTAACAGTAGCCAAGAGAGAATGTGGAGTAGAGAGAGTTGTGTTATGTCCCATATGACTTTCTGCCTTAAACCAGCCTCAAAACCCCTCCAGGGTCGGCCAATTTGCATGAAATCTGATTGGACCATCAAATGGTCCAATAAAACACAAGTGTCACTTGAGCTACCCTCTTCACGACCCCTCAGGGGCCATGAAGATTAAATGCGCCACGAGGGAACTTAAAACTGGCGTCGTTCAAGGACTCGTGAGGGCGTCTCCTTCACAACCCCTCACGACCTCGTCCCGAGTCGTGAAGCCTAAAGGTTTCACGACACGTGGCGGCCGTCGAACAATCGTTAGGGCAACCTGCTTCACGAACCGTTGAGCATCCTTCACGGTCGTTAAGCCCCGAATCAAAAAACTTTTGATTCTTTGACTTTCTTCATCCACATAAAGTTGTCGGGATCAATCCTTGGTGTGTGACCCAATAGGCTCACACTTCATTAGAAGTGATACCGGCATACGTGTGTTAGTGGGTAGATTCCAACAAACTCCTACTTGCACATGACACACCGTACCCATGTCCATCAAACACATGGAGCGGCCTCTAGCAAGACATCCCTGCCCCCAAATCAACACGAGGTATGTCATCCCTGACAAGTACCTAATCACAATCCAAACGGATTCGATAAGGTCCTATAGATAAGTGATCAGTCATCCTATTGTTCGTGATATCCGAGTGAACACGAGACATGGAACAGAGTCATTCTCCGATTGTTCACGATTTTGTTTCTCGATCAAGATTGGTGGTGACCAAAATATACAAGTTGCAACTGATCAACTATCATTGCAAGCTCGAGCACGGAGGTTGTTGGTCCCAAAGAGGGTAAACAAGCAACCGATACAGTGTAGAAGGGGGGGTTGAATACACTTTAAACAATTAAACAAATTAATCAATCCTATATTCAATTATCAAACAGAACAATAACTATTATCACTCTCTAATCAAATCAACAGGATGATTTGTTATTACAATGATTATAACCTCAACTCTCTCTAAACACACTTGAATCACAAACTAATTGATGATCGAATTTCTTTTTAACATTGATTAACAAGAACTATTGAAAAATCTCTCGAACTTTGAACTTACAAAGTTATCGCAACACACGCGTATCAAGTATCACGAACACACGTACGTTTTGCAACTTATGCAGTCGTCGTTGTTGTTTGATATTTGTTCACGTACACACGTAAGAACATATATATAAAACCAATAAGAAGGTTTATACTTATACTTGATATATCTACGAACAAATCGCAGTTTAAAGATAGAACTTATCTTTTCTTTAAAACCGTAACAAACTTCTTAATTAGAACATATCTAATTAATTCCGTTTGAGATTTCTATCCAACTAATAGATAGTTTAAATTAGGTTTAGATATCCTAACTTAAATGTCATATATATGGAGAGTTTATAACAAAATTTAGAACTTACTTAAATTCTGAACTGACTTCTGACGTTGAGCTGACATACTCAGTCTTGACCTTGTCAAGCTGACTTCTTGAATCTTGGATTCTTGAATCTTCAAGTCTTCACTCTTAAAACCTATCTCAGCTTAGAAGTCACCGAGCTATCTAGTACTTACATAGAAAACTCTATATCTGTTTATACGTTGACTACTTAGCTTCAGCTGACTAGTCAGTCTATAACAGACTTACATAATTCATAACTCTTAACCTATTATCTATACATATCGATAGTTTGTCTCATCAAATCTAACTATTCTAAACATGGGACTAACAATCTCCCCCTATTTGATGATGACAAAACATTAAATCAAAGTAGGTATAGGTTAACAGAATTATGTTGAACTACTCTGGAACTGACCAAAGTTAGTTCTTGAAATAAGTATTGAACTGATACATACTTATTCAAGTATCTTGAACTTACAAGATGTTTATATTACAAATCCATTATAAGACTTGTATTCTAAGTATTTGAATATACAACTACTTAGATTTTGAACTTATCAAAAATAATTTAATTTCTGAACTTACAAAACTTATACTACTGAACTTATCAGTTTACAATCGAACATATCAATCATCAGCTTAAACTTACAATGCTGTTTCATATCAAACATAATTTTGAACATATCAAATAGTAAAAAGTTGAACATATCAAACTTGAGTTTGTATTAATGAACATATCATTTACATTGTAGCTTAATCTTTATGATTAGCTTCTGCGCACTTAGTGCTTAAAAAAATTATAGAATTAATCTATTTAATCAACAGAATCTCCAACTTCTAACAACATGTTATAAGATTTAAGTTCCCAAATTGCAGCTTTTTTAATAGCCTCATTCACAATTTCTTCACCTTCTGGCATCTCTTTTAGCTTTCCTTAATCTTATTTCTTTGTAGAGATGATATCTGAATACTGAGTTCTGAATTGAGTCATCACATAGAATTCTCAAGTACAGAATCAGTTCCAGATTTGCCAAATGAAGATCTGTTACTTTCAAGAAACATTGATTACCTTCCACATCAAGATACAAGAATCCTTCCAAAGGTTGAGTGATATAAGTATTCTCTCTAAATTCAACTCCCTCTCGAACTTGTAAAATGATGTCTCTTTTAGCTCACTGGCTTGCTGCTCTAACTCTTGCCGCTTTGCCTCGATTAAGGAATGTATCAAATTCATCAGCAGGGATCTCACCTAGCTGATCGATTCTTATGAAGATTGTCATAGGCACATCAACTATCTCTTGTCTGATTTGACTATTTTTCATCTGCCTGATAGTTGTGGCTACGATCTTCAACTCTGAGAACCCCAACTTGTACATACATCTCATATCTAGAACAATTTCTTGTTTGTTGTCTAGTACAAAGTTGATGATTACCAATTCTCCTTTTCTACTCAGTGTAATTGATTCAATCTTGTTATTAAAAGGTGTTCTTTTATAACAATGCCTTAGATCCACATCTGAGTAGGGAATTGGGGCAGCTCTTGGACCAGAATAATCAACTTCAGCTTCGGCTCTGGCAGCCTCAGCTTTATCCTTTTCTCATTGAACTTCAGCTTGTCGTTGCTGCTCTTTTATTTCCTCCACTGTTACGCCTAGTTCTTTAGCCATCTCTTGTAACATTTGCTCAGCAAGTATGTCACTGGCTTTCCGTGCTGCATCAGCTTCATCACTTGAGTCAGATGCATGTACAACTAGTTGAGACTTACCTTGTTGCTCTGGCTCAGGATCAACAATGATGACCTTTCTTTTCTTCGCTAGAGGCATAACACTTCTTTTCTTTCTTTTTACCATCTCAAACACCTTACTCTTCCCTTTATCTATTTGTGAAGTTGGAACGGACTCAGCTTCAACAAATTTTGGCAAATTAGCTTGAGGAAGGTTGTTGTGAGTAGCTTGAGATGTTTATTCATGTGGAGTTTCTGGTTGAGCTTGTGAAGTGGTGGTAATTTGGACTGTTGGAGCCTGTTGTTGAGAAGGCTAATCTACAGTACTCATGAACTAATCATGAGCTTGTTCAAATTGTACTTCCTCTGTATGCTCCCCCTCAACCTTATCATCACACTTCTTTCATTCTTCCTCCCCCTTTTTGTCATCATCAATAGAGGAGGGTCTGAGTTTGAGCATGAAGCTTTCTAAGTTGGCAACTGAAGTTGACAAATCATTAAGTTTGCGCATCAACTTGGCTTTGTCATCTTTCCTCTTCCTGTGTAGAAGCTCAAACTGAGTTTGTAGATAGTCCATAAGGACTTGAGCATCAGTGGTCATCAGCTTGGGCTCCTCAGGTCTTTTTCTTACCTCAACGTCCTCCTGTCCAGTGGAAGAGTGTATTTCCACCGTAGGAGTGGCTGTTGAGTGTTCCTCAATAGGTAAGAATGTGGGTCCCATATCCAAAGGTTGGTGATGACTTATGGAATCAAGGGGGGCAGAATAGAGACCCTGTAAACCTTCATGCTGTATGAAAGGTTCATTGACAGGTAGTGCAAGAGTGTGTGAGAATAGAAGAGAAGAATGAACAATGTCGTGAGGTATGGTAGTGGGGTGAGCTAGGCTTATTGGTGATGAGGGGGGTAATTGACCCTGGGGATTAGTCAGTATTTCAATGTTGCCTCCATGGCGTTGTGAAGGCACAGAAGTAGGCTCTCCCATGGCACTAGTAAGTATGGGTTGAGTAGACACCATACCCGGTATAGGCTTAAGGGTTGAACTGAGCCTAGAGGTTGGCACCTTAAGAGTAGGTGTTTCCCCCTCAGCTCCTGCCGATGGAGGTATCAATGTGATATCAACTCCAGTGTCCTTTTGAAGTAAAGGACCACCTTTGGCAGTTTTCCTTGTATAGGTGTAGGATATATCCTTGGTAGCAGTGGGCTGTCCAAGGTTGGCTGTAGATTATAAGATAGATGGAGATGTTTGAGGTGGAGGAGAGGGGTTAGTCCTATCTCCTAAGTTTGGAGATGGAGAAGTAAAAGAGAAAGAAGGAGATAAAGGGTGCGAAATTATACCTGCTGCACCTAGAAGTGGAGACTCAGAGCTAGGAAACAGACTCCTTTGCTCAGAACTCGAAGTGGTGGATGAAATTATTTGAGTACGGGATCTGAACTGAGTCCTAGGTTGATCAGCTTGAGGGGACTCAACCTCAGAACCAACATCGTCACCCACTTCTTCTGCAGCTTCCTCCTCTATCTCAGCTTCACTTGACTCAGGAGTCAGAAGCTGTACATACACCCTCATCTGAGCACTCATTGTAGGGTGCCCAGGGAAAATATCATGGGCGAACATTTTGTAGCTGAGAACAGGAGTAGGAATAGACTCATATTGAGCAGTATATCTTCTACCCAACCTGTCCTCGATAACCATGGATATAAATCTTGCAAAGGGCACAATGGTGTCCCTTATGTTCTTGGTTACCAATGACTTGAATGCCTCAAAGAAATCATCAAGCCTCCATTCAGACTGTGGAGCGTGATTAGGGGAGATTGGCAGAAATTTTAGCGGGTCGAAAGAGTGGGTCGCTACCGAGCAATACCCAACAGAACCCGAATGTTGATAAACATCGAAACGAGCACGTCAAAGTCATTATGACTCGTTCAGGTAAGTCCGTTGGTAATAATACTATTGAGTCTACTAACGATTTTTCTCCTCCTAGTATGCAGGATTATTCATCTGATGATGAGATCCTGACTCCAGCGGTGGAAAAGCCTAAGGAACCTGAGGGTGTTCCAGCAGAGCCCAACAGCAAGAAGAAGGCCACACAACCTCCTTTGAAGGAGTACCAGCCAAAATGGCCATTTCCTAACCGTCTTCGAAAGGAGCACATTAAAGAGCAATATGGTAAGTTTGTTGATCTACTTAAGCAGATTAGAATTAATGTGCCTCTTGTTGATGTGATTGCAGGTATGCCCAATTATGGGAAATTCTTGAAAGACTTGGTGTCTAACCGGAAGAAGTTGGAGGAGGCCACTACCTTACCACTTGGGGAGCAATGTTCAGCCATTCTGCAGACTGCAGCCATGCCTCCTAAACTAGGAGATCCAGGGAGTTTCATTATCCCTTGCTTTTTATGTTCTGATACTGTTTGCAATGCTTTAGCAGACTTAGGAGCTAGCATTAATTTAATGCCATCTACTTTGTATGCTAAACTAGACTTAGGGGAACTTAAGCAAACTAGAATGTGCTTGCAACTTGATGATCGTAGTTTTAAATATCCTATACGCATAGCTGAGAATGTCCCTGTTAAAGTGGATAAATTTGTTTTCCCTGCTGATTTTGTCATCCTAGAAATGAAAGAGGATAGTCGTGTGCCTTTAATTCTAGGTAGGCCATTCCTGAATACGGCAGATGCCATTGTTCATGTCTCGATGAAGCAACTAAATGTAGGCATAGCTGATGATAGAGTTACTTTTTCTATAGACATGGCCATGTCACATGCACACACTGCTGACGACTCCTGCTACTTTCTTGATATCATTGATAATTTCCTCAATGCCGAAGTGGAGAATTTTCTGATGACCGACACCTTTGAGGAAAGCTTGTTGGGTAATGGTACTGATGCCATTAACCCGGATGCCATGATCCGAGAGCTCGAAGAAATCCTACATGCTGACGCCGTAGATGCCCAAACGACCGACGGAGCATTCGAGCAAATCTCTCCCAGTGAGGAGATCCGGATCAAAACCTTTCTCGAGGAGCCTCCTACTCTTGAACTAAAACCTTTACCTTCCCATCTCGAGTATGCGTATCTGCAAGGAGAATCTTCTCTACCTGCTATCATTTCTTCCACCCTTTCCAAGAGTGAGAAAGAGAGTTTGATTCGTGTCCTTAAGGCCCACAAAGGGGCAATCGCCTGGAAAACTGCCGACATACCTGGGATCAATCCCTCTTACTACACATACAAAATTCTCATGGAAGACACTTATAAGCCATGTGTGCAGCGACAGAGGAGATTAAATCCAAATATGAATGAGGTAGTTAAGAAAGAGGTGATAAAACTACTGGATGCCGGACTCATCTATTCCATTTCTGATAGTCCTTGGGTGAGCCCCGTTCAGGTAGTTCCTAAAAAGGGAGGTACGACTGTGGTTCTCAATGAACGGAACGAACTCGTTCCAACACGTATGGTCACGGGATGGCGGGTATGCATTGACTATAGAAAACTCAATGATGCTACCCGTAAAGATCATTTCCCGCTTCCTTTCATCGATCAAATGCTAGAGAGACTAGCAGGGAACGAGTTCTATTGTTTCCTTCATGGTTTCTCTGGTTATTTTCAGATCCCGATAGACCCGAAGGATCAGGAGAAAACCACCTTCACCTGTCCTTTCGGAACTTTCGCTTATAGGAGGATGCCATTTGGCCTTTGTAACGCTCCCGCTACTTTTCAGCGGTGTATGACAGCAATCTTCCATGACATGATTGAGGACTGCATGGAGGTCTTCATGGAAGATTTTTCTGTCTTTGGCAATTCTTTCGATTCCTGTCTTGCTAGCCTTGATCGTATCATGGCTCGATGCGAGGAATCCCACCTCGTGTTGAATTGGGAGAAATGTCACTTTATGGTCCGAGAAGGCATTGTTCTCGGACATAAAATCTCAAGTGTGGGGTTGGAGGTCGACAAATCCAAAATTGACGTTATTGTGAGACTCCCTCCACCCACAAATATTAAATCTGTTCGTAGCTTCTTGGGTCACGCCAGATTCTACAGGCGTTTTATCAAAGACTTTTCCAAAATCGCCAGGCCGATGACCCAGCTACTCGAGAAGGATACACCATTCGTTTTCTCACCAGAATGTGTGAAATCCTTTGATCTGTTGAAACATGAGCTCACACACGCACCTATCATGGTACCGCCCGATTGGTCCCTTCCATTTGAGCTTATGTGTAATGCGAGTGATTATGCACTCGGGGCGGTGTTGGGCCAAAGAAAGAACAATCATTTTCAGCCCATCTACTATGCGAGTAGGACTCTTACGGATGCACAGGAGCATTATACTACTACCGAAAAAAGAGCTCCTGGCTGTGGTATTTGCATTCGACAAATTCCGCCCGTACTTAGTCCTATCGAAGACCATAGTATACACCGACCACTCCGCTCTCAAATATCTGTTCGCCAAACAAGATGCAAAACCCAGGCTCATTCGTTGGATTCTGCTTCTACAAGAATTCGATATTGAGATTCGGGATAAAAAAGGCGCAGAAAATTTAGCTGCTGATCACCTTTCCAGGCTCGAGAATCCGAATCTTGAAGAACTCAACGAGTCTTCCATTGATGACACGTTTCCTGATGAGTTCTTACAGATGATCGAGTCTCAACAAGCGGAAGAACCTTGGTATGCTGACATAGCTAATTATCTAGCAGCAGGGTTCATCTAAAAGGGGCTGACACATCAGCAGAAACGAAAATTTCTGTCTGATGTTAAACATTTTTACTGGTATCCGCCCCATCTGTTTCGGTTAGGCGCAAACTATGTCTTGCGCCGTTGCGTGTTTGGTATGGAAGCCAAACAAATTCTTCGCGAATGTCACGAAGGTCCCACCGGAGGACATTTCGGTCCGAATTACACCGCTAAAAAGGTGTTGGACAGTGGTTTCTATTGGCGAACCCTTTTTAAGGATACTTTCGCTATGATCAAAACCCGCGATGCGTGTTAGCGAGCTGGGAACATCTCCAAAAGAGATGAAATGCCCCAGCAAGGCATCCAGGTGTGTGAGATATTTGACGTATGGGGGATAGACTTCATGGGTCCATTCCCTACATCTCACAAAAACAAATACATACTCGTGGCTGTCGATTATCTGTCCAAATGGGCGGAGGCAAAAGCCTTGCCTACAAATGATGCCCGAGTAGTTGTCAATTTTCTCAAAACATTGTTTTCGCGATTTGGGTGTCTGAAAGCACTCATCAGTGATCGAGGCTCTAACTTCTGTAATCAACAGTTGGAGAAAGTCTTGAAACGATATGGGGTAACCCATAGATTCTCGACCCCATATCATCCGCAGACAAGCGGACAAGTCGAAAACACTAACTGTGGGTTAAAACACATTCTTGAGCGGACAATCGGGTTTAACCCAAAAGTATGGTCCAAAAAGCTCGACGATGCCTTGTGGGCATTTCGGACATCTTACAAAACACCCACTGGATCTACTCCATACCGTATGGTTTACGGTAAAGCTTGTCACCTCCCTATCGAGATTGAGCATCGTGCGTTCTGGGCATTGAAAAAAGCCAATCTCGACCCTGAGGAGGGAGGAAAACATAGATTTCTCCAATTAAATGAGCTGGATGAGTTGAGGTGCCAGGCCTATGATAACTCATTGATGTATAAGGAGAGGTCAAGATTATTACATGACAAGCGCTTAAAAAGTGTCAAAGAATTCAAACCGGGCGACAAAGTTTTACTCTTCAACTCGCGTTTGAAATTCACGCCTAGGAAACTGCGGTCGCGATGGACTGGTCCATATACAGTCATTAAGGCATCGCACATGGGGTTCGTAGATCTTGAATCCGAGAGAGGTCCGTTTCGAGGGAATGGACATCGCTTGAAATATTACAATGAAATGCAAGAACCTGACCTCGAGGAGGTCATGCTAATCTACCCCAAGTAATTTATCTTGGGGGCGAGTCAAGCTCAAGACTCGGAAATAAACAAGGCGCTTTTTGGGAGGCAACCCGGTTCATTAATTTCATTTTGCTTTCTTTTGTTTTTCTTATAAAACCCAAAGATACAAAAAAAATATAATAATCGAAAACACAAAAAAATAGAAAAGTTCAAAAAAATTAGATTTATTTCTTTGCTTTCTGTTTGTGTGTTTTATTTTTTGTTGCTTGTAGTAGTTAATCTCAATGATATGATGAATACAAGAGTTTGATCTGCTGACCTGTTGCCGACAACCCCCAAGGGAGTATTGTTTCTTGAAACTCCTATATTTGTTCCACATTATTTTGCTTGTATCATTGCATTGGGGACAATGCAAATTTCTAAATGTGGGGTGGGGGTTAAATACTTAACCGATTGCTTGTTGTCCTGTGAGCACTATCTTCAAGCTTGAATAGTTTTTTAAATTTTGCCCATTGTGCTAGAAATTTTTTAATTTTTAGACACGTCACAAATTGTTAATCGAGTTGTTAAGAAAAAGAATTTAACTTGGTGGCTGGATTATGTTTAGACTCTATGTGTCAGTGTTTGTGGCTTTTCATCATTGTAAAAACTTTTAGCTCACTTTCAATCCTAAATGATTCAAAAAGTACAAAAAGTCTTGCATAATATATATGATAGAACCTTCAGAAAATTATAATTAGCGTGTCGGTATCCTAAGATACCACAATAAATAATGAGATAGCTGAATCTGGACAAAAATAGGTTGAGATTGATTCTTTAGTATTACAAATCTTATGTGTTGCTTACAAGAGTTATGTGCCTAAATTAATAGTGACAAACACTATGTGGCCTTTTGGATTCGGACAAGTAGACCCGAGGGATATTTCTAATCTAGCATACTAAGGCCAACTGGTCTGGATATGTTGGCCGAAAGTCCGCTACATGGATCAATTAGAAAGTCACGTTTGATCTATTAAATTCAAGAGAAAAAAAAGAAAGGCATAAAGAAAAAAAAGAGAAATGAAAAGAAAAAAAAGGTAGCACATTAGTCGAGTAAACTTTGGAATCACCAATAAACCTTGAGGTCGGGAGTTTTCTGGAGGAATATGTTAATAAATTATGCAAGAATGAGTATGATTTGAGTTATGAGTGTTGATTAGTATAGTGAGAAATTATTTAGAATAATGAAAAGTTAGAGGGGATTTTTACACAAACATGTGCATGGGTCTGAATGTAACTTGTAGTTGCCGAGTTAAGTGACGTTTCTGACGATTCTTTTGACAGTTTGACGTGTACATGGAAGTTGTTTATTGAGTTATTCATGTGCTCTACCTGGTGAAGTGGTTTTTAAAAGATAGTTTGCTTGAGGACAAGCAATGTTTAAGTGTGGGGTGTTTGATATCGTCTAAAATATACATATTATTTATATCCGATATCTTATTGTTTGATTGAATAATTATGATGAATTAGGTTAATTATTTACTTAATTTGTTTTCATATGTGTTTTAGGGCTCTTGGGAGAAGAAATGGAGAATTTGATAAAGAATTGATGAATAAAAGAGAAAGAGAGAAAACTAACAGCTTTGATACCTCTTTAATATTTTGGTCGTATCTCACTCATACGAACTCGAAACAAGTTGATTCAAAAAGCTATAAAAACTAGACAAAAGAGTTCACAATAATATCATGTTTGTGATATCTAATTGAGCCGTAATTCTCTGCATGTTGGGCGAGAGATACAAGCCACGAATTAAAAGGAAAATTAGTATTTGGGTATGGTGTATTGTTAGGAAGCCCAAATGAATTAAAATGTGTTTCCTCCATATTCACGTGAAAGCTGGAACATCTCTTGTACATGAGATCTGAATAAAAGCACAAGAGAATTATCATATGTGAAGCTTATTGGGCCGAGGATATCAAAGAAGAAGGGAAAGCCCAACATCGTTTTTGGGCCATTAAAAAAAGACGGCAACCGAGTAGCCAACGAAAAAGAAATAAAAGGGGAACAATTAAGGGTTTTAAAAAGAGACAGATATTTTTAAAAGACGGCGGCTAGAGAATTAATTTGATTCGAAGGCAGCAGTCGACAATTGATAATCGAAGCAGCAGTCGACGACATTTTTTTTGGGGAGCGGCAGTCACGACAGGAAACTAAGGGCACATCGCAATTCTTGATTTCATCACTATTGAGTTATTTATTATTGTAAGCTTTTCTATAATGTTTACATTTAATCTATTTCTTGATTTATGTATGAGTTCTAATCTTATTATGGGCTAAGTTTTTATTGTATTTACCGTGATTAACAACTCCTAGGTTTGATATGTAATCCTATGATTTGATATTTTATGATTAGTTTTGTTTATGCTTAATCGTGATCCTTGAGTTTTTGATCTTAACCTTTGCTGAGTAATCTGTTAGATACAGTTTGTGCATGATCTGAGATAATGACTTGCATGTGTATTTTCTTCTTGAATATTGTTTGCTTGATCTGAGACAATGACGTTTGCATGCAATAGGATAGATAACTTTTCTGAGATAATGAGAGTTAAGATTATCCAGTAATACCTTAGATAAAAGTTTGAGTCTAATTCACCATACAGTGAGAGTTAAGTGTGTTTTAGAATGATTAAGTCATAATCGGATTAGTAGGACTGATGGTTGTTGGTTCAAACGCTCTTAGAAACTTATCATATTAACTGTGCTTATAACAAATTGAACCTAGGGGGAGTGATTCATTGGTAAATACATCTCTGTCATCTGATTTAAACTCTTTGAAAATTGTTTCTTTAGTTTACTACTTTATACCAATTTGCAATACCTTGGTAGCGGTTAGCTGCTAGTTTCAAAAAACCCCATTTTACTTTTATAGTATTTTAGTTTAGCTAGTTAATTTCTTGATAGTACATTCAATTCCTGTTCCTTGAGGATACGATCCTGGTCTTGCCCTATTTACTGCTATACGATCGGGTGCGCTTGCCCGTTAGTGTGTCAGTCAAATTAGGTTAGATTAGTGTTAAAATTTAAGACTGATATTCGCGTATCAGTGGGTCCCATATCCAAAGGTTGGTGATGACCTATGGAATCAAGGGGGCTAGAATGGAGGCCCTGTAAACCTTCCTGGTGTATGAAAGGTTCATTGACAGGTCGTGCGAGAGTGTGTGAGAATAGAAGAGAAGAATGAACAATGTCGTGAGGTATGGTAGTGGGGTGAGCTAGGCTTATTGGTGAGGAGGGGGTAATTGAGCCTGGGGATTGGTCAGTATTTCAATGTTGCCTTCATGGCTCTATGAAAGCACAGAAGTAGGCTCTCCCATGGCACTAGTAAGTATGGGCTGAGTAGACACCATACCCGGTATAGGCTTAAGGGTTGAACTGAGCCTAGAGGTTGGCACCTTAAGAGTTGGTGTCTCCCCCTCAGCTCCTGCCGATGGAGGTATCAATGTGATATCAACTCCAGTGTCTTTTTGAAGTGAAGGACCACCTTTTGCAGTTTTCCTTGTATAGGTGTAGGATATATCCTTGGTAGCAGTGGGCTGACCAAGGTTGGTTGTAGATTGTAAGATAGATGGAGATGTTTGAGGTGGAGGAGAGGGGTTAGACTGAGTTGGGCTTGACTCAGTCCTATCTCCTAAGTTTGGAGATGGAGAAGTAAAAGAGAGAGAAGGAAATAAAGGCTGCGAAATTATACCTGCTGCACCTAGCAGCGGAGACTCAGAGCTAGGAAACAGACTCCTTTGCTTAGAACTCGAAGTTGTGGATGAAATTATTTAAGTACGGGGTCTGAACTGAGTCCTAGGTTGATCAGCTTGAGGGGACTCAGCCTCAAAACCAACATCGTCACCCACTTCTTCCGTAGCTTCCTCATCTGTCTCAGCTTCACTTGACTCAGGAGTCGGAAGCTGTACATACACCCTCATCTGAGCACTCATTGTAGGGTGCCCAGGGAAAATATCATGGGCAAACATTCTGTACCTGAGAACAGCAGTAGGAATGGACTCATATTGAGCAGTATATCTTCTACCCAACCTGTCCTCGATAACCATGGATATAAATCTTGCAAAGGGTACAATGGTGTCCCTTATGTTCTTGGTTACCAATGACTTGAATGCCTCAAAGATCAACTCGGCGTAATCCACTCATCGATCATAGAATAAGTTGTATAACAGTTGCATTTCAAAGTCATTCACATTATCCAGGCCTCCCGCCTTGTATCCAAGGGAACGAACCAAAGTGGATACCATAAATCCCCATGCCGTCTGGAAAACAGATTTCCGTATGACGCCAATAGCTTGAGGGTGACCCATTAAGGGTAAAACGCTTCGTGATGTTTCCCTAGAAACCATCGCTTCATACTGATTATGAATCGGGAGATACAGAATTCGGCGGAGACAGTTTGCATCGACTTCTATCGCCACTTGTCCACTTAGGACTTTGCCACGTATAACCGGTTGAGTTGCATCCAGTTTACACGTATACCTGAATTCCGTGAGAAGTTGAGGAATGAGCACAGCAGGTCCACGAAGAAATGCATGTGCCAGGGGTCCCTTGCGAATCTAGGAGACCCACTCCTCATATCCTCTGCCAATTTTGGACTTCGGAATGTCGATCCAGGCGATAACATTGTTTTGTTTGTAGGTTGGGAGTGCGTTGTTCTTGAAATTTCCACCATGGATCATTTGTTCAGTTAGATTTAGAGTATACCTTCCCATTGAAATCGCACTTATCGTATTGGATTGCACTTAGCAGTAGTAAGCACTTAGCAATGAACTCTGCACACAGCAACGTTAGGGTTTAAGAGAGAAGAATATTTTGGAAGTTTAAACGAAATATGATGAAAATTCTCTCTTATTTAAACCTTTTCAATGTGAGAGAAAAGTTACCGTTATTTGAGTGTAATAAATATGACCGTTACCGTAAAAAAAACTTGTACGCAGTTTGTTACAACGGCTAAATTTATTGTTAGTTACCCAAACTCACACTGTTATATTGAAAAGATATTTTTAACAAAAATATCATGAAAATTTCTAAACGACTGACGTTTATTTACCGGACACACCGTAAATTTTTTGGACTTACCATATTGTTGGACATACCATTTGTTAGGACTAATCTAGACATGTGGAATTGACCACACTTTGGAACGGAGTACTCAGCTGATCCTGAGTGTTCAGCTTAGATAGAGCACTTAGCTTCAGATAGCACTCAGCTCATTTTGAGCACTCAGCTTAGATTGAGCACTAAGCTCAGATTTTGACACTTAGTCAAATGTAGCACTTGGCAAAAGTTAAACAGAGATAAAGGATGGAACATACCGATTAAGGGTTGAGAATTCCAAGCTTGTTGAGTAGAGTTGTGAATCTTGTGCCTTCTATTGGTTTAGTGAAGATATCTGCAAGCTGATCTTCAGTCTCAATGAAGACTAACTCTATCTTTTCCTTTTCTACAATATCTCTGATGAAGTGATGTCTTATCTCAATATGCTTGGTTCTTGAGTGAAACACTGGGTTGTGTGTAATGGCAATAGCACTTTGATTGTCACAAAATATAGGAGTCTTCGAATAATGCAAATCAAGGTCCTTCAGCTGATGCTGCATCCACAGTATTTGAGCACAACAGCTCCCTGCAGCTACATATTCAGCTTCAGCTGTTGAAATTGCCACTGAGTTTTGTTTCTTGCTTTTCCAGCTAACTAATTTTCCACCCAAAAGTTGACATCCTCCAGTAGTACTCTTTCTGTCAAGACCACATCCTGCGAAGTCTGAATCTGAGTACCCTATCAGCTCAAATCCTGATCCTTTGGGATACCACAAACCTAAGTTTGGTGTTCCCTTCAGATATTTGAGTATTCTTTTAACAGCTAGCAAGTGTGATTCCTTTGGATCAGCCTGTTATCGTGCATAAACACATGTAGCAAACATTATATCAGGCCTGCTTGCTGTTAAATAGAGTAATGAACCTATCATTCCTCTATATGTAGTCTTACATACAGATTTTCCATCAATGTCCTTGTATAGCTTGACATTGTGTAACATTGGAGACTTTGCGGGATGGCTTGAGTCTAATCCATATTTCTTAATCAGATCAAAGACATACTTGCTCTGATTAATAAATATACCATCTTCTTTCTGATAGATTTGAAGTCCCAAAAAGTACGTCATCTCACCCATCATGCTCATTCTCTATTGATTAGACATTATCTTGGAGAACCAATCACACAGATCTTGGTTTGTTGATCCAAAGATAATGTCATCCACATAAATTTGAACCAGAATGACATGTCCTCTGCTCTTTCTTATGAAAAGAGTTTTGTCAATACTTCCTCTGACAAAATCATTTGAGAGCAAATAGGTAGATAGTGTATCATACCAGGCTCTTGGTGCTTGCTTGAGTCCATACAAAGCCTTGTCTAACTTATAGACATAATATGGATGTTTAGCATCAATAAAACCAGGGGGTTGTTTCACATAGACCTCCTCTTGTAGTGCTCCATTTAGGAATGCACTTTTAACATCCATTTGATACACTTTAAAGTTTTTGAAGGCTGCATAGGCTAGAAACAAACTTATAGCTTCAATCCTTGCAACAGGGGCAAAGGTCTCATCATAATCAATACCTTCCACTTGTCGATATCCCTGAGCTACTAGCCTTGCCTTGTTTCTGATAACTACTCCATCCTTGTCCATTTTATTTCTATAGACCCACTTAGTGCCTATAATTGTTTTTCCTTTGGGGGCAGGGACAAGGGTCCAGACCTTATTTCTTTGAAATTCTGTCAGCTCCTCTTGCATAGCTTCAATCCAGTCTTCAACTTTTAGAGCCTCTTCAGTCTTCTTTGGTTTCATTTGAGATAGAAAACTAGCGTATGCAGCATAGTTTGCATTTGCCTTAGATCTAGTTAACACACCATCTTCAATGTTTCCAATGACATCATCAAGAGAATGATCTTTTAATACTTTGAAGGTTGTAGTAGGAGACTGAGGTTTTGGGTCTGATTCAGAGCAGTGTCTCTCAGGCTGAATAGGACTTACTTCTTCAGTCTGAGTAGGAATTGGAAGATCACTTAGATCTTCAATCTGACATGTACCTGATGATTCACCGAGACTCTCAGGCTGATTATTTTCAATATTGATAATTTCTTTCGATGATGCACATTTGTCAGATTTACTATCATCATCATCATCAGAATCATCCATAACATACATGGGATTTGATGTGAGATCTTCTTTGCTCCTCTCAAGCTCACTCAGACTAACCGGGTCAGCTTGAGCCCTGTTGGATTCATCAACACTTGTCTCATCAAACGTAACATGTACTGACTCTTCAATTACCTTTCTTTTAAGATTAAAGACTTTGTAAGCTTTGGAGATTGAAGAATATCCAACAAATATTCGTTGATCAGCTTTGGGTTCCAACTTATCGACCTGATCTCTTTGGTTTAGCACATAACATGTTGAACCAAAAATGTGAAAGTATCCAATGTTGGGTTTTCTGCCATGATACATCTCGTAAGGTGTTTTACCATGCCTTTTAACTATAATCGATCTATTCTGAGTATAGCAGGCTGTACTTACAGCTTCTGCCTAGAAGCTCAGTTTGAACTTTGACTCACATAGCATGGTTCTGGCAGCTTCAATTAAGGTTCTATTTCTCCTTTCTGCAACTCCATTTTGTTGCGGAGTTCTTACAGATGAGAAATTCTGGATAATTCCCTTCTCTTCACAAAAGCCTTCAAGGGTTGAGTTTCTTAACTCAGTCCCATGATCACTTCTTAGTTGTTTAAGAGACTTACCTTTTTGCAACTCTTCTTGTCTTATGAAGCTGATTAACTCATATGCAGCTTCACTTTTGGCTTTTAAGAAGATTACCCAAGTGAATCTTGTGAACTCATCAACAATCACTAGAGTATACTTTTTGCCACTTAGGCTTGGGGTGCTAATAGGTCCAAATAGGTCCAAATGCAACATATGCAATGGTTCTGTAATTGAAAAATTCTGCTTGGACTTGAAGGATCCCTTATGATGTTTTCCCATTTCACAAGCTGAGCAGAGTTTGTCTTTAGCAAATGTGATGCCATGCAGACCAGAGACTAACTCTTTGCTAGACAACTTGTTAATATATTTGAAGTTTAAATGAGACAGTCTCTTGTGTCATAACCAACTCAGCTTGGGAGTTAAGTCAGAATACAAGCAGGTTTCAGTTGAAGGATCTGCGGAGCTAAGATCTAACAAATAGATATCTCTCTCTCTTTTTGCCATTAATATTGGTTTTCCCTTCTTATCATAAATTGTCCCTGCATGCTTTCTGAAGGTGACTTCATAATCCTCATCATACAGTTGACTGATACTCATCAGATTGTGTTAAAGGCCTTCAACATATGCTACCTTTTTGATGGGTGTTTTCAGGTCTAAGATTGGTACTTACACAATCTTTGGCCTCATGACCTCTATCACCACACTTATAGCATTTTCTTCTAAAGATGGGTGTTTGGGTGATTTCTTTGAGTTTTCCAACATTAAATTTGGATTCAGTTTTAGGGTCATATGATGTGGATAACCTTTCAATCCTCTTCGACAGTTTGTCTACTTGATTTTCACTGACTTTGGACTTACCTTTGTCAGCTTTATGGCTACCTTTATTTGGTGAAGTCTGACTTACAGACAACTTCCTGTTTTTAGACATCCTTTCATATATGGCTTGAGAATTATGTCTTTTTGAGTTAACATGAGATATTCTATCAAAAACAGTTGTTCTCACAGGATTGTAATCCAATCTTTTGAAAACTGACTTACAGATTCTGTTGGATCTGGAGCATTCAGCTTGATGGTTTGAGTGAATAACCTGAGGACTTTGGGTTGGTCTCACAAACTTATTGGTTTTGACCTGTTTCCCTTCCTTGTTCCTTAAGAATGTTCTTGGGAGTATGTCATCTGATTTCATCGTTTTGTCTTCAAGACTGACTTGATCTTCGATGATTTCATCAGCAGCAGCACTATAATCTCCCCCTAGCACTGCTTTTACTTGATTTGGTATCCGCTGGTTAATACACTTTTCTGCTTCTCTTGATGACTTACAGAGTATGCCATCATGTCAACCATCTGAACGAAGATCTTTCATCGACGTTCGTTGATGAAGACGATACCTCTTTGACCCGCAAAGCTTGGATGATTTTCATCAATAACAGTTAGCTCTTCTACGGTTTGTAGATCAGGATGATCGTGCTCTTAGATAAATTCTATAAATCTCCTCATATACTTCATCAGAGCTGATCGTCCTTGTTGTTCCTCATAGGACTTGTTGATCTTTGTGGATAGCTCCTCATATATGAACTCAATGTCATGCAGCTTGATGTGTCGGAAGTCAGCTTCATTCAAGTAGATTTTTTGACCATCTACTCTCTTTACATCATATACAGCAAACCTGTACCTTAAAAATTTTTGCGCATTGATTCGAAGTACTTTGCTGATAGGGTATTCCGACACAATCTGCTCCCTCAGTGTTTTGTATTCATTAAAGATGTGATTGTATCGTCTCCTTTGAACATCATCAAGACCCCTCAGTTCAGGAGGAATCTTGTCTCTGATTTGTGAAGTAAAGATAGTAGGAATCCGATCCTCGAGGTAAATAGTGTTCACACCATATTTGCCCCACAAAGGGTTTTTCATTGCGTCTCTTGTGAACATGTTGTGTCCATCAAGGCTTGGGTCTGATGAGATAAGAACTGAAGGAGCTAGTTGGACGTTCGGAGGTTGTGGCCATTCATATGATTGTTGGAGTTGTTTAGCCTGCTCAGCTTGTTGATTTTTCCTCAGGATATCGGCAGCTGACACCTGAAATTTCTTAGGTTCTGGAGGAAAGAGTTGATGAACCTCCTCTGAAACACTTTGAAGGACTCTTGTAAGATTTAACTTTCTGATTGCCTCATCCATTTGCTTTTTGGTAACTAACTCCTTCGTAGGCTTTGCAACCCTTGAAGAAGTAGATCTTTTCTGTGGTTGAATAGGTATATCATCAAATCGATCCACAATTCTCACTTCTTCTGTTCTTTCTGGTAGTTTACCAAAAGAGAACTCATCAATCTGTTTCAGGAACTCATCTGACTCATCCCTTTCTTCAATATCAGCAGTTTCAGTTTCAAATTCGAATACCGGGATTTTAGGTTGAGGTTGAGGTTGAGGTTGTTGTTGCAATTGTTGTTGTTGTTGATGATGATGTTGTTGTTGCTGTTGTTGTTGTCGTTGTTGTTGTTGTTGTTGTTATTGCTGTTGCTGTGTCTCTTCCCCTATCCCCATTGAAGCCGCTAATCTTTCAGTCAGAGGAGTAAAGGTCAAAACGCGCGCTCTCTTCTCCCCCTCTTGACGATCATGATCAGGATCATCGTCGTCATTCCTGCGCTTTGACCCTGCAGCTTAGGATTTGCATGTAGATTCGAGAATAGTCAATTTGTTTTCCACAGAATCTAATTTTTGAAAGACCATATTTCTGAGATCCTCCATTAAGTTCTGAATAGTTTCTTTGAATTTATTGAGGTTACTGCCCTTGTAAGTTTGCTCATTTTGCAGGGTTTGAAGGAGATCTAGGTTTCGTTCACGGTCAAGGGCTCTTTCCAGCAATCTACATAGAGCAGGGATTTCAAAGTATTAGTAGATAAGCCCGATCCATCATCAACCTTAGTTTTCAGCGAAGCAAGAGTCTTTTTGATTTCTGATAAGCTTTCTGTAATCGGGTTGAGGGCCTCTGATATGTACTAAATTATACATATTTATTATAATGGTTTTCCTGCATTTTGACACATTTATTAGCAGATTTACACGGTTTGATGCATAATATCATATAAATCTATTTTGTAGGCTCAGAATGATGACTTGATGATAAAAGAAGCTAAAATAGAAGAAAACTGTGGAAGATATCAAGTCTCGCGAGAAACTATGCAGGGCACACCCTAAGGCATGCCCATGCCCCAAAAAGCACACCCAGGCCGTGCCTCTCAAAACTTGGGCCCAGAGGTTGGGCCGTCATACCCTAGGCACGGGGGGTAACCTCGCTTAAGAGGCACGACCGTGCTTCAAAAAGGCACAGCCGTGCCTTATCCTTTGAAGCAGATTTAATCAGTGGCTCGACGGCATAATAGGGAACTAGGTTTTTGTTCGTTTTTTCTCCCCTAGAGCAGCTCTGAAGCTCCTCCTTTCATCTCAAATGATTGGAGGGTTGAGGGCTCCTACAATTCATCTTTTGTAACAAACTGAGACTCACTTAGAGTGCTTGTTGAAGTTTCTGCCATGGAGGAAAAACTTCTCACGTGTGGAGCTACAGTGGTGTACACTCCAGCGAGATTTCCACCTGATCCGTGGATGGGACCTTTAGTAGTGCCACCTATAGGTGTTCTGGATGGTTGTTGTGTAAACAACGTCGTAATCAGCACAAGTGTTGTTTGGTGTTTGGAAAGAAATGTAGAAATATGTGGTATATCGATGTGCATTGAAGGAACGTTCGAGGTTGGGAGAGGCAGACCTCTGGTTTCAATATCAGCCATCTCCGAATGAAAGGCCGATAGAGTATGTGCTATTTCTCCGTGAGGTTAAACAAGCATTTATTGAGAGATACTTGAGTGGCTGGAGGGGTAACTGTGCACTGTTGGAATGACATTGGCTGTTTCAATACCAGAGCTAACAGTGTCAGCTCGGGTAGCATATGTGGCTTCCCGGTGTTTTGGGCTTGGGGTTCCTCAGCACTCTTTTTTTCTTTACTCACCTCTCTCTCTCTCTCTCTCTCTCTCTTTGCTCTACCTCTTCCTCTTCCATTTCACTTTCATATTCATCATAAATTTCAAGATTAGCATCAAATTCTAGGCTTGCACTTGCTTTGTCAAGAGGACCCTGTTGATAGTCATACATAAATTCTGTTTCATCCTCAAAGGCCTCGGGTAAATTAGGGAATATATCGGAACAACTTAAATCCTCTTCCTCTATCACCACTTGAAGTTTTGCTTGTTCTTGCTCAATGTTGTCGGTGACCAGAGGTACTGCACTGGGAGTATATGTGGTCAGGGCGATGGTGTGTCTTTCAAAGTCAGGCGCCACTAAACCAGCATGAATATCAGGAGACTCCGGTTGTTTCTTAGGGTCAGGGAGTACATCGGAAAATGTATCAATCATAGCTCGGATTTGTGCAGGATCATATTCAGCCCCTCCCTCACTATGTGTATAACCCTCATCCCCTTCACCACCCCTCTCTGGGCTTTTCTCTCTCTGCTCTTCCCGCTCAGCTTCCCCCATGGAAGTCTGAGGCCTATCAACTACATCCTCATTGGGTACTACGGGCCTTTGGGTTGGTACAACTGGCTCTGGTTGAACTATAGGACCCAGTCCTACACTCTCCCTATAATTTCTCACCACATCATTTTGGGCGCACAAATCCAACAGGGAGATGGGGAATGGTTGTAGTTGTACAGGATGATCACCAGTCGTAGATTTAACATACATAAATTGCTTCGGCCTGATAGCATCATGATTTGGCCGTCTAGGCATCTCCTCATTTCTGTCCATCACGAACTGGACCATCATCGGTAAAAACCTTTGATACGGCATAAATATGCCCTTAGCTCTATTGAGATCAGAAATTTTACCCTCAACCTGCTGCATAATGTCAAGAAATATTAGTGTGGCATAATCAATATGCAGGTGATTGGCAGCAGCATAAAGAAGCTCGATTTGGTTGGAGTTAGGGTATTCATAGCCTGTGTGTTTGGGGTGAGGCAACGTTGAAGAATGGTCATGAATGTATAGTATATGGGGTGGAGGTTGGCTCTTTTGAAGTGGGATCGAAGAGGTAGATCACCAAGGTAGCTCATGGCTCGAATGCCCTTAAGAGTTGTGGTTTCGTCAAGCATCTCCTGAAAATCAAGTAGTGGAGGCTTGCTTCTGGCGGTAGGAAGCCGAAGGATTTCCCTTAGTCGGCTAGCAGTGATGTTCAAGGTGAAATGGTCCACATCACCGCGGATAGATGCACGACCTGAGTCGGGATTGGTATGAGTATGGGCGGTGTGCCAGAATTGCTGAACATATAGTTCAGGGACATGAGTCCTAGAGGTGGATGGATTGTAAGTGAGGGCATAGTTTAATGGTTAAATTCATAGAATTTCAGAGATGACTGGGAAGTTGGGGTTGCGAAAGTTATCAAGGTTGATGAAATGATTGTTGTCATGAGTGGCAACAGACATGAATTGATTGGTGGGAAGGATTTGGTCATCTGAGTTATGGGTTTGGCTTGCTGTCGAAGAACAGTATGAGACAGATTCATCTTCCATAGCCATTTTTATCCTATAAGAATAACCAATAGGTTAGATATTTGCACTTTATAAAAATTAACCCATTGAAGTGTATTGAATTGTTAGGTCAAACATTCAAGTGTGAAACCATTTGACCCTTGTTGACTTGTAAACATTGACTTAGAGTCAAACATAGTAAAATTAGTCAACTTCTTGTTAAAAATGTACAACACCTAAAGTCCTTCATAGACAAAGTGGTATATTTGGTCGACAAAAATGTGTTTGGACACTTGTTTTACAATAAATACATGTATCTAAACACATTTGTAACACTGAAAATTTTCTAGTTTGGTCTATAACATTAAAATCTAGGCTAAAAACGGAATCAAGCCCAATCTTCAACCACTCGAAGAACACAAAGAAAACTTGTCAATTTTTTTGAGTTTTTCTTTGACCAAAACATTGTCTTAGTGTTCCTAACCCCCATCGCAAATCATGTGTTCATTAACAAGTTCATTTGCATGTCGAACAACGTGTTCAAAGTCGGAAAAAGCAACTTTCGAGTTGAACAGTACAAGTTAGATTTTAAGTATTTAAACATGTTTTTCTCATGGATTGTTGCTTATTCTATGTATACCTTGGTTTAGTTAGCAACTTTAACACAAAATGTATGAAATTTGGGCAACAACTTGGATCAGAACGAGAGTAAAAAAGTAACTGGTAAAATTTTCAAGAATTTGGATGGGTTTGAAAGCGTGAAGAACACACTAAGTAACTTCCTATTTATAGGAAAGAGATGTAATAGTAAAAATAGGGTTTAACGTGCTCGAAGTCTAAAGGATTTCGAAGAGAAATCTGCGCTCGAAGTGGTCATGAAGGCCACTGTAGTCTTCGAAGTCCAAAAGGATTCAAATTCGAAGTGTGAAGACTTCAAATTCGAAGTGAGTTGTTCTTGACTCCGTTCAATACACTATTCATGAGCACTCGAAGTGTATTGAAGATGCACTGTAACATCCGCAAACCCGGGCTAGTTGATTAGCGGGCTAGCGGCAGGTGATTTCGTATTTAAATTGCGTAAGTCGATTATGTGATTAATTGAATAAATATTTGAGCGAATTGAATGTAAATATTTATGAATATATATATGTATGTTTGTGTTACTGGAGTTGAATAAAAGAAAGAAAAAGTTATGTGATGTATGTATGTGTAGGTAAGTATGTATGCATGCATGTGTTTAGCTACCTCCTGCTTGAATAAAAAGGAAGTATGTATACGTGGGTTACAAAGTATCTGCACATAGTAAAAGTGTGAAAGTGTGTGTTTGATAAACCTCCTGTTGAAGAAAGCTAGAAAGAACAAGAAAACTTGGAATTTCAAGTTGAGGATTTGGTGATTTATAATTCGAACTGAAGGTTGGTATGTGTTCATATGATGCTATAGATTTTTTTGATGTGTTTATATGTTGAAATACATGTTAGAATGAAGAGTTACCATTGTTGGAGCTTAAAGCTCAAAACTTGATATGTGGGTTTTGATGGATAATGAGTTTTAATAGGATTTGATGAGTTATATATGTTTGTTGTGGTGTTATATGGATTTTCTTATAGATTGGAAGTGTTTTGGATTAAGAAAGTGAATATTGAAAATGAAATATATATGAGAAGTTGGCTGGAAATCCGACAGTTCATAAGGAGGGAAAACTGAAACGCGACGCGTCGCGGCGCGACACACTGAAATCCGGAACTCTGAAATCCGCAAACCCGGAATCCGATACTCCAAATCCGCAATCGTCGCAGCGCGACACCTGGTTTGGTTGCGGCGGGACAGGCCATTTTTAAGGATTTTGTTTGTTTTGCTTTGTATTCATGTGGGATGTGATGGATTATGGTTTGTATGATTATTGTATGTTGTTTACATGTTATATAGAGATATAAATATATATTATGGATATATACTTATCAGAGATTGACTTTGGTTTGTTGTGTTCTTAGGATTTCCAAAGACTCAGTAATATTAGACAACTGAGCAGACGGGAACGTGGACTGAGGTGAGTGGAAGTGTACTCACGAGTGGTTATTGTGGTAACATTTGTGGTTACATGAATTGAGATATTCTTATGATTTGAAATGCCATGATAGAATGTTAAGTCTGAGTTGCCTTGCTAGACTGTTTAGTCTGAGTTGCCTTGCTAGACTGTTTAGTCTTAGTTGCCTTGCTGTTTAGTCTGAGATGTTTTGATAGACTGTTTAGTCTAAGATGCCATGCTAGACTGATTAAATCCAGGATGCCGTGATGAACTGTTTAAGTTGAAATGCCAGTATGGAATGTGTTATTTGGTATGTGTTGACAGACTGTGTGATTGTTATTCGTTGATTGTTGATTGTTGTTTGTTGATTGGGATTGTTTGGATTGTTGCGTGTCCAGTGCACATGGTTAATTATATGTACACATGGCGAGACCTGTACGCATGGTTAATTATATGCGTGCATGGTTTGGGGTCAGCTATCGCATGTTTTGGGCTGGGCTATCTGCTATTGGTTATACAGTTCTAAACTTTCTATGCATTTGTTGCAGTAGAAGGGGTTTTAACTGTACCAAGTAGCAAATAGCTAACGGTAAACCTTTGCTTTGGCCCGCATCGGTTGCAGGTTCCGTAGAACCACCGTTCCTCTAGAGATTGGATTGGTTTGTGATTGATTGCTTGATCTGTTGAGATCGGTTTGTTTGATCGGATGGTGATTGCTTGTTCTTGTTGATCGAGGATGCTTGTTTGTAGCTTCCATTCACTTAGCTTTATGCTAATTCCCCTCAGTTGATTGCTTTTTGCAGGTCTGGCTGTTTAGCTTTGTTTGTGGGAAGGGAAATTTGACGAATACTCTGATATTATGTTTTGAGAAGAGACGAGCCACGTTTGTATATATTTTGTAACACAACTTGACGTGATGTTTGTAAACAGTACTTTGTACTTTGTATTTGATTAAATGAAATCAGTTAACGCTTCTGCAGCGGTTTAAAAAAATGGCTTAAGATTTACGATGTTACAAGTTGGTATCAGAGCCTAGGTTTGGCGATGCAGGCACGACTAGAGTGTTGCACTCCCAAATCTTGGCTCGTGTTGGGTCAAACTTTCCTTGGGGGAATTAGAGTGAATTGGTGAAGCTGTTTGTTAGTTAGTATGTTATGTACTAATGGTTTATCTAATGAGATTGCGAGATGATGTGATTGTACAGATATAGATGACAGAGATACCCTTGCTATTCCTCCTGTGACCCAAACGGTGATTGAGACTTCAGTGATTGATATTGTAGATATGACAAATCATGTGGGTACTTCAGGTTATGAACAGGAAAATGATCGAGAGGCATATATTCGCAAGTTAGAGGATGAACTTCAGGAACTCAGAGATATAGTTCGTGGTATCGGAAGAGAGAGGATTAATCCGAATATGTCATCACAGATACCAACAACTGTTGTTACCCAATCTACTACCTTACCGGTTACTGCTCCGTTTCCTCCGGTAACGTCAGTGACGCAACCGTTATTTTTCAATCCTTCCACCTTACAGGGAGACTATCCTTTTGGATATCCGGGATTTAAGCAACCTTGTTCATACAAGCAATTTTTGGATTGTAAACCATCTAGATATTATGGAAGTACTGATCCGAACGAAACTTTGAATTGGTTGCGAGACATGGTAAGAACTCTTGATGCGTGCAATTGCGAGGATGAATCCAGAGTTAAATTTGCGACTCGTTTGCTTAAAGGTGATGCGATGGTATGGTGGGATTCATTAACTGGGCATTTTACTGAAGCACAACAGGAAAGTATTACTTGGAATCAATTTCAGGAAAAGATGTGCGAGCAATATTGTAGTTCATTTGAGATTGAGAAAATCAGAAAAGAGTTTATGGATTTGAAGATGACAAGAGACATGACGGTAGATGATTTGATTAAACAATTCAATGAGAGACTGCGATTTGTGAAACAGTGGGTGCCAGAGGAGACAACAAAGATACAACATTTTGTGGGAGCTTTGCTTCCAGAATATCGAAGTACTACCAGATGGGCAAATACCTTATTACAAGCGTTTACTCTAGCCAAGACGGCTGAGGGTGATGGAAAGGCAAGGGATAAAATGAATAGAGAATGTATCTTGCAGCATAAATCAATGATTGGACGTGTTAGTGAACCACAAAGACAGAGTGGGCAGACTGGGCAGAGTGGCCAGAAACAGAAGAATCGAAATAAGAAACCTAAGGCAAGTGGATCTAAACAGAGTTCGTTGTGGTGTCGCCGGTGCAGATTTATTCATACAGGGCCTTACACACCCCAGACTTTGCGTTGCATCCAATGTGGATTGTTTGGACATGAGATCAAGGAATGTGGTTTCTCTCGGGGTGTGTGTTGGAATTGTCAGAAAGAGGGTCATCATACGAATGAATGTACAGAGGCAAGGAAAATGGGATCGGGGTCAGGAGTGGATGCAGGTGGGGGATCCTCGTCAGCAGTTGGACGAAAGAGAAAGAACCCTTCTGTGCCAGAGGGTAGAACTTATGACATGATGACTGGCGACGAAGTTATTATTGAAGATGATATGACGGGTACGTTTTGATAACTCTTATATTTGTGCGTATGTTTATTAACTTCATAGTTAATTGTTGATGCTTGATGCCCAAGTGTGCTAAATGTATATGCTTGCTTCTGAATGAGTATGATTCTTTAGAAGTAAAGATAATTGATATCGTGTTATCGTGAAAGTATCTGGTACTACTGTCAGGAAATGATATGATGGTATGTATGTGGTATTTGAAATAATGTGAATTGAGTATGATATGTTAAGGAAAGAATATTCCAGAGTAGTTAAAATTGCATGCTATGCAATGTGTTGTAAGGTTGTTTTACAAATGGTATTTGTTTATGTGCATAGGAATGTTGTGTTTGTATATGTGTATATGTATGTGTTTATGTGTTATGCGAAGATGAGGGGAAGAGAATAAATTGTTGAGGTTTGAAAGAAATTAGTGTTAACCAAGAGATGCTTTGATAAAGATATGATTGAGATTACGAACTATTGATATTAAATCTATTGGTTAAAGATAATTTGTGATGATAAATGATGAATCTGAAGAGGTTAGGGTATGTTGAGATATGGAAACTATTGGATCAATAAATGATGTTATGCTATGGGATAAAAAAAGTGATTTATGTCTTATGGTAAAGATTTTGAGAAGAATGATTTAACCTATGACTTGAAGACTGTACATGATATGTTTGTACTAATTATGTGAGAAGTGTTGATAGTAAAGAATGATATGTGTGATTGACATAAGTATTAAAAGAAGAAGCGAATGCTTATATATAGATGAAATGAATATATGATAGAGACAGAGTTCAGAATGAATAGAAGAATGTGAACGAGGGATTGGAATATTATCTGGGTAGGATAGTTGCTAGTAGACATGTGAAAATATGAGGGAGTTTATAATAATAACACTGGAGTTATGTGGATTGAAGTATACGCGACTTGATGAATGGAATTGAAATTGCCTTTAATGGAAATGGATGACTTAATGATTGAAATATGAGAAAGAGATTGATTGCTACAGATTGGATAAATCTGAAATGTACAAGATTGTTTGAGTAAAGGATGTAATTGACATTTAATTATAAGAAGTTATGTATGTGAAAGAATTGACTAAATGATAGTGGTTATCTGTGAACTGAAGACATATGTGATTTGTAAGAATAATGTAATGGCCTGAACATGAGGAATGAAGACTTGTGGAACTTATACATGAATTGCCTTTGCTTGGAATTGGAGACTTAATCTGATAAGACTTATGAAACTAGATTGCCAGTGCACTTGGAAGGGCTAAATGATATAATGCCATACATAGTATTTAATGGATGAATTACTGAAGGAGTGAACATGATATAGAAATTGTGTATGAGTTAAGGCGAAGTATCAGAGAATTATGAACTGTTGAGATACCTGAGATACTAGAATGGTGATGAAGAAATTTATATGTAAATTACCTTATATGATGAAATCTGGATATATTACGGGTAATTGCCAGTAAGACGGCATTGTTGAGCAGAATTGCGTATTGAGAAGATAATTTGAGATATCAGAATGATTGTGAAAACAAGTTACGATGGAGTTGATGCCCGATTTATTATATGAAAAGGAATTTGGATATATCACGAGCGATTATTGATTGATCAGTAAGAAGCGCTAGTATTATATCACCAGTGGGATGGCCTTGGTTGGGCAAATTATATTAATCAGATGATTTAAAAGTATGATGATTTATATGTTGAGACTGTTGATGAAAGATTGAGATGCAGTGAATAATTTCTAAATGATTTTATTACAAGAATTGAGACGTTAAATGAACAGTACGACTGAATCTTCGTGGATAGTGAAGTGGAAGAGTTGTGCAGATATGTGTTAGTGAACTTGTGTTTGTATTGGATCTTGATGTTTCGTGGAATTCATAAACCATTGATTAGACCGGCAGGATGTGAATTTTATCGAGTGGATGTTAACATGTCAATTGTGAGTTATTATGTGAATATCGGAGTAATGTACCAACATGTTCGTTGGAAGTAAGAAGAAAGCAATGTGTGAGTATTTTACATGACAGACAGTGAATGAAATGTACGCGAGAGTTGTTATTTAAGATAAACAGGGTACTGTGAGTGAGTGTTCAAGAAATGCATTGACCTTGACTATATGCTTGAATGTGAAAGAGAATGAGTTGAAAGACAGAATAATTGAATCTATGAGTTACATGTTGAGGTGAATGTTGAACTAAAGAAGAGGTTTGAAGAATAAGTTGATAAAGAACTGATGATTGTAAACTGAGAAAGACAGGTAAAAAGAGCTTTAGGTGGCTGGTAGTAAGATGAAGCAATGTATGAATTACATTTTATTTATAATCAGTGATGAATGAATATGAAGTGTGGAGAGATCATTTGATGTGTGCTATAGGATTCCGAGGACGGAATCCCCTAAATGAGGGAAGATTTGTAACATCCGCAAACCCGGGCTAGTTGATTAGCGGGCTAGCAGCAGGTGATTTCGTATTTAAATTGCGTAAGTCGATTATGTGATTAATTGAATAAATATTTGAGCGAATTGAATGTAAATATTTATGAATATATATATGTATGTTTCTGTTATTGGAGTTGAATAAAAGAAAGAAAAAGTTATGTGATGTGTGTATGTGTAGGTAAGTATGTATGCATGCATGTGTTTAGCCACCTCCTGCTTGAATAAAAAGGAAGTATTTATACGTGGATTACAAAGTATCTGCACATAGTAAAAGTGTGAAAGTGTGTGTTTCATAAATCTCCTGTTGAAGAAAGCTAGAAAGAACAAGAAAACTTGGAATTTCAAGTTGAGGATTTGGTGATTTATAATTCAAACTGAAGGTTGGTATGTGTTCATATGATGCTATAGATTGTTTTGATGTGTTTATATGTTGAAATACATGTTAGAATGAAGAGTTACCATTGTTGGAGCTTAAAGCTCAAAACTTGATATGTGGATTTTAATGGATAATGAGTTTTAATAGGATTTGATGAGTTATATATGTTTGTTGTGGTGGTATATGGAGTTTCTTATAGATTGGAATGGTTTTGGATTAAGAAAATGAATGTTGAAAATGAAATATATATGAGAAGTTTGCTGGAAATCCGACAGTTCATAAGGAAGGAAAACTAAAACGCGACGCGTCGTGGCGCGACGCCCGAGGGTCGCGGCGCGACACCCTGAAATCCGGAACTCTGAAATCCGCAAACCCGGAATCCGATACTCCAAATCCGATAACCAAATCCGCAAGTGTCGCGGCGCGACAGGCCATTTTTAAGGATTTTGTTTGTTTTGCTTTGTATTCATGTGGGATGTGATGGATTATGGTTTGTATGATTATTGTATGTTGTTTACAAGTTATATAGAGATATAAATATATATTATGGATATATATTTATCAGAGATTGACTTTGATTTGTTGTGTTCTCAGGATTTGCAAAGACTCAGTAATATTAGACGACTGAGCACACGAGAACGTGGATTGAGGTGAGTGGAAGTGTACTCACGAGTGGTGATGGTGGTAACATTTTGTGGTTACATGAATTGAGATATTCATATGATCTGAAATGCCATGATAGAATGTTGAGTCTGAGTTGCCTTGCTAGACTGTTTAGTCTGAGTTGCCTTGCTAGATTGTTTAGTCTTAGTTGCCTTGCTAGACTGTTTAGTCTGAGATGTTTTGATAGACTGTTTAGTTTAAGATGCCATGCTAGACTGATTAAATCCAGGATGCCATGATGAACTGTTTAAGTTGAAATGTCAGTATGGAATGTGTTATTTGGTATGTGTTGACATGCTGTGTGATTGTTATTCGTTGATTGTTGATTGTTGCTTGTTGCTTGTTGATTGGGATTGTTTGGATTGTTGCGTGGCCAGTGCACATGGTTAATTATATGTGCACATGGCGAGACCTGTACGCATGGTTAATTATATGCGTGCATGGTTGGGGGTAAGCTATCGCATGTTTTGGGCTGGGCTATATGCTATTGGTTATACAGTTCTAAACTTTCTATGCATTTGTTGCAGTAGAAGGGGTTTTAACTCTACTAAGTAGCAAATAACTAACGGTAAACCTTTGCTTTGGCCCGAATCGGTTGCAGGTTCTGCAGAACCGCCGTTCCTCTAGAGATTGGATTGGTTTGTGATTGATTGCTTGATCTGTTGAGATCGGTTTGTTTGATCGGATGGTGATTGCTTGTTGATTGAGGATGCTTGTTTGTAGCTTCCATTCACTTAGCTTTGTGCTAATTCCCCTCAGTTGATTGCTTTTTGCAGGTCTGGCTGTTTAGCTTTGTTTGTGGGGAAGGGAAATTTGACCAATACTCTGATATTATGTTTTGAGAAGAGACGAGCCATGTTTGTATATATTTTGTAACACAACTTTACATGATGTTTGTAAACAGTACTTTGTACTTTGTACTTTGTATTTGATTAAATGAAATCAGTTAACGCTTCCGCAACGGTTTTTTCTTAAGATTTACGGTGTTACATGCACTGTTTATAATGTGAATTCAACTAGCTTCGATTTGAGGCTAGTAAACGCGCTCGAAGTGAACTAGGAAAAGTTGGCTTCATATTCGAAGTCCACTGGCTTCGTATTCGAAGTCCAGTGACTTCGAATTGAAACTTATGAATGCGCTCGAAGTGAACTAGCACCTAGTGGGCTTCACATGCGAAGACTATTGACTTCGAATACGAAGTCAAGAGGCACTCGAAGTCTTTCGTTGTGCCTTTCGAATGCAAAAATCAAACTTCTTTGTTTATTTCGAATGCGAAGACTTTATGAATGATCATTTCGAATTCGAAGATCAAGATTTCGAATTCGAAGTGAATTAAGCACTTAAGTTTGAAATCTTTTTGATCTTTTCTTTTATTAACCAAAATTTAAATATTTTTGTATTTTTCAATTTTAAACTAATAAAATTACATATTTTTTATATTTTCTTGGATTTTGTAAATGTTTTTAACATTTTCTCTGTTTTGTGAAATGTTTTTGGTATTTTCTTTGATTTGAGAAATGTTTTAGGTATTTACTCCCCCTACAAGCAATGCGTAACTTGTACGGATGATTGACGCTCCCCCTTAGATTATACTTTCTCTTATCTGCACCATGAATAAACAAAGTGAAATACCCACTAAAAACAAATGACTGATAGTTTGACTTTATAATTCAACATACCTAATTTGGATACTAACTCATTAAAACGAGTTTTGTCTAATGGTTTAGTAAACAGATCAGTCAGTTGATCACCAATCTTAACATATTGAAGCTCTATCAGAACTTTTTCCACATTATCTTTAATAAAATGATACCGTATGTCAATGCGTTTGGTCTTTGAGTGGTGGACTGGATTGTATGAGGTAGTTGTGGCAGATTGTGAATCACACAGTAGTGGGATCTTGTCATAGTGTAGGCCAAAGTCAGAGAGCTGAGTCCTAACCCACAAACTCTGAGAGCAGCACATAGCAGCAGCATCATATTCAGCCTCAGAAGTTGAAGTAGAGACACAATTCTGTTTCTTAGAAGCCCAACACACTAACCTATCACCCAAAAAATGTGCACTGTCAGATGTGCTCTTTCTGTCAAGCATGCAACCAGCATAGTCTGCATCTGAATAGGCATATAATTGTATACTTGAATCCCTTAGATACCACAGACCAAGATCAGGAGTACCCTTGAGATATTTGAATATCCTTTTTACTGCCATCAGATGTGATTCCTTTGGATTAGCCTAAAATCTAGCACGTACGCATGTAGAGAAAATTATATTTGGCCTACTAGCCCTAAATTACAGTAATGAGCCTATCATACACCGGTATGATTTTAATCAGCTGCTTTTCCCTCAAGATTAGAATACAGTTTTGTTTTTGAAGACATAGGGGTAGATAAAGAGGAATAACTGAGCATGTCATATTTCCTCAACAAGTCCTTAATGTACTTGGATTGACTTATGAAAATGCCATGACTCAATTGTTTCACTTGTAATCCGAGAAAGAAATTCATCTCTCCCATCATACTCATTTGAAAACGATTTTGCATAGTTAGTGCAAACTCATCACTGTACTTTGGGTTTGTAGAACCAAAGATGATGTCATCCACATAAATCTGAACTAAGATTAGATCCTTTCCTTTGGCTTTAGAGAATAGAGTGGTGTCGGTTTTTCCTTTGCTGTATCTCTCACTCAGCAAATATTCACATCATACCAAGCTCCTGGGGCTTGTTTTAGGCCATATAAGGCTTTGTCTAGAATATAAACATGATGTGGGAGTTTGGGATTGATAAAGCCTTCTGGATGAGACACATAAACTTCTTCCTTGAGGATACCGTTTAAGAATGCTATCTTGACGTCCATTTGGAAAACCTTAAAGCTTTTGTAGGCAGCATAGGCTGAGAATAGTCTTATGGCTTCTATCCTAGCTACAAGAGCAAATGTTTCATCGTAGTCTATGCCCTCCTGTTGCTTGTGACCTTTAGCAACCAGCCTAGCTTTGTTTCTTACCATTATTCCATCGGAATCCGGTTTGTTATTAAATATCCACTTAGTACTAACTACTGATTTATCTTCTCGAAGTGGTACCAATCTCCAAACTTTGAGTCGTTTAAACTGGTTGAGTTCCTCTTGCATTGCAATGACCCAATCAGCATCTTGTAAACTATCGGAGACTTTGGTGGGTTCAATCATAGATAGGAAAATAGAATGAAGGCACTCCTTTGCCGTTGTAGAACGAGTCCTTACCCCATCTTGTACAATTCCTATAATCTGAGATTCGGGATGGATTGTGTGCATCTTATTCCTCGGGGGTTCTGAATTGGAGGAAAGAACTCATTTAATATGTTTGTGAGTTCAATGTCTTCCTCATTTGGTGTTGGTTCTGAATCATAAATGGGAGTACACTCATAAACCGGCTCATGAGATACTATAACTAGACTGACAGTTGATGTAGACAGAGAATCCACGATTGGATATGAAGACGAGTTGTCAACCTCCGTTGCAGTTGTAGCAGGAGACACTGCATCATTCCTGTCACCAGCATTAGGAACATTAGATTCAAAATGTATGAAATCAAATAGCAAATCTAAATTATGTTCTGATGAACTTGGATTTGTATTTGTTCTTTTATTTGAAGTATTAGGCATGAACTGACTCGTCCAGAAGCAACTTCCTTGTTGTTTTAAAAAGTGTTAACATCGAACATATCGTCGAATGTAACATTTATGCTTTCAATAACACAGTTAGTTCTTTTGTTTAAAACTCTATAGCCTTTAGACTCATGTGAGTAACCTTGGAAAATTGCTTCATCAGTCTTGGCTTCATTACCAAATATATGAAGATATTTGATATTAGGCAAAATGCCATTCGGCAATTCATAAGGTGTTTTATTGAAACGTTTATGAATGAAAGAACGATTCTGTGTGTAACACGCTGTGCTGACTGCTTCAGCCTGATAGGAAGGCGGAAGACCGGAGTATGATAGCATAGTACGAGCAGCCTCAACCAGAGTTCGGTTGCGTCGTTCTACCACTCCGTTTTGCTGTGAAGTGTATGCAGCAGAAAACTGATGTGTGATCCCCACCAGGTCAAGAAGTCAGACAAGATTTTATTCTTGAACTCAGTTCCATTATCCGTTCGAATGGATGCAACACTGTGTTCAAACTTGTTCTGCTACTGTTTGATGAAGCTGATGATGACAGGAGTTGCTTCATCCTTTGACCATAAGAACTTGACCCAAATTGTAATACCCTAATTTTCGGTCCAATTTAAACTTTTCGAAATCTCAATTTCAAAAATATTTATTACACGATTGCGGAAGCATTTTAATCTTTATGAAATATATTTCAACAAATTATAAAATCTTTCATCAATAAATCATATCAATAATACCATTTCAAAATCCTTGGTGTTACCACAGTCAATCTCATGACCATATTTAAAAAGGTAGGAAATCCAAGATTACCGGAAATGCAAACAATCCAATGATATGCCCAAGGCACCTACCCGCCTCACCAAGGCCTCTATACAACCTGTGGATACAAAACCTTTTAACACACTGGGTTAGCTATAAACATAACTAGTGAGTACAACCCAAAAATCATTTATCTTTACAAAACCAAGTCATCATTTTTCTCTTCTGAAAACCAAGTTTGGCAATCAATATACTTCAAAAGTATACACATAAGCACATAAGGATGCGGGTCTGTCCATCGGTCCACAATGTATCCACGTGGTAGCTAGCCATGGTCAACACGTGCCCACATGGGGGATAACCACATCACCCCGTCAAGGTGGAGGATGCACAAAGAAGTCCACCATACAACGGTTATCTGGAGTGCATGGCCTGTTCACCAAATCCACTCGTGTTGCCCCGGGTTCAGTGGCTCGTCAGCCCAGTGAACCCACACGGTCATGATGGCTACTAACATACCCCTCCACTCTCTGCACCGATTCCTCAACCACCCGTACCTCGCGGTTCCTCAATTGCCGAAGCCAGATGAACCTCTGTGTACGTCTCAATGGCTAGGAACCCTATGGTACAGAGTTCATATCACACAGTGGTCCGGACCAAAACACATTCCCCGAAGGGTCACATAAGCACATACCCCGAAGGGTCACATAAGCACATACCCTGAAGGGTCATAAAATCACTTACCCCGAAGGGTCACATAAATCACATGCCAACAAGGCCAAATATCTCAAGCATACAAGCTTATCAATAAACACTTAAGTGTCTCAATTATATCTCTTGAGCATAAATGCTCAACAATCAAATCCACCTTTGGCATCTCAATGCCCAAAAACATCTTTAGTATAAACATATCTTTCAATAATCAAAAACAGGTTTGTTGTTTCCAAAATCAAGGTTCACTCCAACATGGAGTATCAGGTTTCAAAAGCATTATGTAAAAACACACTTTAACATAGACCATCTCCAAAATGGAGCAATGGTCCTATTTGAAAACCATTTTCTCAAAACATTTCACAGCTGGCATCTCAATGCCCAAAAGACTCGCTAAGTGAAAACATAACTTTCTTTAACTCAAAACCATGTCTTTTGTTTCAAAATCAAAGTCCACTCCATCACGGAGTATCGTGTTTCAAAACCATTAATGGAATCACAATTTAAACACAGACCATCTCCAACACGGAGCAATGGTCTTATTTTGAAAACCATCCTTTAAAACACGTCACATGAGGGTTTCACAGTTTACATATACTTTGAACTCAAAAGTTACACAAAACATTTGCAACTCATATGAATTACAATATGACAAAATTCATATTCCACATCCTTTGATTCATCAAACAATTGCCAAACAATCAAAACACATAAGTGATGACTTGGAAACTTTAACAACTTTGGGTATCCGCAGGGTGTACTCACCTGAGGGTGTGATGAGGATCACAACCCCAGCCAAACCAACGCTTCAACACTTGATCATAAACCTATGATCACCAAAACACAAGGTTAACTTAGTTAAGTTAACCATACATGGGAGTTACACACAAGTATGGACTCAAAACACCACTTAATAACTCATTTTGGGTCTTTCGGACTCCCTATGAACTCCCTAAAACCATTAGAAACAATCCCCAATCAATTACAAGGCCAAATGGGGTCAAAAACAAGTTTTTGGACATTTCAGGTGTCCTCACGCCGCGAGACAAAGGGCCTCGCGCCGGGAGAAAATCTCTGGAAAAGTTACCATCGCAAAAATGGTCCCTCGCGCCGCGACGCACCCGTAAACAGTGTTTCTGGGCCTTTTTTCTTGCTGCAGGCCCCTATTTTTAACACTAACCTTTGCCAAATCTTATCTTCTTCAATATAACTCATTTGCAGTAACAAAAACACTTCAAGAACACTTCAATATACTATATTAACAACATATAACATAACTTTGATCATCAAAACTCTATACACCACAATTTTCCCCCATTTTGACCCATTTAACAAGTTTCCAACATGATTAACCAACAATCACTACAATCAATCTTATTTTTAACATCAATACACCAATACCACATGTAAAATCACCATCAAACTCAATCACCAACACTTTTGGGAACATTTGATCATTTCAAACCCTAACTTCAACAATTCCCCCCACTTTTGACCCATTAAACTCAATAAACCCAAAATTTAACCAAGAATCACCAACTACAACATGTATGACTTAAAATCAAACACAAGATTAAGAGTTAGACTTATTTGATTCACAAAACCCACTTGAAGGGTTGCTTTCTTGACCTAAATCCAGCACAAGATGAAGAAATGAAGTCCAGACACCCTATTTTGAGCTTGAATCATCACCAAACACCAAGATCTTCTTTGATCTCTTCTTCCTCTAAACTCTCTCTCTAGAACTCTCTCTCTTGGCTCTCACGTTTCTTCCTCTTTCTTCTTTTCGGATTTTTTCTTCTTCTTTGACTTCAATGAAGAAGTCAATTACATATATATACATATTTACATAACTAGTCCTCCTTCTTTCACTCTCTTTACATATATATTTATATTTTAGTTTATAAAATCCAAATACAATACTAATAACCCATAAATACTAACAAAACACATAACTTTATTATTTCTCAAGTAAATTGGCATTATATTTATATTTTTACAATTTTATATAAATACTGGTTTTACACAAATATATCTAGAATAGTCATCCAAAATGACTAGGATATAATTCTTCCCATTGCGTGTTTAGACTCTCATCGGACCACATAAGTCTATGTGTAGAAGCTCCATTGTCTTCTTTGTACTGGAGACTTGCTTGGTTTTGTGAGATGATCGTTTCATTCTCCCCTTTTCACAATCTGCACACAGATGGTCTTTGTTGAATTTTAACTTTCGCAGGCCTCTCACCAGATCTCTAGTAACTAATTTGTTGAAGTTTTGAAAGTTGAGATGTGAGAGTTTCCTGTGCCATTGCCAAGTTAAGTTTGATGAGGCCTTACTTAGAAGACATACGGAGGTCTTTGTGTTTTAGTTGTTCAAGTCGATGGAATATGAAAGGTCAAATCTATGAACAGTGAACCTTCAAGTAATGAATAGAGAGATGAATATTGAGAGAGAACACACACTTCATGTTTTGCTAGGAATATCAATATCTCATTAATGCGTAAAACGATACAAGCGGTACCACGTCCAAGGGTCTCATGGCCTATTTATAGGCCAAACCTACCACATGGGCTTTTCTACATTTTCTAATATTAACAATCACCCCCTAAATGGAGAGAAAGCCTATTACAATGAAAGATATGCAGAAAGATAACAAATTACATAATAGATATATTTCTTATGCCAAACATCAACTACCACTTCCTGATAATCCTCCGGCTGTCGAACGTCCTTTTGACCTGTTCTATTGTACGTATCAGCCCGGCCATTTCAGTCTCACTTAAAGTAGATTGATCCTTTTCAGCCTTTTCTTGGATACGATGAAATAACAGTTTAAGAGTACCATCTGAGTATGCCATCAAGTCTATCAACCGAACCATGATCTTTCGGCAGCGTTGATTGACGAAGATGACACTTCTTTGACACGCAAAGCTAGAATGATTTTCATCGATAATTGTGAGCTCTTCTAGGTTGGTAAATCAATATGATGCTACAGTGATCTGAGCAGATTCACCTCAAGTTGATTACTCTCGGCGCCTAATTGCATATCGTGCTCCTAGATAATTTCAATGAATCTCCTCATATATTTCATCGGAGCTGATCGTCCTTGTTGTTCTTCATAGGACTTGTTGATCTTTATAGAGAGCTCTTTGTATATGAACTCAATATCATGCAGCTTTACGTGTCTGAAGTCTGCTTCATTAAGGGAGATTTTCTAACCATCTGCTCTCAAGACATCATACATAGCAAACCTGTACCTAAGTGATTTTTGCATGCTTACGTGAAGTACTTTGCTGATTGGGTACTGTGACACTATCTGTTCCCTCAGGGTTTTGTATTCATTAAGGATGTGAGTATATCGTCTCCTTTGTGCATCATCAAGACCTCTTAGTTCTGGAGGAATCTTGTCTCTAACTTGAGAAGTATAGATGGAAGGGATCCGATCCTCGAGGTAAGCAGTGTTCACACCATATTGGCCCCATATAGGGTTTTTCATAGCTTCCCTTTGTGCATCATTAAGGATGTGAATATAGATGGAAGGGATCCGATCCTCGAGGTAAGCAGCGTTCACACCATTTTGTATTCATTAAGGATGTGAGTATATCATCTCCTTTGTGCATCATCAAGACCTCTCAGTTCTGGAGGAATCCTGTCTCTGACTTGAGAAGTATAGATGGAAGGGATCTGATCCTCTAGGTAAGCAGCGTTCACACCATGTTGGCCCCATATAGGGTTTTTCATAGCTTCCCTGGTGTACATATTGTGTCAATCAAGGCCTGGGTCTGATGTAGTTGGAATTGGACGTGCCGGTTGGACATTAGAAGGGATAGGCCATTCAGATGATGTTTGTTGTAGTAGTCCTGCCTGCTCAGCTTCTTGATTCTTCCTCGGGATGTCGGCAGCAGACACCTGGAATTTCTTAGATTTAGGAGGAAATAGTTGAAGAACCTCTTCAGATATGCTCTAAAGAACCCTTGTGAGATCTAGCTTTCTGATGGTCTCCTCCATATTCTTTTTGGTAACCAACTCCCTCGTAGGCTTTGCAACCCTTCAAGAAGCTGGCCTTTGAATAGTTGGCACGGGCATATCCTCAAACCTATCCACGATCTGGAATTCCTCGGTTCTTTCTGGTAGTTGTGCAAAAGTGAACCCCTCAATTTGTTTTAGCAATTCATCTAGCTCATCCCTTTCATCAATATCAGCTGTTTCCGTTTCAAATTCAAACACTGGGATGGCAGGTTCAGGCTCAGATAATTGTTGTTGTTGTTGATGTTACTGTTCTTGTTGTTGTTGTTGTTGTTGGTGTTGTTGTTGTTGTTGTTTTTGTTTTTGTTGTAGTTGTTGTTGTGATTGTTGTTGTTGTTCTGGTTCTGCTCCGATCCCCATTGCAGTTGCAAGTCGTTCGGTCAAAGGGGTAAAGGTCAAAACGCGGGGTCTTTTCTCCCCCTCGGGACGATCATGATCGGGATCATCATCATCACATCTACGTTTGACCCAACAGCTTCGGATTTGCAAGTTGTTTCCAGTGTTGTCAGCCTTGTTTCCACCGAGTATAGCTTTTGAAAGACCACGTTACCTAGATCCTCCATTGAGGTCATGACAGTTTCTTTGAATTCAGATAGGTTGCTACCCTTATAGGTTTGTTAATTTCGAAGGGTTTCAAGGAGATCCAAGTTCTGTTCTTGGTCAGGGGCCTTTTCCAGTAAACGGGCATATAGCAGGGATTTAAGTGTATCGGTAGATAAGCTCGATCCGTCATCAACTTTGGATTTAGGAGAGGTAAGGGTTTGTTTGATGTCGGCAATGCCCTCAGTGATAGGGTTGAGAGCCTCCTGCAGTTCCTGTTTGGTAACAAACCGAGACTCACTTAGAGTACTTATTCATGTCTCCGCCACAGAGGCGGAGCTACTCGAATGCGGACCTATGGTGGTGAACACTCCGCCGAGATTTCCACCTGATCCTTGAATGACACTTTCAGTAGTGCCACCTACAGGTGTTCCGGACTGTTGTCTGTTAAACAACATCGTAATTTGTGCGAATGTAGATTGATGTCTGGAAATGAAAGCAGAAATCCACGCTATGTCGATGTGCGCTGAAGAGAAAGACGAGGTCGAGAGAGGCAGGCCTCTAGTTTCAATACCATCCATCTTCGAATGAGAGGCTGGTAGAGTATGTGAAAAATCTCTGTGGAATGAAACAGGTGTCTGTTGAGAGACACTTGAGTAGCTGGTGGGGTGAATGTGCACTGTTGGGATGACAGTGGCTATTTCAACACCAGAGCTGACAATGCTAGCTCCGATGGTAGGTGTAGCTTCCCGGTTTTTTGGGCGTGGGGATCCCTCAGCACTCTCCTTTTCTTTTCTCACCTCTCTCTCTTCTACCACTATCTCTTCTACCACTATCTCTTCTTCTTCCACCTCTTCCCCTTCTTCCACATAAGGATCAAAATCATATCATTCACAAGCCTCATCAAGAGGACCCGGTTGATAGCCATACATAAATTCTGTTTCGGAGAGGAAGGCCTCGGGTAGATTTGGAAATAAGTCAGAAAAGCTCAAATCTTCCTCTTCAGTCATCACTAGATTTTTGGCTCGTTGTTCCTCAGTACTGTCTAGAACCAGTGGTGCTGCTCCAGGGGTATGATCTATCACAGCCAAAGTATCGGAGGCAAAGTCAGGAGCTGTTGCAGCTTTATTAATCTCAGGTTCAGAGGACTCCGGCTGTTGCTCGGGATCAGGGAGTACATTTTAGAAAATGAGTCGATCATAGCTTGAATCTGTGCAGGGTCGTACTCCGCCCCTCCCTCACTATGTGTTTCACCGACATCCTCTTCACCGCCCCTCTCATAGCTTTTCTCTCTCAACTCTCCCCTCTCAGCTTCCCCTGTGGAAGTCTGAGGCCTAGTTACTATCATCTGAATGGGAGCTACTGGCCCTGGGGTAGGTGCAACCGTCTATGGTTGCGCCATAGGGCCAAGTCCTACATTCTTCCTATAAGCTCGCACTATTTCATTCTGTGCACAGAGATCCAAGAGAGAAACCGGAAATGGTTGAGGTTGAACTGGATGATCAGCGGTAAGAAACTTTACATACATAAATTTCTTAGGCCGGATTTGATCATGATTTGGCCTTCGAGGGATTTCCTCGTTTCTGTCCATTGCGAATAGGAAAGAACCTTTGGTATGGTAGAAATCTGCCCTTTGCTCGTTTGAGATCTGAAAGTTTGCCTTCGACCTGCTGCACAAGATCAAGAAATATTAAAGTGGCATAATCAATGTGTAGGTGATTAGCCGCAGCATAGATGAGTTTTATCTGGTTGGAGTTGGGATATTCATATCCAGTATGTTTCGGTGTGAGGCACCGTTGAAGAATGGTAAGAAAGGTATAGAATATTGGGTGAAGGTTGGCTCGTTCAAAGTGGGAACGGAGTTGTAAGTCCCCAATGTAACCCATTGCACGAATGCCCGCAAGGGCAGCAGACTCACCAGGCATCTCCTGAAAGTCAAGGAGAGGAGGCCTGCTTCTAGAAGTGGAGAGTTGAAGGATTTCGCAGAGTCGCTGGCGGTAATGTTTAGGGTGAAGTGGTCTACGTCACCACGGATTGAAACTCGACCAGTGATGGGATTGGTATGGGTGTGAACTGTATTCCAGAATTGTTCCACATACAACTCAGGAACATGAGTTCAAGAAGTAGATGGATTGAATGCGAGAGCAGGGTTCAGTGGGTGGATACGGAGTATTTCGGTAATGATTGGAAAGTTAGGTTTTCTGAAATTGTCCAGTTTTATGAAATGGTTGTTATCATGGGTAACCACAGAAAGGAATTGGTTTCTGGGAAGGAATTGGTCGTCCGGGTTATGGGATTGGCTTGCTGTCGAAGAACGATACGAGACAGATTCGTCTTCCATAGCCATGATATGTCCTGTGAGAATAGCCAATAGGTTAGAAAACTGAACATTCACATGTGAAGCTTTTTGACATTAGTTGACCTCAAAATATTGGAAGAATTGGTCAAACCCCCCGAAAGACCTTCATTGATGAAGGGGTATTTTTGATGAGCAAAAATGTGTTTTGACACATGTTTTACAATGAATACATGCATCTAAACACTTTTATAAGACTGAAATTTTTCTCATTTTACCCATAACATGAAGATTTAGCCCAAAAATGAAATCAAGGCCATCTTCAACCACACGAAGAACATCAAGAACACTTTTTAAATTTTGTGAGTTTTTCTTTGATAAAAACATTGTTCTTTTGTTCATAAGACTCATTGCAACTCATGTTTTTGTTAACACCATCGTTTGATGGTCGAACAAAGCATTGGAAGTTCAAAAAGTAGTCTTCCGAGTTGTACAGTTCAAACTTCGTTTTTGTTCATTGAAGTGTGATATAAGCATGATGTGGTCCTTATTTGATGTATACCTTTAGTATGTAAGCAACATTAACACAAAAGTTGAAATTTTTGGCCGCAACTTTTGAACAAGATTTTAAAATTTTGTAACCGGAGATTCTTCGTAATTTTGGAAACTTAAAAGCGTAAAGAACACTCCAACAAAAGACACCTATTTATAGAAAAAAATTCAAACGGTAACATTTGAAATTTCACGCTCGAAGTGTGAAGGACTTTGAGGGTAAAAACGCGCTCGAAGTCTTCTTTACAACACTGTTCACTTCGAAGTCTAGGCGGCTTCGAATTCGAATTGTTAAAGCTTCAAACTCCAAGGGAGTTGGCTTTGGCCACTGTTTATGTCCGCTCGAAGTGTATAGAGCATACACTATTTGGAGTTCGAAGTCTACTAGCTTCGAATTGATGTTAGTAGACGCGCTCGAAGTGAACGTGGACTTGATGATTTTGAATCCGAAGTGCACTGACTTCGAATTGCCTAAAGAGGGCGCTCGAAGTGAACTTCAAACTTGTTGACTTCGTATTCGAAGTGCATTGACTTCGAATTAAGTTCAAGAAGGCGCTCAAAATGAACTTGGACTTGTTGATTTCGTAATCGAAGTGCATTGATTTCGAATTAAGTTCAACTAGGGCGCTCGAAGTGACCTTTGACTTAATGGTTTCGAGTTCAAAGTGCTCTGACTTCGAATTAAATTCAAAGAGCGCTCGAAGTCCACTTTTCATTGTGTGCTTTGTGTTCGAAGTCCATTGACTTCGAATTAAACTTGTAAGTTCGAATTCGAAGAGAATAAAATCTTTTTGTATTCTTCAACTTTCAAAGAAATAAGAACATATTTTTTATATTTTCTTTGTTTTGAGGCTCGCCCTCTTAATGGAATATATGAAGTTAATCTTAAAAGATCTCTTGATGATAATTCTATATATACCACTAGCACCAAACGACCTAAGCATGACTTAAGTCAAACATACCTATGGCATTGTCGACTTGGTCATATAAACAAAAAACGCATTGCAAAACTTTAAATGGATGAAATTTTAAAATCAAATGATTCTAGCTTATTTTGAAGTTTGTGAATCATGTTTATATTGGAAGATGACTAAGGCTCCTTTCTCCGGTTCAAGTGAAAGAGCTAAAGATCTATTAGGAATCATACATACGGATGTATGCAGTCCTTTTAGATCAATGTTTAGGGATGGTGATAGATACTTCTTTACATTCACCGATGATTATAGTAGATTTGGTTATGTTTATTTAATGAAACATAAACATGAAACATTTGAAATGTTCAAGTTGTTTCAAAATGAAGTACAAAATCAACTTAACAAAACAATCAAGGCCCTTCGTTCCGATCGAGGTGCCGAGTACTTAAGCCAAGAATTTATGGATCATCTTAGTAATTGTGGGATTATCTCACAACTTACTCCTCCTAGAACACCACAACATAATGGTGTATCTGAAAGGAGGAACCAAACTCTACTAGATATGGTTCGGTCTATGATGAGCCGAAGTACTCTACCCTCGTCCTTTTGGAGTTATGTTTTATTAACTGCTATGCGCATATTGAATATGGTTCCAACCAAAAAGGTAGATAAGACACGATATGAGATGTGGTATGGAAAGGTTCCAAACATATCTTATTTGAAAGTGTAGGGTTGTGAACCTCATGTACGACAAGAGGCTTCAAGAAAACTCTATCCTAGATCTATCAAATGTAATTTTGTGGGATATCCTAAATATTCATTAGGATATTATTTCTACAACCTGGCTGAGAACTGTAACATCCTCAACTTGGGTCTAGTTGTAAGTACCATGTACATGTATGTAGTTAAGATAATAGGAGAGTGTCTTAGTTATATGTATTTGTTAAGTTGATGTATATATGTATATACGCTTATGTGTGTTTGTAAGTGTATGTATGTGTGTGCGAGTTAGATTAATTAATGAAATAAAAGAAGAAAAGGAAATGGAATAAGAAAATATCCAGAGGCAAACCGCCTCTGGAAATATGTACATATATATGTGCGTGTGTGTCATGTTTGACTTGTACAAGTCAAAGGTGGCAAAACCCAAAACACAAACACATGCACTCTCTTTTCTCTATGCTCTCTCTCTCGGGTTTTAGAGGAAGAAAGAAGCAACTAACCGTTGCTAATTCACAAAGGGTAGCAATTCATATTTGAACATGTTTAAAGGTTGTATGTATGCTAGAAACACAAGATCATATGAGAACATCCATGAAGAACATGTAAAAGCTTACTTTCAAGTGGGTTTTGACATATTTGGTGTTCTTATATGATTTTTGTGTGTTTAAGATGTCTATACGAATAGAACATGAGGTCCTAAGGTGTTCTGGGCTTAAAACTAACAAGAACGAAGTTGCTAAGATGGTTAAATGAAGCTGTCGGATTTACAGGGTATGAATGTGTCGGATTCCGAGACTATGATATTGTCGGAATCCGCATGTGTTGAAGTCCGATAGTTTTTTCGAAATCTGCTAGAAGTGTCGGATTCCGCATTTATCGGATTGTCAGATTTCATGGCCCGGATTTCGTTTTGTGTCGGAATCCGCAAGTGTCGGATTCCGTATACATGTAGAATTCCCAAGTGTTGGAATCTGATAGAAAAGTGTCGGATTTCCTCATTGATGTCGGAATCCGATAGAGTATCGGATTTCCTTATTTGTTGGATTCCGATAGTGTCGGATTCCATTGAATTAAGTCAAAAATGCCAAAGTGTTGAAATCCGCAAGTTGTCGGATTTCTTAAGTATCGGATTTCCTTGTTTTGTCGGATTCCGATAGTGTCGGATTCCACAATTAAACCAAAGATGTCTAAGTGTCGGAATCTGCATGTAAGTGTCGGATTCCGCATGTAAGTATCGGATTTCTCAAATCCGCATGAGACTATCGGATTTCTCCAAATCTGACAGTTTTGTTGGATTTGTACTAAGTCCAAGTTTAAGCATTTGTTTTGTAGCCTTGCTATGCATGTATGAATGATTGATGTCACTGATGATATTCTAGGTGAACTTGTTATAGAGAAGTCAAATTCAGGTACCTGTGCATAGTAAATTGCTCAGGTGAGTACCCGCTTTCATGAGACTTAGTAGAGTAAGGCTTGCATGCTAGATGACTATATGAATGTGTATGTATGTCTAACTTGTCTATGCAGATATGCTTAAGAAGATGAGTGTAAGTTTCCGAATGACGTTATGAATGATTGTAAGATGTGTAATAGGTGCATGCCAGCGGGTCCAGATTGGAACCGCTTAGTTGTTAATGATGTGTTGTACGAATGAATGATTGAATGATGGATCCCTATGGGATCATATGTACGGTATATGATGATATATGATAAAGATGGATCCCTGTGGGATCTAATGTACGTATATGTGTATGTGCACGGTCTGCAAACCATCTGACATCTGACGCATGGTTAAGGTCAGCCGGATAGCTAGATCCCAAGGGGACTTCGGTCATAATTCGGGATTTAACGGTGATTCGGGGTGCATCCTGGGTCGAGGTTCTGCAGAACCGCCGTGCCTTAACGTGAGATTGTAATCAGGCAGGATCTAGCCAGGATTACTAGGGAACCTTTGGTTCCGTAAACGATGCTCGGTGGACTGCTTTATGTTCCCCCACCAGAGCTGATGGTTGTGTCTGATTCCCTGGTCTGAGTTATTGAGCAGGACAGACTCCCCTGCAAGAGATGACTCTTACTGATCTTGTCAGCACACCGCTATGTGTTAAGCCAGCAATGCTGGCTTAAGTACGATATGTATGATATGTATGAAATGTATGCTGCTTGACTTACTGTATTGATACTTATGCTAAGTATGTACTCACTAGCGAAGAGTTAGCTAATGGTGCTGCGATTTCCCTTTTCAGGTAAAGACTAGAAGGCCTGGTGAGGCGGGTAGCTTGTGATGTAAATGCCCCTTGTGGGTAGAACACTTGATATTTTGATGTAATGTAGTAAGCTACTCTATGGTCGGTTCCGGTGTTAGATAACACCAACGTATATTTTGGAAACAAAGAGGATGTAAATAACAGTTTGTTGTTATTAAAAGAAAAATTTCCGCTGCTAAAATTTGGTTTGTCATTAAAGTAACTATTTTCAGAAGCGGAGTTACAATTAGGTATCAGAGCCTAAGTTTGAGTGAATTGGGTACTTGTAAGAGTATTCGATATCAAACTCGGGCTCGACCATAAAGAAGTGTTCCTATGGGGGTTGAGTGGAGTGTTATATGTATGTTATTTTGTACGATGACTTGTTAGTAAGTAAGTGAGATAGAGTATTAACTGCTCTTTCTCTATCATATAGAAAGTTAGAAAAGATGTCTGCCGAACGTGGCAATACTGAACAAGCGTTGAAAGAGATGGAAGATGAGGCTTCTCATATGCCTCATCAGGCTTAGGATGAACCTTCTCAGCATAATGTCGGAGGTGGTAGACCTAAGCCAGATCAGGCTGCCTATATCAGACGTCTGGAGGAAGAGCTGCGAGTGTAAAACTCGTAATTTTGTAAAATAATTAAAAAATATATATATATATATATATATATATATATATATATATATATGCAATATTAAATGAGGAATTGGCAAATTGGGTGTATGTTATGTTATTTAAATGATATTTACATGTTATATATATATATTACATGTGGAGTATGTAGAAGGTAAATATAAGTATATTGAAGGGTAATAGATGTAAGGATGGACAAAGGTCAAGGACCAAGATTGTATATATGCATACACTATGGTTAAAACTCCAATAATTGGAGTCAATTTCCCCATTTCCTGGAGAAAGAAATCGAGAGAGGAAGAAAAAGAGAGTTCTAGAGGATTTTGGCAAGGAAGAAGAAGAAAGTAGCAAGCAAAAGTGGGAAAACTAGTATTTGGTGCAAGATTTGGGTGTTTAACCTCTATCTCTTTATCTTGTGTTTGACTTGGATCAAGAGAACAACCACTCAAGTTGGGGTTTTGTGAATGAAGTAAGTTCTAACTTGAAATTTGTGTTTGATTTGAGTTATACATGTTAAAGTTGGTGATCTGGTTTGATTTTGGGTTTAATGTGTTTTATGGGTCAAAGTTGGGGAGATGGTTGAAATTAGGGCTTGAAATAATTCAATGTGTCTAAAGTGCTGGAAAATTGAGTTGGATGGTGATTTTACATGTGGTATTGATGATTGATGCTAAAAGATTGGTTGATTGTAGTGAGTGTTGGGTATTTATGTTAAAAACTTGTTAAATGGGTCAAAATGGGAAAATTATGGTGTGTAGAGTTTTGATGATCAAAATTATGTTTGATGTTGTTAATATGGTGTATTGAAGTGTTCTTTGAGTGTTATTGTTGTTGCAAATGAGATATGTTGACAGATATGAGTTTTTGGTGAGTAAAGTGGAGAAAATCGGGGCCTGTAGCACTAGCTTCCGCATAACTGTTTTACGAATTAATGATGACTTGTTTACCTGTTTGACTGGTTTTGGCACACTCACTAGCTTCGGCTAACAAAATTCGTGTTTATGTTTTGTATCCGCAGATAAGCTTTAGTATGTTTCTAGTGAGGCGGGTAGAAGCTTTTAGGAGCACTTGTTGCCTGATGGATATGTTTGGAATAGATGACTATTCTCATTTTGTTTATCTGTAATTAATGGTCGTGTATTCGGGTCAACAAGTAACACCATCTTTTGTAAATTTGACAAGCTTCCGCATTATGATGTAAACAAACACACTTATGATGCTGTTTTGTTAAAATATAAAAAGTTTTAATTTGTACCAAAAATTTAGGGTGTTACCAGTTGGTATTAGAACTGAGGTTTGAGAGAATCGAGCACTTTAGCGAGTGTTTGGTCTCAAACCGAGGCCGGCCATTAATATGAGATCCAAACATATCGGGTGGGCATATGGGTTAAGATGAGAGTTGCATGAGAGTTAGGGAAATTCTGTTCCCCAAATGTGATAAGTTGCTGATTTTGTGCATCAACCTGTTGTTGTTTTAATGTGTGTAGTAGACATGACTTGAGGCATGGATGCCCATAATGATGACAACTTCGTGTTTGTTCAACCCAGAGGTGATGAAATACCTCCAGAGAACTCTCAACCGGGTGTAAACCCTGGTTCTCACCACACCCAGCACTCTCAGCCCCACTCGGGCAACCCGAATGATCAATCTTTTGTGATAGTATTCCCAAAAAACTACGACTCATGGAGAGTCTAGTGATGCTTCTATCTCAAGGAAACCCATAGTTTCCTATAAAACTTTTCTGAACTGCAACCCTCCTACCTATGAAGGTAGTGATGACCCGATTGTGACATTCAGCTGGATCCGTGAGATGGAACAAACTTTTACCTGTTGTGATTGTGATGAGGAACACAAAGTTCCCTACTCTGTGAGACAGCTGAAAGGGAGGGCTCTCGTATGGTGGAATACTATCAAGGTAGCAATGCCTAAAGGTGAAGCTGACAGGTTGGGATGGGATGAGTTCCTTCAACTGTTTCAACAGGAATTCTACACTGAGAGAGATATGGAGCGCCTTGAAAGGGAGTTCCTGAATATGAAATTGGGTGATTCTTCTATGGATGAGCATGTTCGCAAGTTCAACGAGCGTCTCAGCTTTGTGACCACTTGGGTCCATGATGAAAAGGCCAAAGTGAAGCGGTTTGTTGAGACCGTACCCCCGGAGTACAAGATCCACAGTCGTGATTGTTCTACCCTTCTTTCGGCCACTCAAAAGGCCAAGTTCTTATTTGATGACTTCAAGGCTTCAAAGCAAGCCAAGAAGTTAAGTGGTGAAAAGAGAAAGGCTGAACCCTCTAGTGGTCAGTCAAAGAAGAAAGCAACCCCATTCTCCTTCTCTAAGCCCAAAACTGATGATTCCAAACCACAGTGGTGCAGAATGTGCCGGTCTCACCACAAAGGAGACTGCACCAAAGATACCAAAGCTTATATTCGTTGTGGAAAACCTGGCCACATCCCCTCTGATTGCAAGTTAAAGTGGATGTCTATTTTACCTGTCGCAAACCGGGCCATAAGATGGCGGATTGCCCTCAGCGTAAGGAGGGAGGAGCTAGTGGTTCGTCCTCAAAGGGCAAAGACCCTCCAAAAGCGAAAGGGCGAGCCTTTCAGATGATAGCAGAGGAGGCTCATGAGGCGGGGGATGTAGTGTCTGGTATGTTTCTATTGAACTCTACCCCTGCCTATGTGTTATTTTATTCCGGAGCCTATAGATCATTCATATCATATGCTTTCTGTGAGAAATTGAAATTACCTTTTAGCAAGCTTGCCAAACCCCTTGATGTAGAAATTGCTGATGGCAAGATCATTTCTGTGACTGATATTTGTGATAGTTGTATTGTTGATCTTGATGGGAGTTCTTTCCCAATTCATTTGTTACCGGTTGACATATCTTCTTTCGATGCGGTCATCGGTATGGATTGGCTTAGTGCTAATAATGCAGAAATTCTTTGTTCTAAGAAATTGATCAAGATCCCTTTGCCCAATGGAGAATGTGTTATAGCTCGAGGAGAGAAACGTAAATCCGGGATGGAAATCTTGTCAGTTATGAAGGCTCAAAAATGTATCCAGAAAGGTTGTGAATCCTTCTTGGGATATGTCCTTGATGCCAAAAAGGAGAAGCAAAGTGTTGGAGATGTCAAAGTGGTTAGTGAATTTCTCGATGTGTTTCCAGATGATCTTCCCGGTTTACCTCTGGTTCGAGAGCTTGAGTTTCAAATTGATCTTGTTCCCGGGGCAACTCCGGTTGCCAAAGCTCCTTATTGACTAGCACCATCGGAGATTCGGGAAATGATGACCCAAATCCAAGATCTTTTGGATAAGGGATTTGTTAGACCGAGTTCCTCACCTTGGGGAGCACCAGTTTTATTTGTGAAGAAAAAAGATGGTACTCTCCGGATGTGCATTGATTATCGAGAGTGGAATAAAAGAACCATCAAGAATAAATACCCGCTCCCTCGCATTGATGATTTGTTTGATCAGCTTCAAGGAGCAAGCTACTTTTTCAAGATCGACCTTCGTTCGGGTTATCATCAAGTTCGAGTTAAAGATGATGACATTCCCAAAACTTCTTTCAGAACCCGCTATGGGCATTATGAATTTCTTGTGATGCCTTTTGGTCTAACCAATGCTCCAGCGGTGTTCATGGATCTTATGAATCGAGTGTGCCAGTGTTTCTTGGATAAGTTTGTGATTGTGTTCAATGATGATATCTTGGTTTATTCGAAAACCGAGAAGGATCATGAAATTCATTTGCGAGAGGTTCTTGAAGTCCTTAGGCATGAGAAGCTTTATGCGAAATTATCCAAATGCGAATTCTGGCTACGGGAGGTTTAGTTCCTTGGCCATGTGATCTGTGAAGAAGGAGTTAAAGTTGATCCTTCTAAGATAGAAGCGGTTATGAAGTGGGAGTCTCCGAAATCCCTTCCGAAATCAAAAGTTTTCTTGGACTTGCGGGTTACTACCGCCGATTCATACATGATTTCTCCAAGATAGCGGGGACGCTAACCAAGCTGACTCGTAAGAATGTTCCCTATTCCTGGACTGATGTTCAGGAAGTTGCCTTCCAGACTCTTAAGAAATTGTTGTGCCAAGCTCCTGTTTTATCTCTTCCCGAGGGATCACAGGATTTTGTGGTCTATAGTGATGCATCCAAGTCTGGTTTGGGATGTGTGTTGATGCAACGAGGCATGGTGATTGCCTATGCTTCCCGGCAATTGAAGCCTCATGAAGCCAATTATCGTACTCATGATTTAGAGATGGCTGCCGTGATCTTTGCCTTAAAACTCTGGTGGCATTATCTCTATGGCACTCATTGTGTGATCTTCACCAATCATAAAAGCCTTCAGCATATCTTTGATCAGAAAGAGTTGAATATGCGGCAACGTTGTTGGCTTGAATTGATTAAAGACTATGATTGTGAGATTCGGTATCATCCGGGCAAAGCTAATGTTGTGGCGGATGCTCTAAGCCGCAAAACTCAAGCCGATGCCTTGTGTTACCAATCTTTTCGAATGGAGGTAATCTCCGACTTGGTAGAGAGCCTGAAGGTAGCTCAACGGGAGGCGTTGAAAGAAGAAAACCTTAAAGAAGAGCAAATGATGAAACTCAAAGTTCGTTTAGAAGATGACAGTCGTGGCTTAAAGATCTTTGTGGGTCGTGTTTGGGTGCCAAAGCTTGGCAACAACCGTGAGGTGATTCTTCATGATGCCCATCGTTCTAAAATGTCCGTGCATCCGGGTTGCACTAAAATGTATCATGATCTAAAGGCATTGTACTGGTGGCCCGGGATGAAAGTTGATATTGCTTCTTATGTTGAGAAGTGTGCAATTTGTGCGCAAGTCAAGATTGAAGACCAGCGTCCATACAGAAATCTTCAACCTTTAGAGATCCCGGAATGGAAATGGGATCACATTACTATGGATTTTGTCACGAAATTGCCAAAGACGGCTAAAGGACACGACATGATCTGGGTCATAGTTGATCGTTTGACCAAATGTGCTCACTTTCTGGCTACTTGTGAGGCAGTGTCTCTAAACAAATTGGCCAAGTTATACGTGGATGAGTTTGTGTCTAGCCATGGAGTACCTCTGTCTATCGTCTCGGATAGAGATTCGAGATTTGCATCCAATTTTTGGAGAAGTCTTCAAAGAGAATTGGGTACTCGTGTCCACTTGAGTACAACTTATCACCCGCAAACGGATGGTCAATCCGAAAAGACCATTCAAACATTGGAGGATATGCTGCGTTCTTGTGTTCTATAATTTGGCGGATCATGGGATTACCATCTACCATTGATCGAGTTTGCCTACAACAACTCCTACCATTCTAGCATTAGTATGCCTCCCTACGAAATGCTATATGGAAGGCGATGTCGAACCCCTACGTGTTGGCTTGAACCAGGTGAGAAACAGTATGCAGGCTCGGAGATTGTTCATTTGACCGCCGACAAGGTCAAAATTGCACTTGAAAAGCTCAAAGCTGCGCGTGATCGCCAAAATTTGTACGCGGATAAGAAAAGAAAGCCTATGACTTTTGAAGTCGGTGATCAGGTAATGCTTAAAGTTTCACCTTGGAAAGGGGTGATTCGGTTTGGGAAGTGGGGTAAGTTGAGCCCGAGGTATATTGGGCCCTTCAAGATTTTGAAGCGAGTCAATGAGCAAGCGTACGAGATAGAGCTACCACCGGAATTGGAAGGTGTTCACAACACGTTCCATGCTTGCAACTTCAAGAAGACTAATGTGAAAGACAATGAAGTCATTCCCATCAATGAACTGCACGTCGACCCGAAGAAGCGATTGGTGGAAGAACCACTGGCAATTGTGGATAGAAAGACCAAGAAGCTAAGGAAACGCTTGATTCCTCTAGTCTTGGTTGAGTGGAAGCACATTCAAGGCCATATCTTGACTTGGGAGACTAAAGACGATATGAAACTTCGCTACCCTCATTTGTTCAAACAGAATTGATTCCGAGGACGGAATCCTTGTAAGGAGGGAGGAATTGTAAAACTCGTAATTTTGTAAAATTATTAAAATATATATATATATATATGCAATATTAAATGAGGAATTGGCAAATTGGGTGTATGTTATGTTATTTAAATGATATTTACATGTTATATATATATATATATTACATGTGGAGTATGTAGAAGGTAAATATAAGTATATTTAAGGGTAATAGATGTAAGGATGGACAAAGGTCAAGGACCAAGATTGTATATATGCATACACTATGGTCAAAACTCCAACAATTGGAGTCAATTTCCCCATTTCTTGGAGAAAGAAATCGAGAGAGGAAGAAAAAGAGAGTTCTAGAGGAGTTTGGCAATGAAGAAGAAGAAAGTAGCAAGCAAAAGTGGGAAAACTAGTATTTGGTGCAAGATTTGGGTGTTTAACCTCTATCTCTTCATCTTGTGTTTGATTTGGATCAAGAGAACAACCACTCAACTTGGGGTTTTGAGAATCAAGTAAGTTCTAACTTGAAATTTGTGTTTGATTTGAGTTATACATGTTATAGTTGGTGATTCTTGGTTTGATTTTGGGTTTAATGTGTTTTATGGGTCAAAGTTGGGGAGATGGTTGAAATTAGGGCTTGAAATGATTCAATGTGTCTAAAGTGTTGGAAAATTGAGTTAGATGGTGATTTTACATGTGGTATTGATGACTGATGCTAAAAGATTGGTTAATTGTAGTGAGTGTTGGGTGTTTATGTTGAAAACTTGTTAAATGGGTCAAAAACAGGAAAATTATGGTGTGTAGAGTTTTGATGATCAAAATTATGTTTGATGTTGTTAATATGGTGTATAGAAGTGTTCTTTGAGTGTTATTGTTGTTGCAAATGAGATATGTTGAAAGATATGAGTTTTTGGTGAGTAAAGTGGAGAAAATCGGGGCCTGCAGCACAAAGAACAGCCCAGAATAACTGTTCACGGCTCGTCACGGCGCGAGGGTACTGGTTGGCCAAGGTCATTTTTCCAGAGATTTTCTCCCGGCGCGAGGCCCCTTGTCTTGCGGCGCGAGACCCCCTGAAATGTCCAAAAACTTGTTTTTGACCCCATTTGACCTTGTAATTGATAGGGGTTTATTTCTTATGGTTTTAGGGAGTCCAAAGGGAGTCCGAAAGACCCGAAATGAGCGTTTAAGTCATGTATTGAGTCTTTTCTTGCGTGTAACATCATTGTATGGTTAACATAACTAAGTTAACGTTGTGTTATGATCATAGGATCGTTGTGCGAGTGATTTGTGGCCTTGTTGGGAAGTTGAAGTGATCCTCATCACTTCAATCATGTGAGTTGTGCCCTGCGGATACCCAAAACGCTTTTAATGTGCAAGTCATCAATTGTTTTCATACGCACCATGTTTATGTATATGTATGGCATCAATGTGATCTGTAATTGATATTATCATGTTTATGATAATGATTTATGCAATTAAATATATGATTCACCTGTTTTGAAGCATGTTATGCTAAGTATTGATTATGGCAAGTTGTGACCTTGTGTGTATAGCTTGCATGTGATTATATGAACCTTCGGGGTAAGTGATTATGTGACCCTTCGGGGTATATGTGCTTTGGTCCGGACCGCTGTTGTGATACGAACTCTGTACCATAGGGTTCCTAGTCATTGGGACGTACACAGAGGTTCCTGTGGCTTCGGTAATTGGGGGAACCGCGAGGTACGGGTGGCTGAGGGATCGGTGTGGAGAGTGGAGGGGTATGTCAGTAGTCATCATGACCGTGTAGGTTCACTGGGCTGACGAGCCACCGAACCTGGGTAACACGAGTGGATTTGGTGAACCGGGCTTACACTCCAGAGAACTGTTGTATGGTGGAGAGCTTGGTGCTTCCCCCACCTTGACGGGAGATGTGGGCACACCCCACGAGGACTTGTTGACCATGGTTGGCCCCTATGGAACATACAAGTATAAGTGGACTTGTCCCCTGCATCTTGTATGAACTGTTTTATGATGCAATAACTTTTTTACGAATTAATGATGACTTGTTTACCTGTTTGACTAGTTTTGGCACACTCACTAGCTTCGGCTAACAAAATTCGTGTTTATGTTTTGTATCCGCAGATAAGCTATAGTATGATTCTAGTGAGGCGGGTAGAAGCTTTTGGGAGCACTTGTTGCCTGATGGATATGTTTGGAATACATGACTATTCTCATTTTGTTTATCTGTAATTAATGGTCGTGTATTCGGGTCAACAAGTAACACCATCTTTTGTAAATGTGACAAGCTTCCGCATTATGATGTAAACAAACACACTTATGATGTTGTTTTGTTAAAATATAAAAAGTTTTAATTTGTACCAAAAATTCAGGGTGTTACAGCGAGTCACTAAAGAGCTCTTATTGCAGACAACGTTGAACAAGCCCCGCAAGACTTGTTCATATAAGAAGTTTCTGTCTTGCAATCCTCCAACGTTTGAGGGGAGTGATAACCCCACAGTCACTATTCAATGGCTCCGTGAAATGGAGCAAACGTTCGAATCATGCGAATGTGAACCGGAGTACTGTGTGAAATACGCAGTATGTATGTTGAAAGGTCGTGCCATATTTTGGTGGGATACGCTAAAAGCTTCTGTCAGCAAGGAACTATTGAGTGCTCTCTCTTGGGAGCAGTTCTCTGAGAAATTGCTGAAGAAGTATTGTATGGAGTATGACATGGAACGGATGGAGTTGGAATTCACAGATCTCCAGAAGGGAGATAAGCCAATACAAGAACATATCACCTCATTCACTGACAAGATGAGGTTTGTTCCCCATTTGATTCCTGATGAGACCACGAAAATAAGAAGTTTTGTGGCAAACTTGCCATTGGAGTTTCGCCCTCATGTACGGGCAGCTGCACGTTTGGATTGGGCGTTTTAAGTGGCCCGACAAATGGAGGGAGACCGCAACCACTACAAGGGCAAATCTGCCAGTGGAGGGTTAAAGCGAAAGTTTCAGCCATCTGATAAATCGGGTCCTTTCAAAGGACAATCCTCAGCAGGTGGGAACATTGAGACTTCGAAGAAGCCGAGATCTAAATATATTTGGTGTTCTTAGTGTTGCACTTACCATTCTGGTGAGTGTTCTAGTGCTACTCAACGATGCTGGAGGTGCGGACAGAAGGGCCACGCTAGTTCTGAGTGTGGTTTTAAAGAGGATGTCTGCTACCGGTGCTATAAGCCTGGGCACAAGTTGACAGATTGCCCGGAAAGACAGGGCGCCAGATCTAAGGGTCTTCTAGGGGCCAAAAGAGAGAAGATGCGTCTCGCGCAAAGGGGAGGGCATTTCAGATGATGGCTGAGGAGACCAAAGATGCGGGAGATGTCGATACCGGTACATTCTTTACTAACTATTTCCCTGCTATGTGTTCTTTGACTATGGAGTTGATTACTCCTTTGGTTATTTGTCTTGCTGTTTGAAGTTAAGGTTACCTGTTTCTAAGATGATCAATCCACTTATTGTGGAAATTTCTAGTAGTGAGGTAGTCTCTGTTAAAGAGAAAGTTTCAATAACTGTTCTTGATGTCAAGGGAAGCAGTTTCCCTATCTCATTCTTTGTTATGCCTATTGTGGGCTTTGATATTGTTATTGGGATGGATTGGCTCAACAGTTGTAATGCTGAGATTTTCCGTTCCCAAAGAAAAAGATGATTAAGATTCCTCGTTCTGATGAATCTTATGTTATAGCTCGTGGAGAACGACAGGAGTTTGATATTCCTGTTATCTCTGTTGTTAAGAACTTAGAAGTCTGTTTCAAAAGTTGTGAATCTTTCTTTGCATGTTTATTGATGCCAAGATAGAGAAACGACCAGTCCAACATATCAGAGTAGTATTTGATTACCCAGATGTGTTTTCTGAGAAACTGCTGGCATTACCTCCGGTCAGTGACATCAATTGTAAGATGAAGTTGTTCTGGAAGCTACTGCGGTGGCTAGAGCTCCATCTTTGATATGTTCTCGAAATTTTTAAACGAGAACAATTGTAGGTCGAGTTGTCTAAGTGTGAGTTCAGGCTACGGGAAACGTATTTGCTTGGTCATATTATTTGTAAGGATGATGTCAAAGTAATCCAGCCAAGGCAGAAGCTTTGATAAATTAGGGAGTTCCTCGAACTCCTTTTGAAATTAAATGTTTCCTTGCTTTAGCTGGCTACTGTTGGTGGTTCATCCGCGATTTCTTGAAATTTGTGGGTCCGTTGACTAAATTGACTCGTAAAGATGTATTTGTTGTATGGTCAAAAGCATAGGAGAAATCCTTTCAGCCTTTGACGCAATTATTGTAAGAATTCGTTACTACCCTGGTGAAGCCAGTGTTGTAACAAATGCTTTAAGCCATAGAGGACCGTCAACGGGATTTAGATTTATGATGATCAAAATAATGTCAGATGTGCACGCGAATTGAGATGAGTACCGAAACCTTATGATCATCCACAACGATTTGATTTTCCGGAATGGATGTTCGTTTCTTAGCCACAAATGAGTCTATTTTGTTGACTCGTTTGATTAAGTTTTATGTTAATAAGACTGTGTCACATCACGATCTTTCGTATTGATTGTTTTGATTTTGACTATCTGTTGTTTCTAGTTCTGGCAAAGTTTGCAACGTGAGTTAGGCACTTGTGTTCACCTGAACATTGCCTATCACCTGCAAACTGATGGCCAATCTGAATGTAAAATCCAGACGATAGAGAGTGTGTTTCGTATGAGTGTTCTTGAAAGTTTCTCCTTGAAGAGACGTTATTCGTCTTAGACGTAAGGGGAGAAGCTAAGTCCATGTTCTATAGACCCATTCGAAGTCATACGTAAAGTCAATGATCAGACAGTAACTTTTGAGTTGCCACCTGAACTAGTCTGTATACGTGTCACCTTTAACGTGTGTTACTTACGCAAGTGCCACATTGAAGAAGAATTTGTGTAGATTCTTGACACGAAGGTCAAGAAGCTGCACAAGAAGATGATCAAGTTAGTTTTTGTGAAGTAAAAGTACAACTTAGGTCCAAACCTGATTTGGGAAGTTGAGGACGTGATGAAGACAAGATACCTCACCTGTTTATCACCTAGTGGATTCCGAGCACGGAATCCTCTTAAGGGGGGTAGATTTGTAACATCCTCAACTTGGGCATAGTTGTAAGTACCATGTACGTGTACGTAGTTAAGATAATAGGAGAGTGTCTTAGTTATATATATTTGTTAAGTGAATGTATATATGTATATACGTTTATGTGTGTTTGTGAGTGTATGTATGTGTGTGCGAGGTAGATTAATTAAAGAAAGAAAAGAAGAAAAGGAAATGGACACAAGAAAATATCCAGAGGCAAACCGCCTCTGGAAATATGTACATATATATATATGTGTGTATGTGTGTGTCATGTTTGACTTGTACAAGTCAAAGGTGGCAAAACCCAAAACACAAGCACACACACTATCTTTTCTCTCTACTCTCTCTATCTCTCGGATTTCAGAGGAAGAAAGAAGCAACTAACCGTTGCAAATTCACGAAGGTTAGCAATTCGAATTTGAACAAATTTAAAGGTTGTATGTATGCTAGAAACACAAGATCATATGAGAACATCCATGAAGAACATGTAAAAGCTTACTTACAAGTGGGTTTTGACACATTTGGTGTTCTTATATGATTTTTGTGTGTTTAAGATGTCTATACGAATAGAACATAAGGTCCTAAGGTGTTATGGGCTTAAAACTAACGAGAACGAACTTGCTAAGATGATTAAATGAAGTTGTCGGATTTACAGGGTATGAATGTGTCGGATTCTGAAACTATGATAGTGTCGGAATCCGCATGTGTTGAAATCCGATAGTTTTGTCGAAATCCGCTAGAAGTGTCGGATTCCGCATCTGTCGGATTGTCGGATTTCATGGCCCGGATTTCCTTTTGTGTCGGAATCTGCAAGTGTCGGATTCTATATACATGTAGAATTCCCAAGTGTTGGAATCCAATAGAAAAGTGTCGGATTTCCTCATTGATGTCGGAATCCGATATAGTATCGGATTTCCTTATTTGTTGGATTCCGATAGTGTCGGATTCCATTCAATTAAGTCGAAAATGCCTAAGTGTTGAAATCCGCAAGTTGTCGGATTTCTTAAGTATCAGATTTCCTTGTTTTGTCGGATTCCGATAGTGTCGGATTCCACATTTAAGCCAAAGATGTCTATGTGTCGGAATCCGCTTGTAAGTGTCGGATTCCGCATGTAAGTATCGGATTTCTCAAATCCGCATGAGACTATCGGATTTCTCCAAATCTGACAGTTTTGGTGGATTTGTGCTAAGTCCAAGTTTAAACATTTGTTTTGTAGTCTTGCTATGCATGTATGAATGATTGATGTGACGGATGATATTCTAGGTGAACTTGTTATAGAGAAGTCAAATTCAGGTACCTGTGCATAGTAAATTGCTCAGGTGAGTACCCGCTTTCGTGAGACTCAGTAGAGTAAGGCTTGCATGCTAGATGACTATATGAATGTGTATGAATGTGTATGTATGTCTAACCTGTCTATGCAGGTATGCTTAAGAAGATGAGTGTAAGTTTCTGAATGACGTTATGAATGCTTGTAAGATGTTAATAGGTGCATGCCAGCGGGTCCAGATTGGAACCGCTTAGTTGTTAATGATGTGTTGTGCGAATGAATGATTGAATGATGGATCCCTATGGGATCATATGTACGATATATGATGATATATGATAATGATGGATCATTGTGAGATCAAATGTACGTATATGTGTATGTGTACGGTCTGCAGACCATCTGACATCTGACGCATGGTTAAGGTTAGCCGGATAGCGGGATCACATGGGGACTTCGGTCATAATTCGGGATTTAACGGTGATTCGGGGTGCATCCCAGGTCGAGGTTCTGCAGAACCACCATGCCTTAACGTGAGATTGTAATCAGCAAGGATCTTGCCGGGATTACTAGGGAACCTTTGGTTCCATAAACGATGCTCGGTAGACTGCTTTATGCTCCCACACCAGAGCGGATGGTTGTGTCTGATTCCCCGGTCTGAGTTATTGAGCTGGACAGACTCCCCTGCAAGATATGACTCTTACTGATCTTGTCAGCACACCGCTATGTGTTAAGTTAGCAATGTTTGCTTAAGTACGATATGTATTATATGATACATATGATATGATATGTATGAAATGTATGCTTCTTGACTTACTGTATTGATACTTATGCTAAGTATGTACTCACTAGCTAAGTGTTAGCTAATGGTGCTACGATTTCTCTTTTCAGGTAAAGACTAGAAGGCCTGGTGAGGCGGGTAGCTTGTGATGTAAATGCCCCTTGTAGGTGGAATACTTGATATTATGATGTAGTGTAGTAAGATACTCTATGGTCGGTTCCTGTGTTAGCTAACACCAATGTATATTTTGGAAACAAAGAGGATGTAAATAACAGTTTGTTGTTATTAAAAGAAAATTTTCCGCTGCTAAAACCTGGTTTGTCATTAAAGTAACTGTTTTCAGAAGCGGTGTTACAAGAACAAAGTGTTTGTTTCTAGGCATGCCACTTTCTTAGAAAAGGAGTTTCTTTTGAAAGAGGCAAGTCGGAGCAATGTAGACATTGAAGAAATTCAAGGACCACAAAATACAAGTCAGGTTGGCACAAGCACTCAACAAACGGATGTTGAACCTGAATAATTGGTTGTTCAAGAACCTACTGAAACACAAAGTGTTCGTAGATCTCGTAGACCTCGTCAAGAACACGAGACATACGGATTTCTCATATCCAATGATGAGATTTTCTTGGTAGACTCTTCGGAGCCTACTAACTACCAAGATGCTATATCGGATCTGGATTCCGATAAATGGCTTGATGCCATGAACACTGAGATGCAGTCCATGTATGAAAATCGAGTATGTGACTTGGTTGATCTTCCTCCCAATATTAAGACTGTAGGGAGCAAGTGGGTCATCAAGAAGAAGACCGACATGGATGTAAATGTACACACATATAAGGCAAGGTTAGTGGCGAAAGGTTTCACTCAAACTCATGGTATTGACTATGATGAAACTTTCTCTCCGGTAGCCATGATTAAATCTATTAGAATACTTATTACCATAGCCGCATATTATGACTATGAGATATGGCAAACGGATGTCAAAACAACTTTTCTAAATGGACACTTAAGTGAAGATGTCTATATGGTTCAGCCCGAAGGTTTTGTAGATCCTAAGTATCCTAACAAGGTGTGCTAGCTTAAAAGATACATTTATGGACTAAAGCAAGCATCTCGAAGTTGGAATCTTCGATTTGATGAGAAAATCAAAGAGTTTGGTTTTATCAAATCAGAAGATGAATAGTGTGTTTACAAGAAAACTACTAGGAGTGCAGTAGCATTCCTTGTCTTGTATGCTGATGACATACTACTCATTGGAAATGACATCCCGACCTTGCAAGACATTAAGTCTTAGCTTGGGAAGTGTTTCTCAATGAAAGACTTAGGAGAAGCCGTCTATATTCTTGGAATAAAGATCTATAGGGATAGATCTAGGCGTCTTATTGGTCTAAGTCAAAGTGCATATATTGACAAGATCTTGAAACGGTTCAAGATGGACAATTCTAAGAGAGGATTCTTGCCAATGGCATAAGGCACGGTTTTCACTAAAGCTCAAGGCCCTAGCACAAAAGAAGATCTAGATAGAATGAGTGAGATCCCATATGCTTCTGTAATTGGATCCATCATGTATGTCATGCTATGCACTAGGCCAGATGTCTCGTATGCTTTGAGCATGACGAGTAGATACCAGCAAAACCCAAGAGATAGCCATTGTATGGCAGTCAAGAACATTTTAAAATACTTAAGAAGAACCAAAGACATGTTCTTGATCAATGGGGGTTTGGAAGAAGATCTTTGTGTAAAGTGTTACACAGAGGCTAGTTTCCAAACAGATCGAGATGATTCTCGATCACAATCGGGCTATATCTTCATTATGAATGGAGGCGCGGTTGCTTGGAAAAGTTCTAAGCAAAGTGTAGTTGCACAATCCACTACAGAATATGAATACATTGCTACTGCTGAGGCTGGACAAGAAGCTACATGGATGAAGAAGTTCATTGCTGACCTTGGGTAGTAACAAGCATTCAATACCCCATAGGGATATTTTGTGATGATGAATGTGCTATTGCCCAGGCAAAAGAACTTAGATCAGATCACAACACCAAACACATCCTTAGGCGCTTCCACTACATACGGGATATAGTGGATAAAGGAGATGTGTGTATTCGCAAAGTTCATACAGATCAGAATCTCGCAGATCCTTTTAGGAAACCTCTTGCCTCGACTAAGTACGAGTCTCATACTAGGGCAATAGGTCTTCGCTTTGCAAGGGATTGGATTTGAATTGTAATTTAGTATTTGGATATTTTGGAACATTATAACAATATCTATTTTATCTGCATGATATATTGGATATGATCACTTCATTAATATTTATTGTGTTCTTTATTAGCATGTTTAAATCCATGAATAATTCTTTATTCTAAAATGTCCATAGTCGATTATAACTATGGGAGTAGTCATTAATTAAGACTAATGTGAATCGGTTGGTTGACTTTCATTCGTGGTGAAAGTAGGCAAAAGGGTTTGCAGCCAAATTCACTAATGTTTGTTAGGGAACAAACATTGGACATGACCCACTCTTAAGTTCGCTTCATGGATCAGTTTAATAAGTGAATCTTGAGAAAAAGGTGATATCTTTGTATCCTTAGACCTGAGACATATTGGGACTCGAGTATGATGAGTATCATGATTTAATGTGGTTAAACGGTATCTTTAACCGGGTAGTTAGGAGCTGTTGTGCAAACAAGTCTGAAAGGAAGGATCCTTGAAGCTCAGGAGCAAGCATTAAAAGCAGAAAATCTAAAAGAGGAAACCCTCCGTCATTTGGAGCATAGGTTCGAGATTGGAACTGATGGAGTACGTTACTTCGAAAAGAAGGTTTGGATACCCAAGGTGAATAACATAAGGTTAACGATATTGGATGAGGCACATAAGTCTAAGTATTCTATTCATCCCAGAGCCGATAAAATGTACAAGGATTTGAAGGAATACTATTGGTGGCCCGGAATGAAGAAGGATGTCGCCCTATACGTGGGGAAATGTTTGACTTGTGCAAGGATTAAGGCAGAACACCAGAAACCCTCTGGATTACTGCAGCAACCCGAAATCCCGGAATGGAAATGGGAACAGATAACTATGGATTTTGTGACTAAGTTACCCCGATCCACTAAAGGGTACGATTCCATCTGGGTAGTAGTAGACCGGCTTACAAAGTCAGCACATTTCCTACCTATTCGTGAAGATTACAAGATGGAAAAGTTGGCACGAATCTACATCAATGAGATCGTCATGCGTCATGGAGTGCCCATCTCTATCATCTCGGATAGGGATAGTCGCTTCACTTCCCGATTTTGGCAATCACTTCAGAAAGCATTGGGAACGCGAGTCAATTTAAGCCCCTCTTACCACCCCCAAACAGACGGACAATCGGAAAGGACTATTCAAACGCTGGAAGATATGTTACGTGCTTGTGTGTTAGATTTTGGTGGGAGCTGGGACTCGCATTTGCCACTGGTTGAATTTTCATACAATAATAGTTATCACACCAGTATCCAGTGTGCACCTTATGAAGCATTGTACGGACGCAAATGTAGATCCCCGCTCAGCTGGTTGGAAATCGGAGACCGACAATTGTCCAGACCAGACGTCGTACAGGAAACCACTGATAAGATAAAGATTATCAGGGAAAGGCTCAAAACCGCTAGAGACCGACAAAAGAGCTACGCCGACAATCGCAGGAAACCCCTAGAGTTTCAAGTTGGCGATAAAGTTCTACTAAAGATATCACCTTGGAAAGGGATAGTGCATTTTGGTAAAAAGAACAAGTTAAGTCCCAGGTATGTTGGGCCGTTCGAGATAATCGAAAGGATCGGACCGGTAGCCTACAAGCTAAAACTGCCACAAGAACTGAGCGCCATCCATGACACGTTCCATGTGTCGAATTTAAAGAAATGCCAAACGGAGGAAACCTTAATCTTACCCTTAAAAGATGTGCAAGTTGATGACCGGTTGCACTTTGTAGAAGAACCAATAGAAATCCTTGACCGGGAGGTCAAAAGACTAAGGAGAAGCAGGATCCCCATCTTAAAAGTTCGTTGGAACTCAAGGCACGGGCCTCAATACACTTGGGAGCGAGAGGATTATATGAAACTCAAATATCCACACCTCTTCGCCAAAAATTACAAAGCATGTACAATAATAAATATAACATCAATAAAAATAATTAAATAAATATAAATAAGTTAAAATATAAAACATATAAAAATAAACTCATAAAAGTAATTAAAACTTTGTAATTAAAAGATTTAAACAAAATCACCAATTATACAAAATTTATTTAAACAAATTACACTTAATTATTCAAAAAAAAAAAAAGAAAATCCCCCCGCCTCTATGGCCGGCCACCCTACCCCCCCCCCCCCCCCTCATAATTCTCTTGCCTCCTTCTCTTCCCAAGAAACCACCCCTTGATCTCCCCCATGTCCTATAAAATCCCCCTTCCTCTCTTCATCACTTCCTTTACCACCACACTTAATCTCTTCTCTTTTCTCTCTTCTTTCACCACTAAAAATCTCCCAAGAACAACAAGAATTGTTCATCTTGTGAAGATCCAACACCAAACCAAAGGCAAGAGTTGGTAAGATGATCACAAAACACTCATGATAATCTCATCCATCAAGATGAGAAAATGTTTAAGGAAAGGAAACAAGGCATTCCTAGCACATATAATCAATAAGAAAACCTGTGAGAAAAACATTCAAGAAATTCCCGTCGTACGAGACTTTCTTGAAGTATTTCCGAAAGATTTGCCATGATTACCCCCGAATCGGCAAGTCGAATTCCATATCGATCTAGTCCGTGGAGCAGCTCTCGTGGCGAAAGCACCATATCGACTGGCCTTATCAGAAATGCAACAGCTGTCGGCACAACTACAAGAACTACTCGACAAAGGTTTCATTCAACCAAGTTCATCCCCTTGGGGAGCCCCAGTTCTTTTCGTCAAAAAGAAGGACGGGTCGCTACGAATGTGTACCGACTATCGGGAACTCAACAAGTTAACTATCAAGAACCGATACCCTCTCCCTCGAATCGATGATCTGTTCGACCAACTTGAAGGCGCCAAATATATTTCAAAAATCGATCTTCGCTCGGGATATCACCAACTGAGAGTTCGCGAAGAAGACGTCCCCAAGACCACCTTTAGAACCCGCTATAGACATTATGAGTTCTTAGTTATGCCTTTTGGGTTGACTAATGCTCCAGCAGTATTTATGGACTTAATGAATAGGGTCTGTAGACCATATTTAGATAAGTTTGCAATAGTGTTCATAGACGACATTCTTATCTATTCGCGAAGCAAGGAAGATCATGAGCAGCATTTGAAATTAATCTTAACACTACTCAAGGACCAGAAGTTGTATGCCAAATTCTCCAAGTGTGAATTTTGGATCCGAGAAGTACGCCTCCTTGGTCACGTATTTAATTCAAATGGAATTCATGTCGATCCAGCAAAGATCGAGGCAATCAAAAAGTGGGAACCACCAAAGACGCCAACTGAGATTCGACAATTTCTTGGTTTAGCAGGATATTATAGGCGATTCATCGAAAACTTTTCACGCGTGGCTCAACCATTAACGACTCTGACTCAGAAGGATAAGAAATTCATTTGGGGAGATATGCAAGAAGAAGCCATTCAAACCTTAAAGCAGAAACTATGCAACGCACCTATCTTGGCATTGCCAACTGGATGAGAAAACTTTGTGGTCTATTGCGACGCATCACACCAAGGGTTAGGATGTGTTTTAATGCAAAAAGACAAAGTTATCGCCTACGCTTCGAGACAATTGAAGATTCATGAGAAAAACTACACTACTCATGATTTGGAGTTAGGAGCGGTAGTGTTTGCACTCAAAATATGGAGACACTATTTATATGGCACCAAGTGTACCGTCTACACCAACCATAAGAGTCTCTAGCATATTTTTGATCAAAAGATGCTCAATATGAAACAAAGGCGATGGGTAGAACTACTCAATGATTATGATTGCGAAATCAAATATCACCCAGGCAAGGCCAATGTGGTAGCCAACGCGTTGAGTAGGAAGGAAAGAGTAAAACCAACGCGAGTACGAGCATGGGGAGCTGTTGTGCAAACAAGTCTGAAAGGAAGGATCCTTGAATCTCAGGAGCAAGCATTAAAAGCAGAAAATCTAAAAGAGGAAAACCTCCGTCATTTGGAGCACATATTCGAAATTGGAATTGATGGAGTACGTTACTTCGAAAAGAAGGTTTGGATACCCAAGGCGAATAACATTCGGTTAACGATATTGGATGAGGCACATAAGTCTAAGTATTCTATTCATCCCGGAGCCGATAAAATGTACAAGGATTCGAAGGAATACTATTGGTGGCCCGGAATGAAGAAGGATGTCGCCCTATACGTGGGGAAATGTTTGACTTGTGCAAGGATTAAGGCAGAACACCAGAAACCCTATGGATTACTGCAGCAACCTGAAATCCGGGAATGGAAATGGGAACATATAGCTATGGATTTTATGACTAAGTTACCCCGATCCACTAAAGGGTACGATTCCATCTAGGTAGTAGTAGACCAGCTTACGAAGTCAGCTCATTTCCTACCCGTTCTTAAAGATTACAAGATGGAAAAGCTGGCACGAATCTACATCAACGAGATCGTCATGCGTCATGGAGTGCCCATCTCTATCATCTCGGATAGGGATAGTCGCTTCACTTCCCGATTTTGGCAATCACTTCAGAAAGTATTGGGAACGCGAGTCAATTTAAGCACCTCTTACCACCCCCAAACAGACGGACAATCGGAAAGGACTATTCAAACGCTGGAAGATATGTTACGTGCTTGTGTGTTAGATTATGGTGGGTGCTGGGACTCGCATTTGCCACTGGTTGAATTTTCATACAATAATGGTTATCACACCAGTATCCAGTGTGCACCTTATGAAGCATTCTACGGACGCAAATGTAGATCCCCGCTCAGCTGGTTGGAAATTGGAGACCGACAATTGTCCAGACCAGACGTCGTACAGGAAACCACTGATAAGATAAAGATTATCAGGGAAAGGCTCAAAACCACTAGGGACCGACAAAAGAGCTACGCCGACAATCGCAGGAAATCCCTAGAGTTTCAATGGACAGTGCGTTTTGGGAAAAAGAACAAATTAAGTCCCAGGTACGTTGGGCCATTCGAGATAATCGAAAGGATTGGACCGGTAGCCTATAAGCTAAAACTGCCACAAGAACTGAGCGCCATCCATGACACGTTCCATGTGTCGAATTTAAAGAAATGCCAAACGGAGGAAACCTTAGTATTACCCTTAAAAGATGTGCAAGTTGATGACCGGTTGCACTTTGTAGAAGAACCAATCGAAATCCTTGACCGGGAGGTCAAAAGACTAAGGAGAAGCAAGATCCCCATCTTAAAAATTCGTTGAAACTCAAGGCACGGGCCTGAATACACTTGGGAGCGAGAGGATTATATGAAACTCAAATATCCACACCTCTTCGCCAAAAAGCATGTCCAAGACGTCAACGATTAATTTCGGGACGAAATTCTTTTAATCAGGGGAGACTGTGACATTCGGCAACAAATTTCCCAGGTTAGCCATTAGAAATCCTAATTTTAAGCCTAGTATGACTAAAAATAGTATTTATGACTTAAATACATCCATAATAATATTAGATTTCGTAGAAATCCCGCCTATATGGTTAGAACCTTCCGGAGCTCGAAAAATCGAATTATTAAAAGTCAAGAATTACAAATCATATACAATAATAATAATAATAACAATAAAAATAATTAAATACATCATAATAAATATAAATAAGTTAAAATATAAAACATATATATAAACTCATCAAAATAATTAAAACTTTGTTAATTAAAAGATTTAAACAAAATCACTATTTATACAAATTTATTTAAACTAATTACACATAATTTATAAAAAATAAAAAATAAAAGAAACCCCCCATCTCTTTTCTCTTGCCTCCTTCTCTTCCCAAGAACCACCACTTGATCTCCCCCATGCTCTATATAAGCCTCCTACTACTCCTTATCATTTCCTTTACCACCACACTCCATCTCTTCTATTTTCTCTCTTCTTCTTTCACCAACAAAAATCTCCCAAGAACATCCAAGTGTTGATCATCTTTTGAAGATCAAACACTAAATCAAAGAAAAGAGTTGGTAAGATGATCATAAAACACTCATCCCTACTCTTCTACCTTTCTTCTCTTCTTCTTTCTTCTTTCTTTTATTTATTTTCTTTGTTGTTCATCTTATTTCCTTTATTTATATATATATAATCATGTAAATATAAACATCCCACCAATGTTGTAAGGAGCACATGAAATGTGCATCATCCTACCGTTGTTGTATGGAACTTAATCAACTAAAAATCAAGAAAATAAGACTTTGATCATGCATGTGTTTCATCTTAACAAATGTTGTAAGGAACACATAAAATGTGTATCATCCTACCATTGTTATAAGAACACATGGATTATCAAAGCTTATACTCATACAATATGATTATTCATGAATATAAACATGTTATATTAAAGTTATGACCCATAAGCAAAAAGAATCACAAATCTAGCAGAATCTGATGTTAGAACTCCCCACTTGTTTTTATTATATCTGGAGTTCTAGGTATCAAAATCAGTTGATTCTTTTTGCTAATCTTAGTTTAAAGTGTTACCTTTCATTTAAACCTTGATTCACTAATTTTCATGAACGTTTGATCCTTCAAACATATTTAAAAAGACCCATATGTTGAATCTGGAAATCTGGCAGATTTAGAAGGGTACACTTTAAACGCGTGTAACTTACTCATTCTTGGGTCAAAATACGTCTAGTTTTTTTTAAAAGTTTAATATTTGAGTGGTGGTTATTTCCCAGTTTGAATCATGTAAAAAGGAGGTCGTATGAGCCCTAAAAAGACGTTTTAGTAACAACATGTCATCCAGACACTGATCAGTGGACATCCTATACACTTTTAATTATTAAAAATACCAAACATGGATTATAAATTCTTATATTTTTACTGGACATTCTAGAAACATGTAGTAAGATTATATTAAAATATCAAGCCTTAATATGACTCCTAAATAACAGTTTTTAATTTTTAAAGTTCAACTCAAAGAACTGAAAATTTCAGTGAACACTTATGAATAATGGAAAAATAGAGACAACCTTTAACTATTTAAATAAATAAGTTAACAACAAATAAATAATACAAAATAATAAATAAAATAAGTCTAATAGAGCTACATACCTTTTTATATTAGGAAAGGAGCTTCGGTAGGAACAAGAAATCCTTACAAGAAAACACCTTTGCATACCGAGTGAGTATCATAGCCCCTTTTTACCGTATTTCATATTATTTTGGGGTGAAAGCATGTGTATACGTTTCATGAAAAGTTTATTGCCTATCTTCTTATTTATTTCAAATATTATTTTGAGCACTTATGGTATTATTCTTTGATGTGCTTGGGTGATCGTTGTAAGGCCCTTTCGTTGGACATTATTCCTTAACTCCGCTAGTGAGCCGATGGTATTTGTAAGTAGCGCTATTTGGAGATTCCGACGTCTCCCATTTATGGTTGACGAACTATAGATGTACTTTACCACTACTAACGTCATTTAATATAGGCGTTAGGTTTATCATGGGCAATTGGTTGTCGGCTAGGTTGGATAATGGCTCAAGCAACAATCATCATAGTCTATTACTACCATGTGCAACGTATTGGGCAATATAATACATCTTCTATCATTATTTCATACTTGGATTTTTATACAAAAACTTCCATCAATTATTTAAACTTTTCTCATTTAAAAGATATTTTGTGCATATATTAAAAACCTATGAACTCACCAACTCTAGTAGTTGACCGTTTTCTTTCTTTTACCCGTGCTTTCAGGTGATCGCCGTTAGGTACCTTATGCATACAAACATGATGTGTGGCATCTTCATCTTCATCGTCACGTTTTATAAAAGCAATATCTATTTTATTTTCGCATCGTACAAGACAATGTCATTTAATTTTTATTCGATTATGTAACTTTTATTTATCTTTTACCCGAACTACTTATTTTTGTTAAGTCAATATAATGGTTATTGTCTATTTACCTTGTGCGATGATATCTTGTGCTGTGACAACTCGTGTTTCCGCTTTAGCGGGGTGTGACATGTTTCTTGCAAAAGACTTGACCAAGACATGGGACTCATTCACCAAGTCAAGAAGCAAGGCAAAATGGGGCCTCCCCCCTCACCAATTTCGTTCAAGGAGGTCCCAAGGGAGGGGCCTCCCTCTTGTTCTTGGTTGCTTGGTTGTTTAAGTCTTGATGCATGATCCTTTTGCAGCATATTCATGCTACCACCTTTTCTATTCTTCAAGAATTGTTCTAAGTGTTCTAAGAAGCTTGAATACATCCTTACTCTATAGCAGTGGTGTTCTTCAAGTAAGCAAAGTCTGATACTAGAATACATACTCATATACATACATAGTAAGTTGAAGAAGAAGAACAAGAGGTTGTTGCTTGCTTGCTTGAATTTCAAGGGTTGGATAGACTAGCATCTTGGAGGTGTTGGACTCATTGATTTGTGGATACCTTGGATGAAGTCTCTACTTGGCTTCTCATTGATCAACCACTTCACCAATGGTTTAATCACGCTACAAAGGTTGTAGTTCTAAACACCCTATGGTTGTTTTGTTTTCTTAAAGCTTGCATATGGATCATTGGTGGAAAATTTTAAAAGGTTTAAAATTGTTGTTCATGCTTCCGTTGCTAAAATATATTTTGAAAAACCGAACAAACCCCAATAGAAGCTTCCATTAATGGTGAAATTGGGGAAACCCAACAAAAATCTCAAATCCAAGTCAATAACCTACTTGAATCTCATCCAATAACATTAAAATTAACTATTCCATGCTAAACATTACAAAATCTAAGCAAACAAAACTGAAATTGAAAGAAAAGATGAAGGAAAGCTTAAACCCTTAAGGAATCCCAATGGAGAAGATGAAGATGGAGCTTCCAAGTCAAGATCCAAGCTCCAAATCTTGTTTCCTTTGGACGTATCCTTTGAAATTTTGACTTGAAACTCTAGAAAATGTGAAGAAAATCGCCTCTCCCCAAGGTTTTAGGGCTGAAATCGAGTTATATGTAAAAAGGGGGTGAAAAGATGCTTAAATATGCCATTAGCGTCCGGCACTTGTACGGCTGTACAAAACACTTTACCAGGCCATACAAACAGGTCTGGTACATGCTATTTTTCATTTCTTGCAAAATTTGATGATTTTCTTTCCTTTGGTCTTGGACAAGCATTTAAGACCTGAGAATTCAAAAATGTTTAATTAAGCATCAATTATGACCATATAACTCAGAAAATCATACGAAAATATCAGATACCGCCCCGAAATAAGTATTCAATTTGGGCGATATCAAACATGCATGTGCTTATCTCTATATTATGTTTATTATTATGATGAAAAAAAATGATGAAAGTGGTAGGTGATGAACAAGAACTCTAAGAACATCAAAAACTAAAAATACATAATACATACATATATATATATATATATTTACAAGAGCATGATGGTGAAACAAAATAATCTTCTATTTTTCGTTATTTTTCCAAAAATATTTATATATTTATGAATGCATGCAAATATTCATCCTTATACATAGATATATACTACATGCATGTAAAATTATCTATTTATTTCAAAATAATCATGCATATATATATACATGTCTGTACATGATCACTTGAAAAACTCTATTTTAAAATCTTATATTATATATGTGTGCAAAAATTATTTAAGAACTATACATTACATATGAGCGTGCATGTTTACTTAAAACTATATATGCATGCAATACTTATTTTCTCACATAAAATATATATGCGTTAAGTGAGTGTATGACTTTATTATAAACAAATATGTAATATATAAGTATAATATATGGCATGCATGCTCACTTAATTTTGAACAATCATATGCATGTGTTTATTTACTTATTTATTTAAAAACAACAATATATATCTTTTAATGAATAAGATACTTATATACATAAAAGTGTGTCTACTTATATATTTCAAATCATTGCATAAATAAGTGCATGTCCATATTTATAGTAAAGCATAGTATAAAATAAGATAGTAAAACACAAAAATACTATTTTTATCAAAAACTATGTATAAAATATAAACACCATCATGATAACTTCAAAGAAAACACAATAAAGAAACCTTGCGGTAGACGTGAACGTAATAGGTTAATGGCGCGTCAAGGAACTAAGGACCACTAGGACTTTCATACTCTTCGTGCTACAAATCAAAGTGAGTGTCCACAACCCCCACTTTTAAATATGATTACTCAAATATTTGGGGTGAAAGCATGAATAGAAATTTATTTACAAATATTGATTGTTATGACAAATGTTATCCAAAATAATGTGCACTATGGTAGTATGCTTGATGTACTCGAGTTCTCAATAAAGTCCTGCAAAAGCTAGACATTATCCATTAACTCTACCAAGGGAGCCTGTGGTATTTGTAGGTAGCGCCATTTGGGGTCTACACTCCCCACTTATGGTTGACGAACTATAGGTGTACTTTACCATCCGATAACGTCTAACGAGGCGTTAGGTTTAAACTGGGCACATGTGTCATAAGATTGGTAATGGCTCAAGTAAAGAAAAACATCAAAGTATATTTAAATACCTTGTGCATTCAATTTTACAAAAATTTAGGTTGGACAAAAGTTTCCTCCTTCATAGATTTTGATGGGCAAAAGTCCCCATCACAAATATTGTTGCATCAAATCTTTATTTTGTGCATTTAAAACCTGTGTCCTCACCAACTCTCGTAGTTGACCCTTCTTTATTCATGCCTTTCAAGAAACCGTCGGTAGGTCTTACAGCACTTAAGAAGCATGCCACGTGTGGACATTTCTAACGAATTTCCAATCGCTTGTTTTTATTCATGCAAAAACAATTTAAATTTCTGTATTGTGACTTGGATTCTGGTACCCTCTTTTAAATTTTAAATTTATTAGTTATGATTGGAAATTACCTATTACCTAGTGCTATGAGACTTCTTACTATGACGCCTCGTGTTTCCTCTTTGGCAGGGTGTGACAACCATTAACATTAACACGAAACCAACCAACAAACAAAAGAGTGTTCCTCAAAAGCAAACAACAACATGCACCCAAAAGTAACCTATACTCGCTAGGCACTAACGCTCTCCTTCACATAGTAAACATAACACAAGGTTAGCTATAAATAGCTAGTGAGAACAGATTCAAACACAAGTATCAATACAGTATAACACAAAGTAGGAATAAGAAAATAATGCTATTCTATCACAAAGTGGAGTGTTGACAAGATCAGTAAGCATCATACCTCGCGGGATAGCTAATCCAGCTCAACGATCCTAATTGTGGTATTAAACACAACCAACCATGCTAGTGGGTGGGAGAGAAGCAGTCCACCAAGCATCGTTATCGAGCCAACAGCTCTCTTAGGATCAGCGGGTAGCCAAGTGCCCCTGATATCAAGGAATGACGGTCATGCAGAACCCGAATTGATCCCAACCCATGAGTCTACCAGAATCATCAATCCCGACCCGTAAGTCTGCAAGAATCCAGCCGTATAGGTGTCCCCACCAGAAGGATCTACCGGGACTCAATCATAACAGCTGACCTTAATCACACACCGCACAACTATATAAAGAGTCAATAAAATTCGGGAAAAATTCAAATACCACAAATGATTCATTTAGGATCCAATAACATGCATGCAACTTGAAAATCGTAGATATTCAACACTCGAAATAATACCTTGTGCTTACACATGTGAATACATGGATAGCTCATCAAGTCAAAACTATATACTCCTTACTCACTTCTATGCCATAAATCAGAATGTTCAATGTATATATACCAAGTGGTTATATTGATATTTTGTGAATTATGACATTAATATGTTTATTAATTCCTGATTTATCGAGACTCATGAAAGTGTACTCACCTTGCTCCAAGATACTTGAAACAATCTTCTAATGATGCCTTTAGTCCAACTATCAACTTATAATAACATATCTTGCACCAATAACAAAGAACAACAAAGCATTCTTCTAATATAGGGATCCCACCACGATCATTTAATGGTTCACACCATGATGAGCTTGCAGTCTCGAACTGTAGGGCTCTTCACAACCTAAAACCATTCCAAACTCGAACTGTAGGGCTCTTCACAATCAATACAAGATTTAGGATAGGTTAATTCAATTTGACCCATTTAAACACTTTTGCTAAACTCAACAAATTTCACAACTACTATTGCTAATTCAAGTTCATAACAATCCTTACTGAAGTTCTTGGATAAATTCTCCCAAAATCAGACACAGGAACTAAGTGTGTGAGTGTGTACATATATATATATATATATAAATATATATATATATATATATATATATATATATATATATATCTGTGTGTGTGTGTGTAAACAAGGGATGGGGGGTTTAAAAAAAGAACCAACTATAGGGTTATTGTTAGTCCCATATTTAGTACGCAACAATAAATGTTTGTAGAAGGGGGATTTGAATACAAACTCTAGCTTTTAAAAATTAAAGATGCACGATTATACTTTTATATAATTCTTATTGATAATGAATCTAGAATTACATGTACTAGAAGCGGAAGTTCTAAGTACAATGAAAGGTGACAATAATTTATCTAACACATATATAAGCTATTTCTAAAACAACTAATGTTAAAAAGTTCAACACATGAACGAGTTTGTTTCTACACACTATGCTAACTCAAAAAACTTGTTCTTGCTTAAAAGCTTGAACTTGCTTCTTGAATCTTCTGTAGATCTCAACTTATTAGATTGAGGTGTAGTGTGATACTTTGCATGTCCAACATGCATTAGTATATATAGAGGCTTTGGCATCCGGTTAGCTAAGAGAAAGAAGACAAAAGGGCTCAAGAAAATAATATTATAATTATAAAGTTAGTGGGTGAAAAGTAAACTTACTTTAATCAAGTATTGTGTAGAGTAAGTTTACTTTTCAGAAAAGGTGCAGCCCACTCACATTATAATAATATTATTTTCTATGTTTTTTTCCTCGGAAGTTTAAACTTCTCTTTCTATGATTGCACTTTTATCCACAACCAAGTGTTCTTCTAATTTGAATTTACCAAGTATAGAGTTGTCATCCATACTTAGTTGTTGAAACAAACTTCGAGATCTTTTTATCTTTCTCCTTTTCTAGAGGATAACATTGATCCCTTTTGTCTCTTACTTGATCCAAAAGGTGCTTTAAACTTTTATAAAGAAAGATTTAAAGGCATACAAGAACAAGACATGTTCTGTCTTTGAATTAAGAATAAATACAAAGTATAAAGTGAGTTGATATAACATATTTCGCGACTCAGCTTACAAAATGTACTAAACTGTAACTGTAGGTTTACTCAACCTAGATGCTCAGCTGGTCATATGAAATGACTCAGTTGATAATAGATGCTCTATGATCAGCTAATCAATTGTTAAACTTGTTAAAGGTGTAAGTAAATCAATCTAGATGATCAGTTGATCAAGAATGCTCAGCTGATCATTCAGGGTGATTAGCTTATTAAAAACAAAGATTAGCGTTAGAAGTTTACTTAACTGAAGTGAGAAGGTCTCAACGGATCAACTGTTATTCCTTTGCTGATGCTTGTAAGTGCTCAGCTAATGATTTTGTAGCATTAACTTTGGTAGACAGTACTAACTTTTGAAGGCAGTACTAACTTTGAAAACAATACTTAACTTTGGAAGGAAGTACTAACTTTGGAAAACAGCACTAACTTTGGAAGGTAGTACTAACTTTGGGAAGCAATACTAACTTTGGAAAGCATTACTAACTTTGGGAAATATTACTAACTTTGGAAAGCAGTTTTTAACTTTGGAAGGTAGTACTAACTTTGTAAGGCAATACTAACTTTGGAAAGCAGTACTAACTCTGGAAAGCAGTATTAACCTAGTAAAGCAGCATTAACCTTGTTGAGCAGTTGTAACCTTGTTGAGCAGTATTAACCATGTAGAGCAGTTGTAACCCTGACTCGCTGCTGTCCAGTCCAAGCCTTCCATTTCCATTATGTCTGCTTGCGATTCGCCCTAGTCCATAAAGAAAGTAGGAAATGATGGAAAAAAGTCTTCCAATCTCTTAGTCTAGTGTTGCATTCTTCCAAGATCTTTTGCAAACGCGCGGATCTGTCTTTCTGGCTTCTGGCCTACTCAATTGTGGTTGTTGAGCAGTATTAACCATGTTTAGTAGTTGTCCTCAATTGATCTCCTTCGTTCGATACTTGGTACTTAGATGATCCTCAGCATATACTTTGTACTTAGAGATTTCTTCAAGACTGGTTCAAGCAACACATGTTTGAAAACAATCTAAGTCATACTGAATGTATGGTTTGGTTATCATCAAATCTTATATGTTTCAATAGTCAGGTTTGATTATTACAGTGAAGTGCTTATCTCCCAACAATCTCCCCCTATTTGATGATGAGAAAACCTTTTCCTTTTTGAAGAATCAGTTTGACTTCAAATAAAATAAAGATAATTACTTTTAAGTGCAATTGGTACCTAGCTATCTGTTTTTGGTAGCTCTTTTTATTTAAACCTTGTTCTGTTTTTGGTTTCTTTTCTGATGTTCCCTTTTGTTCTATTTTTGGGAATCTTTTTTGTATTTGTATTTCTATTTTTATGTTCTTTTTGATTTTCTGTATTTACACTTAGTTAGCTATTACTAAGAGTCATTTATATGCAATTGCAAAGTGGTCCATGATCAAAACATTGAGCTATATTACAAACAAAGAAATACAAGACAATTTGTACATAAGAGAAATACAAACTAAGCTAAGCTATCCTAACAAAGCAAAGGAACAGAGCTAAAAATACTTACAAAGGGAAATATTTATACAAAGTGATAACAAGAAAAGTTTCAAGAGAACAGGAAGTTAAGGCTAGTCTTCAATCTTCCCACCATTTTTCTTCTTTAACTCCTAGAAAGGCTTGATCAAGTGGATCATCAGCAGCAAGTGCAGAGCATTGTGCTTCCACTAACGCTTCAAAATTATAACTTCCAGTTCTGACTTTTGTAATGACCTTAACTAGAAAGAGAAAGTTTTTGTTGGCTTTAAAGATCTCAGACTACCTGAAGAAGCGCCAACTACCACTTCTGTCAAGGAAGAATATGTTGGAATCTGCCTACCGACACACGTAGGCCGGCATCACTGCCGATGAAGCGCGGGCCTATTGGGTCACACGCCAAGTTTCAATCTCGACAGCCTACTATAAGAGGAAAGAGTCAAAATGGTCAAATTCCACTTGACCTAATCTTCACGACCGTGAAGGATGCTCCACGGGTCGTGAAGCAGCTCGTGTCTACGAGTCCTGTCGTGGGCCGCAAGGTTTGTGAAACCCCAGGGCTTCACGACCCTACATGGCCTGTGAAGGAGGTCGTGAAGGCACAACCCTCACGATTCTTGCACGGCGCGGCACGGATTGTGGAGGATTAATGGCCTTTCATGGCGCATTTATCCTTCATAGCCCGTGAGAGCCCGTGAAGAAGTCTTAAAGGAAGAATTCCAAGTAACACTTGTGTTTCATTGGACCATTTGAGTTGGTCCAATGATATGGTGCCATTGGGGTCCGACTCTGGCTCTTTTGAACAGACTAGAGGCCTTTAAAAGAGGGTCTCATTGTTCATTCAAGACTCTTGGTCTATTTTGTGCAAGACATATACTTGTGAGTTCTTCCATTGAGAGAGTGCATGATCAAGTGTTGGTGGTTTATGCACATCCCAAGTTTGATTTGTTCCAGCTTCTTTGGTTTGCTAGTACAAAGAGATTGAAGACTTTCTTGGTGTGGACTTGCATTATGGCTTGGAGCCTTTTGATTCAAGCATACATCCCAAGTTCGATTTGTTCCAGCTTATTATGAAAGTCTTCAAGGGTATGATTTGATTCCTTTCTTTTCTTTGTACTTGTTTTGGTTGCATGTTTGTTCTTACAAGTTTTCACCACCATTGGGACTTCATGGGATCGTTTTTGTGTGTTTTGTTGCTTACGTTGCGTCCTTTGATCCCCATGGAATCCAAACAGTGGTATCAGAGCCATACTTGTAAGATGGATGCACCTTTGTGGCTTGAAAATCCATATTTTCGATTTTGGACATTCTGTCCAGAAGGTCTTCACGGGCCGTGGAGCTTGCTTCACGGGTCGTGAAGGCCACACGACCAATCTGGTGGGTGGTGGCCGTGAAATGTTTTTAATCTGTTTAACGAGTCGTGAAGCGTACTGCCTTCATGGCTCGTGAGGGCCCGTGAAGAGCAGTAGCTCGTGAAGGCATCATGAACAGGCTGTTATTGGCCTTTTTGAAAAAGAAAACTTAATCTGGATTTTAGCATTTGGTTTTGGTGTTTCCAGAATCATTTTAGGCTTTTTAGCCTTGTAGATTAAGCCCCATAATATCCTAGTTCTTATATATGTATGTATTGGGTGGTTTTGGCCTAAAATGCACACATGCATACATGTGTATTGTGTATATATGAATATGGATTTCAAAGTGTTTGGAATCCTAATGCATATGTACAAGGTTTATTCTTGTGCCTTTAGTTTTGAATAAACTTAATTGGGATATTGTTGTGTGCATGGTTTGGTGTGGCACACCATGCTTTGTGGTTGTTTCTTTTTTGTGAGCACCTATTTGAGCCTAGACCTTTGTGTGGTTGTTTGGTTGCTTTATTTATTGTTCTTTCATTTGGTGGTTTGTACCACTTTGGTTTGTAATAATTTATTTAATTTGGTTTGTAATAATACTTATTTGTGGCTTGCACGCCAAAGTATTTATTCTTTGTAATTTGTAAATTAGCTTAGAATAGATTGTGTGGCTTGCATGCCATTTCTCTTTAAATTATGTATGTATTTTGAAGAGAAGACTGGAGGCACCAACGGGAGTCTTGGAAGACATCTTGGCTATCTCGGATCCGGAGGCGCGGGATCGAGTGGGAGCACGCCACGAAGTCTTAGATTCCTTGTCCTTAGTAGACATAGTTCCTCGGTTGGCTCACTGGGGAACACTTAGGTTGGCTCAAATCGGTTTTGTATGCGTGGTTGTGTAGTTTTATTTATTTATTTTCTTGCGTGGTTGAAGGATCTTCGCATGCTAGAATATCTTTTGAATAATTGTAAAACTATATGGTTTTCCTTAATTGGTTAACAAACGCCGCTCGCTCACATGATTGACAAACGAATATAAAGTGTTTATGTTCAAATGGTGAAAAATGCGTTTTGTCACTTATTTGTTAATCAAAACGAAAAGAGGTTTTTAACCGGAAAAACAAAAGTCCTGTTCTTCTTAAAAATGTAAATCACACGCCATCCAAAAGATTACACCACCCGAATCTAATGAAGCATGGGACAATTGTCGAGCTTAGCACGAGTTGTTCCATGTGGACTTGTGTGGAAGGTGCATGTGGCATCTTGAAATTTTTGGTTGTCGAGCTTAGCACGAGCCAATTATTGTCAAGGGCATCATCGTGTATCTTGTTGGAAGATTTACAATTCCAATTTAATACACCTTGATAATTGTCGTGCCTATACCGAGTTATCAAAGCAGCTTATTGAGGAATCGGTGTGGGAAGGGATCAAACATGCCAAACCGGTGCTATGAGTACCGATGGATCCCACGATTGCCTAAGAGTTGCAATCACAGATTGCAATTGGTAAAGCGTTTACCGACCTAAATACCTTCACGAAGTGATCCGCGGTAAACCCGTCATGTAGTGAAGTTATGTTAGGTTCTTAGCCCTTGTTAAATTTAAGTGTTAAACTATTGGGTAATTATTTAACAAGGATTAAAATATGTCGAGTACTAAGAAGAAGTAGGGACTTGGTTGATGGGGAAAACTATATAGTTAATTGTTTCGCACATGATACATCAGGCCTCGTGCAGGTACTAAGAAGAAGTAGGGACTTGGTTGATGGGGAGCTAGATCTCATCATGGGAAACAAGGTAGTTGTCCCGGTTGAGAAGATAGGGAGCATGGACCTCGCCTTCCATCCGGCTTATTTATTACTTTATTAAATGTATCTTATTCGCCCTGCGTGGCAAGAAACATTTTATCATTTTATGCACTTGTTGACGATGGATTTAATTTTAATTTCTCTAATGGAATTATTTCATGCTTTAAGAATGATTTATTTTATTTTAAAGCACATCCATGTCGTGACATATATGAGACATGTGTATGCTTGCAAAGTAATCGATCAATCATGAATGTTGGTTCTAAATCCAAATGTGATTTGGATAGTTATCTTTATGGCATGGTCGTTTAGGCCACATAAACAAGAAATGCATCGCCAAGCTCCAAGCGGATGGGATCTTGGAATCATTTGACCATGGGTCAGATGATGTATGTGAATCTTGCTTATTGGGCAAAATGACCAAAGCACCCTTCACCGGCGTCTGTGAGAGGGGCAAAGACTTGTTAGATATCGTTCGCACGGATGTGTATGGTCCGGTCAAGCATGTCACTAGGGATAACTCAAGGTACTTCGTAAAATTTACCTATGATTTTAGTAGGTATGGGTATGTCTACTTGGTGACACAAAAGTCGGAAACCTTTGAGGTTTTCAAGACTTTCAAAAATGAAGTTGAGAACCAATTGGGTAAACGAATTAAGATGCTCAGATCGGATCGTGGTGGTGAGTATCTAAGTTCAGAATTCCGTGACTATCTAAAAGATTGTGGAATTGTTTCGCAATTGACACCTCCTAGGACACCACAATTAAATGGTGTCACCGAGAGGAGGAACCAGACATTGTTGGATATGGTCCGGTGTATGATGAGTCGTACGGATGTACCCATTAGCTTTTGGGGCTATGCATTGGAAACGGCCGTTAGAATCCTTAAACTCGTACCAAGTAAGAAGGTCAAGAAGACACCCTTTGAGATGTGGCATGGAAAGGTTCCATCGCTTTCATATATAAAGGTTTGGGGTTGTCCTGCCTACGTGAGACGTGAGGTGGAGGACAAATTGGAACCCCGAGCCGAGAGGTGTTTGTTCATTGGATATCCTGCCGGGTCTATGGGATATTTTTTTGTTGAACAAGGTATTCATTGAACAAGGTATTTGTTGCTCGGAGGGCCGTCTTCCTTGAAAGGGAGATGCTATCCAAAGACGCTAGTGGGAGAAAGGTTGATCTTGAAGAAATTCAAGAACCTTCCAATGACCAACCTGAAGTTGGCGCTAGTTCACAAGATGATTCTCAGCACGGCACTGCTGGAGAACCTGACACGGATCCTTTACCTCTTAGGAGATCCGGTAGGAGTCGCTATGAGCTAGAGAGATATGGGTTTCTCATGTCCGAGGGCTACGACCTAGTGGTGGATCATGATGAACCGTCTTCTTATCAGGACGCCATGGTGGGCCCTGAGTCCGCTAGGTGGAAAGAGGCAATGGAGTCCGAGATGCAATCTATGTCGGATAACCAAGTCTAGGATTTGGTAGATCCTATACTCGGGTGTAGACCCGTGGGGTGCAAATGGGTCTTTAAGAAAAAAGACTGGCATAGATGGAGAGGTACACACCTTCAAAGCCCGACCAGTGGCTAAGGGTCTCACACAAACTCATGGTGTATACTATGATGAAACCTTTTCCCCGGTGGCTATGTTGAAGTCTATCCGGATACTCATGGCAATTGCCGCATTTCATGATTATAAGATTTGGCAAATGGATGTAAAAACGGTGTTCCTTAATGGGACACTTAGCGAGGAAGTCTACATGACTCAACCCGAGGGTTTTGTACATGCCAAGCATCCGGATAAGGTCTGCAAGCTTAAGAAGTCCATTTATGGACTTAAGCAAGCATCGCGTAGTTGGAACCTGTGTTTTGATGAGAAGGTCAAAGAGTTTGGCTTTTCGAAAAGCAAGGATGAGCCATGCGTAAATGTCAGGGCTAGTGGGAGCATAGTTGTGTTCCTAGTCTTGTATGTCGATGACATACTCCTCATTGGGAACGATGTCCCGACCCTTCAAGGTGTAAAAACTTGGTTAGGTAATTGTTTTTCAATAAAGAATATAGGAGATGCGACTTATATTCTTGGGATCAAAATCTATAGAGATAGATCCAAGAGGCTAATTGGGCTTAGCCAAAGTACATACGTTGACAAAGTCCTAAAGCGGTTTAGGATAGAAGACTCCAAGAAGGGGTTCATTCCAATGTCACATGGTTTGGTATTGAGTAAGACTCAATCCCCTAGTTCCATAGAGGAACGGGAAGTAATGAAGCGAGTGCCATATGCTTCAGCTGTGGGCTCGATCATGTACGCCATGCTATGTACGAGGCCTGATGTATCGTGTGCCTTGAGCATGACGATTAGATATCAAGCCAACCCAGGCAAAGCTCATTGGACGGTGGTAAAGAGCATTCTTAAGTATCTTCGGAGGACTAAGGACATGTTCTTGGTGTACGGAGGTGAGGAAGAGCTTAGAGTAAAGGGTTACTCTGACGCAAGCTTCCAAACCGATAGGGATGATTGCCGATCACAATCGGGGTTTGTATTTCTATTAAATGGCGGTGCTATATCCTGGAGGAGCTCCAAGCAAGACACCGTGGCCGATTCCACTACCTAGTCGGAATACAGTGCGGCCAGTGATGCTGCTAAGAAGGCCGTATGGATGAGGAAATTTCTACTTGATCTGGGAGTGGTTCCAAGCATCAGCAACCCTGTTGAGATCTTCTGTGACAACGAGGGTGCCGTTGATTTAGCAAAGGAACCGAGGTCTCATCAACGCACGAGGCATATTACGCGGAAATATCATTTTATCCGGGACGTGGTCAAGAACGGAGACATCGTCGTTAGCAAAGTACACAAAGATAGCAATTTGGCGGATCCATTCACCAAACCGTTGTCACAAGCTAAGCACGATGCCCACACATGTGCTATTGGGATTAGATTTGCTAGTGACTTGGTTTGAGTTGTATATTGGTTATTGTATTCGATGTATTTACTATGTTATTGGGATCATTAAGCAATATTGTATTTTTGAATTTATTGACTATTAAATGGAGATTTAATGATACTCGTGTAGCGAATACTTTCTTTAAATCATTATTGTGTTCCAACATTGCATGTTTTATCTCTTCCTTGAATGTTTTACATTCTAAATAGTCCACGATCGGTCATTCTTCATGGAAGGAAGTATGAACGAAGATCGAGGGAAATGATTGGTAATAGTGTTCAATGGGATTGAATACAAGGGACGCAATATTTCGCCTATACTTGAAAAGAGTTCAAGTGATTGGACGACCCACACCTGATCTTACTTCATGGTACATGTCAAGAGTACATCAGGATGATAATATCTTTTATCCATAGACCGGAGATACATGTGTTTCAATATTTTGGTTTGCTTTATTCTGACTGCTTTCAAACGTAGTCCGTAACTGGCTATTATAAAGGAGGTATTTGGGTAAAGTATTGCCATTGTATTGGAGGCAATGTCGTCGAAGGAATTTGTTCCTCTGTTCAGAGAGATATCCCTGGGCCCCTCGATGATTGGGAGCTGACACCAAAAATTGCATGGCCATGCTCGAGCTTGCAATGATTGTTGATCAGTTGCAACTCACTTTTGGTCACCACCAATCTTGATCGAGAAACATAATCATGAACGATCGGAGAATGACTTTGTACAATGTCTTGTGTTCACTTGGATATCGCGAACAATAGGATGATTGATCACTTATCTATAGGACCATGTCAAACTCTTTTAGTTTTGACCTGGTACTTGTCAGGGATTACATACCCTGTGTTTAGTTGGGGGCAGGGATGCCTTGCTAGAGGCCGCTCCCTGTCTGTGGTGCCCATGGGTACGGTGTGTCATATGCAAGTGGGAGTTTGTTGGAATCTGCCCGCCGACACACGTAGGTAGGCATCACTGCCGATGAAGCGCGGGCCTATTGAGTTACACGCCAAGTTTCAATATCCACAGCCTACTATAAGAGGAAAGAGTCAAAATGGTCAAATTCCACTTGACCTAAGCTTCACGACCGTGAAGGATGCTCCATGGATCGTGAAGCAGCTCGTGTCCACGAGACCCGTCGTGGGCCGCATGGTTCGTGAAAGCCTAGGGCTTCACGACCCTACATGGCCCGTGAAGGAGGTCGTGAAGGCACAACCCTCACGATTCTTGCACGGTGCGGCACGGATCGTGGAGGATTAATGGCCGGTCGTGGCACATTTATCCTTCACGGCCCGTGAGAGCCCGTGAGGAAGTCATGAAGGCAGAATTCCAAGTGACACTTGTGTTTCATTGGACCATTTGAGTTGGTCCAATGATATGGTGCCATTGGGGTCCGACTCTGGCTCTTTTGAACAGACTAGAGGCCTTTAAAAGAGGGTCTCTTTGTTCATTCAAGACTCTTGGTATATTTTGTGCAAGACATATACTTCTGAGTTCTTCCATTGAGAGAGAGTGCAAGATCAAGTGTTGGTGGTTTGTGCACAAGTGTTTCTAAGGCTGTTCCAGAAGGAGCTCATCAAGTATTGGTGCTTCTTTGGTTTGCTAGTACAAAGAGATTGAAGACTTTCTTGGTGTGAACTTGCATTTGGGCTTGGAGCCTTTTGTTTCAAGCATAAATCCCAAGTTCGATTTGTTCCAGCTTATTATCAAAGTCTTCATGGGTATGATTTGATTCCCTTCTTCTCTTTGTGCTTGTTTTGGTTGCATGTTTGTTCTTACAAGTTTTCACCAGCATTGGGACTTCATGGCATCGTTTTGTGTGTTTTGTTGCTTCTGTTGCGTGCTTTGATCCCTATGGAATCCCAACAGAAGATTCCTTCACCAAGTTTAGATATGAACATATATAGTTCTGGAGTTATGTTTAGTGGTATAGAAGTATCCAAATTTCCAATGTCTGAGCAATATTCATGATTTGGTTGAACCTCTCTTCGCTCAAATGGAAGAAATGGTTTGGAGCCTTTCTTGTGTAGTGTCCCAACTTGATAAACATGTCTATGGTAGTCATCCTTTGTGAAAACACCATGGGATACTGCTAGTGAAAGGTCTGATTTACCTCAAGTATGATGTAGAAAGGTTATGAGAAGAGAGAATCACACACACACTACACCTTGCCTAATGCTTTGATGTATTGAATATTTGATTGCAAAAGCTTACAAGGCCCTTGGCCATATGCCTATTTATAGGCAAAGCCTAGAACATGGTTTTTTCTACATTTTAACAAAAATAACAATCTCCTCCTAAATGGAGAGAAAGCCTATTACATTGAAATACAAAAAGAAATATATTACAATAACGATCTATTGCGAATGCCAAACATGACTTTCCACCTCCGGATAATCCGCCTGCTATCCAATGTCCTTTTGACAACTTCCATTGTCCTGACCAGTCCAGCCTTCTCCAATTCATTTAAAGATGTTTGCTCTTTTTCTTCCTTTTCTTGGAGTATGTGGTACACTATCTTAAGAATACCATGTGAGTATGCCATCATATCCTCCATTCTGATAAAGATCTTTCGTTTGCTTTGATTTGTCAAGATGACACCTCTTTGACCTGAGAAGTTTAGATGATGTTCGTCGATTATGGTCAATTCTTCAAGGGTTTGTAGATTTTGATGGCTTTGTATACGTCTGAGTAGATTAACCTCAAGTTGATTACTCTCGGCTCCAAGTTGTAGATCATGCTCCTGTATGAACTGGATAAACTTTCTCGTATATTTCATCAGGGCAGTTCTTCCTTGTTGTTCCTCATATGATTTGTTCACCTTTGTGGAGAGCTCGTCATAAATAAACTCAATATCATGAAGCTTGACATGGCGGAAATCAAGTTCATTCAAAGATAGTTGGAATACGATCTTCAAGAAAAGCAACATTGACCCCATACTTACCCCATAACATATTTTTCATTGTGTCTCGGGTAAACATATTATGCCTATCAGGGACTGGATCAGAAGATGTTAGGACAGGAGGAACAGGTTGGACATTCGGAGGTATTGGTTAGTCTGACGTGGTTTGAGTTTGTAAAGCCTGCTCTGCTTGTAGGTTCTTCCTCAGGATGTCAGCAGCTGACACCTGGAATTGTTTAGGTTCAGGAGGAAACAAATTGTGGACTTCCTCAGATATGCCTTGGAGGACCCTTGTGAGATTTAGCTTTTTAATGTTATCCTCCATCTGTTTCTGTTAGATATTAATTAGTTTGTTAGCCTTGTGTTCTTTTGTATGTAATTTATATTTACTAGACTAGTTTATGTTATGGGCTTGGCCCACCTTTCTTATGTATTTTCTAGAAGTGTTATGTATTTGGTCCAAACCTCTTGTTTTTCAAGTTATTTGTTGTGTCTTAGAAGTGTTTAAGAAGGATAAGACCTTTTTTAGTGTTTTTAGGACGAACAAACAACATCTGGGTAATGTTCTTGAAAATTTAGTGTTCTTCAAGTTATTATAGTTTTCTACTGTTTCATCAAATTATCAAAGAATTTGTTGTTCTTTTGGGTTGAAATCAGTAAAGGGAAGTGTTTCTAGTAAAAAGGAAGGTCAAAACAAAAGCTTAGTGAGTTGTTAGTGTGTTTTGGGCAAAATTAGCAGTCTGTTCGATAATAGAGTACAGACCTGCAAGTTTTGGATTATTATCCATCCGACAGTAGTGAGACTCTTAGTTCATCCCACTTTGGTTCATCCGACTGTCGTGCGACTTACCCAAAGGTCATACGAATCTTATTCTAAGTTCATCAGACCTTTGTTTTAAAAGGCCATTTGACTTTTGCCTCATACGACCTTCAAAGTTTCATCCGACTTTCAGATCACTAGTCTCATCCGACTTTCGGATTGTAAAACTCATCCGACATTCGGATCACTAAAGTTCACCCGACTTTCGTATCCAAATCCGATAGTCACCAAAATCCGAAAGTCACACCACACAAAATCCGACAGTCAAAAAAACATAAATCCGATACTTTTTAGTTCATCCGACCTTCGGATCATCCGACAGTCACATCAAATCCGATAGTCAAACAATCCGACAGTCGGATAACTTCACTCAACCTTCAAACACTTCATCCGACTTTCACAGGTTTTCTCACACACAAACTAACCAATTCACTTCAGGGAGAAAGATCTAAGAAAAGATGAGTTCTAGCAACGAAATTCTTGCCATCGGAACAGACACTAAACCTCCGGTACTCTTCAGAAATGAATATAACGTATGGAAAGGAAGGTTTATGGACTTTATAGAACACAATGAGAAGTATGGCGAGATGATGAAAGACAACATCTTAAACGGTGATGCCGTTTTTGAAAAGATTATCGAGGCTGTTCCCGATAACAACCCACCAATTGTTGCTAAAAGGAGACGCAAGCTCGCATCAGAACTAACTGCCAAAGAGAAAGACCGTGCACGCACCGACAAAGACGCAAAATATTACTTGAAACAAGGGTTTTGCGTGGAAATCTATTCAAAATAGACAGTTTGACTTCTGCCAAATAAATCTGGGATGAAGTAAAACAACAAATGCAGGGTACTGAACAGGGGTCATTCATCAGGGAAACACAGCTTGTTAACACCTTCAGGGAATCCAAGGCCAGGGAAGGAGAGCTGTTGCAGGATACATACAGTCGTTTCTGCAGACTGTTGAATGAGATGAGGAATCATGGCGTGACGAGATCCGATCTGGATATAAATGTCAACTGGATCAATGCACTTGGTCCAGAATGGAGTGAACATGTTCGCCTGTATAAACATGTTAATCGGAATCTCAAGGTGGTATCTCACCACTCGATCTATGAGGACTTGAACCAATTTCAAGATGAGGTCCTCACCAAACTCTCAATGAAGCAACCATCTGACGCGATTGCAATAGTGGCTGAAAGGAGACCGCGAGAATCATCAAGGGGTAGCAAGGGAAAGCAGATTGTGGTTGACTCCGACTCCTCGGAAGGAGAGATGGAGATGTTAGAGAAGGATGCTGTGCTAAAGGCCATGTCACTGATTACAAGAGCTTTCCAAAACAAGTATGGAAAGACCAACAACCGATAGTGGTACACATCCGGACCAAGGAAAAGTGAAGGGATGGTAGCTAATGAGAAGAGGAAGACTGACAAACCCGCAGAACCTAGGGAGGAGGAAAAGAAATGTTACAACTGCGGTAGAACGGGGCATTTTATCAAAGATTGCAGAAAACCAAAGACCAAAGATACCGAATACTACCGTAACAAACTCCGGTTGACAAAGAAGAAAGAGAGTGGAGAGCGATGCTTGTAGAAGAAGATCAATTTCTGACTCATACTGATGATTCAGATGAAGACGGATCTGATTGTAACGACCGAAATTTTAAGATATATTGTAATATTATTTTATGGATAAATAAATAATATTGTATGGAGTTTATTTAATTATAATGATAATTAAGGAATATTATTGTTAGTTAAATAAAATATTAAAGTTGGAAAAGAAAAGAAAAAAAATGAAAATTTGAATTCTTGAAGGATCGCGATGCGACACATACAAGCGTCGCAACGCGACGCGTTTCCGGTAGTGTGTGTCAGCGAGCTTGCGTGTGTAAGGGAAGTCTTCCGGGTGTCAGGATTGCATGAAATACGATTTGCCAGAACAGCAATGTCGCGACGCGACGCGTTCTTGACAGCCTATATATGTGTGTTGTTTCAGCCGATTTTTCTCAGAAAACTCTCAGCCAAGTCGTTACTCTACCAATTTTTAGAGAAAACCCGAGTGTGTGGTCGTGTAAGAGTGTCGGGTTTTGATTGGGGCTCGTACCTAAGGTTCGGAAAGATCAGAGATTCGATTTCGGGCGTTGTTTTAATCATAGTTTCGCGTGGGTGAACCCGAGGGGTACATTTCTCTAATCTTATGCTTCCATTTCGGTTATTTGGCGTTTTGGACCGCATGCATGTCGTTTGTATGCATTTTTATGAAGTTTCTAAGCTCGTGATGCATAAATCTTTAGTCGGGATTTATTCCTTGGCGTGTTTTGGTGTTTTGGGCAAGATCCGACTTGTTTAAGATTGCGAGATCGTGTTTCTGATGTAGTAACCTTCGTAGGTTGTTCGCGGTGTTTCGGTTCGCGGTCTGGTTGATTCGTGAGCGTTGTTTGTCGTTTTGAGATCGTACGTTTCGTAGTCCAGACTAAGATGAGTTCAGTTGTTTTTCAAAACTGAGCACGTAGACAAAATCTGTTTCAATATTATTAACGGGTTTTAAGATGATATATCTGTATAAATGTTTATGGTAGATTAAGGATTTTGCTAATGCATGCTCGTTTATTAAATGATGATATGCGATAAATATGACGCATGCATATATGCTTATAGATATATGATATGATGTTTATGATGGACATGACGATTTGGGAAGGGGTAGTTATACTCAAAGATGAAATATTGATGCCTAGTAGGAAAAGTGTGCCTTCTAGGATATGCTAGCAATGAGATGTTTGGTTGCCGGGTTTCTAGATGACTTTGGCAACACATGGTGTATTTATAAACTAGAGTGATGTATTGACCATAGAGATAGGGTCATGTGCAAAACATCACGTGGGTGAGAGGAGGCCCAGTGGTTGAAGGCACCATTTGTACTTTTGCCTAAACGACTTGTGTCGGAGTAACTATAGCAGACGGATTACGGGAGTGTGTGTACGAGTGGGAGTCGCGCCCTGCCCTGTACCATACTTGTTTGACATGCGAGGTGAACTTGTGCCAATGCGGACGGACCTTGGACTTAGTAGATGCAAGGCACGCATATGGTATATTTGCGGACGGATCTTGGAACCTTAGCGGTTGCCAGGCACGCATGCGATGTTTGGGGTAGCGATGTTAATGATAGTCTTGATAGACCCCAATAGGATGATTTGTGATGCTTAAGATGTTAATGAAGTTTAAAGATGATCATGATGATTTAGAAGATGTTATATGATGTTTTATGATGATACATGACCAGGTGGGGATTTACGATGCTATGCGGGTAGGTTAAGTTACACTTTGGGATTTAATGCCCTAACCTAAATATGATTGCGAATGTTTTTAAATGATGATTTTGTGATGTTAACTAAGCTTACTCACGAGGCAAAAGCTGAAACTTGTTTCTTTGAAATACGTCTTGTGCTCGTGCAGGTTGCTTAGGTGCGTGGCCTTGTGAGATGGGGGCTAATGGGTAGTTTACTTTTGTGATGTTGAGCTACGGTATCAACTTGTGGTTGTGTAATAAACAAAGTTTAAAACAATGATGTGTCTGTGACGTAACGGTGGTTTTGTTTGATGAATGTTTAAAATGGTTTATCTGTTTTAATCAACATGATGTTTTAAAAGTCTTCCGTTGCGACGAATCTGATTGAGTAGAAAAAGTTTTTGTAAATCTCAATTTCAGGAAACTACGGTTGTTACAAGTTGGTATCAGAGCTGTGTTGTGAGAGATCTGAGTACTGAGTCCGGTGCTTAGACTCACAACTTAGATCTAATAGGATGACTGGGTGGGGATGTGTGTGAGAGAGTTGCTTGTTAGGTAGCTCTTTTCCTTGTGATGATTATAGATGTTTACTTTTTCTCGACTTCCTTACGTGGAGATTGGTAGAAACGAGAAGAGGTAACGGGAAGCAAGTGATGAATCAAGGGGAGCAGGCCAACGCGCAGGGATCATTCGGAATTCAGGGTGAAGAGGAAGCGGAAAGTCAGCGAGTTCCGTCACCCCCAAGAACTGTGTTGGTGCATAGTAGTCGTACTTCACACAGCACCAGCAGTATGATCCGCGTGGCTGAGTTGGAGAGAGTGTTGAAGGAAAGGGATGAGGCTCTGAAGAAGAAAATGGAGGAGCCAAATGAAATGAAGCAAGCAATGCGTGAGGCGGGAATTCTAGGGAAAAAGCCAATCACGTCTGTGGAAGGAGATGATGACGAGGATGATCAAGAGGGTCTAGGTGGCAGGAATGAAAGTGCACTGTACCGAGTGGGAAGCACCTACAGGATGTTCAGGGAGTGCAAACTACCTAAGTATGTGGGAGGGACCGATCCCCTCGACTACATACGTTGGATCCGTAAGATGGAACAAACATACAACTCTGGTGTGTTTACTGAGGAACAGCGGGTCAGTTATGCGATCCATGTGTTGGAGAAAGAAGCTTAAGAATGGTGGGATTCTATTGAAGGCTCACTATCAACAGTAACGAGGAGGAACCTTACCTGAGATATGTTCAAGGAGAAGTTACAAAATCGTTTCTGTAATATGGGGGCTAGACAATGTGTTGAGAGGGAATTTCTCTATCTGAAAAAGGGAAACTTGACGATTGCCAAGTATAACTCTACTTTTTCTGAAAGGATGCAGTTCGCCAAGAGGTACTGCTATGATGATGCCTCGACGGTAAACCAGTATGTGGAGGGTTTTGTTGGAATATGCCCGCTGACACGAACGAGTTAATGGCACTACCGATGAGGTATAGGCCTATTGGGTCACACACCAAGTATTGATTCCGGTAACACGATCAAGCAAAAGAGAGGAAAGGCCAAAATGGGTTTTGGCAGGATGGTACACGGGCTGTGTTCCTGAACACGGGCCTTGTCCAGTCCAACATACACAAGGCGTATTAGCCCAGTTCAAGGTCGTGTAGTTTGGGCCTACACGGGCCGTGTAGATGAACACGGGCCGTGTAGTGCTTGATAGACACGGGCCGTCTTAGCCTAATTGGGGCCGTGGACTTTGGGCCTACACGGCCGTGTAGACCTACATGGGCCGTGTACATTCGCTGTAACAGCCAAATTAACAGCCTTAAACACTTGGTTTAATGGTGTTATCTTCTAATAATGGTGGTAGACAAAGAGGCTACGAGTTATCTGCTCTAAGGGATGTTTTTGGAGGTCTCTTGGCTCTTGGTTGACACTTGAACTCTCTCTCACTTTTTCATCTTGTTCTTGGTGTTCTTGAACACAAGAAGCAAGAAACACATAGACTTGGTTGTTGTTTTGATGGCTACACCAACTTACTAGCATTTGGGAATCAAGGTTGCTTGGGGTGGACTTCATTAGAGGAATCCTTGTTTGGATTCTTGAAGCCTTGACTTGCTTGAGTTCTTGAAGATTAACAAGAGGAAAATCATTGTGCTTGAGTTGTGGTATAACTTTCTTCCTAACTTGTTTATTATATTTTAGTTGCAATTCCATGTCTAGATATTGGTCCATGGGAAGTGTTTGTTTGGTTAGCTTATTATTTTGTATTATATCTTGCTTCCGTTGCTACTCGATTATGCCAAACAAATACCTTCAGTGGTATCGGAGCGATATCTAACATGGATTTGCACTAATGAATCTAGAAAAACCATATGAATATTTTATACAAGAATTGTTATGCTTGGCATGAAGTGTACACAAATATATACTTATAATTGTATTCTTGTTATGCTAGAATTGTTATAATTGTAGCATTGTTAATATATTTTAATTTTTATATTTATATATTTGTTGTAACATGGCATGAAGTGTACACAAATATATACTTATAAATGTATATATGAATATGTGTCACAAAAATGGTTTGGTACACTAATGCATATGTACAAGGATTGTCATTTTGGTGCCTTTGATGTTGTTGACAATCTTGACTAAAATATAGATATATAATTATATCATGGTTTTGTGTGGCACACAATGTTTCACTTATGTTGCGTTTGGTTAATTCGGTAACACGATTTGCCCTTAGACCTATGTGTTGTGGTGGTTGATTGATTCGGTTTTTTGGTGGCCTGCGCGCCGTATTGATTTAAATATTTACTTATATATTTGTTGGTACGGCTTGCACGCCGTTTATTTTATTCCGTGTATTTGTATAAATAGTGTAGGAATGCGACCTGAGTGTCGTTTAAATATATATATATATATATTCTATGTATGTGTAAATAGTATAGAATTAGAACCGGAGAAGTCAACGCGAGTCATGGTGATGACGTCTTAGCGAGAAGGAATCAACACGCTATTGGAGGTGTTGGATTCGGTGGGAGCTCACCCAACGAGACTTTACCTTGTCCTTAGGTTTTGGCCTCGTTTTCCCCGTTGTGGCTCACGGGGAAAACGCATAGGATTTTTGGGCATGTTACCGAATTATACATATATATATTTGCGTGGTTGTGTTTTATTTTTCTATGCATGGATTAGGATTCGCATGCTAGACAATTTTTCTATAAAATTAAATAAAATACAACGTTTGTTAAAATGGTTAACATTCTCGCGCGAATAGAATTGACAAAGAAAATATAAACTTGGTATTATATTTAAAAGTGATTAAAATCGTTTTGACACTTACTTTCTTAATTCACAAAAGCGTTTTTTAGAAACCGGAAACAAAATCCCGTTTTTCAAAATGTAAATTACACACCATCCGTAAGATGACACCACCCGAATCTAACGAAACAAGGATGATTGTCGAGCTAAGCACGAGTCATTCCTTGCGTAGTTGTGTGGAAGATGAGTGGGGTAACTCGCATGATTGATTGTCGAGCTAAGCACGAGCCAATTGATGGTCGGGAGTGCCACCCGTGTGCCTTGTCAGACGGTTTACAATTTTAGTATATAATTCTTGATTAGTTGTCGAGCTAAGCACGAGCTAAACAAAATTATATATTAAGATTGGTGTAAGAAAGGGGTCAAACATGCCAACCGACATAATGGATGTTAACGGATCCCGCAAGTGTCTAAGAGTTGTAATAGAGATTATAATTGGTAAAATGGTTGCCGGCCTAAATAGCTTCGCCACGTGATCCGCGGCAAACCCGTCATGGTGCGAGGTAAAATAAGGTTCATAGCCCTTGTTACGAATAATTGTTTTTATCTAAAACAATGGGGTAATTATTTTTAACAAGGTTTAACTAGACTAACCAAAACTCGTATTATTTTTATAGATGTCAAACCATAACAACACAACATCAAACATCTCACTTCGTGTGTTTCTAGAAAGGGAGAAACTCACAGGGGTGAACTTTATTGCATGGCTTAGGCAATTGAGGATTGTCCTATGCCATGAATCAAAGTTGCACATCCTTGAGGAGCCCCTTCTGGAGCCACCTTCTACCAACGCGACTTAGGCCGTCCGATACGGGTATGAAAAACGTGTTGAGGACACGCACGATGTTACCTACCTTATGTTGTCAACTATGAGCTCGGAGTTGCGAAAGAAGCTCGAGCACATGAGTGTGTACAATATGTTAAACAAGCTCAAGGACATGTTCCGACAGCAAGTTAGGTAGGAACACTATGAGTGTGTTAAAAGCCTAGTCGGTTGTAGGCTGCAGGAAGGCGAGAGTGTTGGTCTTCACGTCTTAAGATGAAGGCAAACGTGGACCAAATGGAGAGGTTAGGATTTCCTATTAGGAGAGAGCTCGCTGTGGATATTGTACTCCAGTCTCTGCCCACATCATATGAACAGTTTGTCACAAACTATCATATGCAAGGATTGGAGAAGTCCTTAAGCGAGTTGCATGACATGTTGAAATCTGCAGAATCTGACATAGCCAAGCATAATTCCACCTTAACCACTCCCGTCTTGGGCTTAAAGAAACAAAAGAAAAGGAAGAAGAAACTGACCCTAAGAGGAAAGGTTGGAGTTTCCAAGCCTATCCTTAATATTGAGTAGAAGGACATAGAGAATGTGCCTCAAGAAGAGACTCAAGAAAAGGTGGTTTGCTACTTCTGTGGAAGATTTGGAAATTGGGGCCGTCACGCCTGCCCTACGTGCCGAGAGGATATAAAACTTCTCAGGAAAGAGAGAGTTAACTTTCCATCTTCAGGTACGTTCATGATTCATTGCTATTCTTCTATAAGCTGGGTTGTTGACCCGAGCGGATTGACTCACGTTTGTCACAAATTTGTTTGTTACAAAGTGTAGGTCCTTTGTTGAAAGAAAAGCATGAAGAACCGGATCTCGAACGAGGAAACCATGGTGATTGTCCTCCAAGAGAAGATAAGGAGACTTGATCTCGCTTTTGTCACAGGTTTATTTATTACTTTGTATTATTGCCCTGCGTGGCAAGTGACATCTCTTTGTATGCTCGTTTTCATTTATGGTGGACATAATTTTGAAGTTTTAAGAATTGATGTTGAACCTTTTTAAATGTTATTTATTCAAGGTTTTTTTTATGTCATAGCTCATGTGTTGTTTTGCCCTGCGTGGCGTACAACTTTACATGTGGTGACAATGAGGTTATTCTTAAAATACGAAATTTATTATGAAAATCTATTGTGAGATATTTTGTTCAAAATTTCCCATGTCATGGCATACACAAGGATTTGTTACAAGTAATAAAATATTCATGAATAATTGATTCTGAATCCAAAATAGTTTGGATGAGTTATCTTTGTGTGATAATCAACTTAACCACATAAACAAGAAATATATCACCGAGATCCTTGTGGTTAGGATCTCGGAATAGTTTAGTCTCGTGCTAAACGCTTTGATGTTGATCTTGTTTATTAGGCTAAGATGATTATGAGATCCTTCGCCGGAGTTTGTGAGAGGATTATAAGCTTGTTGGATATTGATCACATTTTGTGGATAATCCGTTCAAGCATACCACAAAGAATAATGAAAGAGAAACCTCTTCATCACTACCTTGATGGTCGTAATTGCGAGACGTTTATTAGTTTAGGCATATGTCTGAAACCTTGTTGGTGTGCAGAATTAGGCAAAACAACTTTAATAATCAATAGGGCATATAGATCAAGGCACTTAGATCTAGTTAAGATGATAAGATATCTATTATCTATATATTGGATGACCATATAGTGAATTGTAGAATTGTTTCACAATTCATATCCTACTAAGACGCATTGGTACATGATGTCATGGAGTAGGGAACCGGGTGTTATTGATCCGGTTTATGACGGGTCGATAATGTGTGTCCGGTTTGTTGGGATATTCATTTGCCATTGTGACTAAGTCCTCATATCCAAATTCAATTGATAGTCTATTTAGCATTTATTGTGATACGACTAGAAAGGTTCTATACTTGTCTATCTTATAGTTCTAAGTTATCCATTCTACATTCAGTGGGAGATGGATAAACTTGAAATCGAGAAGTGCTAATACATTTGAGGAGTTCTTCTAAGTTTTAGTTATTTAACCTTTTGAGAACAATGATTGTTGCTTAAAAGGGGAAGAAGAGAGAAACTAAAACTAAGGCATTCCAGTGGAAGAACGTTGAACTTAAATGAAGGACTTGATAAATGAAAGACTTGATGATGGTACTAGCGTATAATCTGATATCTTTGATAGATGATCAACATGGTTATGCTGGTATGCCTGACTAAGAATCATTACTTCTTTTAATTCTGATAAGGGTCATATAGATCCAAAGAGATATGGGTTTCTAATATCTAAGTGGAAATGACTTGATGGTGAGTCATGTTGAGTTCACCACCTATCGGAAGACGTAATGGATCCAAAATTCGCTAAAAATAAAAGAAGTAAATGATAAAGAGGTGCAATCCATTTGAAATGTCCAAGTACTTGACTTGATTTGATCCCATACCTAGGTGCCAACCAAGGTGGTAGTGATGGGATTAAAATGGATGGAATTGTAGACAACTTCAAATACCGACTAGTGGTAAAGTTTTCATGTTGGTTATGGAGAAACTTGTCCTAGTGGCTATGTTGAAGAATGTTTGGTACTCGTGGATATTAATGACCGCGTTCCGTCATGGAACAATATCATGAGGAAGTGCTTATAACACTCTCCGAGGGTCTTAATATACGTCCGTAGTATCCGAATTATGTCTACAAAAGTGGATAAGACCACTTCGGGCTTATTCTTGCATCTTGAAGGAAAGATATCTTTGCTTACTATTAGAAGATCATGGTGATGAGTTTTCTAAAAGCATAGATAAAACCTTTTATGTATGTCAGGGCTAGTGGGAGCTTTGTTGTATTCCTAGTGTTAAATGTCTATGGAAGATAATGTCCCGATATTAGGTTATCTGCAAACCTAATTCAGGAATTACTGTTTCATAGGGGCATTTAAGAGATACAAAACTGGATAGTATTTAGTTCAAGAAATATAGAGATATGTTCTTGATGTTTGACGACTTGAATAGGCTTGGAGTAAGTAGTTACTCTAATGTATGTTTCTGCTAGGATAACGGTTGATCTTTGATCAAAGTTGATGATCCTAACTTGTGGTGTTGTTTGTCGGGTCTTAAGTATCACTAACCCTATTGTGGGCTTTTTGAGACAATGAGGGTGTGATTACTTTAACCTTTTTGAAAAATAAGATCTCTTTGATGCATACTTTTGAAGTAGTCTTGTCAAAAGAGATATAATTGAATAACAAAAGAACTTGTGGATGTTGTGGGACAAATCCACTAGTTAAGCCGTTGTTATGGACTAGTGGTGTTTGTCATAATAGGTCCATTAGCATGTCTAATGCGTATAACTTGGCTTGAATATGCTTTGGTTTATGTTTTATTTGTACTTATATTTTGGGGACATTAAGCAATATTGCAATTCATACCATATCGATTATTAAATGGAGATTTATTAATACGCCGAGGGCGGGTATTTTATGAATCCTTATTGTGTTCCATCTTAGCATGTTTAAACACTTCCGAGAATGTTTATCATTCTAAGATCTCCACAATCGGTTATACTTTGTGGGAAGGAAGTATAAATTAAGATTGAGGTAAAGAATTGGTTTTGTTAAACGTGATTCTTGCCTATACTTGAAAGGGGTTTCAAGTGATTGGAGGACCCGCACCTGAGTTTGCTTCATGGTTCTAGTCATAAGAAACTTGGGATGATGATGACGTTTCATCCTTAAACTAGAGATGCATGTGATTCCAAAGCATAGGTCTGCTTTGCTTTGATCGTTTTCTAACGCGGTCCGTAACTGGTCGTTATAAGGGAGATGATTGGGTAGAGTATTATCTATGTGGCGGGACTATGTAGTCGAAAGGAATTTGTTCCTCTATGTATAGAGAAGATATCCATGGGCCCTCGATGATTGAGTGCTGACGTTCATATGCATGGCCGTGCTCAAGTTATATTGATGATGGATCAATGTTAACTTGGTTTGTTGGTCACCACTAATCTAAAATCGATAAACATAATCGTGAACGATCTGAAGGTTGACTTTATTCCATGCCTTGTGTTCACATAGGATATCGCGAACAAAGGGATGTATATGTTCCTTTATCTTTAGGACAATCATTTTATGATTGGGATCTGTCAAGAGTGGCATACCCTATACTGACTTGCGAGCATAGATGTCTTGCTAGAGGCCGGTCTGTGTTTTTGTTATTTTTCGTAGTCGTGCCATGTGCAAGTGGGAGTCTGTTGGAATATGCCCGCTGACACGAACGAGTTACTAGCACTACCGATGAGGTATATGCCTATTGGGTCACACACCAAGTATTGATTCCGGCAACACGATCAAGCAAAAGAGAGGAAAAGGCCAAAATGGGTTTTGGCAGGATGGTACACGGGCTGCGTTCCTGAACATGGGCCCTGTCCAGTCCAACATACACGAGGCGTATTAGCACAGTTCAAGGTTGTGTAGTTTGGGCATACACAGGGTATTGTACTACGTGCCACTCAAGCCACAGTGCTTCGTGCACTGCAGAGACGATGAGTTGCCGTCGATGCGGAAAGATGGGGCATAAGGCAGTGTACTGCAAAAGCGAAAAGCCTGTGTGCTACAACTGTAGGGAAATTGGGCATATCAGTACACAATGCCCAAGCCCGAAGAAGAAGATCGAGGAAGCAGGAAAGAAGCCAAACCCGAAAGCAACCGGCCGTGCTTCTCAGATGACAGCCAAAGAGACACGCCGAGATGATGAGGTGATTTTCGGAACTTTTATGATTAACTCTTTAACTGCTGTTGTATTATTCGATTCAGGTGCTAGTAGGTCTGTAGTGTCCTCTAGATTCTGTGATTAGTTGAATGTGCGTCGTAGTTCTTTAGAACATGCTTTAGAGATCGAAATAGCAGTCGGGGAACCGATTACAGTGCGTGAGAAATACGACGATTGTACGATTGATATTGATGGCACTACTTTCCCTTTGACGCTTATTCCGTTAGGAATCGAGGGATTCAATGTAGTGATTGGAATGGATTGGATGTCCGCGCATGGAGCTGAAATCGTGTGCTGAAAGAAGTTGGTCCGAGTTCCTCTTCCATTAGGTGGTCATGCTATCGCCTATGGAGAACGATGTACGGGGAACATAGCGATGATATCGGTCCTTAAGGCACGAAAGTGTCTAGCGAAGGGGTGCACTGCGTTCTTAGCTCATGTGGTGGATTCGGCAAAGAAAAAGTGTGCTAGCGGAGGTAGAGGTGGTGAACAAATATCCCGATGTCTTTCCAAATGATCTTCCGGGATTACCGCTGCCAAGAGAGGTTGAATTTCAAATTGATTTGGTACCAGGTGCCGCACCAGTTGCTAAAGCACCATATCGATTGTCTCCCTCTGAGATGAAAGAGATAATGACGCAATTGAAAGAGTTGCTAGAAAAAGGATTCATTAAGCCGAGTTCTTCACCATGGGGAGCTCCGGTCCTATTTGTAAAGAAGAAGGATGGGTCGATGAGGATGTGTATCGACTATAGAGAATTGAATAAGCTAACGGTGAAGAACAAGTACCCACTTCCAAGAATAGATGACTTATTCGATAAATTGCAGGGTGCTAGTCACTTTTCAAAGATAGATTTGCGTTCGGGCTATCGCCAAGTGCGAGTTAAAGAGGGTGATGTACCAAAGACGGCTTTTCATACTCGTTACGGTCATTACAAATTTCTAGTTATGTCGTTCGGTTTGGCGAATGCACCAGCAGTTTTCATGGATTTGATGAATCGGGTGTGTAGGCCGTATCTTGATAAATCTGTGATAGTGTTTATTCATGATATCTTGGTGTACTCCAAGAGTGCGGATGACCATAGACGACATTTGAGAGAGGTATGGGAGACTTTGCGTGAAGAGAAGATTTACGCCAAATTCTCAAAGTGTGAGTTTTGGCTAAAAGAAGTACAAATTTTGGGTCACATCGTGGGAATGGATGGGGATAAAGGTAGACCCAGCAAAGATCGAGTCGATAAAGAAGTCGGAAATTCCTAAAACCCCAACCGAGATTCGTAGTTTTCTTGGCTTGGCAGGTTATTATAGAAGGTTCATAAAGGATTTCTCAAAGATAGCATCGCCGATGACGAAGTTGACTAGAAAGATGGAATCGTTTGTGTGGATGGAAAAGCAAGAGAGTGCTTTTCAAACTCTGAAGAGGTGTCTATGTGAAGCACCGATGCTCTCCTTACTAGAGGGCAACGAGGATTTTGTGGTATACAGCGATGCGTCTTACTCTAGTTTAGGATGTGTTCTCATGCAGCGAGGGAAGGTTATTGCGTATGCCTCTAGACAGCTAAAGGATACGGAAAAGAATTATCCCATACACGACTTAGAGCTAGCAGCGGTTATCTTTGCTCTTAAGTTGTGGCCGCATTACTTGTATGGTACTCATTGTATGATCATTACCGATCACAAGAGCTTGCAACATATTCGAGATCAAAAGGAATTGAATATGAGGCAGCGACGATGGATGGAGTTGTTGACCGACTATGACTGTGAAATCAGTTATCATCTGGGAAAGGCCAATGTAGTGGTAGTTGTAATCTGCTTACCGATTGAAATCTATGCGTATGGTAGTTGTACCGGATTGGGTTGATGAGATTCGGGCGGCTAAAATCGAGGGTTTGAAAGAGGAAAACTTAAAGGGTGAAGTGATGGTGAAGCAACAAGCAAGTCTTGGTGAGAATAGCCATGGTCTCAAGACTTTCCAGGGACGTATTTGGGTTCCCAAAGTTGGGGGAGTCCGTGAGGTGTTGCTATGAAAGGCCCATAGATCGAAGTATTCGATACACCCTCGGAGTACAAAGATGTACTTGGACCTAAAACCGAGATACTCGTGGCCCGGTATGAAGACGGATGTGGCCACTTATGTGTCGAAGTGTGTCACTTGTTCGCAAGTTAAGGCGGAACATCAAAAGCCATACGGAGAATTGCAACAATTGGAGATACCCGAGTGGAAATGGCATAAGCTCACCATGGATTTTGTTACAAAATTACCCAAGACGGTGAAGGGCAATGATATGATTTGGGTTATTGTCGATCGTCTGACCAGGAGTGAACATTTCCTTGCAACCAAAGAGACGAAGAAGCTAGAAAACCTAGCAAAGTTGTATGTGCGTGAGGTGGTTACGAGGCATGGAGTCCCATTATCCATTGTTTCGGACCGTGATAGTCGATTTGTTTCAAGATTCTGAAAGAAGTTGCAAGAGGAATTAGGAACGAAAGTGCATTTGAGCATAGCCTATTACCGGTAGATAGATAGGCAAAGTGAGAGAACTATTTAGATGCTTGAAGACATGTTGAGAGCATGTGTGATTGAATACGGTGGGAGTTGGGATGCTCACCTTCCATTGGTGGAGTTCGCGTATAACAATACGTATCACTCAAGTATCGACATGGTTCCGTATGAGATGTTATATGGAAGGAAGTGTCGCACGCCGACTTGTTGGTTGGAAGCCGGAGAGAAACAATCCGCGGATTCAGAGATTGTGCAGTTAACAGCAGAGAAAGTGGCGGTAGCACAGGATCGACCGAAAGTGTTTGAGGTTGGTGAAAAGGTAATGCTAAAAGTCTCGCCATGGAAAGGGATCATACGTTTTGGTAAGCGAGGCAAGCTTGGTCCACGGTACATTGGTCCGTTGACGATTGTGGAGAAAGTTGGAGATCAAGCCTAAAAGTTGGAGTTACCGCGGACATTGGAGGGAATTCATGATGTGTTTCATGTATGTTATCTATGTAAGTATCTCGCTGAGGAACCAAGCGTTTTGCCGTTAGAGGAGTTACGAGTAGACAATAGCAAGAGGTTAATTAGAACCAGTGGCAATCTTGGACCGCAAGGTCAAGCAGTTAAGAAAGAAAAGAGTCAGGCTTGTGAAGGTTCAGTGGAGGAACAAACATGGAGGGGATATGACGTGGGAGACGAAAGATGAAATGAAGATTAGGTATCCCTTGCTTTTTGTTTAGCAGATTCCGAGGACGGAATCTTTTTAAGGAAGGGAGAATTGTAACGACCGAAATTTTAAGATATATTGTAATATTATTTTATGGAGAAATAAATAATATTGTATGGAGTTTATTTAATTATAATGATAATTAAGGAATATTATTGCTAGTTAAATAAAATATTAAAATTGGAAAAGAAAAGAAAAAAAATGAAAATTCTAATTTTTGATGGATCGCGACGCGACGTGTCCAAGCGTCGCGACTCGATGCGTTTCCGGTAGCGTGTGTCAGGGAAGTCTGCCGGGTGTCAGGATTGCATGAAATATGATTGGCCGGAAAAGCGGTGTCGCGACACGACGCGTTCTCGACAGCCTATATATGTGTGTTGTTTTAGCCGATTTTTCTAACAAAACACTCAACCAAGTCGTTACTCCGCCAATTTTTAGAGAAAACCCTCGTGTGTGGTCGTGTAAGAGTGTCGGGTTTCTTTTGGGGCTCGTACCTAAAGTTCGGAAAGATCGGAGATTCGATTTCGGGCATTGTTTTAACCGTAGTTTCGCGTGGGTGAACCCGAGAGGTACATTTCTCTAATCTTATGCTTCCATTTCGGTTATTTGGTGTTTTGGACCGCATGCATGTCGTTTATATGCATGTCGTGACGCGTAAATCTTTAGTCGGGATTTATTCCATGGCGTGTTTTGGTGTTTTGGGCAAGATCCGACTTGTTTAAGATTGTGAGATCGTGTTTCTGATGTAGTAACCTTCGTAGGTTGTTCGCGGTGTTTCGGTTCGCGGTCTGGTTGATTCGTGAACGGTGTTTGTCGTTTTGAGATCGTACGTTTCATTGTACAGACTAAGGTAAGTTCCGTTGTTTTACAAAACCGAGCACGTAGACAAAATCTGTTTCGATATTATTAACGGGTTTTAAGATGATATATTTGTATAAATGTTTATGGTAGATTACTGATTTTCCTAATGCATGCTCGTTTATTAAATGATGATATGCGATTGATTTATGCGATTAATATGACGCATGCATATATGCTTATAGATATATGATATGATGTTTATGATGGACATGACGATTTGGGAAGGGGTAGTTATACTCAGAGATGAAATATTGATGCCTAGTAGGAAAAGTGTGCCTTCTAGGATATGCTAGCAATGAGATGTTTGGTTGCCGGGTTTCTAGATGACTTTGGCAACACATGGTGTATTTATAAACTGGAGTGATGTATTGACCACAGAGATAGGGTCATGTGCAAAACATCACGTGGGTGAGAGGAGGGCCCAGTGGTTGGAGGCACCATTTGTACTTTTTCCTAAACGACTTGTGTCGGAGTAACTATAGTGGACGAATTATGGGAGTGCGTGTACGAGTGGGAGTCGCGCCCTGCCCTGTACCATACTTGCTGGACACGCGTAGTGAACTTGTGCCAATGCGGACAGACCTTGGACTTAGTAGTTGGTAGGCACGCATATGGTATCTTTGCGGACGGATCTTGGAACCTTAGCGGTTGCCAGGCACGCATGCGATGCTTGGGGTAGCGATGTTAATGATAGTCTTGATAGACCCCAATAGGATGATTTGTGATGCTTAAGATGTTAATGATGTTAAAAGATGATTATGATGATTTAGAAGATGTTATATGATGTTTTATGATGATACTTTACCAGGTGGGGATTTACGATGCTATGCGGGTGGGTCAAGTTACGGTTTGGGATTTAATGTCTTAACCTAAATATGATTGCGAATGTTTTTAAATGATGATTTTGTGATGTTAACTAAGCTAACTCATGAGGTGAAAGCTGACACTTGTTTCTTTGAAATACGTCTTGTGCTCGTGCAGGTTGATTAGGTCCTTGTGAGATGGGGGCTAATGGGTAGTTTACTTTTGTTATGTTGAGCTATGGTATCAACTTGTGGTTGTGTAATAAACAAAGTTTAAAACAATGATGTGTCTGTGACGTAACGGTGGTTTTGTTTCATGAATGTTTAAAATGGTTTATCTGTTTTAATCAACATGATGTTTAAAAAGTCTTCCTTTGCGACGAATCTGATTGAGTAGAAAAAGTTTTTGTAAATCTCAATTTCTGGAAACCACGGCTGTTACACTGATAAAGCTCACTTTTGTTTGATTGCTCAAGATGGGGGCTCCTCAGATGATGAGGATGAGAATGAAGCTGATGGTGCTGATGAGTTCGAAGAAACTCAGAATGATGATGCATGTGTTTTTGGGAAGGTAAACATCGAGTATGCACAAACATTATTTGAAGACATCTAAAGACAAAACCATAAAATCACTAAGTTGGAACATAGAATCAAGCATCAATCAACATCTAACTTAGACAATCTTCAAACAGAATTAACCGCAAAAGAAAATGAATTGAACACCTTAAGAAGTGAAAATGAGGTAATCATTCATAGCTTAAAAGCGGCCAAAATCTCAGTTGAAGAAGATTTCAAGTTTTTGCAAAAGGAACGATGTCAACTATACTAAAAAATAAAAGATCTCGAAGACTTGTTAATTAAAAGAGATCAAACGGCACAAACAATTTTTCTAAAGAAACCTAAGGATATTAAATTTTCTAAATGGACATACGAAGGTTTAGGTTACGTTAATCCACACATAAGTGACAAGATAAGAGCTAAATAGCTATATGACTTTGAAAGCATGAATCTAGGGTTAACCGAGAAAATGGTGTTCGTTGGACATGTCGACGAACTCGCCGAGGAGGAACACAAGAGACGCATCACAAACAGAGCCTCAACCTCATACGACTATGATACTCTTAATCAGTCATACATAATTGAAGTTATCAAACCCACAATCTCTGATTACTACTTCCGAAGTTACTCCCAATCAGAAATGGAGTCTTTACCATCAATCACAGATTCCCCACCCGAGCCTCGCGTCTATATCCCTCATATGGATCTACAGCGACACCTTGAGTTAGTTGAACTTGAGCGTGTCCATAGATCCATTATGTTTGATTTTGAAAAGGCAATTCTTCATAACCTGATCGATCACCTTGCAATTGAAAATGCCCAGCCACAAAATTCCGCTATTCCAAGCACGTCCAAAATACAGATTCCACACGTGCAAGAAGGTGAATGTTCTACATCTGCAAATTCAAGATCCGACATACATGCAAGTGATGTGTATTTAATAAATCTTGATAAAAATTGTGAAAAATGCAGAAAATCGGAAAAGTCATTGTTCACCCTTCACGAGAAACTTAACTTACTTGAGAATGATTTTTTCAAAATGCAAACAATTGAGTCCACAAACTTCAAGGGAAAAGCCAAGGTAATCGATACACGGTTATCACGTAAAACAAGTATCTCAAAATCACCCAAATCCAAAACGAAACAAATCAAGAAACAAACAATTCACTCTCGTTCCAAAAATGATCAATTGGCAATGTCTGCTTCTAACCCAAGTATCCATCTAGGTGCCAATGTGAAGAGCGAGAGAAAGCAGACTTTTAGATAGAGGAAGAAGCCAAAAGAGAAGGATGGATCAAGACAAGACGAAGAGTTTTTGATTTACCCTGCCACTTTCAATAAACAAACAACTTTATTACTTTGTAATGATTCATCAATTTTGAATGTTAAACCTGTTCGAACTCCAATTAATTCTGTTCAAACTGAAATATTTTGCATGAGTGATAGTTGTATGGATGGTCATTGTGTTTTCCAATGTGTGTTTGATGATGACCGAAAGAACCGAGGCATTAAACCAAATCCAAACTATAAATCTTTTGAATCCACTCATGAACAAGCTTCCTTCATAAACAGAAAAGGTAACAAAATTACATATTGGCGAAAGAAATGCTCCACAAGAGCAAGATTCCAAATGAGTAATGAAAGTGTACCCTCTAAGCATAATTCTGGATCAAATCCCACCAATCAACATACTTCATGGACTCCAAATCGTAGATACCACAACAACTGGAATCACGCCAATCAAAATGCTGTCAAACCACATGTCACAAATCAAATGAGTAAGAAAACTCAAGTCACACAGCATAAACAACCAACAGTTCAACATAAACCCACCAAAATGATAACAGCAACAACCAAGACAAGAAGTCCAAAGAAACAAATTTAATACATCGACGATGATGTCTCACTACCAAACGGCTGTAGTCACGTGGTAATTGAACAATCTATCATCACATCGAGAGCAACTAAATCCCCCGCCTTATCCAAAGAAAGCATAACACCAACACCCGCTATATCCAAAGAAAGCATAACACCAACACCCGCTATATCCAAAGAAAGCATAACACCATCACCGTCCCAACCACAAACAGTCTCACAAGTTTGTACACCCAACACACTAGAAATGAATTCATTAACTGACACTACATGTGATATTATTGTTTTTGCTAACAGCCAAGGACCCACTCCACAATGGGTACCTCAACAAATTTTGTCTTCAATGTGCAGATATGTAGCCGGTGGTACCTGGACTCCGGCTGCTCGAAGCATATGATGGGCGAAAAGGGTCTCCTTACGAACTATGTCCCAAAATACTCGGGAAATGTTCCTTTTGGGAACGACCACGTGGCACCAATAATGGGAACCGGAGACACTATTAAAGAAAATATAAAAGCACCTCTCCAACTGTTGCACATGGACTTGTGCGGGCCGATGAGGGTTCAATCTCGAAATGGGATGAAGTACATTCTCGTGATAGTTGATGACTATTCGAGATACGCATGGGTCAAGTTTTTTAGAACAAAGGATGAAGCTCTATCTACAATTATCTCATTCCTCAAATAGGTGCAGAATCAATCGCAAGGAAAAGTCGGTACCATCAGAACCGACAATGGCACCGAATTCAAGAACAAAGTCTTGGGTTCTTTTCTTGACTCAGTGGGAATCATGCATCAATTCTCCGCAGCATATACTCCAGAACAAAATGGGGTTGTTGAACGAAGAAATCGAACGCTTGTAGAAGATGCTCGAACCATGCTGTCCTATGTTGATTTGCCACCTTCCTATTGGGCAGAAGCTGTCAACACAACATGCTACACCCAAAACCGAACAATTTTGCACCATCGCTTTAACAAAACTCCCTATTATCTGGAAAATGGCAGAGTGCCCAATATTAAACACTTTCATGTGTTTGGTAATCGGTGCTTTATTTTTAATGAAAAGGTTAAACTAGGAAAATTCGACCCCAAAGAAGATGAGGGAATTTTCCTAGGTTATTCTTCAGAGTCTAAAGCGTTTCGCGTGTTAAATAAACGAACAAATGCTGTGATTGAAAGTACTAATGTGACTTTTGATGATATTTTAAACAACACATCTTTATCACATGAGTCACCTGCAATCGTTTCTAAACACATCAGTTTAGGACCGAGACTTAATCGACAAGAAACAAATATAACACATGCAAACGAATCTTCAGATTTAAAGTATATATTTGATTTCTTAGATGCTGATGATTCTGGAACTAAAAGTGTACCTATTGACAGGAAACAGCCACTACATCTACATCAGGACCTGTTAATTCATCTGCTGACCCATTCCTCGTTTTGGGTGAACGGTAAACTGCATCCAACTCTACAGTGAACACTGTCGACGATGCTGACACAGAGGATCATGAAAATACTACACCTCAGTCCATCCCAGAGTCATCTACTCCTGAGGGTGAAACATCTATTCAACAACGCCTGGATGAATTCTTCCCTCAGGATGCTACTGATGAAATAGCTGATAACCCCCTTCCCCATATCACCAAGTGGACGGATGCACATCCTACAACGCAAATTATTGGAGACAAAGATGTCGGCGTTCAGACTAGATCTGCCATATCAAATGAGTGTCAGTTCTCCAGCTTTCTTAGTTTGATAGAACCAACACGAACTACTGATGCCCTGCAGGACCTAGACTGGATTCTTGCTATGCAAGAAGAGTTAGATCAATTCACCCGTTTAAAGGTTTGGAGACTAGTGCCCCGATCTAATGACAAGACAATTGTTGGAACGAAGTGGGTCTTCAAGAACAAGAAAGATTCCGATGGTGTCGTGATTCAAAACAAAGCCAGACTGGTCGCAAAAGGATACACCCAGCAGGAGGGTATTGACTACGATGAAACTTTTGCTCCTGTTGCCCGTATTGAAGCCATCCGAGTTTTTCTAGCGTAAGCTGCTTACAGGGACTTCAAGGTATACCAGATGGATGTCAAAACGGAATTTCTGAATGGAATCCTTAAGGAGGAAGTCTATGTATCTCAACCAGAAGGATTTGTTGATCCCAAAAGACCAAACGACGTTTACATACTTGATAAGGCCCTCTACGGACTCAAACAGGCTCAACGGGCTTGGTATGATGTTCTATCGGCCTATCTGGTTCATGAAGGCTATTCAAAGGGACGAATCGACACCACCCTCTTCACAAAGAAAATTGGGGATGACTACATCCTAGTCCAGATATATGTAGACGATATTATATTTGGCTCTACGAACCCCCAGTACAGTCTAGAGTTTTCCAAACTAATGGTGAGCAACTTTGAAATGAGCATGATGGGAGAAATGAATTTCTTCCTCGACTTACAAGTCAAACAATTTTCCAATGGCATTTTCATAAATCAGTCTAAAGATATTAACGATTTATTAAGAAAATATGAAATGTCGGACTGCTCGTCCAAATCAACCGCCATGTCTTTCAAAACCAAGTTGTCTGCTGATCCTGATGGAAAGGCAGTCGACTTGAAAACCTATCAGGGAATAATCGGCTCTTTACTGTACTTAATGGCTAGTAGACCAGACATAATGTTTTCTACCTGTCTCTGTGCTCATTTTCAAGCAAATCCAAAAGAATCACATCTACTTGCCGTGAAACGTGTTCTCAAATACCTGAAAGGGACCCCAGACCTTGGTCTGTGGTATCCCCATGACTCATCATTTGAACTGCTTGCGTATTCTGACTCGGATTATGCCGGGTGTATGTTGGATAGGAAAAGCACTTCAGGGAGTGCACATTTCTTGGGAGACCGCTTGGTCTGTTGGAGTTCAAAGAAACAGAACTGTGTGTCTACATCAACTGCTGAAGCTGAATTTGTGGCTGCTGCCAGTTGCTGTTCTCAGAGTCTGTGGATAGGAACTCAGTTGCGGGACTTTGGTCTTACCTACTCTAAGATGCCACTGCTGTGTGATTCTCAGAGTGCAATTGCCATTTCTTGCAATCCCGTCCATCACTCTAAAACCGAGCATATTGATATCAGTTACCATTTCTTGAAAGACAACGTCGAAAAGGGTCTGATCGAACTACAGTACGTTCCCACTGATCACCAACTGATTGATCTGTTCACTAAACCACTGGACGAAGCCCGATTCTCATTTCTGGTATAAAAAATTGGAATGTTGAATCTCAAGCGGTAATTCATTACTGTTTTCGTGTCTTGAACAGATTTACGCATTGTTTGTGTTCTCTGTGCAGCTATACAGATGTTCCTGTCTAGGGGGAGCGATTCGGTTCACTGGTTAACACGAATGTTTTTCCGTGCATTCGTGTAGGGGGAGAAATGTTCAGAATTCATCTTTTCAGATGATTCATTGCCAGTTGTTTATTTTATGTTTTTTTAAGTGAAGTAGAAAACAACAAAAAGAAGGAATAATTAATTTTGGGCTTAAATAATGCTAAATTTTAAGCCTTGCGCTTAAATAGAATAGATTGGGCCAACCATCATGTTTGGGCCAAACCGGGTCGATCAGACAGTCGGATCAAAGCCCCGACCCACCCGACTGTCGGATAGTCTATAAAAGGAACTATCCTACCTTTCTTTCTTCTGATGCTTCCAAACTTTTCAAATATTCAAAAAGCTATTCATCTTCTTGCCTTCTTAACTGCTTTCGGTCAAAACATATTTCTAGTGAAATCCTTGTGTCGTTTAAACACCAAACTGAGAGGTAAGAAGATTTGAACAAGAAATGGTGAATCATTTCCACATTTACACATCAAAATCGAATTTTTCTTGTTATTGAACCCCTGTTTATCGAACAGTTGGGCCATCTGGGTTTTGAATAAAAAACACCATGAATGGTGTTGCTTGTTGTGTTTGAATAGCATAGAGTGGCTTTTGGATGTATGCGAACACAATGGAACCAAAATCGCTTTCAAAATCACATACAATCGAGTCATATGGAAATTTGTTATTTGTTCTTGGGTACTGTTCTTCGCTTTGAAAAACAGCGTAGTTCGAGTCAAAATGTGCAAACTTTAGGGTTGTTTAGGTTTGATTGAGAGTACACAGTTGTTTGAGGTTAAAATCCGAGTCTATTGGTACTAAACTTGAGTCCATAAGTTTACATTTTGTCAAAATCATGTTTGGACTTAATATGAACAAACTGAATGTTCATAACAGTCGGATGAAGAGAAGTTTGACTCATCCGACAGTCGGATGACTTTGGTCTATCCGACTTTCGGATAAACATTGTTCCATGCAACTTTCGAATAAATTTACACCATGCGACATTTCACGATAACTCTGAAAAGACTACGTTTTAAGTCATCCGACGTTCGCATGAAACAATTCCATCCGACTTTCGCATGACTCAATTGCCCATTCGACTTTCGGATGAATTTCACTCATCCGACTTTCGCATGAAATGTGTTCATCCGACTTTCGAGTGCAACTTGTGCCATCCGACTATCACATGTTATGAAATCATCCGATTTTTGCATGAATTAAGTCCATCTGACTTTTGCATGACTGTTAAACCCATGCAACTTTCAAGTTTAACTATTTCATGTGTTACACCCCGCTAAAGCGGAAAGACGAGGTGTCACAGCACAAGATATCATCGCACAAGTTAAATAGACAATAACCATTATATTAACTTAACAAAAATAAGTAGTTCGGGTAAAACATAAATAAAAGTTACACAACCGAATAATAATTAAATGACATTGTCTTGTACGATGTGTAAATAAAATAGATATTGTTTTATAAAACGTGACAATGAAGATGAAGATTCCACACATCATGCTTCTATGCATAAGGTACCTAACGATGATCACCTGAAAGCACGGGTAAAAGAAAGAAAACGGTCAACTACTAGAGTTGGTGAGTTCATACGTTTTTAATATATGCACAAAATATCTTTTAAATGAGAAAAGTTTAAATAATTGATGGAGGTTTTTTGAATAAAATAAAAGTATGCATGAATGATAGAAGATGTATTATATATTGCCCAATACGTTGCACATGGTAGTAATATACTATGATGATTGTTGCTTGAGCCATTATCCAACCTAGCCAACAACCAATTGCCCATGATAAACCTAACGCCTATATTAAATGACGTTAGTAGTGGTAAAGTACATCTATAGTTCATCAACCATAAATGGGAGACGTCGGAATCTTCAAAGAAGACATGCTGCAAACTCCACTTTGTTTGTTTCCGTACATTTACTGATGCTAAGGACTGATTCCGTGCTTTCAATGCAGTTTAGTAGACCCACGCCTCCTTCCGTTCCAAAGAATTCTTTAGGGTTGCAAGCCCTAAAGGTTTTGTAGTTGCAATCTTGGGTTGGTGTTGGTGCTCCTTGATTTGTTTGAAGCCCAGCAGCAACTTGGCTAACTATGTTGGGTAATGTTGCAATCACTTGTTCCATGACAAGTTGGTCTAACTCGGGGTTTGCTCTTCGTGGAGGCATCGTTCTAGAGCATAATCACATGACGATTTTTAATTACTCAATCTAATCGGTTTTATCATACTACTCTACGTGTAACGTGTTTAATTCATTCATGGAATTAAATATGACTAATAGTATGAGATTTAATTAAATAATCAATCATTCACTTGGCACAAAATAATTACCAAAATCGGCTCTTTAAAAGATGCCATATATATTAATAGAGAGTTAATAATAGCCATACAATCATACATCCTTCAAACCAACATAGGATATTTTAGTTCATAATCAACAACAAAAAAAGACATTAAAACCCAACGTCAATCCACTCCAACCCATCTAGCGCCCAAATCCAATGTAAACTAGTCCCACTAACATCATCAACACAACCCCTGAAACTAGGCATGTATGCACTAGCCTAATTAGTCTTCGGGCTTCTTAAGCCGCCTCTAAGGCTTGCATTGCGTGATGGTGGTTAAGGTCCGCCATGTCTAAGCACGAACTAACCCTATAGGTTTAGTAATCTAACATGCCTCTCATGTTATATAGCTCCAGAGACATGTGGTGGAATCTCCTCTTTTCCTCATCGGTCATCTCGGATGAAGGCATCATCGGGATTCCCGTGAGGACGGGGGTTCTTATCGGATCGTTCACCTGCCGGGAAGGATCTCCCACGGTAGGCTGGGGTGGTGCTACGGTTGCTCGTACTGGAATGGCCACCCTCTTTCGGGCAATTTGTCTAACCCGAGGCCCGGTTGTTCCGGGGTTTGGGTTTTGGTTTGGTTGGGAGGAGGGAATGTCAAAGATTCTTACGGGTCTACCTAGGGGTTCTAAGAACCCTTCAGGCAGCTGGTATTGTGGGGATTGGTTACTATCGGTGGAAGATCTTTGGCCGTTCTTGGTAGGTTCACTTTCGCTTGACATGATCTGCAAGGTTTGAATAGACTTATTCACTAAATTCATAACTTAAATTGTCTATATATGAATGTTATGCTCATGCACACACACAATGATCATGATCTAGAAAGAAAATAAATAAAATTTTGTTTCTAAGTATATTTTTATTATAACTAACCTAAGTGCCACATCGTACATAGCTAAATTAGACATAGGTGATCAAGCTTTGTCTAATTGAGGTATAACAATATGGTACTTAGCTTAATTATATTATCAATACACTTGATGCATTTTAAACAAAATTATTTTGAAAATCATTTTTATAAACCTTTGGTTATAGTTGGTGTTTTCCCTCATAAGGAAAACAACATTCTCTATAACCTTAGGCTCTGATACCAAATCAGTCACACCCCGCTAAAGCGGAAACACGAAGTGTCACAGCACAAGATATCATCGCACAAGGTAAATAGACAATAACCATTATATTAACTTAACAAAAATAAGTAGTTCGGGTAAAACATAAATAAAAGTTACACAACCGAATAATAATTAAATGACATTGTCTTGTACGATGTGTAAATAATATAGATATTGTTTTTATAAAACGTGAAGATGAAGATGAAGATGCCACACATCATGCTTCTATGCATAAGGTACCTAACGACGATCACCTGAAAACATGGGTAAAAGAAAGAAAACGGTCAACTACTAGAGTTGGTGAGTTCATAGGTTTTTAATATATGAACAAAATATCTTTTAAATGAGAAAAGTTTAAATAATTGATGGAGGTTTTTGGAATAAAAAAAAGTATGCATGAATGATAGAAGATGTATTATATATTGCCCAATACGTTGCACATGGTAGTAATATACTATGATGATTGTTGCTTGAGCCATTATCCAACCTAGCCGACAACCAATTGTCCATGATAAACCTAACGCCTATATTAAATGACGTTAGTAGTGGTAAAGTACATCTATAGTTCATCAACCATAAATGGGAGACGTCGGAATCTCCAAATAGCGCTACTTACAAATACCATCGGCTCACTAGCGGAGTTAAGGGATAATGTCCAACTAAAGGGCCTTACAACGATAACCCAAGCACATCAAAGAATAATACCATAAGTGCTGAAAATAATATTTGAAATAAATAAGAAGATAGGCAATAAACTTTTCATGAAATATATATACACATGCTTTCACCCTAAAAATAATATGAAATACGGTAAAAAGGGGCTATGATACTCACTCGGTATGCAAATGTGTTCACTCGTAAGGATTTCTTGTTCGTACCGAAGCTCCTTTCCTAATATAAGAGGTATGTAGCTCTATTAGACTTATTTTATTTATTATTTTGTATTATATATTTATTGTTAACTTATTTATTAAATAGTTAAAGGTTGTCTCTATTTTTCCATAAATCATAAGTGTTCACTGGAATTTTCAGTTCTTTAAGTTGAACTTTAAAAATTAAAAACTGTATTTTAGGAGTCATATTAAGGCTTGATATTTTAATATAATCTTAATACATGTTTCTAGAATGTCTAGTAAAAATATAGGAATTTATAATCCTGTTTAATATTTTTAATAATTAAAAGTGTATAAGATGTCCACTGATCAGTGTCTCGATGATATGTTGTTACTAAAACGTCTGTTTAGGGCCCATACGACCTCGTTTTTACATGATTCAAAACGGGAATTAACTATGGTTCAAAGACGAAACGTTTAAAAAAAACTAGATGTTTTTTGACCCAAGAATGAGTATGTTACACGCGTTTAAAGTGTACCCTTCTAAATCTGTCAGATTTCCAGATTCAACATATGTGTCTTCTTAAATATGTTTGAAGGATCAAACGTTGATGAAAATTAGTGAATACAGGTTTAAATGAAAGGTAACACTTTAAACTAAGATTAGAAAAAAGAATCAACTGATTTTGATACCTAGAACTCCAGATATAACAAAAATAAATGGGGAGTTCTAGCATCAGAATCTGCCAGATTGTTATTGTTTTTGTTTATGGGTCATAACTTTAATATAACATGTTTATATTCATGATTAATAATATTGTATGAGTATAAGCTTTGATAATCCATGTGTTCTTACAACAATGGTAGGATGATACACATTTTATGTGTTCCTTACAACATTTGTTAAGATGAAACACATGCATGATCAAAGTCTTATTTTCTTGGTTTTTAGTTGATTAAGTTCCATACAACAATGGTAGGATGATGCACATTTCATGTGCTCCTTACAACATTGGTAGGATGTTTATATTTACATGATATATATATATATATACATATATATATATAAAGGAAACAAGATGAACAACAAAGAAAATAAATAAAAGAAAGAAGAAAGAAGAAAAGCAGAAGAGTAGAAGAGTAGAGTTGAGTGTTATATGATCATCTTACCAACTCTTGCCTTTGATTTGGTGTTGGATCTTCACAAGATGAACAATCTTTGTTGTTCTTAGGAGATTTTTGGTGGAGAAAGAGAAGAGATTGAGTGTGGTGGTAAAGGAAATGATGAGGAGAAGAAAGGAGGATTATATAGGACATGGGAGAGATCAAGAGGTGTTTCTTGGGAAGAGAAGTAGGCAAGAAAATTATGAGGGGGGGGGGGGGGGTAGGGTGGCCGGCCTCAAGGGGGGGGGGGATTTTCTTTTATTTTTTTTTGAATAATTAAGTGTAATTTATTTAAATAAATTTTGTATAATTGGTGATTTTGTTTAAATCTTTTAATTACAAAGTTTTAATTACTTTTATGAGTTTATATATATATATGTTTTATATTTTAACTTATTTATATTTATTATGATGTATTTAATTATTTTTATTGATATTATTTTTATTATTGAACATGATTTGTAATTCTTGACTTTTAATAATTCGATTTTTCGAGCTCGGGAAGGTTCTAACCATATAGGCGGGATTTTTATGAAATCTAATATTATTATGGATGTATTTAAATCATAAATACTATTTTTAGTCATACTAGGCTTAAAATTAGAATTTCTAATGGCTAACCTGGGAAATTTGTTGCCGAATGTCACAGTCTCCCTTGATTAAAAGAATTTCGTCCCGAAATTAATCGTTGACGTCCTGGACTTGCTTTTTCGCGAAGAGGTGCGGATATTTGAGTTTCATATAATCCTCTCGCTCCCAAGTGTATTCAGGCCCGTGCCTTGAGTTACAACGAATTTTTAAGATGGGGATCTTGCTTCTCCTTAGTCTTTTGACCTCCCGGTCAAGGATTTCGATTGGTTCTTCTACAAAGTGCAACCAGTCATCAACTTGCACATCTTTTAAGGGTAAGACTAAGGTTTCCTCCGTTTGGCATTTCTTTAAATTCGACACATGGAACGTGTCATGGATGGCGCTCAGTTCATGTGGCAGTTTTAGCTTGAAGGCTACCGGTCCAATCCTTTCGATTATCTCGAATGGCCTAACGTACCTGGGACTTAATTTGTTCTTTTTCCCAAAACGCACTATCCCTTTCCAAGGTGATATCTTTAGTAGAACTTTATCGCAAACTTGAAATTCTAGGGGTTTCCTGCGATTGTCGGCGTAGCTCTTTTGTTGGTCCCTAGCGGTTTTGAGCCTTTCCCTTATAATCTTTATCTTATCAGTGGCTTCCTGTACGACGTCTGGTCTGGACAATTGTCGGTCTTCGATTTCCAACTAGCTGAGCGGGGATATACATTTGCGTCCGTACAATGCTTCATAGGGTGCACACTGGATACTGGTGTGATAACTATTATTGTATGAAAATTCAACCAGTGGCAAATGCGAGTCCCAGCTCCCACCAAAATCTAACACACAAGCACGTAACATATCTTCGAGCGTTTGAATAGTCCTTTCCGATTGTCCATCTGTTTGGGAGTGGTAAGAGGTGCTTAAATTGACTCGCGTTCCTAGTGCTTTCTAAAGTGATTTCCAAAATCGGGAAGTGAAGCGACTATCCCTATCCGAGATGATAGAGATGGGCTCTCCATGACGCATGACGATCTCATTGATGTAGATTCGTGCCAGCTTTTCCATCTTGTAATCTTCTCGAATGGGTAGGAAATGTGCTGACTTTGTAAGCCAGTCTACTACTACCCAGATGGAATTGTACCCTTTAGTGGATCGGGGTAACTTAGTCACAAAATCCATAGTTATCAGTTCCCATTTCCATTCCGGGATTTCCGGTTGCTGCAGTAATCCAGAGGGTTTCTGGTGTTCTGCCTTAATTCTTGCACAAGTCAAACATTTCCCCACGTATAGGGCGACATCCTTCTTCATTCCGGGCCACCAATAGTATTCCTTCAAGTCCTTGTACATTTTATCGGATCCGAGATGAATAGAATTCTTAGACTTATGTGCCTCATCCAATATCGTTAACCGTATGTTATTTTCCTTAGGTATCCAAACCTTCTTTTCCAAGTAACGTACTCCATCAGTTCCAATCTCGAATCTGTGCTCCAAATCACGGAGGGTTTCCTCTTTTAGATTTTCTGCTTTTAATGCTTGTTCCTGAGCTTCAAGGATCCTTCCTTTCAGACTTGTTTGCACAACAACTTCTAATGCTCGTACTCGCGTTGGTTTTACTCTTTCCTTCCTACTCAACGCGTCGGCTACCACATTGGCCTTGCCTGGGTGATATTTGATTTCGCAATCATAATCGTTGAGTAGTTCTACCCATCGCCTTTGTCTCATATTGAGCATCTTTTGATAAAAAATATGCTGGAGACTCTTATGGTCAGTGTAGACGGTACACTTGGTGACATATAAGTACTGTCTCCATATTTTGAGAGCAAACACTATCGCTCCTAGCGCCAAATCATGAGTAGTGTAGTTTTTCTCATGAACCTTCAATTGTCTGGAAGCGCGGCCTCAAGGGGGGGGGGATTTTCTTTTATTTTTTTTTGAATAATTAAGTGTAATTTATTTAAATAAATTTTGTATAATTGGTGATTTTGTTTAAATCTTTTAATTACAAAGTTTTAATTACTTTTATGAGTTTATATATATATATATGTTTTATATTTTAACTTATTTATATTTATTATGATGTATTTAATTATTTTTATTGATATTATTTTTATTATTGAACATGATTTGTAATTCTTGACTTTTAATAATTCGATTTTTCGAGCTCGGGAAGGTTCTAACCATATAGGCGGGATTTTTATGAAATCTAATATTATTATGGATGTATTTAAATCATAAATACTATTTTTAGTCATGCTAGGCTTAAAATTAGAATTTCTAATGGCTAACCTGGGAAATTTGTTGCCGAATGTCACAGTCTCCCCTGATTAAAAGAATTTCGTCCCGAAATTAATCGTTGACGTCCTGGACTTGCTTTTTCGCGAAGAGGTGCGGATATTTGAGTTTCATATAATCCTCTCGCTCCCAAGTGTATTCAGGCCCGTGCCTTGAGTTCCAACGAATTTTTAAGATGGGGATCTTGCTTCTCCTTAGTCTTTTGACCTCCCGGTCAAGGATTTCGATTGGTTCTTCTACAAAGTGCAACCAGTCATCAACTTGCACATCTTTTAAGGGTAAGACTAAGGTTTCCTCCGTTTGGCATTTCTTTAAATTCGACACATGGAACGTGTCATGGATGGCGCTCAGTTCTTGTGGCAGTTTTAGCTTGAAGGCTACCGGTCCAATCCTTTCGATTATCTCGAATGGCCTAACGTACCTGGGACTTAATTTGTTCTTTTTCCCAAAACGCACTATCCCTTTCCAAGGTGATATCTTTAGTAGAACTTTATCGCAAACTTGAAATTCTAGGGGTTTCCTGCGATTGTCGGCGTAGCTCTTTTGTTGGTCCCTAGCGGTTTTGAGCCTTTCCCTTATAATCTTTATCTTATCAGTGGCTTCCTGTACGACGTCTGGTCTGGACAATTGTCGGTCTTCGATTTCCAACTAGCTGAGCGGGGATATACATTTGCGTCCGTACAATGCTTCATAGGGTGCACACTGGATACTGGTGTGATAACTATTATTGTATGAAAATTCAACCAGTGGCAAATGCGAGTCCCAGCTCCCACCAAAATCTAACACACAAGCACGTAACATATCTTCGAGCGTTTGAATAGTCCTTTCCGATTGTCCATCTGTTTGGGAGTGGTAAGAGGTGCTTAAATTGACTCGCGTTCCTAGTGCTTTCTAAAGTGATTTCCAAAATCGGGAAGTGAAGCGACTATCCCTATCCGAGATGATAGAGATGGGCTCTCCATGACGCATGACGATCTCATTGATGTAGATTCGTGCCAGCTTTTCCATCTTGTAATCTTCTCGAATGGGTAGGAAATGTGCTGACTTTGTAAGCCAGTCTACTACTACCCAGATGGAATTGTACCCTTTAGTGGATCGGGGTAACTTAGTCACAAAATCCATAGTTATCAGTTCCCATTTCCATTCCGGGATTTCCGGTTGCTGCAGTAATCCAGAGGGTTTCTGGTGTTCTGCCTTAATTCTTGCACAAGTCAAACATTTCCCCACGTATAGGGCGACATCCTTCTTCATTCCGGGCCACCAATAGTATTCCTTCAAGTCCTTGTACATTTTATCGGATCCGAGATGAATAGAATTCTTAGACTTATGTGCCTCATCCAATATCGTTAACCGTATGTTATTTTCCTTAGGTATCCAAACCTTCTTTTCCAAGTAACGTACTCCATCAGTTCCAATCTCGAATCTGTGCTCCAAATCACGGAGGGTTTCCTCTTTTAGATTTTCTGCTTTTAATGCTTGTTCCTGAGCTTCAAGGATCCTTCCTTTCAGACTTGTTTGCACAACAACTTCTAATGCTCGTACTCGCGTTGGTTTTACTCTTTCCTTCCTACTCAACGCGTCGGCTACCACATTGGCCTTGCCTGGGTGATATTTGATTTCGCAATCATAATCGTTGAGTAGTTCTACCCATCGCCTTTGTCTCATATTGAGCATCTTTTGATAAAAAATATGCTGGAGACTCTTATGGTCAGTGTAGACGGTACACTTGGTGACATATAAGTACTGTCTCCATATTTTGAGAGCAAACACTATCGCTCCTAGCGCCAAATCATGAGTAGTGTAGTTTTTCTCATGAACCTTCAATTGTCTGGAAGCGCGGCCTCAAGGGGGGGGGATTTTCTTTTATTTTTTTTTGAATAATTAAGTGTAATTTATTTAAATAAATTTTGTATAATTGGTGATTTTGTTTAAATCTTTTAATTACAAAGTTTTAATTACTTTTATGAGTTTATATATATATATATGTTTTATATTTTAACTTATTTATATTTATTATGATGTATTTAATTATTTTTATTGATATTATTTTTATTATTGAACATGATTTGTAATTCTTGACTTTTAATAATTCGATTTTTCGAGCTCGGGAAGGTTCTAACCATATAGGCGGGATTTTTATGAAATCTAATATTATTATGGATGTATTTAAATCATAAATACTATTTTTAGTCATGCTAGGCTTAAAATTAGAATTTCTAATGGCTAACCTGGGAAATTTGTTGCCGAATGTCACAGTCTCCCCTGATTAAAAGAATTTCGTCCCGAAATTAATCGTTGACGTCCTGGACTTGCTTTTTCGCGAAGAGGTGCGGATATTTGAGTTTCATATAATCCTCTCGCTCCCAAGTGTATTCAGGCCCGTGCCTTGAGTTCCAACGAATTTTTAAGATGGGGATCTTGCTTCTCCTTAGTCTTTTGACCTCCCGGTCAAGGATTTCGATTGGTTCTTCTACAAAGTGCAACCAGTCATCAACTTGCACATCTTTTAAGGGTAAGACTAAGGTTTCCTCCGTTTGGCATTTCTTTAAATTCGACACATGGAACGTGTCATGGATGGCGCTCAGTTCTTGTGGCAGTTTTAGCTTGAAGGCTACCGGTCCAATCCTTTCGATTATCTCGAATGGCCTAACGTACCTGGGACTTAATTTGTTCTTTTTCCCAAAACGCACTATCCCTTTCCAAGGTGATATCTTTAGTAGAACTTTATCGCAAACTTGAAATTCTAGGGGTTTCCTGCGATTGTCGGCGTAGCTCTTTTGTTGGTCCCTAGCGGTTTTGAGCCTTTCCCTTATAATCTTTATCTTATCAGTGGCTTCCTGTACGACGTCTGGTCTGGACAATTGTCGGTCTTCGATTTCCAACTAGCTGAGCGGGGATATACATTTGCGTCCGTACAATGCTTCATAGGGTGCACACTGGATACTGGTGTGATAACTATTATTGTATGAAAATTCAACCAGTGGCAAATGCGAGTCCCAGCTCCCACCAAAATCTAACACACAAGCACGTAACATATCTTCGAGCGTTTGAATAGTCCTTTCCGATTGTCCATCTGTTTGGGAGTGGTAAGAGGTGCTTAAATTGACTCGCGTTCCTAGTGCTTTCTAAAGTGATTTCCAAAATCGGGAAGTGAAGCGACTATCCCTATCCGAGATGATAGAGATGGGCTCTCCATGACGCATGACGATCTCATTGATGTAGATTCGTGCCAGCTTTTCCATCTTGTAATCTTCTCGAATGGGTAGGAAATGTGCTGACTTTGTAAGCCAGTCTACTACTACCCAGATGGAATTGTACCCTTTAGTGGATCGGGGTAACTTAGTCACAAAATCCATAGTTATCAGTTCCCATTTCCATTCCGGGATTTCCGGTTGCTGCAGTAATCCAGAGGGTTTCTGGTGTTCTGCCTTAATTCTTGCACAAGTCAAACATTTCCCCACGTATAGGGCGACATCCTTCTTCATTCCGGGCCACCAATAGTATTCCTTCAAGTCCTTGTACATTTTATCGGATCCGAGATGAATAGAATTCTTAGACTTATGTGCCTCATCCAATATCGTTAACCGTATGTTATTTTCCTTAGGTATCCAAACCTTCTTTTCCAAGTAACGTACTCCATCAGTTCCAATCTCGAATCTGTGCTCCAAATCACGGAGGGTTTCCTCTTTTAGATTTTCTGCTTTTAATGCTTGTTCCTGAGCTTCAAGGATCCTTCCTTTCAGACTTGTTTGCACAACAACTTCTAATGCTCGTACTCGCGTTGGTTTTACTCTTTCCTTCCTACTCAACGCGTCGGCTACCACATTGGCCTTGCCTGGGTGATATTTGATTTCGCAATCATAATCGTTGAGTAGTTCTACCCATCGCCTTTGTCTCATATTGAGCATCTTTTGATAAAAAATATGCTGGAGACTCTTATGGTCAGTGTAGACGGTACACTTGGTGACATATAAGTACTGTCTCCATATTTTGAGAGCAAACACTATCGCTCCTAGCGCCAAATCATGAGTAGTGTAGTTTTTCTCATGAACCTTCAATTGTCTGGAAGCGCGGCCTCAAGGGGGGGGGGGGGATTTTCTTTTATTTTTTTTTGAATAATTAAGTGTAATTTATTTAAATAAATTTTGTATAATTGGTGATTTTGTTTAAATCTTTTAATTACAAAGTTTTAATTACTTTTATGAGTTTATATATATATATATGTTTTATATTTTAACTTATTTATATTTATTATGATGTATTTAATTATTTTTATTGATATTATTTTTATTATTGAACATGATTTGTAATTCTTGACTTTTAATAATTCGATTTTTCGAGCTCGGGAAGGTTCTAACCATATAGGCGGGATTTTTATGAAATCTAATATTATTATGGATGTATTTAAATCATAAATACTATTTTTAGTCATGCTAGGCTTAAAATTAGAATTTCTAATGGCTAACCTGGGAAATTTGTTGCCGAATGTCACAGTCTCCCCTGATTAAAAGAATTTCGTCCCGAAATTAATCGTTGACGTCCTGGACTTGCTTTTTCGCGAAGAGGTGCGGATATTTGAGTTTCATATAATCCTCTCGCTCCCAAGTGTATTCAGGCCCGTGCCTTGAGTTCCAACGAATTTTTAAGATGGGGATCTTGCTTCTCCTTAGTCTTTTGACCTCCCGGTCAAGGATTTCGATTGGTTCTTCTACAAAGTGCAACCAGTCATCAACTTGCACATCTTTTAAGGGTAAGACTAAGGTTTCCTCCGTTTGGCATTTCTTTAAATTCGACACATGGAACGTGTCATGGATGGCGCTCAGTTCTTGTGGCAGTTTTAGCTTGAAGGCTACCGGTCCAATCCTTTCGATTATCTCGAATGGCCTAACGTACCTGGGACTTAATTTGTTCTTTTTCCCAAAACGCACTATCCCTTTCCAAGGTGATATCTTTAGTAGAACTTTATCGCAAACTTGAAATTCTAGGGGTTTCCTGCGATTGTCGGCGTAGCTCTTTTGTTGGTCCCTAGCGGTTTTGAGCCTTTCCCTTATAATCTTTATCTTATCAGTGGCTTCCTGTACGACGTCTGGTCTGGACAATTGTCGGTCTTCGATTTCCAACTAGCTGAGCGGGGATATACATTTGCGTCCGTACAATGCTTCATAGGGTGCACACTGGATACTGGTGTGATAACTATTATTGTATGAAAATTCAACCAGTGGCAAATGCGAGTCCCAGCTCCCACCAAAATCTAACACACAAGCACGTAACATATCTTCGAGCGTTTGAATAGTCCTTTCCGATTGTCCATCTGTTTGGGAGTGGTAAGAGGTGCTTAAATTGACTCGCGTTCCTAGTGCTTTCTAAAGTGATTTCCAAAATCGGGAAGTGAAGCGACTATCCCTATCCGAGATGATAGAGATGGGCTCTCCATGACGCATGACGATCTCATTGATGTAGATTCGTGCCAGCTTTTCCATCTTGTAATCTTCTCGAATGGGTAGGAAATGTGCTGACTTTGTAAGCCAGTCTACTACTACCCAGATGGAATTGTACCCTTTAGTGGATCGGGGTAACTTAGTCACAAAATCCATAGTTATCAGTTCCCATTTCCATTCCGGGATTTCCGGTTGCTGCAGTAATCCAGAGGGTTTCTGGTGTTCTGCCTTAATTCTTGCACAAGTCAAACATTTCCCCACGTATAGGGCGACATCCTTCTTCATTCCGGGCCACCAATAGTATTCCTTCAAGTCCTTGTACATTTTATCGGATCCGAGATGAATAGAATTCTTAGACTTATGTGCCTCATCCAATATCGTTAACCGTATGTTATTTTCCTTAGGTATCCAAACCTTCTTTTCCAAGTAACGTACTCCATCAGTTCCAATCTCGAATCTGTGCTCCTCTTTTAGATTTTCTGCTTTTAATGCTTGTTCCTGAGCTTCAAGGATCCTTCCTTTCAGACTTGTTTGCACAACAACTTCTAATGCTCGTACTCGCGTTGGTTTTACTCTTTCCTTCCTACTCAACGCGTCGGCTACCACATTGGCCTTGCCTGGGTGATATTTGATTTCGCAATCATAATCGTTGAGTAGTTCTACCCATCGCCTTTGTCTCATATTGAGCATCTTTTGATAAAAAATATGCTGGAGACTCTTATGGTCAGTGTAGACGGTACACTTGGTGCCATATAAGTACTGTCTCCATATTTTGAGAGCAAACACTACCGCTCCTAGCGCCAAATCATGAGTAGTGTAGTTTTTCTCATGAACCTTCAATTGTCTGGAAGCGTAGGCGATAACTTTGTCTTTTTGCATTAAAACACATCCCAACCCTTGGTGTGATGCGTCGCAATAGACCACAAAGTTTTCTGTTCCAGTTGGCAATGCCAAGATAGGTGCGTCGCATAGCTTCTGCTTTAAGGTTTGAAAGGCTTCTTCTTGCTTATCTCCCCAAATGAATTTCTTATCCTTCTGAGTCAGAGTCGTTAATGGTTGAGCCACGCGTGAAAAGTTTTCGATGAATCGCCTATAATATCCTGCCAAACCCAGAAATTGTCGAATCTCGGTTGGCGTCTTTGGTGCTTCCCACTTTTTGATTGCCTCGATCTTTGCTGGATCGACATGAATTCCATTTGAATTAACTACGTGACCAAGGAAGTGTACTTCTCGGATCCAAAATTCACACTTGGAGAGTTTGGCATACAACTTCTGGTCCTTGAGTAGTGTTAAAATTAATTTCAAATGTTGCTCATGATCTTCCTTGCTTCGTGAATAGATGAGAATGTCGTCTATGAACACTATAGCAAACTTATCTAAATATGGTCTAGAGACCCTATTCATTAAGTCCATAAATACTGCTGGAGCGTTAGTCAACCCAAAAGGCATAACTAATAACTCATAATGTCCATAGCGGGTTCTAAAGGCGGTCTTAGGGACGTCTTCTTCGCGAACTCTCAATTTGTGATATCCCGAGCGAAGATCGATTTTTGAAAAATATTTGGCTCCTTCAAGTTGGTCGAATAGATCATTGATTCGAGGGAGAGGGTATCGGTTCTTGATAGTTAACTTGTTGAGTTCCCGATAGTCGATACACATTCGTAGCGACCCGTCCTTCTTTTTGACGAAGAGAACTGGGGCTCCCCAAGGAGATGAACTTGGTTGAATGAAACCTGTAACACCGCCTCGGCTATTGCCAAAATCCGTGTAAATTTAAGCTTTTAAACTGCGTGGTTAGGTTTGTAACAAAAGAGTTTACCTGTTTGATTAACTAGCTAGTAATTTAAAACAACGCAGCGGAAATGTTTATATCAAACATACAAACCTGTTAGTTATTACAGAGTTAAAACCATAATGATTTGGCGATTATATTTACATAACAAAATTAGTGCCAAATCACATTGTATCAGTGTTACTACATCATCGACCGACCATTGTACACATTGTACCAGTTACAGTGTTCCTTTCCAAAAGATATATACAATTCCCTGTAGAGAATCTCATCTCACCAGGCACACCTACTCCTTATCTGTAAAAAGATAACATCAACGGGATTAGCTATATAAAATAGCTAGTGAGTACTAACAGGCATGAAAAGCAATAAAGCAAGTCATATACATATCAAGAATTAGCAAACAATGCTATCCTATCACATTGCGGAGTGTTGACATGTCCAGTGAGTGTATTATATTGCCGGGTTGCAAATCCAGCTCAAACTACTACCACCGGGGGAATCAAACACTACCATCCCTTGCCGGTCTCATCACATAAGTGAATCACCAAGCTCGTTTTGGAACAAGAATCATAGGTTATCCAGTTAAGGCAATCACCTCCCAAGTATTCTAAGGAACGGCACTCAAGTACCGTTAGTCCAGAAACATTACGCCTAAAGGCTCTGGACCCAGCCGAAGCTGACCTCAATCAAGAAACTGTCCGGACATACACATAGCTCGTCAGAAATCCTTTTCAGGAACAATTGCATGCATGCTTTTATAGATAACTTGTATTCATCAACATATATATGCACATGTAATTAAATACATGTTCACATATCAGATACTCATGGCTTTGCAAACTTACATATATATAACTTCCGTGTGTACCATATTTAGCATACAATAACCGTGTAGTGCATTTACCAATTAAATCTCCCTTTATTGAACTCATGAAAGTCAATACTCACCTTATAGGCTAGTATTAGGCAAACTACAATGGTGGCAGTCTTGGTATAGTTGGAATACCTAATTACAGATTTTACATATCAGATAAGCTGTAAAACAGAACTATCACAGGGGAAGGCACGCCCGTGACTCAAGGCACACGCCCCGTACCCTGGTCACGGGTACGCCCCGTGACCAAAGGCACTCCCCCAGACCTTCTAGGGTTAGGCACGCCCGTACCTTTTCGAGGTATGCCCGTGCGTACCCGGGTACGCCCTAGGGCACGGTTGGATCTTGAAGGGTACGCCCGTGCCCTTTGACAAACAGCAGCAGGTTCGACCAGAACCTGCTGTTTACCATTCCAAACTACTCAAAACTCATTTCTAACCATTTCCAGATGTTCCCTTCATTCACATATGAACTAACACTGTGAAAACTACCTAAAAACACTAACTTTATGCACTTTAACAACATATAGCAGATTTGGGACTCAATTTCATCATTTGACCCATTTTCACAAAATCACTCAATTCAATCATAAACAGCAATACAATTACACCAACTGATTTCTAAACATCTGGAATTGGATTAGAAACAACTTAGAACAATTAACTTCAAGGATTGAAGCCAATTTGAACATAACCCATTTGAACCTAAACTTTGAAATTAGTAGAACTCAAAGAAGAACTTACAAGAATCAAGAGATGTTGTTGAATAGATTGCAACCAAGATTAATCAACAGATTCTTGAATTTATTCCAGCTTTTAATCCACAACCTTGTTAATCCTTGCCTTAAGTTTCTTCAAGAGCAAAGAGAGAATGTGAGGTGTGTGTGTGTATGTGTGAACCAGTGTGTGTACAGAGGATAGAGTTTGAGGACTAATATTAGTTCTCATTTATCCACAAAGGGGTATTTTGTTCCCCTTTTTAACACACAACTTAACGCACGAATACCCGTTTCGAGTAACGAGGATATTTTTGGAAACCTCGTTTGAAACCATTTAATATTTAATCATCACTTTCTATTTTCTTTATTATTTTTAAATTCCCATTTAACTAACTAATAACTTATTTCTTTGATTACTTAATACATATTATTAATTTAATTCTTTTCAAATTAATACACGTACCAAATGAAGCGCACGAATAGGCCCAATTTGAGGATGTTACAACTCTACCCCCTTAAGAAAATTCCATCCTCGAAATCTGCTCAGCTGGAAATAAATGAGGGTAGCGTGCCTTCATGTCATCCTTGGTTTCCCATGTCATATTAGGACCTAGGCTGTGCTTGCATTTGACAAGAACTAGTCTGATCGGCTTCTTACGCAGCTTCTTTGTCTTTGCGTTAAGAACTTCAATTGGCTCCTCTACAAGACGTTTAGCTGAATCAACCTTCAGCACTTGCAGAGGTAGAACTTGATCTTCATCGACTTTACACTTTCTCAGATAGCATACATTGAAAGTGTTGTGAATACCAGATAGCTCAGGAGGCAATTCAAGAGATACACTCTGCTCATTGACCTTTCGGATAATCCTGAATGGACCAATATAACGTGGACTTAGCTTACCCTTACGTCCAAACCGAATTACTCCCTTCCAAGGAGATACCTTCAAGAATACCCTATCGCCTTCACAGAATTCAACAGGTCGGCGCTATGGGTCTGCGTAGAACTTTTGACGATCACGAGCTGCTTTCAATTTCTCCAGAGCTATTTTGACTTTATCCGAAGTGATCTGCACAATTTCGGGTCCGGCATACTACTTCTCACCCGGTTCAAGCCAACAAGTGGGAGTGCGACAACGCCTCCCGTATAACATCTCATATGGTGACATCCCAATACTAGAATGATAAGAGTTATTATAAGAAAACTCTATCAACGGAAGATGAGAATCCCAAGAACCACCATATTCGAGCACACATGCCCGCAACATATCTTCCAGAGTCTGAATCGTTCTTTCAGACTGACCATCAGTTTGTGGATGATAAGCAGTACTCAAATGAACCCGTGTACCAAGCTCACATTGCAAGCTTTGCAAGAAATTTGACACGAAGCGAGAGTCACGGTCAGAAACAATAGAACAAGGTAACCCGTGACGAGTGACAATCTCGTTTATATAAAGTTGAGCTAGGCGTGTCAATGATGCAGATTCGTTTGTAGCAAGAAAATAAGCACTTATGGTCAATCGGTCAACAATGACCCAAATCATGTTGTGCCCTCTGAGTATCTTGGGTAACTTGGTAACAGAATCCATAGTAATATGATCCCATTTCCATTCTGGAATATCGAGCTGTTGCAGATTGCCATAAGGCCTTTGATGCTCGGTTTTGACTTGTGCACAAATTTGACACTTCTCCACGAATGAAGCAATGTCTCATTTAAGTGTAGGCCACCAATAAAGCTTTTTGAGATCCTAATACATCTTGGTTATACCTGGATGAATAGACAACCTGGAATTATGTGCTTCCTGTAATATCAGATCACGGTTGTCTCCAACGAGTGGTACCCAGATTCGGGATTGAAAAGTCTTCAAACCCTGACTGTTATCAACAAGCTGATCCTTCAGCTTCCTCATATTCTCTTCCTTCAGATTCTCCTCTTGCAGAGCCAATTGCTGTGCTTCCCTCAATTTCGAAATAATATCAGGAACCACAGTAAGCTTCATGAACTTGGCTTCAGTTGCAACCCCTTTTCTACTCAAGGCATCAGCTACTACATTAGCTTTGCCTGGATGATAATGGATCTCACAATCATAGTCTTTAATCAACTCAATCCAGCGTCATTGTCTCATATTGAGTTCTTTCTGAGAAAAGACATATTGCAAGCTTTTATGAACCGTGCATAAAATACATTTTGTGCCATATAAGTAATGCCTCCACAACTTTAATGCAAATACAACTGTTGCGAGTTTAAGATCATGTGTAGGGTAATCCTTTTCATGTGATTTTAATTGCCTGTAAGCATAGGCAATCACCTTGTCGCGTTGCATTAGAACACAACCCAAACCAGAATAAGAAGCATCACAATATACTATGAAATCCTCCGACCCGTTTGGCAGAGTAAGAATTGGAGCTTCACAGACTAGCCACTTTAAAGTTTTAATGGATTGCTCCTGTGCATCAGACCACACGTAAGCAACCTCCTTCCGTGTCAATTTAGTAAGAGGACCGGCGAGTTTAGAAAAATCACGAATAAATCGCCGATGATAGCCAGCAAGACCAAGGAAAATCTTGATCTCTGTAGGAGTTTTAGGAACGTCCCAGTTCATCACCGCCTCTATTTTAGCAGGGTCTACTTTTACACCTTCCCTGCAAATAACGTGACCAAGAAAATGCACTTCCCGAAGCCAAAACTCACATTTAGAAAGTTTGGCATAAAGTTGTTCTCGCTTAAGAGTTTCGAGAACTTGTCGAAGATGTGATTCATGTTCTGCTTCAGTCTTGGAATAGATCAAAATATCATCAATAAATACTATCACGAATTTGTCTAGAAACGGACGACAAATTCGATTAATTAGATCCATAAAGATAGCTGGTGCATTGGTAGAACCGAATGGCATCACCAAGAATTCAAAATGACCGTAGCGTGTACGGAAAGCCGTCTTCGGAATATCATCAGCTTGTACCCGTACTTGATGGTACCCTGATCGGTGATCAATTGTAGAAAAGCACGTTGCTCCCTGTAATTGATCAAATAAGTCATCTATGCGCGGGAGTGGGTATTTGTTCTTTATAGTTCGCTTATTAAGCTCCCTATAATCTATGCACATACGCATAGTCCCATCCTTCTTCTTGAACAAAAAGAACTGGAGCTCCCCAAGGTGAAGAGCTCGGGCGTATAAAGCCTTTGTCAAGTAGTTCTTGTATTTGATCCATCATCTCGCGGATTTCAGAAGGTGCGAGACGATACGGAGCTTTAGCCACTGGAGTAGCTCCGGGAACAAGATCCATCTTGTAATCTACATCCCTGACTGGAGGTAGTCCGGGTAATTCATCTGGAAAGACTTCAGGATAATCTGACACTACCCTAATGTGTTCAATTGGTTGTTTCTCCATCTGAGTATTAATAACATAAGCAAAATAGGAGACATAACCTTTTGTGACAAGTTTCTGAAAATTAAATCACTGAGATAATAGGAATATCGGTCTCCCGTCCTTCACCCCTCGCTATAGCACAAGACCCGTCAATTAGAGGAAACCTGATAATCTTCTTGGAACATATGATCTCAGCATCTCTACTGCTGAGCCAATCCATCCCGATCATCGCATCGAATCCCGCGATAGGCATAATAAGGAATGAAATTGATAAGCTATGCACATCGATAAAAACAAGTGCTACCGGGACTTTCTCGGTAACGTGCACTAACTTACCGTCGGCCACTTCTACTTTAATTGGATCAGTTAATGAAATAATAGGTATTTGCAGCTTCTTACGACAAGATATTGAGATAAAAGAATAAGTAGCTCCTGTATCAAATAATATACATGCTGGGGTAGATTCAATAAGAAAGGTACCCGTAATAACATCACCTGCAGCTTTGGCCTCTTCGGCCGTCATCTGGAACGCACGCCCTTTTGCACGTGAGGCGCCGTCTTTCTTCGGCTCGGATGAAGATCCTCCAGGTCTAGGGTTGGGATTTTTAGGACTCTTGGCTATTTGATGCCCCGACTGGTGACATCTGAAACAGACGTCCTCCTTATACCTGCACTCCTCCACCGGGTGTCCTCTCGTTCCACACCTAACACACCTCCTAGTAGCTTTAGAACATTCCCCAGAATGGTATGTGTGGCATGTGTTACACCATTTTCCATCAGACCTGGGCTTTTTGTGTTGGAATATGCCCACTGACACACACGAGTTGGTATCACTACCGATGAGGCATAGGCCTATTGGGTCACACGCCAAGTATTGATTCCGGCAACACCTTTGAACAAGAGAGAGAAAAATACCAAAATGGGTTTTGGTTGGGCCGGGCACGGCCGTGCCTTGTGAAGGTACGGGCGTGCCTTATGCCGGGTACGGGCCCAAGGCCGGCGTGCCAAGGTCATACCCATTGGGGCCGGCACGGGCGTGCCTCGTGGAGGTACGACCGTGCCTAGTACGAAAGCACGAGCCCAAGTCAGGCGTGACCTGGGTGTGCCCGTGGGCTGGTACGGGCGTGCCTTGTGAGGCACGGCCGTGCCCCATGATGAAACAGCTTATTAAATTAGCTTTTTAAGACTAGTTAATAGGGTATTCATGGATATTGATAGCCATTAATTCCTAGATCGGTTATAAACATTTTTGGCTTCAATGTGGAGTCTATATAAGTTCAAATGAGCTTATGGAACATGGTTGGTTACTACTAGTTGCTACTAGTTGTTTTTGATACATGAACTTGTAACTTATTTGTTAGTTCATGCTCTCTCTCAAAGCAAACACACTTGAAGATTAGTAACACGGTACTATTGATATTCAAGTTGTTGTAAGTTATTGGTGGGGCTTTCGGCGGCGTCCAAACATAGCTAGCACATGGGGATCATCAACACTTGGTGTGCATACCAATAGTGGGACACTATTTCGTGTACAAACCTTCCAAGGCAACAAGGAGATATTAACTTGTATGGTATAATTTCTTGTCCTTGTTCTTCTTCTATTAGTTGCATTGCTATTGTCTAGAGTTTGCTCCATTGGGTGGTGTGTTGGTGGCATAATATGAAATTGTTTTATACTCGTTTTTGTTTCCGCTACGTTTTCTAGATGCCACCAAAACCCAACAGTGGTATCAGAGCCATCTCAAACATGTCTTTGCACTGAAACCGGAATTTTGAGTTTTCTGTAAAAATCTGATTTTCCGGTGACCGGGCACAGCCGTACCTCTTGGGTTACGGGGCGTGCCGGCGGCCAGGGCACGGCGGTACCAGTGGGGGTACGGGCCGTGCCGGCAGAATATTCGTATGCTTAAAACTGTTTAAACTGTACACTGACAAAAGGGAAGGCACGCCCGTACCCTTTGGGGTACGCCCGTGCCTTGTGGTTTTTGGTCAGAATTTTGTTCTTGAAACAGTGTTTTAAAATTATATTTAAATTCCGGATTTGTTGGTTGGGCTAGTCTTGGATCTAGTTTTTCCCCACTATATTTTGATTCTTTGAATTTATATATTTTGTATGGCTTGGCATGAAGTGTATAAAAATATATATATTTAATGGTGTATATATGAATATGTAATTTTAAAGGTGTATTAAAATTACTAATGCATATGTACAAGGATTGCCTTTTGTACCTTGGGTGTTTTGTGGGCAATCTTAATCAAAATATGTTTGACATGGTTTTGTGGCACACCATGGTTTTGCTTTGGTTGTGTTTGGTTGTGGTTCGGTAACTAGATGCCCTTTAGACCTATGTGTTGTGGTGTTTGGTTTATTTGGTTTTGGTGGCCTGCGTGCCGTATTATTGTAATTTTTATCATTATTATTTGGTACGGCTTGCATGCCGTTTATTTATTCCTTTGTACTTGTATTAGTAGCATAGGATTGTGGCTTGCATGCCATTTCTTCTTCTATGTATTTGTAGAATAGTATAGAAGTTGATTTAGTATGTAATAAACCAACGGGAATCACGGTGTTGATGTCTCGGCAACATGGAGTCCGGATTGCCTTTTGGAGATGCCGGCTTGAGTGGGAGCACACCCGACTAGGTGCTTTGGATATTGGATTCCTTAGTTGACCTTGTTTTCCTCGTATGGCTCACGGGGAAAACGCATAGGATTTGGGCATGTTACCGAACTATTATGTATTCGTGGTTGTTTTATATATTTATTATTTTGCATGGATGTGTAGGATATCGCATGCTAGATATTTTTTCCAAAATATATAAAACACAAAGATTTATAAAATTGGTTTATATTTCTTTCCGCGCGTATAGAATTAACAAGATGATATAAATTTGTATTATATTATAAGTGGATAAAAATTGTATTTATCACTTGATTTGTTAATTCGCAAAATGGGTTAAAATTGTTTTAACCGGAAAAAACAAAATCCTGTTTTAAAATGTAAATCACGCGCCATCTGTAAGACGACACCACCCGAATCTAGTGAAACTTGGATGATTGTCGAGCTTTAGCACGAGTCATGCCGAGTGGAACTGTGTGGAAGGTGAGTGTGGTAACTCACAATATTGGTTGTCGAGCTTAGCACGAGCCAATTATTGGCGAGAGTTCCACCATGTGTCTTGATGGGCGGTTTACAATTCCTTTTGTGACACTTAGGTGGCGTCGAGCTCTAGCCGAGTCATTTAAGGGGATCAAGTTAGAATTGGTGCGAGAAGGGATCAAACATACCAAAAGACATTTTGATTGTCAATGGATCCCGCAAGGATCTAGAAGTTGCAAAGTGTTTGCAATCGGTAAAATGGTTACCGGCCTAAATAGCTTTGCTTTGTGATCCGCGGTAAACCCGTCATAAGGTAAAGTGAAATATGGTTTCTAGCCTTGTTTAAATAATTGGTTTTGAAAACTATTTGGGTAATTATTTATACAAGGATTGTATCTAAAATTCACTAAAACGTGTACTCTAAAATTGTAGATGACAAATGTTAACAACGCAACACCGAATTTATCTCTCCGTTCGTTCCTAGAAAAGGAGAAACTCGTAGGTGTGAACTTTGTGGATTGGTATAGGCAATTGCGAATTGTCCATCGCCATGAATCTAAGTTGCAGATCCTCGAGGAACCTCTTCCGAAACCACCTGCTGCCAACACAAGTTTGGCCACTAGATACGCCTTTGAAAAGCGTATCGAGGATGCAAAAGATGTTTCTTCTTTCATGTTATCGACTATAAGCTGCGAGCTGCGAAAGCAACTCGGGCATATGAGTGCGTATGACATGATTAATCGGTTGAAGGACTTGTTCCAACATCAGATTAGACAGGAACACTTTATGTGTGTCAAGGCCCTTCTCGGTTGCCGGATGCAGGAATGTGGGAAGGTTAGTGTTCATGTGCTTCTTATGAAGGCATACATTGACCAAATGGAAATAGTAGTATTTCCCATTGGGAGGGAGCTTGCGGTGAATATGATTCTCCAATCCCTGCCCACGTCTTATGATGAGTTTATCAAAAACTATCAAAAGGACAAAATGGTAGAATCCTTAGACGAGTTGCATGGCATGCTTACGATTTTCGAGTCTAACATGGCCAAACGCAAGTTCGTTCCCACCCGGTTATTTGAGGAACGTAAAACCGAGAAAAAGGATACGACTCCTAAGGGAGAAGTTTGTTATTTCTGCGGTAAATATGGAGATTGGCACCGCCACTCTTGTCCTGAGTGTTCGAAGGAGTTAAAACTTTCTATGAGGAAAGGGAATAACTTCTCGTCGTCAGGTACATTCATGATTAGCTCCATGGTTTTTCTACTTCTTAGCTAGATTTGTTGAAATGCTGGCTATAACACTCACGTTTGTTGCAAAATTGTTTTGTTACAAAGTGTAGGTGTTAAATGGAAGAAGTAGCTGATAAGGCATGGAGAGCTAGAGCTCAAGATTGGGAAACTTGGACGCTGTCTCGATTGAGAGGATTGGGAGTTTTGATCTCGCCATTTCATCTAGCTATTTTATTACTTTATTAGATTAATATATTATCTGCCCTGCGTGGCGAGAGAAATATTAAGTGTATTGTGCATTGGTTGACGATGGATATTACTTTGTATTTGATATATTAGTGGTTTATTTCAAAGTTTATCCATGTCATGGCATTTATAAGCTTTTTCTTAAAAGTAATAAATTAATCATGAATAATGTGTTTAAATCCAAATATGGTTTGGATTAGTTATCCAAGTGACAAGATTATCTAGCTATGTAAACAGGACTTGCTTCACCAAGTTCCGTGTGGTTTGGAATCTTGGATGCATTTGATAATTAATCAAATTTTGAGTGCGAGAATTGTTTATTAGGTTAAATGACTTGTACATCTTTCGTTGGCGTATGTAAGAGGATTGAGAGCTTGTTGTAATTAGTTCACACTTGTGTGTTTAATTCGTTCAAGAAAATCCATGGGGATAACTACATGCACTTCGTTACCTTTACCCGTAGTGGTAGTAGGGATAGGTATATTTGAAACCTTTGAGGTGTTCATTGATTACCTTAACGAGGTTTGTGGACAAAAGGTTAAGTTACTTAAATCTTGTAAAGATGTTGAGTATCTTAATATATGAATTTTGTGATTGTCATAAGAATTGTGAGATTTATCTCATAAATTATTTCTCCTAGGACACATTGGCATATGGGTCACGTAGAGGAGGAACCGAATATTCGGGTCTTGATGGATCGCAAATTCATACCCAATGTGTTGGGATGCTTAAGTATGGCGGGCAATGTTCTATATATAAAATCAACAAAGATGGTTTAGTACGCATCTTAGGAGAAAAGACTAGAAAGAGTGTCTTTGCTGGTCTAACTCAAAAGCCTAGATTATCCAGCCTACGTGTAGACGTGAGGTGGTAGAATCCGGGACAAAAGATGCTACTGCATTAGGCATGAGATATTTGTTTCACGAACTTTTAAGGACAAGTTTTGTCGCTCAATAGCAAGTGGAAGTCTAATATCTATGGGAGCCAGTGGGAGTAAAACCTGATGTTGGCACTAGCATACAATCAGTAATGATTGGAACTCAGCATGGCGATGCCGGAGTACCTGGCATAATTCGTTACTCTTCCCATTTCTGATAGGAGTTGTCGTAAGGCCGGTTGGATATATGTTTATATCTAGAGGAAGATAACTCGATGATGGATTAATTGAATTCATCAACTATCGAAAGTCGTAGTGGGCCTAGTGTCTACTAGAAGGAAAGAGGTAATGAGAATGGGATGCAATCTATGAGAATATCCAAGTATTGGACTTGGTTGATCCGATGCCTTGGTGCAAACCTACGGGTATGCATGGATTAAGATGTAGACAACTTCAAATACCGACCAGTGGTAAAAATTCTAATATGATTGACCATGAGGACGGTATCATAAAAGAGTTTTTCCTTGGTGGTTATGTTGAAGTCTGCTTGGATGACTTATGGTGTATCACTGCCTTTTCTTGAATGTGAAGGTATGATAGTGAAATGGAAAAGACTCTATTCCTTTATAGGAATTTTGAGGAAGTGTTTTAGTACTCTCCGAGATTCTTGTACATTATTAGTATCCTCGTATGGTCTACAAGCCTAAAAAGTCTATTCATGGACTTGAACATCAAATGCCGACTAATGATAAATTTTCCGTTATGATTGACATCAGGATGGTATCATAAGGAAATTGTCCTAGTGGTTAAGTTGAAGGTTACTCAGAAACATGTGTTTATCACTACAATGTAAAGATCGTATTCCTTCATGGGAATTTTGAGGAAGAGTGTTTCAACACTTTCCGAAGGTCTTGTACGTTGAAAGTATCCTCGTAGACTCAATAAACATCGCAAGGTTGTAATCTTCACTTTAATGAGAAAATCATAGATTTGAGTTTTCGAAAAGGGAAGATTAAACTTGGATGTATGCCAGAGCTAGTGGGAGCGCTTACGTTCCAAATATTGTGTATCCATGATATACTTCTTATTACGGATAATATCCTAATTTGGCGGTTTATAAAACTGGGGGTTGAGGAATTATTGCTTTATAAGAAGAATTGGGAGGATACGAACGTGGATTTTTCGGAGTGAAAAACTAAGAGAGTGACATTGAAACATGATGGACTAGTGTGTTAATTTAATTAGCAACTTGGTTTATCACATGGTTTCTTTTCTCTCAATTTTGACATACTTGGAAGAACTCTTGGTACATTGTTCTTCAAGTTGATGTTCGGTGGTAACAAGGAACTTTGAGTAGTGTATTATTCTTGGTAAATTGTTATTGTTGTATTGTTAAGAGGAATGTTATCTACTAGAATGGTTCTTTAAGCATCATTGACTCTAATTGGGTTCTCTTGAGAAAATAAGAGTATGATGGCTTATATATGTGAACCATAGTCTTGTGCATTGTGACTCTATTGGATTCTTTGGAACAATGAGAGCGTGAAGGCTTGGACAAAGGACCATGATCTTGTAGGCGCACACTTTATAAGTGTTTGGTCGAGAGAAGATATGGTAATTATTAGAGTACGCATGGATGTCACTTTGTGAATCTGCTTACTAAGCTTTAGTCCTGAGCTAGTGATGAATTTACATACTAGGCTTGCATGCACTTGGTTTACAAGTGGCTTTGGCTTGGGTTTGTTTAGTTGAATTTGATATATTTTGAGTTGGGAACATTAAAGCAATAATGTGCTTTGATTGTATCGATTATCAAATGGAGATTTAATAATGCGCGCGGAGCGGGTACTTTCGTTAGCCTTTATTGTGTTCCATCTTAGCATGTTTAACCACTTCCTTGAATAAATTTATTTATTCTAAATGCTCCACGATCGGTCGTTCTTCATTGGAAGGAAGAAGTGAATTAAGATCGAGGCAAGTGGTTGGTAAAGTATTCATAGTGGATTGAATACATGTTTACGCAACACTAGCCTGTGCTTGATAGTGATCAAGTAATTGGAGGACCCGCACCTGAGTTTACTTCATGGACATGATCACGAGTAAATCAGGATGATAATATTGTTTGTCCTTCTACTGGAGATACATGCGCTTCTTGATTAATGATATGGTCTTGTTTAGATTGCTTTCTAACGCAGTTCGTAACTGGCTGTTATAAGGGAATTTTTCAGGCAAGAACATGTTGTTATGACGGAATGATGTAGTCAAAGGTCTTCGTTCCTCTTTAGAGAGATATCCCTGGGCCCCTCGTTGACTGAACTGATGACATCAAAATGCATGGCCGTGCTCAAGTTGAATTGATAGTGGATCAATTTTGCAACTTGTTTTGTTCATCATAGTTAGCCTAGATCGAGAAACATAATCATGGATGTTTTGGGGTTGATGATGTTCCATGACCTACATTCACAATGGATATCGTGAATGAAGGGATGAATAATCACTTATCTGTAGGACCATTGCTTACAGGTTGGTACTTGTCATGGGTGACATACCCTATGCTGACTTGGGGGCATAGATGCCTTGCTAGAGGCCGCTCTATGTCAGTGTTACCTTTCTTGAGTGTGTTATGTTCAAGTGGGAGTTTGTTGGAATATGCCCACTGACATACACGAGTTGGTATCACTGCCGATGAGGCATAGGCCTATTGGGTCACACGCCAAGTATTGATTCCGGCAACACCTTTGAACAAGAGAGAGAAAAATACCAAAATGGGTTTTGGTTAGGCCGGGCAAGGCCGTGCCTTGTGAAGGTACGGGCGTGCCTTATGCCGGGTACGGGCCCAAGGCCGGCGTGCCAAGGGCATACCCATTGGGGCCGGCACGGGCGTGCCTCGTGGAGGTACGACCGTGCCTAGTGCGAAAGCACGAGCCCAAGTCGGGCGTGACCTGGGTGTGCCCGTGGGCTGGTACGAGCGTGCCTTGTGAGGCACGGCCGTGCCCCATGATGAAACAGCTTATTAAACTAGCTTTTTAAGACTAGTTAATAGGGTATTCATGGATATTGATAGCCATTAATTCCTAGATCGGTTATAAACATTTTTGGCTTCAATGTGGAGTCTATATAAGTTCAAATGAGCTTATGGAACATGGTTGGTTACTACTAGTTGTTTTTGATACATGAACTTGTAACTTATTTGTTAGTTCATGCTCTCTCTCAAAGCAAACACACTTGAAGATTAGTAACACGGTACTATTGATATTCAAGTTGTTGTAAGTTATTGGTGGGGCTTTCGGCGGCGTCCAAACATAGCTAGCACATGGGGATCATCAACACTTGGTGTGGATACCAATAGTGGGACACTATTTCGTGTACAAACCTTCCAAGGCAACAAGGAGATATTAACTTGTATGGTATAATTTCTTGTCCTTGTTCTTCTTCTATTAGTTGCATTGCTATTGTCTAGAGTTTGCTCCATTGGATGGTGTGTTGGTGGCATAATATGAAATTGTTTTATACTCGTTTTTGTTTCCGCTGCGTTTTCTAGATGCCACCAAAACCCAACATTTTGGAATCGCCCGATTTAGTACCTGCAGAAAACTGTCCTTTTGCAGGACTTGGGTTGGAAGAGGATTGAAATTTCCTCTTGCTGCTGCCCTCTGGAGATGCACTCCAGCACTGGATGCGATCACCATCCATCTGTCTAGCTATCTCAAAAGCTTTATCGAGATCAATTGCTGCTCGGACATGTGCCCGAAACTCAAGTGGTAATGTGGCAACAAATTTCCTTATCTTCAGGTTTTCATCAGTAAGCAAATGAGGTACAAACCTCATTTTATCGGTGAAAGCGCCAATATGTTGCTCCATAGATTTATCTCCTTTTCGGAGATTATTAAACTCGCGTTCCAAACGCTCCATGTCATATTCTGTGCAGTACTTCTTCTGCACCTTCTCTGAGAATTTCTCCCAAGACAGAGCTTCCAGTATCTCTTTTTTAACTGAGGCCTTGACCATGTCCCACCAGAATATGGCACGGCCTTTCAGCATCCTGATTGCATACCTGACGCGGTATTCAGCTTCGCATTCACACGACTCGAAAGCCTGCTCAATCTCGCGAAGCTACCTCATTGTAACCACGGGGTCATCACTCCCCTCAAAAGTAGGTGGTTTACATGTCAAAATCTTCTTAAAAGAACACGGCTTGCGAGGTGCTTTACCCAGAGCCGAGTTAAATAGTAACTCCTTTGCAACACGGAGTTCCTCCTCGAGGCGTCGAATATACTCCTGTTGTACCTGTTCGCCTGGAGCACCCTTTGTATGGTGCTGAGACTGCGCGTCTCCAGCCTGTGGTGGTATATGTGAGGCCTCGTCCTCCATTTTCTTCAATGCCTGCTCAGTTGCATCACGTGGTGCAGACATCTTTATCGATTTGCTATAAGAAAGGAAGGTATTCATTATAACATTTATACTTGTATACCGACATATAAACTTAACTATTAACAAGCCTTAATCATATAACACTCATACTCAATCCCCTTTACCCAATAAGGAACACTTCATAATGGTTGGGCCCGAGTTTGAGATTGAATACTCTTTCAAGTACCCAATTCCCTCAAACTTAGGCTCTGATACCTAACTTGTAACACCGCCTCGGCTATTGCCAAAATCCGTGTAAATTTAAGCTTTTAAACTGTGTGGTTAGGTTTGTAATAAAAGAGTTTACATGTTTGATTAACTAGCTAGTAATTTAAAACAATGCAGCGGAAATGTTTATATCAAACATACAAACATGTTAGTTATTACAGAGTTAAAACCATAATGATTTGGCGATTATATTTACATAACAAAATTAGTGCCAAATCACATTGTATCAGTGTTACTACATCATCGACCGACCATTATACACATTGTACCAGTTACAGTGTTCCTTTCCAAAAGATATATACAATTCCCAGCAGAGAATCCATTCTCATCAGGCACACCTACTCCATATCTGTAAAAAGATAACATCAACGGGATTACCTATATAAAATAGCTAGTGAGTACTAACAGGCATGAAAAGCAATAAAGCAAGTCTTATACATTTCCAAGAATTAGCAAACAATGCTATCCTATCACATTGCGGAGTGTTGACATTTCCAGCGAGTGTATTATATTGCCGGGTTGCAAATCCAGCTCAAAACACTACCAACGGGGGAATCAAACACTACCATTGCTTGCCGGTCTCATCACATAAGTGAATCACCAAGCTCGTTTTGGAACCAAGAATCATAGGCTAGCCAGTTAAGGCAATCACCTCCTAAGTATTCTAAGGAACGGCAATCGAGTACCGTTAGTCCAGAAACATTATGCCTAAAGGCTCTGGACCCAGCCGAAGCTGACCTCAATCAAGAAACTGTCCGGACATACACATAGCTCATCAGAAATCCTTTTCAGGATCAATTGCATGCATGCTTTTACAGATAACTTGTATTCATCAACATATATATGCACATGTAATTAAATACATGTTCACATATCATATACCCATGGCTTTGCAAACTTACATACATATAACTTCCGTGTGTACCATATTTAGCATACAATAACCGTGTAATGCATTTACCAATTAAATCTCCCTTTATTGAACTCATGAAAGTCAATACTCACCTTATAGGCTAGTATTAGGCAAACTACAGTGGTGGCACTCCTGGTACAGTTGGAATACCTAATTACAGATTTTATACATCAGATAAGCTGTAAAACAGAACTGTCACATGACAAGGCACGCCCGTGACTCAAGGGGCACGCCCCGTACCATGGTCACAGGTACGCCCCGTGACCAAAGGCACTCCCCCGGACCTTCTAGGGTTAGGCACGCCCGTACCTTTTCGAGGTACGCCCATGCCTAACTGGGTACGCCCTAGGGCACGGTTGGATCATGAAGGGTACGCCCGTGCCCTTTGACACACAGCAGCAGGTTCGACCAGAACCTGCTGTTTACCATTCCAAACTACTCAAAACTCATTTCTAACCATTTCCAGATGTTCCCTTTCATTCACATATGAACTAACACTGTGAAAACAACCTAAAAACACTTACTTTATGCACTTTAACAACATATAGCAGATTTGGGACTCAATTTCATCATTTGACCCATTTTCACAAAATCACTCAATTCAATCATAAACAGCAATACAATTACACCAACTGATTTCTAAACATCTGGAATTGGATTAGAAACAACTTAGAACAATTAACTTCAAGGATTGAAGCCAATTTGAACATAACCCATTTGAACCTAAACTTTGAAATTAGTAGAACTCAAAGAAGAACTTACAAGAATCAAGAGATGTTGTTGAATAGATTGCAACCAAGATTAATCAACAGATTCTTGAATTTATTCCAGCTTTTAATCCACAACCTTGTTAATCCTTGCCTTAAGTTTCTTCAAGAGCAAAGAGAGAATGTGAGGTGTGTGTGTGTATGTGTGAACGTGTGTGTGTACAGAGGATAGAGTTTGAGGACTAATGTTAGTTCTCATTTATCCACAAGGGGGTATTTTGTTCCCCTTTTCAACACACAACTTAATGCACGAATACCCGTTTCGAGTAACGAGGATATTTTTGGAAACCTCGTTTGAAACCATTTAATAATTAATCATCACTTTCTATTTTCTTTTTTATTTTTAAATTCCCATTTAACTAACTAATAACTTATTTCTTTGATTAGTTAATACATATTCTTAATTTAATTCTTTTCAAATTAATACACGTACCAAATGAAGCGCATGAATAGGCCCAATTTGAGGATGTTACAAAACCTTTGTCGAGTAGTTCTTGTAATTGTGCCGACAGCTCTTGCATTTCTGATGGGGCGAGTCGATATGGTGCTTTCGCCACGGGAGATGCTCTAGGGACTAGATCGATATGGAATTCGACTTGCCGATACGGGGGTAATCCTTACAAATCTTCCGGAAATACTTCAAGAAAGTCTCGTACGACGGGAATTTCTTGAATGTTTTTCTGACATGTTTTCTTATTGATTATATGTGCTAGGAATGCCTCGTTTCCTTTCCTTAAGCATTTTCTCATCTTGATGGATGAGATTATCTTGAAATCCATTCCGGATTTTTCTCCATACACATTAAGTGTCTAACCATCAGGCGTCGGAATTCGGACGATCTTTTCGAAGCAACAGATTTCCGCTTGATGGCTAGAAAGCCAATCCATCTCAACAACTATGTTGAAACTTCCCATTTCAAGTGGGATTAAATCTATGGTATATGTTTTATCGGCTAAGCCCAAGGTACAACCAGGGATTATGTCCTTAACGCTAGTTTTCTGGCCATAAGCAAATTCAATGGTTTTTAGACTGATGCATAATACTACCTGTAATGACATCGGGGTTTTGTCTAGCTTCATTTGCTCCAATCTCAAACACCCTGCCTCGTGCTTGATTTCCTTGGTTACCTTGGCTTGCAGGACGTGCTTGATTATAATTAGACCCTTGAGTTGGCCGCGAGCAGACGGTGCCATGGTGCTCTAGACTTCCACACTTAAAGCATGGCTTTACTCGGCAAGTTTTGCTGAGGTGTCCAAGCCGCTTACATCTAAAGCACACCATGCACTTCCCTTCGTGGTTCTTGTGGCACTTGTCACATTTGGGGTAGGATCTCCATCCTTTATCGGCTGCTTACGTGTGAGCTCCGAAGTTTCTAGCCCTTTTGTGAGTCCTGGCAGCTTCTCCACCGTATGGCTTCCTTGGCACCTCCTCAAGCTTCCTTTAACCCTTTTCCTTGTCGCTCCCAAGCGATCCCGAACGGATAGCATTGTGGGTAAGTCTTGTAGCTAGATTTACCGCACTTTGGATGGTTTTGGGGTTTGCTGCCGTGACATTTGCCTGGATCTCAGGGGCTAGACCCCAAATGTATCTATCAATACGGTTTTCTTCCGGGGTCACCAAGTGCGGCACCAGCTTGGCCAAATCATAAAATCGGGTGGTGTAGGAGTTGATGTTGCCCTAGATCATTTCATGATTCCACAGCTCGGCTTCTAGCTTTTGAATTTCACTCTTCAAGTAAAATTCATCCCTTAATAGCCCGAGGAATGCATCCCAGGTGAGTTGGTGCGCGGCATTTCTTCCAGGCGTTTGTACTTGGATATTCCACCACGATAGGGCTTGCCCTTGCAAGAGACATGCTGCAAACTTCACTTTGTTTGCTTCCGTACATTTACTAATGCTAAGGACTGATTCCGTGCTTTCAATCCAGTTTAGTAGACCCACGCCTCCTTCCGTTCCAAATAATTCTTTAGGGTTGCAAGCCCTAAAGGTTTTGTAGTTGCAATCTTGGGTTGGGGTTGGTGCTCCTTGATTTGTTTGAAGCCCAGCAGCAACTTGGCTAACTATGTTGGGTAATGTTGCAATCACTTGTTCCATGACAAGTTGGTCTAACTCGGGGTTTGCTCTTCGTGGAGGCATCGTTCTAGAGCATAATCACACGACGATTTTTAGTTACTCATTCTAATCGGTTTTATCATACTACTCTACGTGTAACGTGTTTAATTCATTCATGGCATTAAATATGACTAATAGTACGAGATTTAATTAAATAATCAATCATTCAATTGGCACAAAATAATTACCAAAATCGGCTCTTTAAAAGATGCCATATATATTAATAGAGAGTTAATAATAGTCATACAATCATACATCCTTCAAACCAACATAGGATATTTTAATTCATAATAAAAAAAAGACATTAAAACCCAACGTCAATCCACTCCAACCCATCCAGCGCCCAAATCCAATGTAAACTAGTCCCACTAACATCATCAACACAACCCCTGAAACTAGGCATGTATGCACTAGCCTAATTAGTCTTCGGGGTTCTTGAGCCGCCTCTAAGGCTTGCACTGCGTGATGGTGGTTAAGGTCCGCCATGTCTAAGCACGAACTAACCCTGTAGGTTTGGTAATCTAACATCCCTCTCAAGTTATATAGCTCCAGAGACATGTGGTGGAATCTCCTCTTTTCCTCATCGGTCATCCCGGATGAAGGCATCATCGGGATTCCCGTGAGGACGGGGGTTCTTACTGGATCGTTCACCTGCCTGGAAGGTTCTCCCACGGTAGGCTGGGGTGGTGCTACGGTTGCTCGTACTGGAATGGCCACCCTCTTTCGGGCAATTTGTCTAACCCGAGGCCCGGTTGTTCCGGGGTTTGGGTTTTGGTTTGGTTGGGAGGAGGGAATGTCAAAGATTCTTACGGGTCTACGTAGGGGTTCTAAGAACCCTTCAGCCAGCTGGTATTGCGGGGATTGGATACTATCGGTGGAAGATCTTTGGCAGTTCCCGGTAGGTTCACTTTCGCTTGACATGATCTGCAAGGTTTGAATAGACTTATTCACTGAATTCATAACTTAAATTGTCTATATATGAATGTTATGCTCATGCACACACACAATGATCATGATCTAGAAAGAAAATAAATAAAATTTTGTTTCTAAGTATATTTTTATTATAACTAACCTAAGTGCCATATCGTACATAGCTAAATTAGACATAGGTGATCAAGCTTTGTCTAATTGAGGTATAACAATGTGGTACTTAGCTTAATTATATTATCAATACACTTGATGCATTTTAAACAAAATTATTTTGAAAATCATTTTTATAAACCTTTGGTTATAGTTGGTGTTTTCCCCCATAAGGAAAACAACATTCTCTATAAACTTAGGCTCTAATACCAAATCTGTCACACCCCGCTAAAGCAGAAACACGAGGTGTCACAGCACAAGTTATCATCGCACAAGGTAAATAGACAATAACCATTATATTAACTTAACAAAAATATGTAGTTCGGGTAAAACATAAATAAAAGTTACACAACCGAATAATAATTAAATGACATTGTCTTGTATGATGTGTAAATAAAATAGATATTGTTTTTATAAAACGTGACGATGAAGATGCCACACATCATGCTTCCATGCATAAGGTACCTAACGACGATCACCTGAAAGCACGGGTAAAAGAATGAAAACGGTCAACTACTAGAGTTGGTGAGTTCATAGGTTTTTAATATATGCACAAAATATCTTTTAAATGAGAAAAGTTTAAATAATTGATGGAGGTTTTTGGAATAAAATAAAAGTATGCATGAATGATAGAAGATGTATTATATATTGCCCAATACGTTGCACATGGTAGTAATATACTATGATGATTGTTGCTTGAGCCATTATCCAACCTAGCCGACAACCAATTGCCTATGATAAACCTAACGCCTACATTAAATGACGTTAGTAGTGGTAAAGTACATCTATAGTTCGTCAACCATAAATGGAAGACGTCGGAATCTCCAAATAGCGCTACTTACAAATATCATCGGCTCACTAGCGGAGTTAAGGGATAATGTCCAACGAAAGGGCCTTACAACGATAACCCAAGCACATCAAAGAATAATACCATAAGTGCTCAAAATAATATTTGAAATAAATAAGAAGATAGACAATAAACTTTTCATGAAATATATATACACATGCTTTCACCCCAAAAATAATATGAAATACGGTAAAAAGGGGCTATGATACTCACTCGGTATGCAAATGTGTTCACTTGTAAGGATTTCTTGTTCCTACCGAAGCTCCTTTCCTAATATAAGAGGTATGTAGCTCTATTAGACTTATTTTATTTATTATTTTGTATTATATATTTATTGTTAACTTATTTATTAAATAGTTAAAGGTTGTCTCTATTTTTCCATAAATCATAAGTGTTCACTGGAATTTTCAGTTCTTTAAGTTGAACTTTAAAAATTAAAAACTGTATTTTAGGAGTCATATTAAGGCTTGATATTTTAATATAATCTTAATACATGTTTCTAGAATGTCCAGTAAGAATATAGGAATTTATAATCCATGTTTAATATTTTTAATAATTAAAAGTGTATAAGATGTCCACTGATCAGTGTCTCGATGACATGTTGTTACTAAAACGTCTGTTTAGGGCCGATACGACCTCGTTTTTACATGATTCAAAATGGGAATTAACCACGGTTCAAAGAGGAAACTTTTAAAAAAAACTAGCCGTTTTTTGACTCAAGAATAACTATGTTACACGCGTTTAAAGTGTACCCTTCTAAATCTGTCAGATTTCCAGATTCAACATATGTGTCTTTTTAAATATGTTTGAAGGATCAAACGTTGATGAAAATTAGTGAATCCAGGTTTACATGAAAGGTAACACTTTTAACTAAGATTAGAAGAAAAGAATCAACTGATTTTGATACCTAGAACTCCAGATATAACAAAAATAAATGGGGAGTTCTAGCATCAGAATCTGCCAGATTGTTATTCTTTTTGTTTATGGGTCATAACTTTAATATAACATGTTTATATTCATGATTAATCATATTGTATGAGTATAAGCTTTGATAATCCATGTGTTCTTACAAAAATGTTAGGATGATACACATTTTATGTGTTCCTTACAACATTTGTTAAGATGAAACACATGCATGATCAAAGTCTTATTTTCTTGTTTTTTAGTTGATTAAGTTCCATACAACAATGGTAGGATGATGCACATTTCATGTGCTCCTTACAACATTGGTAGGATGTTTATATTTACATGATATATATATATATATATAAAGGAAACAAGATGAACAACAAAGAAAATAAATAAAAGAAAGAAGAAAAAAGAAAAGTAGAAGGGTAGAAGAGTAGAGTTGAGTGTTATATGATCATCTTACCAACTCTTGCCTTTGATTTGGTGTTGGATCTTCAAGGGGGGGGGGGATTTTCTTTTATTTTTTTTGAATAATTAAGTGTAATTTGTTTAAATAAATTTTGTATTATTGGTGATTTTGTTTAAATCTTTTAATTACTTTTATGAGTTTATATGTATGTATATATATGTTTTATATTTCAACTTATTTATATTTATTATGATGTATTTAATTATTTTTATTGATATTATTTTTATTATTGAACATGATTTGTAATTCTTGACCTTTAATAATTAGATTTTTCGAGCTCGGGAAGGTTCTAACCATATAGGCGGGATTTCTATGAAATCTAATATTATTATGGATGTATTTAAATCATAAATACTATTTTTAGTCATTCTAGGCTTAAAATTAGAATTTCTAATGACTAACCTGGGAAATTTGTTGCCGAATGTCACATCATGCGACTTTCAAGTTCAAAAATTTCATGCGACTTTTAAATCCAACTGTTTCATGCGATTTTTGATAAACAATCGGATTTGATGAAACTCCGATAGTGTTGAGATTGGCGGATTCATTTCATCGGATTTTAAAACTAAAATGGTCAAACAATCGGATTTCATGTTATCGGATTTTTCTAACTTATGTCGGATTTCACCTCATGCGACTTACACCTCATGCGACTTTTGCATGACTTAGGTCCATCCGACTTTCAACACTTAGAAAATTTTTGACTTGATTCCAAAATACTCCAATGAAGGGTCAAAACCAAACATCCACATGTGCATTGAACTCCAAAACACATATTCCTTCATTCATTCACATGGGCATTCAACACTATCTGTTTCTCTTGTACTAATCTTATCTATCATTCATTCATTCATTCACAGATGGCTGCCAACCAACCCCTCCCCGAGGAAAGCCTAGTCCCTGCTGCTGACAGGCTTGAAACATTGAGCAATAACTTGTACTTTGACTTAGCGACAGATACTAAAATCCTTATCATCTTTGAAATCATCCGTGCCCATCCTCTCTGCCAGGCAATCACTGAAAACCCAAACACATCATCCACCTATGTACCCGAACTCTATCTACAACAGCTGTGGTACACCTTTACAGAGGGTGTCACTCAATTGGGACACAAGTGGCTCCGAGGCAGAATTGAAAATGTCCGCACAACTCTCTCTGCTGTCAGACTAAGGAACATACTGGACCTACCCGCTGCTGATCACTATCCAGACAAGGTTGACTTTGACAAAAATCCTGGGGTTGATGCAGTGCTAGACCTAATCAGAGGTCTTGGATATCAATGGGAGCTGAACCAAATCAATTAATTCAGACGAACAAACCTTGCGCCACTCTGCCAGACGCTTGCCACTATAATCTCCCGTACCCTTACTTGTATTCACCGGGGTACAGATGGCGGATCCTACTACTCTCTACTGTTGTTGCTTACCACCGCCATCTAGATTATGCCACAATCATCTTTGAGGAGATTGTTCGAATGGTCAAGGAGAAAGACACAACCCGCCAGAAAACCTTCATACCCTTTCAATGATTCGTGACCATCTTCATCGCCACCGATCTGGAAACCTACCACACCATTCCTCGGAGACTTAACAACCCGCATGTCCAAGTACAACGCATCACCAGATTTCTACGAATCAGAGACCTCCCCAACATCGTAGCCTTTCCCGTGCCTGTTGCCCTTATTCGAAGCCTGAACCAAGAAAGTGAGGCAGTGCGTGAGTATATGAGAGAAAATAGGATTGCTCATGTGGTGCAACCAGAGCCGGTTGTGCCTGTCCCGGGAGCAGTAGCAATAGGTGAGGGTCCTAGTGTTATTAGGGCTCGGGTGCGCATGGGTGCCCCGAGCAGGGTTGTGATTGAGAGGGAAGAATCAGTAGAGAGGGGTGGTGGAAGTGGTGAGGGAGGAGATATATAAGAGAGTGAGGGTGTAGTAATCAGTGACTCTGAGGCCTCCACCCATGCCGAATCAGCAAGTAAGTCCTCAACAGAAAGGACTCAAACAGAATCCTTCTCCTCCGGGCAGTTAATATCTTTTGGCCCGCGACCGTCCATTGTCCGTGCTGAATCCACTGGCACGCGACAAGTATCTGATCATCCAGAGGATATCCATCACGATCTATCTGACATATCTGCCACCTTTGGTGATGTACCGTTAATGGAAAGAGAAGATGCAGAATTAGATGTTGTGGTGAGCGATAGTGAGAGTGCTGAACCTGAAATGGCAGAATTTGAATTTGAAGAGGGTCAGGGGGCAGAGTCAGAGACGGAAAGACCAGAAACTCCAACATTCCAAATCCCAACAATCCAAACCCCAACAATCCAAATCCCACAAATCCAAACACATACAATAGAACCATAATCTTCCCTTCTCAAATCTTCAACTGAAAAATCCAAATGCAAAAGGCCAATTACTGAGGAAGTGGAAGAGACTCCGCCAATCAACATACGCAAGGTCTTCACAACTGTAAACAGGGAGCTGCTTAACATTTTTCCACCAGAACAAGGACAATTCAATATCGCGCCCATATATCTTATAAGTCAACAACAACCTCAAGGATCTGAGCAAAAAGAGGGTGAGTGGCCGGTACCTGTAACTTATCATGGAGGACCTATGCCCTTGGCCACTCACGAAAGAGTAATAGCGGAAAGGCTAAATATCAGAAATATCAGGCCTAGGGAAGCTCTAGCAAAAGACCAACCTCGCTGGCCTACTCAATGGCTGAATACTCCTTATATGGAAGAAAGAATTCCGGGTATCTTCTCAGAGGTGGTCAGAGAGGTTGACGATCTGTATGTACTGAACTTACAAGAGCACGAAAAGTCTGTCCGATTCGCCACCACCTTCCATACAAGCAAAAGACAACAAGTGGCCTCCAAATATCCAACTGTCAAGATCGAGTTCGTGTACTTGCGTAACATCCTCAACTACTCAATGGTTCACTTTGACGTCAACAAAGCAGATGGGAAAAGATATACATTTCACGAGGTCGAGCTTAGATTTCTGAATTTGAGGGATATAACACATATGGAAGATGAGCTGGCCTGTAAGCTTGAAAAGAATCGGGAGGAACAAAGAGCTCTACAAGTTCTCAGAGACTTCATGCGAAAGAAGATCCTCCTGTGCAGAACCCACGATCTACAGCTTGGTGCAGAGGCTGATCTTGCAAAGATAAATCTTCAAAGGCCCAACCAACATCATTCTAAGCTAGACAAGCACAGAAAATACACTATCATAGAGAAATTTGATGAGGATTATGACGGAGCCGATGGATTCGTCATGTCAAATCTCAACGGCGACAAATTATTCCTTCGACTCTCAGAGCTCAGTGCATATTCTGACAGAACGCTTCAAACATGCATATCTAAATTCTGCAGAACGTGCTTCAAAAACCAACACTTGCCAGATCAATCAGAGTTGGTAAAAGTGACCAGAATTGCAGATTAGTTGGAGGAGAATATTCAAGAGAGAAAGGCCATCCGGAGCTGGGAAAGACTCATAGGTCAGAGAAGCAGATGAACAATACCTGCTTCAGCACAAAGCAACAAAAGGGGGAGAATGTTAGATATTAATTAGTTTGTTAGCCTTGCGTTCTTTTATATGTAATTTATATTTACTAGACTAGTTTATGTTATGGGCTTGGCCCACCTTGCTTATATATTTTCTAAACTAGTGTAGTTGTTTAGTCTTGGGCCCATGTGGCTTTTAAGCCCATGAGGCTTGTGTACTTATTGTTGGGTTTTGGTGGCATCTAGGGAACGTAGAGGAAACAAAAACGAGTATAAAACACTTTCATTTTGTGCCACCAACACACCACCCAATGGACCACACTCTAGACAATGGCAAAGCGACCAAGAGAAAGGAACAAGTAGAAGAAATTATACCATACAAAATCTTTAGCTTCCTTGTCGTTGATGTTTGAAACGGAATGGAGTTGAGGATACAAAGATGTATTCCTTTATCGGTATCCACACCAAGTCTTTTTGAATCCCACGTGCTAGTAGTGTTTGCACGCCACAAAGAGCTACACCATGTAGAACTAACACCAATTTGAAGATTGATGTGCCAATCTATCTTCAATTGTGTTATGTTGAGAGAAAAGATATGAACCAATTTAGTATTGCATGTTCATATATTTTGTTACCAAGATTCAAGATCATTCATGCATCATGTTCATTGTGTTAGAACTAGTCTCTACATCATTTTCATTACATAAAAACGTCTTTATATCTTCTCGTAACAACTAGCCATTAAGCCACACTTAAATTAGTATTGAAAGACCAATTAAAGAGGCTGTTACAGCATGAGGCACGGCCGTGCCTCACAAGGCACGCCCGTCCCAGCCCACGGGTACACCCAAGTCACGCCCGACTTGGGCTCGTGCTTTCGCACTAGGCACGACCGTACCTCCACAAGGCACGCCCGTGCCGGCTGCAACGGGTACGCCCTAGGCACGCTGGCCTTGGGCCCGTACCTAGCATAGGGCACGCCCGTACCTTCTCAAGGCACGGCCATGCCCGGCCCAACCAAAACTCATTTTGGTATTTTCTCTCTCTCTTGTTCAAAGGTGTTGCCGGAATCAATACTTGGCGTGTGACCCAATAGGCCTATGCTTCATCGGCAGTGATACCAACTCGTGTGTGTCAGTGGGCATATTCCAACAAACTCCCACTTGAACATGACACACCCACGATAGGTAACATCAACATAGAGCGGCCTCTAGCAAGGCATCTATGCCCCCAAGTCGGCATAGGGTATGTCGCCCATGACAAGTACCAACCTGTAAAGAATGGTCCTACAGATAAGTGATTATTCATCCCTTCGTTCACGATATCCGTTGTGAATGCAGGTCATGGAACATCATCAACCCCAAAACATCCACGATTATGTTTCTTGATCTAGACTAACTATGACGAACAATACAAGTTGCAAAATTGATCCACTATCAATTCAACTTGAGCATGGCCATGCATTTTGATGTCATCAGTTCAGTCAACGAGGGGCCAGGGATATATCTCTAAAGAGGAATGAATACCTTTGACTACATCGTTCCATAATAATAATAAGTTCTTGCCTGAAAACTTTCCTTATAACAGCCAGTTACGAACTGCGTTAGAAAGCAATCTAAACAAGACCATATCATTATTCAAGAAGCCCATGTATCTCCAGTAAAAGGACAAACAATATTATCATCCTGATTTGCACGTGATCATGTCCATGAAGTAAACTCAGGTATGGGTCCTCCAATTACTTGATCACTATCAAGTACAGGCTTGTGTTGCGTAAACATGTATTCAAACCAGTAGGAATACATTACCAACCACTTGCCTCGATCTTAATTCACCTCTTCCTTCCAATGAAGAATGAACAATCGTGGAGCATTTAGTGTTCCCATTTGATGGAACACAATAAAGGCTAACGAGAGTACCCGCTCCGCGCGCATTATCAAATCCCCATTTGATAATCAATACAATCAAAGCATATTACTTCTTTAATGTTCCCATGAAATGGACCTCCTTAAGCCTGAACTCACATTTAGATAGCTTTGCATAGAGTTGTTCTCGCTTAACTGTCTCCAGAATAAGACGAAGGTGTTGCTCGTGTTCAGCCTTGGATTTAGAATAGATAAGAATATCATCAATGAACACGATCACAAATTTATCAAGAAAAGGGCGACATACGCGATTCATCATATCCATAAAGATAGCAGGAGCATTGGTTAAGCCGAATGGCAAAACCAATAATTGGTAGTGCCCATACGGTGTTCTAAATGCAGTCTTTGTGATATCATCTTCCCGAACTTGGAATTGATGATAGCCAGAATGTAAATCGATCTTTGAAAAGCACGTGGCACCTTTCAATTGATAAATCAGATCATCTATGCGAGGTAACAAATATTTGTTCTTTACAGTTCGCTTGTTAAGCTCCGTGTAATCAATACACATTCTGAGAGTCCCGTCCTTCTTCTTAACAAACAGAACAGGAGCTCCCCATGGTGAAGCACTAGGGCGAATAAAGCCCTTATCAAGTAGTTCTTGGATTTGGGACATCATCTCCCGGATTTCAGATGGAGCAAAATGATAGGGAGATTTTGCTACAGGTGTAGCTCCAGGAACAAGATCAATCCGGTATTCTACATCCCTGACAAGAGGCAAACCCGTTAAGTCTTCAGGAAAGACATCAGGGTATTCAGAGACAACCCTGATATCATCAACAATCTTTGTTCCTATCTCAGCATTAATCACATATGCAAAGTAGGAGATACAATCTTTTGAAATTAATTTCTGAGCTTTAATCACAGAAATCATAGGAATGGCAGACTCCCTCTTCTCCCCGCGAGCTATAGCCAACAAACCATCGGATAAAGGGAATCTGATTAGCTTCTTGGTACACAAGATCGCAACATCTAGACTACTGAGCCAATCCATACCAATAACATCATCGAAACCCGCTATTGGCATAACAAGAAAGGAAATAGTGAAACTATTCCCATCGATATACAGAATTGCTGTTGGAACTTTTTTGGTAACATTTACACCCTTACTATCAGCTACTTCAAATTTAATAGAATCAGATAACAGAGAAACAGGCAGTTGTTGCTTTTCACGATAAGACTTCGAAATAAAGGAGTATGTAGCTCCCGAATCAAAAAAATGCATGCAGGAATATTATTAATGAGATAAGTGCCTGTAATCACATCACCTGCATCCTTGGCTTCCTCAGCCGTCATTTGGAAAGCTCTCCCTGGTGCACGAGGAGTGCCTCCCTGGTTCGGAGCCGTAGCTGCCGAAGAACCCCCAGCACCCGTGGCTGGCCATGTCTGGCATACTGCAATTCGGTGCCCAGGTTTATGACACCTGTAACACACGTTTTCCTTGTACCTGCATTCTTTAAATTGATGCCCCTACTTCCCACATTTTGCACACTTCAAATCCTAGTCTTCAGACTTCTGGGATGTATTACCACGTGATTTACCACCAGAACCACTCTCAGCTCCTTTCTGACTAGACTGCTGCTCAAATTTCCTTTTGCCTCCCTCAGAATGCTGATGTTGCTAATCTAGCCCTCTGTGTATAATCGTCATCAGTAGTTCTAGCATTGTTAAATGCTTCATCCAGAGTTGCTGCAGATCTCACAGCGGATCAATATTCCAAAGTTAAAGTATTGGCAATGTGTGCGATCTTTATCTTTTCATTTGGCAATAGATGAGTAACAAACCTCATCTTATCGGTGAATTTGGAGATCAGATCCTCCAAAGGCTTGTCACCCTTTTGAAGTGCTCTAAATTCATTATCAATCCTCAACATATCATAGTTAGAGCAATACTTTCCCCGAATCTTCTCCTTGAACCCTTCCCAGGTCATAGCCTCCAGTGTGGCTGGTGGTGTGATAGCAATCACCGTATCCCACCAATCCAATGCACGGCCTGTAAACATGCGTTTGGAAAAGTTTACCTTCTTGTCTTCATCGCATTCGCTAGACTCAAAGGTGTTTTGCATATCCCTGATCCAAGTTTCAACTGCTGATGGATCATTGGTTGGGCCATTGAAAGTAGGAGGCTGGCAGTTCAGGAATGTCTTGAATTTCGTAGGCTTATGAGTTTCTTTGCCCGATCTGGTAGACTCGCGCTCGTTGGCTTGTTTAAGTTGAGCCTCTAATTTAAGGATATACGCATCCTTATCACCAGAAGATCCTTCCATAATAAGTTAGACTTCTATACACATTCAAAATAAAGAATCTTTAATATACTTCATATATATATATATATATATATAACTCTTATCTTATCTTAACTTCTACTTTCTTATCACACAGCATGAAACATAATAAATCACTCTTCGCACCCCAATACTACCCGGGGAACACATAGTAATGGTCAAGTTTGAACTCGAGTTTGAGACTGAATACTATTTATAGTATTCAATTCACTCAAACTAAGGCTCTGATACCAACTTGTAACGCCGGTCTTTACAAAGATCAGAGTATATTTTTTTTATTTAAAACACGTGCGGAAGCTAAATATTTAATTCAAATTATACAACTTATATAAATATAAGTTGTAATATAAAAGTATTGTTAAACAAACATTCCAAACGTTACCAACTCGTTCGACCGTTACTCTAATTATTACATAACATTGTCATTACATAGTGTTCCCCAAACCTAACATGACATCCCTGCAGGTACCCGTCCTCACCTTCAATCTATTTACCTGCATATGGAATGTACATGAGAGGGTTAGCTATAAATAGCTAGTGAATAACAATTAAAGCAGAAGCAGTATATCAAGAGTATCATAAACACATTTCATGAATCACATCATTTCATTCAAGTCTATCCTAACACACGGTGAAGCACCGGTTGTCAGCAGGCATCACGTGTTGCAGGGTTATAAGCCTGGCTCAATGATCCTCATTGGAGAAACCGTTACTTCCTCCGTGCCGGTGGAGAAGCGGGTAGCGGTCCACCATTACGTTATCGGGAATATATCCCATTTGGGATCAGTGGGAACTGAGAGCCCCGAATTAGTATCGAGGGCGGCGGTTTTGCAAGAACCAAGATTCGTGATCATTGAATAAACATGCAAGGAAATCATCAAGACATCTAGAATAATGTCCTAACAATGTTCCTAACTTGTTTGCTAACTTATATCCATGACCAAAACACTTCTACGCGAAAGAACAACATAAAACAGAAATGTGTGCAGAAACTGCTTGGACGCATCGCAAGAATGTGTTCAATATGGCGAAAACTTGAAATACATCAATTCCAACACTTACAATGCATCATTCACACTCCAAATGACTTATTGAAGCTATTGGAACGGACCATTTCCTTTAAAACCTCTGTTTGATAGCATTTTCCAATTTTTGGCTATTTAAAGCCTATTTTAGCACTATTTTTACCAATTCAAGCAAAAACCACCAATTTAATTCAAAACCATTGTTCTAATCAATTCATACTAGTGATATGAACTTATTAGAACCATAAAAATCAGTCCTTGATGTGTAAAAACAGATTCAACCCATTTTGGCCATTTTGACCCATTTAGGCCAATTTTGAACATGTGCATATACGCTACCTCTAATCAAACATATGAGTTCTAATCAATGCTAACAAGTCATAAGAACAATTAGAACACTAAATTTCAGTTCATGGGGGTCAATTTCAGTTTGACCCATTTTTGGCTATTTTGACCATTTTGGTCAAATCTTGATTTTGATCAAATCAACCAATTCTAATCCATGTAATGTGTTCTTTAGCATCTATATGAGTTGTATGAAGCATTAGAAGGGAATAATTCAGTTCACAAATGGTCAATTCGGGTTTGACCCATTTGTGACCTAAAACCCATTAAAACTCAAGAACTTGGGAAGAACACTTACAAGGATGAACAAGATGATGAAGATGGATTAAGAACAGATTGTAGCTTGAATTTAATCTCGAATTTCAGCAACAAAATCCAAGCTTGATGATCTCCTCTTGAATTCTTCTTTGAAAGCTTGAACAAGAACACACACATAAAAGAGAAAGTGAATTGTCTGTGTGTTTGAACGTGGGTAAAAAGAAAGGGACCGACTTGTGGGTAATATTTATCCACAAGTGGGTATTTTGTTCCCCTTTCCAACTTACAACTTAACGCACAAGTACCCGTTTTAACTAACGGGGATATTTTTGGAAACCTCGTTCTAAATCATTTAATAATCTTTTATTCTTTTATATTTTTATCAATATTTTATTTACACATTTAAATAACTATTTTAGTTATTTTTCTTTGATATCTACAGATATATATATTTTATTCAATTTATTAATTTATTACACGTACCACGTCAGCATGCGTCTAGGCCCTTTCTGAGGATGTTACAAATCTACCCCCCTTAAAAAGATTCCGTCCTCGGAATCTGCTCAACAATGAACAAGTGCGGGTAGCGTGCTTTCATCTCATCCTTGGCCTCCCATGTCAAGTTAGGACCCAGATTGTGCTTCCATTTGACGAGCACTAACTTGATCATATTTTTACGCAACTTCTTGATTTTGTATTCCAAAATCTCAACAGGTTCCTCGACAAGGCGTTTTGCTGAATCAACTTTCAACTCTTGCAGAGGTAGGATCCGATCATCATCAACCTTGCACTTCCTCAAATAGCACACACTGAATGTGTTATGAATACCAGATAGCTCTGGAGGAAGTTAAAGTGACACAGTCTGTTCATTGACCCGTTGCAGAATTTTAAACAGACCAATATATTTCGGGCTTAACTTAGACTTTCGACCAAATCGATTCACCCCTTTCCAAGGTGAAACCTTCAAGAAAACCCGATAACCCACTTCAAAAGTAATAGGCCTCCGTTTTGGATCCGCGTACATCTTCTTCCTGTCTCGTGCAGCTTTCAGCTTTTCACGTGCCATCTTGACTTTATCAGTTGTCATCTGCACAATGTCAGGACCTGTGTATTACTTTTCGCTAGGTTCTAACCAACATGTAGGTGTACGACATCGCCTACCGTACAACATCTCATATGGTGGCATGCCTATACTCAAATGATAAGAGTTGTTATAGGCAAATTCAATCAAAGGATGATGTGAATCCCAAGAACCACCAAATTCCAAAATACAAGCTCTCAGCATATCTTCAAGAGTTTGAATAGTCCTTTCGGACTGTCCGTCTGTCTGGGGATGGTATGCTGTGCTTAGATTCACCCGCGTACCAAGTTCACGTTGAAGACTATGCCAAAAGTTTGATGTGAACCGTGAATCACGATCAGAAACAATAGATAGAGGTATGCCATGTCATGACACCACCTCATTGATGTACAATCTTGCCACGCAGGGTAGATAATATATTAATCTAGTAAAGTAATAATATAGTTAGATGAAATGGCGAGATCAAAACTCACAATCCTCTCAATCGAGGCAACGTCCAAGTTTCCCGATTTTGAGCTCTAGCTGTCCATGCCTTATCAGCTAATTCTTTCGTTTAACACCTACGCTTTGTAACAAATATTTTTTGCAACAAATGTGAGTGTTATAGCCAGCATTTCAATAAACCTAGCTAAGAAGTAGAAAAGCCATGGAGCTAATCATGAATGTACTTGATGACGAGAAGTTATCCCCTTGCCTCATAGGAAGCTTTAACTCCTCCAAACATTCTGGACAAGCGTGGTGGCGCCAATCTCCATATTTACCGCAGAAATAGCAAACTTCTCCCATAGGAGTCGTTTTCTTTTTCTCTGTTTTACGTTCCTCAAACAATCGGGTGGGAACGAACTTGCATTTAGCCATGTTAGAGTCGAAAGTCTTAAGCATGCCATGCAACTCGTCTAAGGATTCTACCATTTTGTCCTTTTGATAGTTTTTGATAAACTCATCATAAGACGCGGGCAGTGACTGGAGAATCATATTCACCGCAAGCTCCCTCCCAATGGGAAATCCTAGTATTTCCATTTGGTCAATGTATACCTTCATACGAAGCACATGAACACTAACCTTCCCACCTTCCTGCATCCGGAAACTAACAAGGGCTTTGACACACATAAAGTGTTCCTCTCTAATATGATGTTGGAACATGTCCTTCAACCGATTAATCATGTCATACGCACTCATATGCCCGGGTTGCTTTTGCAGCTCGCAGCTTATAGTCAATAACATGAAAAAAGAAGCATCTTTTGCGTCCTCGATACGCTTTTCAAAGGCGTGTCTAGTGACCCAACTTGTGTTGGCAGCAGGTGGTTTCGGAAGAGGTTCCATGAGGACGTGTAACTTAGATTCATGGTGAAGGACAATTCTCAATTGGCTATACCAATCCACAAAGTTCACGCCTACGAGTTTCTCCTTTTCTAGGAACGATCGGAGAGATAAATTCGGTGTTGTGTTGTTAACGTTTGTCATCTACAATTTTTAGAGTACACGTTTTAGTGAATTTAGATATAATACTTGAAGAAATAATTACCCAAATAGTTTTCAAAACCAATTATTTAAACAAGGCTAGAAACCATATTTCACTTTACCTTATGACGGGTTTACCGCAGATCACAAAGCAAAGCTATTTAGGCCGGTAACCATTTTATAGATTGCAAACACTTTGCAACTTCTAGATCCTTGCGGGATCCATCGACAATCAAAATGTCTTTTGGCGTGTTTAATCCCTTGTCGCACCAATTCTAACTTGATCCCCTTAAATGACTCGGATAGAGCTCGACGCCATCTAAGTGTCACAAAAAGAATTGTAAACCACCCGTCAAGACACACGGTGGAACTCTTGCCAATAATTGGCTCATGCTAAGCTCGACAACAAATATTGCAAGTTACCACACTCATCTTCCACACAGTTCCACTCGGCATGACTCATGCTAAAGGTCGACAATCATCCAAGTTTCACTAGATTTGGGTGGTGTCGTCTTACGGATGGCACGTGATTTACATTTTAAAACAGGATTTCGTTTTTCCGGTTAAAACAATTTTAATCCATTTTGCTAATTAACAAATCAAGTGATAAATACAATTTTTATCCACTTATAATATAATACAAATTTATATTATCTTGTTAATTCTATACGCGCGGAAAGAAATATAAACCAATTTTATAAATCTTTGCGTTTTATATATTTTTTGAAAAATTATCTAGCATGCGATATCCTACACATCCATGCAAAATAACAAACATATAAAACAACCACGCATATTCAAATCCTATGCGTTTTCCCCGCGAGCCACACGGGGAAAACAAGGTCAACTAAGGAATCCAAGATCCAAAGCACCCAGTCGAGTGTGCTCCCACTGAAGCCGACATCTCCAAAAAGCAATCCGGACTCCACGTTGCCGAGACATCAACGCCATGATTCCCGTTGGTTTATTACATACAACATCAACTTCTATACTATTTTACAAATACATAGAGGGAGGAATGGCATGCAAGCCAAAATCCTATGCTACTAATACAAGTACAAAGGAATAAATAAACGGCATGCAAGCCGCACCAAATAATAATAATAAAATTACAACAATACGGCACGCATGCCACCAAAACCAAATAAACCAAACACCACAACACATAGGTCTAAAGGGCATCTAGTTACCGAACCACAACCAAACACAACCAAAGCAAAACCATGGTGTGCCACAAAACCATGTCAAACATATTTTGATTAAGATTGCCATCAAAACACCCAAGGCACAAAAGACAATCCTTGTACATATGCATTAGTAATTTTAATACACCTTTAAGATTACATACTCATATATATACCTTTAAATATATATATTTTTATGCACTTCATGCCAAGCCATACAAAATATATAAATTCAAGGAATCAAAATATAGTGGGGAAAAACTAGATCCAAGACTAGTCCAACCAACAAATCCGGAATTTAAATATAATTTTAAAACACTGTTTCAAGAACAAAATTTTGACCAAAAACCATAAGGCACGGGCGTGCCTTCCCTTTTGTCAGTGTAATATTCTGCCGGCACGGCCCGTACCCCCACTAGTACAGCCATTCCCCGGCCGCCGGCACGCCCCGTACCCTAAGAGGTACGGCTGTGCCCGGTCACCGGAAAATCAAATTTTGACAAAAAAACTCAAAATTCCGGTTTCAGTGCAAAACCATGTTAAAGATGTCTCTGATACCACTGTTAGGTTTTGGTGGCATCTAGGGAACGCAGCGGAAACAAAAACGAGTATAAAATAATTTCATTTTGTGCCACCAACACACCACCCAATGGAGCATACTCTAGACAATGGCAAAGCAACCAAGAGAAAGGAACAAGTAGAAGAGATAATACCATACAAAATCTTCAGCTTCCTTGTCGTTGATGTTTGAAATGGAATGGACTTGAGAATACAAAGATGTATTCCTCTATCGGAATCCACACCAAGTCTTTTTGAATCCCACGTGCTAGTAGTGCTTCGACGCCACCAAGAGCTACACCATGTAGAACTAACACCAATTTGAAGATTGATGTGCCAATCTATCTTCAATTGTGTTATGTTGAGAGAAAAGATATGAATCAATTTAGTATTGCATGTTCATATATTTTGTTACCAAGATTCAAGATCATTCATGCATCGTGTTCATTGTGTTAGAACTAGTCTCTACATCATTTTCATTGCATAAAAAGTCTGTGTATCTTCTTGTAACAACTACCATTAAGCCACACTGAAATTAGTCTTGAAAGACCAATTAAAGAGGGTGTTACAGCAAGAGGCACGGTCATGCCTCACAAGGCACGCTCGTCCCAGCCCACGGGTACACCCAAGTCACGCCTGACTTGGGCTCATTCTTTCGCACTAGGCACGGCCGTACCTCCACGAGGCACGCCCGTGCCGGCCCCAATGGGTACGCCCTAGGCACGCCGGCCTTAGGCCCGTACCTAGCATAGGGCACGCCCGTACCTTCTCAAGGCATGACCGTGCCTGGCCCAACCAAAACTCATTTTGGTATTTTCTTTCTCTCTTGTTTAAAGGTTTTGCCGGAATCAATACTTGGCATGTGACCCAATAGGCCTATGCTTCATCGGCAGTGATACGAACTCGTGTGTGTCAGTGGGCATATTCCAACATTTATAACCTTGCAAACCTAGTTTGCAAGGTAACCTTTGCAATTGTAATATCTGTAATCCCAACGCTCAAGCAATATAGAAGAGAGAATCTTCAAGTTCATGCAAAGTGTTCATACTTGTTCATTCTAAACTTCATCATCTTTACTTCAAGTATTTATTGTTTACTCATCTTCTTCACATCAAAGGACTTTCAGTTTCTTAGTTACACGCTCCTTTGCAGGCTTTGCAACCTTTAAAGTAGCTGGCTTTTTGAGTGGTTGGATCGGCATATCCTCAAATTGATCAACGATTCTGACTTCTGAAGCCCTTTCTAGCAGTATTTTGAATGTAAACTCATCTATCTGTTTTAACAATTCATCCAACTCATCCCCTTCCCTTTGATCTGCAGTTTCAGTTTCAAACTAAAATTCTGGAACGTCGTGTTCAACTTCAAATTTTGGTTGTTACTGTTGTTGTTGGTGTTGGTGTTTTTGTTGTTTCTTTTGTTTTTGTTGTTGTTGTTGTTGTTGAGATTAATCCTTTGAAAAACAGTTGGTTCTGCCCTAATACCCATGGCTGCTGCTAATCATTCTGTTAAAGGAGTGAAGGTCAAAACACGCGCACGCTTCTCCCCCTCTTGACGATCATGATCGGGATCATCTTTGACCCTGCAGCTTGGGATTTACATGTAGATTCAAGAATAATTAATCTGTTTTACACTGAATCCAGTTTCTAGTAGAAACCATTGCCAAGATCCTCCATGGAGTTTAGATTATGTTCCTTAAATTCCTCCAGGTTACTTTAATTGTATGTTTGTTCGCGTTGTAAAGTCTGAAGTAAATCAAGGTGTTGTTCACTGTGGGGTGCTTTCTCCAAAAGTTTCACATAAAGCAGGGATTTCAAAGTATCTACCGATAAGCCTGAGCCGTCCTCAACCTTTGGTTTGAGAGAAGCAAGAATTTGTTTGATATTATAGAGTTTCTCATTCATTGGGTTTAGGGCCTCCTGCAATTGTTCATGGGTGAAAAACCGGGACTCACTTAGAGTACCCGTTGTAGATTCCACCACGGATGCAATACTACTCACAATCAGAGCTGGGGTTGTGTACAATCCGGTGAGATTTCCACCTGATCCTTGAATGACACCTTCAGTAGTGCCACCTACAGGTGTTCTGGACTGCCGTTTAGTGAACAACGCCGTTATGTGTAATAGTGTTTCCTTGTGTTTCGAAAGAAAAGCAGAAATCTGCTGGATATCGAAGTGCTCAGAAACAACGGTCGAGATCGGGAGATGCAGATCTCTTGTCTCAATACCAGCCATCTCCGAATGAGAGGCCGATAAAGAGTGTGTATAAGCTCCGTGAGATGAAGCGAACATCTGTTGAGAGATGCCGAGTAGCTTGCAGGGTCAATGTGCACTTTTGGGATGACAGTGTCTGTTTCAATACTAGAGCTAACTATGTCAGCTCCAGTAGAAGATGTGGCTTCCCGGCTTTGTTGGCTTAGGGTTCCCTCAGCTCTCTCCTTTTCTTTTCACTCCACACTCTCACTCTCTTCTTCTTCTTCTATCTCACTCTCTTCCTCTACGTATCCCTCATACATTTCCACATCAACATCAAAGTCCTGGGATTCAGTTGAACATTTAGAGGACCCGGTTGATTGCGATAAACAAAATATGTTTCATCATTGAAGGCTTCTAGTAGATAAGGGAATAGCGTAGAAAAGCTTAAATCCTCTTCCTCAGCGACCACTAGGGTTTTACCGCTTTGTTGTTCTGTGTTATCAGAAACCAGTGGTGCTGCTCCAAATGTGTAGGTGTCCGGGCGATTGTATCAGTTTTAAAGTTAGGCGCCATGTAACACCGGCTTTGCAGATACCAGATTTTAGCAAAAATTTGTGTTTTTAACAAACGTGAACTTAATCACGATTAAATAACATTAAATTAAGCAGCAGAAGTTAAAAGGTTTACATGAGTTATTTACAATCAAGCTTTTCCTCAAGTATCTAGTGTTACTCCAACAGAAGGCGACCCAACTCACCAGGCAACCTAATCTCAATCTGCAAAAATAGTCAACATGGCACCGTTAGCTATACACATAGCTAGTGAGTACCAACTTAACATAAGCATCATTAGAGCAAGTCAGGCATCACAGGAATAAGCATACAATGCTATCCTATCACATTACGGTGTGCTGACATGATCAGTATAAGTCGTTTCTTGCATGCTAAGTCCCACTCAACAACAATACACCGGGGGATCAGACACAACCATCCGCGCTGGTGGGGGAGCATAAAGCAGTCCACCAAGCATCGTTTACGGAACCAGAGGCTCCTTTGGCAACCCAGCTACAACCGGCTGATTACACCTCATGATATAAGGCACGGTGGTTCTAAAGAACCTACGATCCGGAATGTTACCTCGAATCACTTTTAAGTCCTGAATCACGTGATCAAGGATCCATGGAACCTAACTACAGAGTTGACCTTATTCATGCTTGAAGATGTCCGCGAACTTTTCACATACACATACTGATCCAATCTAGATCATTCATTTAGCATGCGTATTCATTTACTTCATGTAGCATGCATTTACATTCATTTGATCATTACGAATCCAATCTGGATCCCTACATACACATCATTAAGCTTTCATATAACCGATCCATTCTGGATCAATATCATACACATCATTCATTTAACTAGGCGGTTCCAATTCTGGATTCCGCTGGCATGCACTTAACTTACATATGACAAGTATTTAGCATGGCATTGTGCACATAGTAACATGGAAATATCTACATAGTAGTTCTAAAACATACATGCACTTAAAATCACTTAGCAAATAATTCTTCCTCTACTAAGGCTTACGGAAGTCGGTACTCACCTGAGTAGCTTAACAGATAGTTATTTCAATTCTGCTTTAACTAGCACGTCAAGTTCACCTATAATAGTATTACTTATTATTCATCTTAACATACAAAGAATGACTACTAAAACCAACATAGGAATTCCCAAATCCGGACCTCACACAAATCTGACAAAACTATCGAATTTATGGAAATCCGATACTTAGGGGAAATCCAATACATGTATACTTAATGAAATCCGGACTAGTCGAAATCCGATACATTATCGGAATCCGACACAAAGGAAATCCGATACATCATTGGATTTCGATACTTGAACATTTTGGACTTGTGGATTTTAATAACTTGATGGAATCCGACATTCTATCAGAATCCGATAAACATGAAGAAATCCGACATTTTGTCAGATTCCGACACTTTTGAGGAAACTCGCCACATACGAAATCCGACAACTTCCGGATTCCGACACTATTGGATTTTGACAATTTGCGGATTTGGACAACATGCGGATTCCGACACATTCAAGGTCTCGGAACCCGACACTATCAACCCCAGAATTCCGCTACCTTCATTCTCTCATTTCCAGAATTTCTTTCTTTTTAGTTTTACCTTTAAACACTTTAAAACATCATGATTCATTCATATGAACTTCATAAACTCATCAACCCCAAGCAAGAACACCAAACAATCAAAACCCACTTGTGAAGTAAGCTTTGAATGTTCTTGTATGGTATTTTGCATGAATTTGAGTTCCTAGTTATGATTTAAACATAAATCTGATTTCATACACGTTAAATCTTTATAACAAACAAATATTTACCTTTGTTTGATTCAAAATTCACCAATTCTCCAAATCTTCAAGAATCTGAGAGAAGGAAGAGAAATCCGAGAGAGAGCAAAAGAAGTGCTTTGTGTGTTCTACTTGGTTTGGCAACTTTTGACCAAATTGACTTTTAAGTCAATTTATACATATGTACATAAGATTATATCCAGAGGCGGTTGCCTCTGGATTTTATTCTTTTCTTTTCTTATTATATTCAAATGAATACACACACATATTTATATTACACCTAACACATATAAAACACACAACACACATACACAATTAACTCTTATTATTTGTATAATTAACTTACAATGTGGATCCTCTCTATTAACCACTATCTTACGTATATTCACACACGATTTACAACTTGGCCCAAATCGAGGATGTTACACGCCATTGAACCAAAGTGAATGTCAGGTGTAGGAAATTCGGGTTGTTGCTTAGAATCTGGAAGAAAATTAGAAAAACTGTTAATCATAGCTTGGATTCTTTCTGGGTCATACTCCGCCCCACCCTCGCTATGTGTTTCAACCTCATTATCCCCTTCACCGCCCCTCTCATCGCTTTTACCACTTGTTGCATCCCTTTTAGCTTCTCCCATAGAAGGCTAAGGCCTATATGTTATATCCTCACTTGGTTCTACAGTTCCCGGGGCAAGTAAGACCGGATCTGGTGGAACCATAGGAACCAAACCTACGCTCTCCCTATAGTTCCTCACAACATCATTTTGCTCGCATAAATCCAGCACAAAGATGGGAAATGGTTGAGGTTGAATTGGATGTTCTGCACTTAGGGCTTTGACATATAAGAACTGCTTTAGCTTGATAGCATTGTGGTTTGGCCTCCTTGGAGTTTCTTCATTGCGGTCCATTGCAAATAGAACCATCATTGGCAAGAATCTTTGATAGGGCAAGAATCTGCCTTTTGTACGTTTTAAATCCAAGAATTTGCCTTGCACAACCTACACAAGATCAAAGAATAACAGACCGGCATAATCCATGTGCAAATGATTAGCCGCAGCATACAAGAGTTTGATATGGTTGGAGTTGGGATATTCATAGCCTGTGTGCTTGGGAGTGAGACACCGCTGCAAAATAGTGAGAAATGTATAGTATAATGGGTGAAGATTAGCCCTTTTGAAATGTGCTCTCAGTTGTAGATCACCAACATATCCCATGGCTCGAATCCCTTCTAGGGAAGTAGATTCATCAGGCATATCCTGGAATTCGGTGAGTGGAGGTATGCTCGTTGCAGTTAGGAGCCTGAGAATTTCCCGCAGACGGCTGGCGGTTATATTAAGTGTAAATTGGTCAACGTCGCCACGGATGGACACACGGCCATTGTCAGGGTTGGTATGGGTGTAGGCAGTATGCCAGAACTGCTGTACGTAAAGCTTAGGGACATAAGTCCCGGAAGTGGATGGATCATATGTGAGAGCATGGTTTAGTGGGTGGACACGAAGGATTTCTGATATGATAAGGAAGTTAGGGTTTCTGAAATTGTCAAGATTCCCAAAATGATTGTTATCATGGGTAAAAAGAGACTGAGTCACCTTCCATAGCCATTTATCCTGTAAGAATAGTAACAAGATTAGATAATTCAAATGTAGTAAGACAAGCTCTTGTGAAATGATAACCATTGACTTCAAAAGTCAATCACCATTGTTGAAATAATTTTGACTTATTGTGACTTGTTTTGACTCTAAGCCAATCTTTGAAAAAGTCAAACAAATTTTGAAAAATTTGACATCTCCAAAAATTCCATTAACAAAGTGATGTCCAGTGTGAACAAAAATGCTATTTGACACATGTTTCACAATGATTTCATGTTTCTAAACAACTTTGTAACACTGAAATTTTTTTCAATCATTCCATAATATGAAGATTTTGTCCAAAAATGAAATCAAACCCCAATCTTCATCCACCCGAAGAACACGAAGAACACTTTTTAAATTTTTCGAGATTTTATTAGATGAAAACATGCTCCAAGTGTCCCTAAGGTCCATCGCAACTCACATGTGCATTAACAACATCATTTAGATATCGAACAATGCATGTGAAACTCTCGAAGATGACTTGCGAGTTGAACAGTAACAGGTTCAATTTTTGTCATTAAACTTGATTTAAAAAGGACTTGGTTACTCATACGAAGTATACCTTATGTGAATGAGCAACTTTAACACGAACGTAGAAAATTTTTGCAACAACTTAGATCAAACGTTTGAAAAATATGTAACCGAGTTGTTTGAAATTCAAATCTTTTGAAAGCATGAAAGACAATTCAAGTGCGAAGCCCTATTTTGTAACACCCGCAAACCTGGGCTAGTAGATTAGCGGGTTGGCGGTATGTGATTTACTGCGTTAATTTTGTTATGTGGTTAATTGATTTATTTGATTTAAAGAAATTGATTTAACATAAAATATAAATATGCGTAAATATATATGTTACTGAAAAACATTTGTATATATGTAAATATGTATGCATGTAAGTATGTATGTATGCATGAAGAATAAAGGAATCAATAAGTAAGAACAAAGACACCTCATGCTTAGATATTGGAAAAGGTGACTATACGTGTGTTAAGCAAATTGATTTCAGCTCATTTGTAAACAAAGTGAAAGGTGTAGTGTGTGTGTTCTTAAGCTTCTTTGTGAAGAAACCTCAAAGTCTTGCAAAAACTGGAATATTTGAAGTGAAGATTTGTTGATTGATAAAACAAAATCAAGGTTAGAGTATATTCATGACAGGTATATGATCATCTTAGTATGTTCTCTTGTTGAAATACATGACTATATGTAGATTCACCATTGATGGAGCTTGAAGCTCAAACTCATCAAGTGGGTTTTGATTAATTGATTTAAAAGCATGGATTTGATGTGTTCTTGATGCATGTCTATATGTTATTTGATGTTAGAAATCATTTTCTAGCATGAAAAATATGTTAGGTTGATTTTGGTTTGAGCTGGAAGATGAAGAAAGTTGCAGGTTTGAAACTGGAAAACACGCGACACAACACGTCCAAGGGAGGAACACGCTGTGTTCCCTTCGAATTCGAAGTCCCATGCGAAGTGAGGTGCGGCTCGAAGTCTAGGTCGGTTTGGGGTCCACTCGAAGCCTCGGTGCTCAAAGGATCTGCTCGAAGTTAACTACGGCTCGAAGTGGTCGGTGATTCGAAGTATGAGGGGTTGATGAATCTTTTGGAGTGCATTTTGTGTGTTTATGATATGTGAGATTGTTATGGATATTATGATATAAATATATGTGGTTATATATATTTATGATTCAGAAACTAATATTGGTGATTGTTGTGTTTTCAGGCAATACCAAGGCTCAGTAATATAAGAAATCTGAGTTCTAGGTTGGAGATCAAGAGGTGAGTGGATGTTGATCGCGGATGGTAAAGATTCTGGTTGATATTATTGATGTGATGCATGCGTATGTGATTCATAAACTGTTGAGTTTGATTGTTGATTGATTATCTGTTGCATGATTATTTACCTGATACATACTCTTTGGATGATATCGAGTTACGTTTGAGAAGTCAGCTATGTGTGGAATTGGGCTGGCCCTCGTCTACTGATTGGTTGAACAATGGTAGTCTTACTGATGCATGCATTGCATCAGAGGGGAATTTCACTGTGCCAATTCAGTAGATGACTATCGGTAAACCTTTGCTTTGGCCGGCATTGGTTGTAGGTTCTGCGCCGAACCACCGGTCTTTTTGTTTGTGTGATTACATGCTTTGATGTTGACTTGATGTTTTCTTTTGTGATTTACTTCTGCTCACATAGCTTTGTGGTAATTCACCTCAGTTGTATATTTGGTGTTTGTAGAAGGAAAACTCGACCCCGCTCTGATAAGATTTTGATTTAAAAGGAAATGAGCCTGTTGTTTTTGTAACACCAAAACAGTTGATGTTTTACTTTGTGAACAAATGTTTAAAGTTGTAAACATTCGTTTGGTATGTATAGTGGTTTGTTAATTAAGCTTCCGCAACGCGTATTTAAAAAAATGGCTTTAGTTTTCCGGTGTTACAGTTTTGGTATCAGGATCTTGGTTTGGCGATGCATGCACGGCTAGAGTGTTGCATTCCAAATCTTGGCTCGTGACGGGTCAAACTTTCCTTCAGGGGAATTAGGGTGAGTTAGAGATGTTTGTAGTAATTAGTATTTTGTTTACTAACGGTTTATGCTAATGAGTTGTGAGATGATGTGATTATAACAGATATGGCTGATAAAGAAACCCCCGTCCTTCGTCCTGTGACACAAGCTACATCAGAAGCACCTGTGATCGAGAACCTCGATAATACAGAGAATACAGTAACATCTGGTCAGGCTCACGAAGAAGACCAAAGTGAGTATGTTTACCAATTGGAAAAAGAATTACTAGAACTCAGAATTAAAGTTCATACTATGGAGCAGCACAGACAGACACAACCTGAACCAACCCCAGTTCCGACTGTGATTCCTACACAATCAACCACAACACCAGTAACAACACCACTACCACCGGTAACCCAGATGATGTAACCACCATTCTACTATCCATATGCACAACCGGTGTAATACCCGAACTTCGAAAATAAATGAAAAAATATTTGTAACACCCAAGGTTCGGAAATTTCTATTATTAGTAACTTTTCGATATGATGCGTTTTGGTATTGCCTAATTCAGATTAGGAGGTGTTTAGAAACTTGAGGGACTTATGTTGTCATTTTGAAACTAGAAAAGTCCATGGGCCATTTGTGCCATTTCCTAAAGTTTTTATATAAATAGGTAGAATTGACTTTTGAGGAGTCAAACTTGCATTTCATCTTTTCTGTTGCACGAGAGAGAGATAGAGTAGAGCTTTTTCTTGAGTTTTTGAGCAAGAACAGCAGATAGCAAGTGTTCTCCATCTGTTTGTAGTAGGCACAAGCCAAGGTAAGGCTTCTTGTTAGTTGTTCTTGAGGTTTAAGTTGAGCTTTAAGGTTGATTCATGGTGAATCAAGATTAAAGCATGTTTTGGTTGTTTTTATTGGTTTATATGTTGTTTAGGGTGTAGGAAAACACCCCAGTAGTGTTTTTATGAATTCTTAGTAAGAGTTTTTGAGGTTTTAATCGAGTATCTTGATACTATAACTGTATATGATTGTAGGGATTACTATCTGAAGTATTCTGAGTTTGCGTGATATATCTCTGTGTGATATTTGTTGCTGAGGTGAGTTTTCTAAACTCTGATTCATATTTGTGATATGTGTGTGGTACGTTGCAATGTGATATATTATTGATCAGAGGATCACTAGAGAGAGAGAGCTGTAGCACGCTGCTTTGTGCAGTAGTTGCTACGGGCAGCATTTTAGCCTTCTTGGCGGATGCTAAGATGGTACAATATTGTGTCCATAGGAACTGTCACAGCATTCGTATATGTGTATGCGCATGCTTATATGATTTATAGTTTAGTTTCCTCACTAAGCCTTGTGGCTTATCAGATACTGCTTACTGTTGTTTTCCAGGGCGTGATTCTTCCAAGGGAAAGGCCCCAGTTTGTCAGAGGTTGTGATACGAGAGGAAATTTGTATTTTGAAAACTAACGCCTGGTTGTATTTTGTAAAACAAGTCTTTTGTTGTAAATATTGGAAACCACTTTTTGTCACTAAACTAGAGGGTTTAGTGTTAACTGTAGCTTCCGCTTTGTGTAAACTCCTTTTATTTCTAAAATATTTCTATTATCAGAGTTTTACTTTATTTAAGATTTCGGGGCGTTACAACTTGGTATCAGAGCCAAGTTTTGAGGGATCTGGAGGTGTGTTATGCATCGTCTGGACTTAAACCATGGTTCTGAGGATTTTTTTTAAGTCAAACTTGAGGCTTGCAGCTTGGTGGAGATACAGAGTGTTGCATTGAGAATATGTTAACTGTTTATGTTGCTATTTGTGGTATAGAGATACTTGAGATATTAATGATGTTAGTGTCAGATACGTGATGCTTTATATGATATGATATGCTAGTGATACATGGGCTAAGCCTGTGAATGGGGATGTTTTGTGATAAAGTTAAGATCGAACGTGTGTAGTGTGTTATGGATAATATAAGGGCCCATATTATTACAGACACATGATACATGTTAGAACTTGATGGAATCATGAGGAATCTTGGGTGAGGGGTACTTGTAAGAGGTAGTGCACTTGAGATTATAGATGCCTTAGTATGTATAGAACTACTTTGGGTCTGAGGATAAGTGTACTGAGATATTGATTTTACTTGAGATTGTTTGATATAGAGGATGGCGTGGTAAAGCTACCTTTTGTCTTAAATGCTTTATCTATGCTACCAGGATGGTAAATACTAGAGGTTCACGAGCTACGGATCGTCATGAGGGTGGTCCTAGTAATAGACGAGAGGGGGTAGATACCAGTGCAAGTGGTAGGAGGAGGCCACCTGTGGCCCATAATACTCAAGCAGATGAGACACCAGAATTGAATCAGGGGTTCGCTGAAACCAACCAAGAGTGACTGTTGCTGAAAGCTTTAAAGAAAGCCATACCATTTATTATTACCCAAGTGGTAGATCATTTGAAAGAAAGTACAGGGGAAGCTGTACGACAGTAAGTGGCAGCAGCGTTAGCTGGGAGGGAAGAAAGAGTTAATCCTCAACCGCAAGTGATTATCAGAGATGCGCCGAAGGGGTGTACCTTCAGAGATTTTGCTGCGTGCCAGCCATCGTTGTTTAATGGATCTACTGATCCGATTGTGAGTCAGAGGTGGATATCAGAGTTAGAGTGAGCATTTCATACTTGTTCGTGCGCTCCGGAAATTAACGTGCGGTTTGCTACAAACCAGTTGAGAGGTGCTGCTAAAGATTGGTGGGATCTAGAAAAGAAGATGAGGGTGAGACTCAGATTGAGGCTATGACCTGGGCGGAATTTAAAGAGGTTACTACGGAGCAGTTTGTTCCGCAGTCCGAGATTGATCGTATTGTTGATGAATTCCACAAACTGAAGCAGACTACAGAGACCGTTCCAGAGATTACTTCAAAGTTTCATGAGAAGGCACGTTTTTGTCCTGACTATGTAGCCAACGAGAAGATGAAAATGTATCGTTACATGATGGTTTTGAAGCCGAGTATTAGGGAGTTCATTGATTCGAGCAAACATCAAACTTTGAAGTCTATGATGGATGCTGCAAAAGCCAGAGAGTTAGAGTTGGAAAGACAGGCGAAATAAAAGAGGCCTGTGGAAGGATTAACACCACAGAACAAGAAGCCGAGGGTAGAGTATGGAGAGAGGAAGGAAGCACTGAGAGTGTGCCAGAAGTGTAAGAAGAGTCACTACGGGAACTGTCAGACGAACGTAGTTCACTGTTTTAAATGTGGCAAGCCGGGTCATATGGGTAAAGATTGTCGTAGTTCATTGAGCGTGTGTTTTCATTGCTATCAGCCAGGCCACCAGAAAGCCAACTGTCCCCAACTGGATGCATCCAACCGTTCAACCGGATCGAGAAATACTCCATCTCTACCACCACTGCGGATTACAGAGAATAAAGAGGTAAAGAAAGAGGATACTTCCAAGAGTAAGGGGAGGGCCTTTCAATTAACTGCTGATGAAGCACAGAGGAAACCTGATGTGGTTGCAGGTACATATCTCGTAAATTATCTGCCTGCTTTAGTATTATTTGATTCGGGTGCTAGCAAGTCGTTTGTATCTGTTTCTTTCTGTAAGAGTTTCAAACAAGTATGTGATAAACTGAGTCCCCCTCTCGAGGTAGAAATAGCTGATGATAAGTTTGTGCTCGTGACTGATGTGTATAGAGATAATGTGCTAGAGATAGACTATGTTAGATTTCCTATTGAGCTTATACATATGCCTATGAGAGAGTTTCAAGTGGTAGTAGGGATGGATTGGCTTGGGTGTTACCAAGCAACCATTTTGTGTGGGCAAAAAAATTGATTCGAGTTCAGACCCCAAGTGGGGAAGAACTATCAATTTTTGGTGATAGAGAAGGTAAGAGAATGTGTTTGTGTTCTGTGACTAGAGCTCGGAAATACCTTAAGCATGGGTGCACAACCTTTTTAGCTTAAGTTATTGATTCGAAATTAGAAAAGAGACAGGAAAGTGTGAATGATGTGGCAGTGGTACATGAGTATCCAGATGTTTTTCCAGATGATCTGCCTGGTATACCGCCTGATAGGCAAGTAGAGTTTAGAGTTGAGTTGGTACCAGGGGCTGCACCGATTGCCAGAGCTCCCTACAGACTTGCACCGCCAGAGATGCAGGAATTGATGAAACAGTTGCAAGAGTTGTTGGATAAAGGTTTTATCAGACCTAGCAGTTCACCGTGGGGCGCTCCCATTTTGTTTGTAAAGAAGAAAGACGGTACGTTTCGTATGTGTATTGATTACCGTGAACTTAATAAAGTGACTGTGAAGAATAAGTATCCTTTGCCCAGAATAGACAATTTGTTTGATCAGTTGCAAGGGGCGTCATGGTTTTCAAAGATCGATTTAAGGTCGGGTTATCATCAGTTAAAAGTTCGGGAGGAAGATATTCCTAAAACCGTGTTTAGGACGCGGTACGGGCATTTTGAGTTTATGGTTATGCCATTTGGTCTTACAAATTCACATGCAGTATTTATGGATCTTATGAATAGAGTCTGCCGTCCGATGTTGGACAAATCTGTTATTGTGTTTATTGATGATATTCTCGTGTATTCAAGTAATCCGACACAACATGAAAGGCATTTGAAAGAGGTAACGGAGACGCTGCGAAGAGAGAAGCTGTATGCCAAATTCTCCAAGTGTGAATTCTGGATTCAAGAGGTGCAATTCTTGGGTCATCTGATTAATAAGGAAGGGATTAAAGTTGATCCTGCGAAGGTTGATGCAGTAATGAAGTGGGAACCTCCGAGGAACCCTACTGAAATCAGAAGCTTTTTAGGGTTAGCAGGTTATTATAGGAGATTCATTCAGAATTTTTCAAAGACTGCCGTTCCGTTGACCAAGCTAACCAGGAAGAATGCAGAGTTTGTATCTGGAGATGAAAAAGAGGCTGCGTTTTCAACTCTCAAGCAAAGGTTATGTGAGGCACCTGTTCTTGCTTTGCCAGAAGGAGTGGAAGACATGATTGTGTTTTGTGATGCTTCTTATTTGGGGTTGGGATGTGTTTTGATGCAGAGAGGTAGAGTGATTGCTTATGCTTCGCGACAGCTTAAGCCAAATGAGATTAATTACCCAACTCACGATTTGGAGTTAGCAGCGGTAGTTTTTGCATTGAAGACCTGGAGACATTATTTGTATGGAGTAAAGTGTACTATTTATACTGATCACAAAAGTTTGAAATATTTTGTGGATCAGAAGAATCTTAATATGAGGTAGAGAAGGTGGTTAGAGATTCTGAAGGATTATGATTGTGAGATACTCTATCACCCGGGGAAAGCCAATGTTGTGGCAGACACTTTGAGCAGGAAGTCGGGGTCAGTACTTTGGAAGAATGAGTTGTTACGGATGACAGTAACTACGCCATTGTTGGATGTTATAAGAGATGCTCAGCTGGAAGCAGTTAAAGAAGAAAACCGTAATAAAGAGCGGATTAAGGGGCAGATAACTAGTTTTGTTAAGGATAGTCGTGATCTATTCTTATGTTGTGTACGAGTGTGGGTACCCAATCATGGAGAAGTCAGACAAACTCTTTTGAGTGACGCTCACAAATCTAAATTCTCTATCCACCCGGGGGCGACAAAAATGTATAAAGATCTGAAGGTAGCTCGTTATACATTTTTGTGCTACCTAGATGAACAGATAGTCTAGACTTGTGAGCTTCAGTCATAATCAAATTCCGAAGACCTCCAAGTAAAGGCACCCAAACACGAGATTGATAAACCTTCAATCCCCTAGAATCATCATTCAAGTCATTTTCTTTCTTAATTATAATCTCTGACTTCAGATTTTCATCCCTCAAGGCTTCCAACTGAGCTGCCTTTAATCTGTCAATCAAGTCGGAGACTATTTCAATTCGCATAAACTTGATATGTTCACTAACTCCCTTGCGACTCAAAGCATCGGCAACCACATTGGCTTTTCCTGGATGATAGCGAATTTCGCAATCACACTCTTTGACAAGTTCCAGCCATCTCCTCTGTCGCATATTGAGTTCTTTCTGCGAAAATACATACTGCAGGTTTTTGTGATCCGTACAAATGACGCACTTTGTACCATAACGATAGTGTCTCCACAATTTTAACGCAAAAACCACAGCTGCCAGTTCTAAATCATGGGTTGGATAGTTCTTCTCATTAGGTTTCAACTGACGAGAAGCATACGCAATAACTCGATCTCGTTGCATCAATCCTGCCAATGACGCGTCACAGTAAACTATGATGTCATCCGACCCATCCGGTAATGCTTGAAGAATGCTTGAAGAATGCTGTTGTACAAAGTTAATGCTTCTTAACAAAGTTAATACTTCTTAACAAAGTTGATGTTGTTTACCAAGATTGATGTTGTTAGCCAAAGTTAATAGTGCTAAACGGAATTGGTGCTGCTTATCAAAGTTAATGTTGTTTACCAAAGTTGATGTTGTTTACCAAGATTGATGTTGTCAGCCAAAGTTAATACTGCTAACCAAAGTTAATGTTGCTAGGCTAAGTTAATAATTCTAAGACCATCAACTAAGAACTTACAAAGCATCAGATGAAGAATAACTTTGATCAGCTGAGGAAAACTATCTATCAGCTGAGGGAATCAATTTGATCAGCTGAGAGCAACTCACATCAGTTAAGTAACTATTACACAAGATGTTGTTTCTTTAATAATATTATCACGCTTAATGATTAGGTGAGCCTCTTTGATCAACTAATCATCTAGGTTTATTAGCTTACATTTCTTCCAAGTCTAAAGTTGGTTAGCTGAGCATCTCCATGATTAGCTGAGCATCTGTTATCAAATGGGTCCTTGTGTTTGATCATCTGATCATCAGTCCTTAGGCTGAGCAATCTTACTTTGCAGCTCAAAACATCTTATCAGCTGAGTCGCGAAAAAGGATATAGAGAACTTCATAATGGAAACCTTAAGTTGTCTAAGGTTTCATATGTTAAAGGACTGAAGTATAATCTCATAAGCATAAGTCAATTGTGTGATGGAGATAATGAGATCCACTTCACCAAGACAGGGGGTTCTATAAGAAATCAAGAAGGAAAAATAGTTCTAAAGGCCAACAGAACCAATGATGTGTAAACTCTTGACATTTCCTCTGGAGATCCTTCAAAAGAAACATGTTTGAATTCCAAAATAATAGAAAATACAAACTGGATTTGGCACAAAAGGCTTTCCTACCTTAACTTCAAAAATATTAACAAACTTAGCAAGGGTGATCTAGTGTCAGGACTGCCTTTACTGCCTTGTTCAAAGCCTAAACCTTTATCTACTTGTGAAAAGGGAAAGAAACATAAAACATCGTTTCCATCTAAGCAGGCCTTCTCAATAACAGAACCATTCTTCATGCTGCATATGGACTTATTTGGTCCAATTGCAACTGCTAGTTTTGGTGGTAGTAAATATTCTCTTGTATTGGTTAATGAATTCTCAAGATACACTTGTGTTTTCTTTCTTAGAGCAAATAGTAAGGCTGTTGAGGAAATAATTTGCTTCATAAAGAATATGGAACTGATGAACAACAATCTAGTGAGAATGTTAAGAAGTGATCATGGAACTGAGTTTAGAAATCAAACTCCTGAAGCTTTCTATGATGAGAAAGTGATATCTCAAAACTTCTCAGCTCCAAGAAGCCCTCAACAGAATGGTGTAGCAAAAAGAAGAAATAGAACACTCATTGAAACTGCAAAGACCATGTTGTGTGAAAGTGGACTATCATTTAAATTCTAGGCTGAGGCTGTTAGTTGCGCATGTTTTACTCAAAACAGATCCCTTGTAATCAAAAGGCACAATAAAACTCCATATGAAGTGCTTAAGGGAAGGAATCCAAGCATCTATTTTCTGCACATCTTTGGTTGTCAATGCTTCATTCTCAACTAAAAGGATCAACTATAGAAGTTTGCTCCAAAAGCTGATGAAGGAGTGTTTGTAGGCTATTATGTGATTTCCAAAGCATATAGAGTCTACAACCTCAGATTAAAGGTCATAGAAGAATCTATCAATGTAAGTTTTAATGAAAATGACTTTGTTGCTTCCTGTTCTACAAATCATATTTTATGTGAAGAATTTAATGATCTCATGCAAACTGGAGAAACCACTCCAGAGTAAGAAGACCCCTCTACACCAACTACTGAAAATAATGTAGATGAAGCTGTTTTAAACCAAACCTTTAAACATGCACAACCAACCTCATCCAATGTAACACTGAAAATCTTAAGCCATTTTTTAATCACCGTGGAAGAGGTACTAATTTTCATAAATACAATCACCCACAAATACAATACAATGTTTTACAAAATAGAGTATTCATTGTGTTACAAAAGATATTCAAAATGTGGCTCGTCTCTAATTAAAACATCATATCAAAGGGTTGGTCAAATTCCATTTCACACACAAACCCTAGCTAAACACTTGCAAACACTAAACCTGCAAAAACGGTTCAACAGTGTTGAATTAGCACAAAGCTAAGTGAATGGAAGCTACAAACAAACATGTAACATCCTCGAATTGCTCCTAGTTGTATGTGATAGACGCGTGTATAAAGTATGTGTGTTTTAGTTGAAACGGGTAATCGAGGGTCAAGTTGTAAGTTGAAAAGGGGAACAAAATACCCCTTGTGGATATATTTGAAAACAAAGTCGGTTATGACTTTTGTGTATACCCACGTATGAGTTTACAAACTCAAACACGGACATTTTAGTTGTTCTCTTGAGTTCTTGAAGAAAGCCTTTGAAGATTGTTACTACCAAATTGAATCTATGAAAACAAGAGTTGTTGTTTCCATCATCATCATCATCATCATCATCATCACCTTCATCTCCTTCTTCTTCCTTGTAAGTGTTCACTTCTTGTTCAAGTGGGTTTTTGATTCTAACAAGTTAAACTCAAAATTGAGTTCAAGAACTGACTTTAATTGATTCCTATATCAATTACAAGTTGCAAAGAACTCATATGATGAATTGAAATGGTGTTTTTGATTAAGTTCATAAAAGTTTATTCAAATGGGTTAAATGGTTAAATTTGATCCCAAGTCTTGTATAAGTTGTTAAAATTAATGAAAAGGATGTTTTTGGAATCATATGAATGTCCCCTATGATGTACTAATGCTGGAAATCCGTTAGAAACTTGTTTTATAACATTGGAAGAAAAACAGTCGAAACAAGGGGCTGTAGCCGACCTGTTCTGAAACAGGTCTGCTTGTGGGCGCAAGGCCCTATCCTTGTGGCCGCAAGAGATCTTTGAATGACCAAATCCGATAGACTCTTGCAGCCGCAAGGGTGCTTGAATATCCAAAATCTAATCGATGCGTAAGGCCCTATCCTTGCAGCCGCAAGTGGGCTTTAGAATGCAAAATCCGACAGTCGCTTACGGGCGCAAGCAGTGCCTTTACAGGCGCAAGCATAAGTGCTTGCGGCCGCAAGGGGGTGTCTTTCAGTAACAGTTCACAAAATTTTTACACTTCGTTGTTGTTACATATAAGTGTTTAGTATGACCTTGTAAGCTGATCTAAGGATCCTTCAGGGGTTCCTACTCTTGTTCTAGTGTTAGTACCTCACATGTGTAGATGCTTAACGTAGTAATATTGTTTTAGGTATACTTGTCGAATTAGCTAAACCGGAGCAAAGTAATCAGTTTGTTGTAAACTCCTAAGGTGAGTACCTGCTTTCATAAGTCTCAATAGAGTAAGGATTGATTGCTAAATGACTAATTTATTGTTGTGTATGATATTACAATGTATGCATGAATTTTATTGCAGGTATGCTCAGAGATGGAAGGGTAGGTCTTGTTATGAAATAAATGAGTGATATTTGTAATAGGTGCATGCCAGCGGATCTAGATTGGAACCGCCTAGTTAATAATAATGTTATGTACGATGACTAAAATGTTTGATGCCTGAACGAATGACTAAGTGTTATTGCATGCAAGATGATTGATCCTTAAAGGATCATATGTATGTGTGTATGTGAATGTTCCGCGGACTGCTAGTGGAACAAGGTCAGCCGGTTGTAGCTGAACCCCACTATCTAATTAAGGTCAGCCGGATGTAGCTGGGTTCCAGAGGACCTTTTGGTCGAATTGGGATCAACGGAGACTCAGGGGCCTACCGGGTCTAGGTTCTGCTGGACCACCGTTCCTTAACACCTGAGGGAAATCAGCCAGTTGTAGCTAGATTTCCGAGAAGCCAATGGCTTTGAAACAATGTTTGGTGGACTGCTTTATGCTCCCCCACCAGTGCGGTTGGTTGTGTCTGATTCCCCAGTCTGAGTTGTTGAGCAGGACTGATTACCCTGCAAGACATGACTCTTACTGATCTTGTCAGCACACCGCAATGTGATAAGATAGAAATGATTGATTACATGTGTATTGTATGACATGCTTTATTGATGCTTATGATAAGTTAGTACTCACTAGCTATGTTGTTTAGCTAACGGTGCTATGTTGCCCCTTTTCAGGTAAAGACTAGATGGCTTGGTGAGGCGGGTTGCTTTTGATTTTATATTAACCTTTTTGGGATGGAACACTGTTTTGTATGATGTAATTATTGCTGATTATGGTCGGTTCTTGTGTTAAATAACACCAGCAGTTGTTTTCGAATGATAATGATGTTATTATCTGTTGTAACTTTTAAAAGAAAATTCTGCTTCTTAATCTGAATATGATTTTGAAAGCGGCCCACGCGAATTAAAAGCTTGAAATTTTAGTAAATTCACTATTTCAGAAGCGGTGTTACAAAATAGTTATCATCAACAACCAACACAATCAATAATTAGTCAAAAAGTCAATCTCACAAATCAAGAGGACCGGCGATTCTGCCGAACCAGCAACCCATATGGGCCAAAGCAAATGTTTACCGATAGCCCTCCGCCAATTGGCACAACTAGATACCTTCTGATACAATGCATGCATCAGACGGTCTACAACCGCTTAACCTTTAGCAAACTGGCCTAACCAAACTACACGCTTAGTCGACCTCTACCAACCCTATTCACAGCAGCTGGTCACTACTAGCCCTATTCATAGAAGTTTTGCTCAAACAAAAACAAAGTATTCATCAAACCATGAACACATATCATAACTCGATCAAAAAATACACAAGCAGTTATCCAATTCTTGATCAATAATTTATCAGACTAGACAGTCTGTCACAGCATCAATCAACTCAATATCAAGTAACCATAGAAGTTACCACCAATACCAGTCGTGAGTAAACCTCCACTCACCTTCGTTCTCAATCTCTATACTCGGTTGTCTAATCTCACTGAGTCTTCGCAAATTCTTGAGAACACAACACTGAAATTAGTCTTTGATTCATAAATATATATTCGCATATATTTGTAACCATTCTCAATAATTTAGAATCACACATAAAACAAGCATATAATCGAATTAACTAACAACAACTTCAAACTGAATTTCAGCTAACCGACGCGTCGCGTCACATCAATTCCAAAGACGGACCATTCAAAGTCGGACCATCCAAAGTCAGACCATCAATGTCAGACCAACAAAAGTTAGACAAGCCCAATAAGTTGGACCACAATCAGGAACACGTTTCGTTCCCCGTCCTGGACGCGTTGCATCGCGCGACCTGCAACTTTTCTGTTCTTGATTCCGCTCCTTTACAGCTTCAAACTCAACTTACAAAACACATCCAAAATTATGGAAATCAATTTCTAACTACTCTAAAGCATTAAAACTTCATATTACTTACAATCACCAAAAACACATCAAAATCATTTAAAACTTGAATTTCAAGAAAACCCACATGTCAAGTTTTCTTCAAAAACCTCCATTAATGGTGTTCTATAAGTTCTTCTTGTTCTTCAATAGTCATGCATAAACACACTTTACACACACTTAAGATAAGTCTTCCAAATGAAGAGGTGTTAATGACTCATGCATACCCACACACATATCTTCACAACACACATACACAATTTAAGACACAAAACCAAGCATGAGGTAGACTTCACTGAACTCATGCACAATCATTTAAAACTAATGTAAAACCATATATACATACACTACACATACATGTACACATAATGAATTTAACAATTGATTTATTCAAACATGAGGTGGCAACCTTACCTTTTCTAGATAATCACAAAGATAGTGTACTACACTTCTTTCTAACTGTAACACCGCAATTTCAGAGTAAAATTTTTGACTTTTAAAAACCTAATTTCAAACATACTTTAGTTTGATAACAAAACAGCGGAAGTGTTAAAAATATTTTCTTTATTTACAAACTAGTGTTACCAACATTAATACTGACCGACCATCATACCTGCAATAAGCAACAAATGTCCCAGCATAATAAAAGCACTCCCATGCCTAGTCTAAGCATACATCTGTAAACCCATACATATATACTGGGAGGGGCTTAGCTTTAAAAGCTAGTGAATACAAACTTAACCCTAAGCATCATGCAACATATAGGGCAACATATTGTTCACATCATCATAGGCATAGAAACATGGCAACATATATACATACGAGTCATATAACATAGGATTTAGCAAACAATGCTATCCTATCACATAGCGTAGTGCTGATCCTACCGGCAGGCATCATATCTTGCCGGGTAGCTAATCCAACTCAACAATTTTCCACCGAGGACTCACACACTACAATCCGTGTTGGTTTCATCACATAAGTGAATCACCGTGCTCGTTAAGGAGCTAAAGGCTCATATGCTCAGCCATTTAAGGAACTCACCCCAATTGCTGAAAGGAATGGCACTCGACTACCGTTGATCCAGAATCTTAACCTGAAGGCACTGGACCCAGCCGAAGATGACCTTAATTACATGTTAGTCCGAACATACACATAGCTCATCAAGAACCCTTTTCAGGGACAAGTGCATGCATGCATTTACATATAACTCATATTCAACTATATATATGCACATGTACTTAAATACATGTCTGGCATATCATTTATCATGGCAATACTCGTTTCAACATGGGGATCCCATTAGGGTCCAACATCATATACAGCAATAATTCCACATGGGTGATCCAAATCAGGACCCATAGCATACATAATAAAAAGTTCTACTTACATTCAATGAGTAGAAAACATAAGTACAATATGGGTGATCCAATCACAATCCAATATAACATACATATCATCAAGTCTAACTAGGCGGCTCCAATTTGGATCCGCTGGCATGCACTCCACAATAACTAACAACTTAACAAGGTGGATCCAATCCGGATCCATCAACATGCATACATATCATATAACACGTATTCGTTCATTATCATTGTAAACTTAAACCGTACATGCATCTATACTTATAAACACCAGTTTAAACTCACTTTTCAATCTTACTAATCGTAATCATAATTATCACATCCCGTATATACCTAATGGTAATCAATAAATCCATATATATTGCATAATGATTACAAGTTAAGTTGGTACTCACCTAAGTCCAGGATGCTCGTATTAATCTTCAGACTATGCCTTTAATCCATATATTAACCTATAATAATGGCCCACGCATAAATATGTGTAAAATAGCAAAACTGCTAACTAACGTCCTGGACGCGTCGCGTCACACCTAAATAGCCGGACGCACCACAATCTTTATTTCGACGCATCGAGTCGCTAAAACAGTTACAAACCGCCATTATTTTCTACAGATTAAAACTAGACCAAACATCATCTAAATCAATTCCAAACATCTCCTAACACTTACGAAGCTTGTTTGGGACTATTTAGGCACTTTATAATATTAAAATCAAAATAATCCCATTAAAATAATTTATACTCAAATAAATCAGTTATGATGTTATATTCACTTATTGACATAAAATATAGTCTATCAAAGTTATAGGAACCAATAGGAGACCTCCTAACATCAATTAATTGCAAGAATCAATATTTGATTCAAGAACTCCAATCAGTTCATAATTGAAACTTAATCATTTGTACACTCTCCTATCCTCTTAAGGAGACTACTAACATATATTAAAACTTATCTTAACAATCCTTTCAAGATTTGGGTTAATTACCCATTAACATTTTAAACTTCTAAAAATAATAATAGGAATAGATAAAAAACACTTACTAATCAAGAAGGGTAATGATGATGATGATTCTTGAAATACAGCTTGATTTCTTCTATGTAATAAATTGTATGTATGTGTGCTTGTTTGTGTAGTAAGGAAGAAAAGAAAAAAAGGAAAGAAGGAAAGAAGAAGAAAAGAATTAGATAAAGAATGGGAAACATATTGTTCACATCATCATAGGCATAACAACATGGCAACATAGATACATACGAGTCATATAACACAGGATTTAGCAAACAATGCTATCCTATCACATAGTGTAGTGCTAATCCTACCGGCAGGCATCATATCTTGCCGGGTAGCTAATCCAGCTCAACAATTTTCCACCGAGGAGTCAGACACTACCATCCGTGTTGGTTTCATCGCATAAGTGAATCACTGTGCTCGTTAAGGAGCCAAAGTCTCATAGGCTCAGCCATTTAAGGCACTCACCCCAAGTGCTGAAAGGAATGGTACTCGAGTACCGTTGATCCAGAATCTTTGAAGCAGTTGGAAATTCCTGAGTGGAAGTGGGAACATATAACGATGGATTTCGTGACTAAACTTCCGCGAACTCAGAAGAACCACGATATGATTTCGGTGATCGTGGATAGACTAACAAAGAGCGCTCATTTTCTGGCTACATGTGAGACGACTTCTCTGAGTAAGTTGGCTCAACTATACATAGATGAGATTGTTGCGAGGCATGGCATACCGTTGTCGATTGTATCTGACAGAGACTCTAGATTCCTTTCTAACTTCTAGAGGAGTTTATAGAGAGAATTGGGGACGAGGATTAACTTGATTACAACTTATCATCCCCAAACTGACGGTCAGACTGAACGAACCATACAAACACTCGTGGATATGTTACGTACTTGTGTAATTGAGTATGGTGGATCTTGGGATTCGCACTTGCCTTTGATAGAGTTTGCGTATAATAATTCTTACCACTCCAGTATTGGGATGCCTCCGTACGAAATGTTTTACGACCGTCGTTTCCGTACTCCAACGTGTTGGTTAGAGGCTGGTGAGAAACAGTTTGCAGGGCCCGAGATAGTTCAGTTAACTACTGACAAGGTTGCTATTGCTAGAGACAAGTTGAAAGCTGCCAGAGATAGACAAAAAGTGTATGCAGGTCCACGACGTCGTCCAGTTACGTTTGATGTGGGGGAGTTAGTGTATTTGAAGGTCTCTCCGTGGAAGGGTGTAATTTATTTTGGTAAACGCGGGAAGTTGGCTCCCCGTTACATTGGTCCCTTCCACATTTGCCATATAGTTAATGATCAGACAGTTACATGCGATCTTCCAACAGAACTTGCAGGAATTCACGATACGTTCAATGTCTGTTATCTGAGGAAATCCAAGGTTGAAGATGAAAGCCAGATTCTCCTAGTGCAAGATCTGAAAGTTGATTCAAATAAGAGATTGATAGAGGAAACTGTTGAACTGTTAGATCGCAAAGTGACCAAGCTCCGTAAGAAGCAGATTCCGATGGTGTTGGTCAAGTGGAAGCATAGTCTAGGTTCTGATTTGACATGGGAGACTGAAGTTGAGATGAGAGACAGATATCCCTATTTGTTTGACCAAGAAGGGATTCCGAGGACGGAATCCTCTTAAGGAGGGAAGTTTTTTAACACCCTTAACCCTGGGCTGGGAGATTAGCGGGTTTGTGGTAAGTGTTTATCTGTTTTTATGCAAATTAAATGATTAATTGATTTAATTCAAATACGTGATTAAAGAATTAATTAGTTGTTTAATTAAAATTAAAAGTGTAACACCGCTTCTGAATTCAGGTATTTTAATAGCAAATCAGATTTTAGCAGCGGAAATTTTTCTTTTTAAAACAACCAAACAGTTATTTACATTAATAACTTCTCAAAACAACGCAGGTGTTACCAAGTACAGGAACCGACCATAGTATCTATTTACATTACATCATAATTATACAAGTGTTCCACCCACAAGGGGCAATACATTTCCCAAAAGCAACCTGCCTTGCAGGCCATCTAATCTTTACCTGAAAAGGGAAACATAACATCATTAGCTACACTAACTAGTGAGTACATACAATCATAAGTATCAATACAGTAAGTCATGCATCATATCATAAAGCATCATTGCTAGCTCAACACATAGCGGTGTGCTGATGAGATCAGTAAGAGTCGTGTCTTGCAGGGTAATCAATCCCGCTTAATAAATCAAACCGAGGAATCAGACACGACCAATCCGCGCTGGTGGGGAAGCACAAGGCAGTCCACCAAGCATCTTTCACGGAGCCAGAGGCTCCACAGGGAATCCATCTACAACTGGCTGATCACCACTCACGTTAAGGCACGGCAGTTCTGCAGAACCTATGATCCAGGATGCCTCCTGAATCACCATGAAATCCCGAAGGATCCAGTTACAACCGACTGACCTTAACCATGCGTCAGATAGTCTGCAGACAATGCACATACACATATACGTTCATTTGATCCCACAGGGATCCATCATTTCACATATATCATCATACAGTTATTCATACGTTCATATCATCATGTATTAACTAAGTGGTTCCAATCTGGACCCACTGGCATGCACCTGATACATATTCTAACATCATACAAGCCTTAGACTTACCTCCTCGATCATACCTGCAAAAGCAAGTTAGTCATACATTCACATAGTCACTAAGCATGCAAGCCTTACTCTACTGAGTCTCATGAAAGCAGACACTCACCTGAGCTGTTTATTAGGCATAGGTATTTGACTTTGACTTCACAGATAAGTCCACCTAGCATATTATATTTACTTCAATCATTCACATGCGCATTCAAGACTTACAAAACAATCATTTGACTTTGGACTTAACACAAATCCGCTAGGACTGTCGGATTTGGGGAAATCTGATGGTGCTGTCGGATTCATGAAATTCGACACTTGCTCACACACAAATCCGACACTCATCATTCGGATTCCAACACTTAGGAATTCCAACCATGCATATGAAATCCGACACTTGCGGATTCCGACACGTTTGAGGTACGGGTATGGGTATGTCTACTTGGTGAGACAAAAGTCAGAAACCTTTGAGGTTTTCAAGACTTTCAAAAACGAAGTTGAGAACCAATTGGGTAAACGAATTAAGATGCTCAGATCGGATCGTGGTGGTGAGTATCTAACTTCAGAATTCCATGACTATCTAAAAGATTATGGAATTGTTTCACAATTGACACCTCCTAGGACACCACAATTAAATGGTGTCGCCAAGAGGAGGAACCGGACATTATTGGATATGGTCCGGTGTATGATGGGTCGTACGGATGTACCCATTAGCTTTTGGGGCTATGCATTGGAAACGGCCATTAGAATCCTTAACCTCGTACCAACTAAGAAGGTCAAGAAGACACATTTTGAGACGTGGCATGGAAAGTTTCCATCGCTTTCATATCTAAAGGTTTGGGGTTGTCTTGCCTACGTGAGATGTGAGGTGGAGGACAAATTGGAACTTCGAGCCGAGAGGTGTTTTTTCATTGGATATCCTGCCGGGTCTATGGGATATTTGTTTTACAAACCGTCCGAGAACAATGTATTTGTTACTCGGAGGGCCGTCTTCCTTGAAAGGGAAATGCTATCCAAAGATGCTAGTGGGAGAAAGGTTGATCTTGAAGAAATTCAAGAACCTTCCAATGACCAACCTGAAGTTGGCGCTAGTTCACAAGATGATTCTCAGCATGGCGCTGCTGGAGAACCTGACACGGATCCTTTACCTCTTAGGAGATCTAGTAGGAGTCGCAATGAGCCAGATAGATATGGGTTTCTCATGTCTGAGGGTTGCAACCTAGTGGTGGATCATGATGAACCATCATCTTATCTGGACGCCGTGGTGGGCCCTGAGTCCGCTAGGTGGAAAGAGGGTATGGAGTCCGAGATGCAATCTATGTCGGATAACCAAGTCTGGGATTTAGTAGATCCGGTACCCGGGTATAGACCCGTAGGGTGCAAGTGGGTCTTTAAGAAAAAGACCGGCATAAATGGAGAGGTAGACACCTTCAAAGCCCGACTGGTGGCTAAGGGTTTCACGCAAACTCATGGTGTAGACTAGGATGAAACCTTTTCCCTGGTGGCTATGTTGAAGTCTATCCGGATACTCATGGAAATTGCCGCATTTCATGATTATGAGATTTGGCAAATGGATGTAAAAACCGCGTTCCTTAATGAGACACTTAGCGAGGAAGTCTATATGACTCAACCCGAAGGATTTGTACATGCCAAGCATCCGGATAAGGTCTGCAAGCTTAAGAAGTCCATTTATGGACTTAAGCAAGCATCGCGTAGCTAGAACCTGTGCGTTGATGAGAAAGTCAAAGAGTTTGGCTTTTCGAAAAGCAAGGATGAGCCATGCGTATATGTCAGGACTATTGGGAACGATGTCCTGACCCTTCAAGGTGTAAAAACTTGGTTACGGAATTATTTTTCAATGAAGGATCTAGGAGACGTGACTTATATTCTTGGGATCAAAATCTATAGAGATAGATCCAAGAGGCTAATTGGGCTTAGCCAAAGTACATATGTTGACAAAGTCCTAAAAAGGTTTAGGATGGAGGACTCCAAGAAGGGGTTCATTCCTATGTCACATGGTCTGGTATTGAGTAAGACTCAATCCCCTAGTTCCCCAGAGGAACGGGAAGTAATGAAGCGAGTGCCTATGCTTCGGCTATGCGCTCGATCATGTACGCCATGCTATGTACGAGGCCTGATGTATCGTGTGCCTAGAGCATGACGAGTAGATATCAAGCCAACCCAGGCGAAGCTCATTGGACGGTAGTGAAGAGCATTCTCAAGTATCTTCGGAGGACTAAGGAGATGTTCTTGGTGACCGGAGGTGAGGAAGAGCTTAGAGTAAAGGGTTACTCTGACGTAAGCTTCCAAACCGATAGGGATGACTGCCGATCACAATCGGGGTTCGTGTTCCTATTAAAAGGCGGTCCTATATCCTAGAGGAGCTCCAAGAAAGACACCGGGGCCGACTCCACTACAGAGTCGGAATATATTGCGGCCAGTGAAGCTGCAAAGGAGGCCGTATGGATGAGGAAATTTTTGCTTGATCTAGTAAGCATCAGCGACCCTGTTGAGATCTTGTGTGACAACGAGGGTGCCGTTGCTTTTGCAAAGTAACCGAGGTCTCATCGATGCACGAGGCATATTCCGTAGAAATATCATTTTATCTGGGACGTGGTCGAGAACGGAGACATCGTCATCAGCAAAGTACACACGGATAGCAATTTGGCGGATCCGTTCACTAAACCGTTGTCACAAGCTAAGCACGATGCCAACACACGTGTTATTGGGATTAGATTTGCTAGTGACTTGGTTTGAGTTGTGTATTTGTTAGTGTATTCGATGTATTTACTATGTTATTGGGAACATTAAGCAATATTGTATTTTCGAATGTATTGATTATTAAACAAAGATTTAATGATACGTGTGTAGCGAATACTTTCTTTAAATCATTATTGTGTTCCAACTTTGCATGTTTTATCTCTTCCTTGAATGTTTAACATTTTAAATAGTCCACGATCGGTCATTCTTCATGGAAGGAAGTATGAACGAAGATCGAGGGAAATGATTGGTCATAGTGTTTAATGGGATTGAATACAAGGGACGCAATATTTCGCCTATACTTGAAAAGAGTTTCAAGTGATTGGACGACCCACACCTGATCTTACTTCATGGTACATGTCAAGAGTAAATCAGGATGATAATATCTTTTATCCTTGGACCGGAGATGCATGTGTTTCACTATTTTGGTTTGCTTTATTCTGACTGCTTTCAAACGTAGTCCGTAACTGGCTATTATAAAGGAGGTATTTGGGTAAGGTATTTCCATTGTATAGGAGGCAATGTAGTCAAAGGAATTTGTTCCTCTGTTTAGAGAGATATCCATGGGCCCCTCGATGATTGGGCGCTGACACCAAAAATGCATGGCCATGCTCGAGCTTGCAATGATTGTTGATCAGTTGCAACTCACCTTTTGGTCATCACCAATCTTGATCGAGAAACATAATCGTGAATGATCGGAGAATGACTTTGTACCATGTCTCGTGTTCACTTGGATATCACGAACAATAGGATGATTGATCACTTATCTATAGGACCATGTCAAACTCTTTTAGTTTTGACTTGGTACTTGTCAGGGATGACATACCCCGTGTTTAGTTGGGGGGCAGGGATGCCTTGCTAGAGGCCGCTCCCTGTCTGTGGTGCCCATGGGTACGGCGTGTCATGTGCAAGTAGGAGTTTGTTGGAATCTGCCCACAGACACACGTAGGCCGGCATCACTGCCAATGAAGCGTGGGTCTATTGGGTCACACGCAAAGTTTCAATCTCGACAGCCTGCTATAAGAGGAAAGGGTCAAAATGGTAAAATTCAACTTGACCTAAGCTTCACGACCGTGAAGGATGCTCCATGGGTCGTGAAGCAGCTTATGTACACGAGTCCTGTCGTGGGCCGCATGGTTCGTGAAATCCTAGGGCTTCACGACCCTACACGGCCCGTGAAGGAGGTCGTGAAGGCACAACCCTCATGATTCTTGCACGGCGCGGCACGGCTTGTGGAGGATTAATGGCCGGTCGTGGCGCATTTATCCTTCATGCCCCGTGAGAGCCCGTGAAGAAGTCGTGAAGGCAGAATTCCAAGTGACACTTGTGTTTCATTGGACCATTTGAGTTGGTCCAATGATATGGTGCCATTGGGGCCCGACTTTGGCTCTTTTGAACATATTGGAGGTCTTTAAAAGAAGCTCTCTTGGTTCATTAGCTACTCTTGGTCCATTTTGTGCAATACATATACCTGTAAGTTCTTCCATTGAGAGAGAAAGCAAGATCAAGTGTTGGTGGTTTGTGCACAAGTGTTTCTAAGGTTGTTGCAGAAGAAGATTATCAACTGTTGGTGCTTCTTTGGTTTGCTAGTACAAAGAGGTTGAAGAAATTCTTGGTGTGGACTTGCATTAGGGCTTGGAGCCTTTTGTTTCAAGCTTACATCCCAAATCCGAGTTGATCTTGCCAAGTAGCAAAGTCTTCGAGGGTATGATTTTTTTTCTCTCTTCTCTTTGTTCCTTTTTGGTTACATGTTTGATCTTACAAGTTTTCACCACCATTGGGACTTCATGGGATCGTTTGTGTGTGTTTTTGTTGCTTTCGTTGCATGCTTTGATCCCTATGGAATCCTAACAGTTTATTATGGTGTTTTATGAGAATTAATCTTGTAACTAATGTAGGCTTTATTGTTGCACGAACTTAAACTCTTTTTTAGAGTCTATAAAAGGTGCTAGAAGTTTACATTGACATGTTCAAAGAACTTGTTATATCTACTAATATATATTGCACAAACTCTCTCTCAAATACACAAAAGAATATACAAGGCTTTGTCATTTTGTGTGTTAGACTTTTGGTGGTGTTTAGATTGGCTAATATAACACTCTAGCAAGTGGGAGTTCACAAGTTAGTGGTGCACAAGTTAGTGCACATACCTTCCAAAGTCCGATTTCAATTGCAATAAGATGATAGCATCAAGGGTATGATACTATTTCTTTGTCGCTTTATTTTGTTGCTTTGTCATGTCTAGAGTTTTGGTCCATTTAGTGGTTGATGCGTGGTCAAAATTTAAAACTATTTTTCTACCCGTTTTGCTTCTGCTGTGTTTTTGGACCATGAAAACCCAACAAATTTATGATGTGAGCAACACCTTGTATGATTTGGTTTACAGATTAAGAGGTTGTTGATTTGGTTTACAAAATTTGTATGGGTTTTGTTCTCTTTCATTATGGGTTTAGATTTGGTTTACAAATTTGGTTACTTCATGGCTTTTGTTCTTGGATTATACATGACGATTGAAGAACATAAATAATATCTTGAGGAATACTTAAATTTAAAATGAAAAAAATACAAAAAAAAATTACCGGTAACCTAGTTTCTAGGTTACCAGTTGCATACAACGGGAGAGATAATGGGGTTGGTTGCATTTTTTTAAAATAAATGTTTGTTGTATACAATGGTAGCTTAGCTAAAGTTGGTTGTATTTTGATATAGTTTGCCCTTTATTCTATAACTTGATGATTCATTTTATTTCACTTTATGTAGAAAAAAATATTACATGAGAAACTTCACACGTGTTATTCACCGTCAAAGAACATGCTTGTAAAAAACACATTTATGGGGTGCTTGTTTTGAAGGGAAACTAAGGACCTCAAGTTCACAACGGATTTTCGGGTGTTACAAAAATGCCGTAGTTTCTATTTAGTGGATCTTTACTATAAAAAACATATAGCAACTAAAACAAACAAAAACAAAGGGAGCTATGTTCAATCATACCAAGTTACTTAGGCCCCGCCTTGCTCGTGGCCCAAGCTCAACCTTCACTTGTGACTTGAACTTTGGAACGGAAACTTGGAACCCTCTTCCTTGCACCAACTTAACTCTAGTGTATTTAGTAGAATTCATGTATGCAAGTTTGTATGTATATTTAGAAAAGTGGCAAAAAAGGTTCCAACAAAAGTGAAATGAGAGGCTTATATAGGCTCATGGGAAGACCAAATGACACCAACGTCGGCCAAAGAGCCTTGTTGATCGGACCATCACAAAGGTCCAATAAGATTTAAGTGCCACTTTGACTTATCTCTTCACAGGCCATGAAACACTCGGGAAGAATAATCCCACACGACGTCTTTTCTGGGTATTGAAGCCTCATGTAGGGTTTGTTGGTTTTGTGTGCAGAAGACACAACTTATAATGATATTTCTAATAATAAATAAACCTATTAGGTCAAACAGTTACAGGCAATGGACACTAATTACATATTTGAATACGATTTAAATATGTTTCCAACACATTGTATGTATGTATATATATATATATAAAGATATTATTATTTAGTGTAAATAATAATATTACATTTATATAGGTATGTATGTATGTATATTTATATGCATTGTTCTATATTATTATTTGTGTGAAATAATAATATTACATTTTATATATAGATATGAAATAATACATATGAAATACATAAATATAAATACGAGTTTATATGTGCGTATGTATATATATTTGTTACAAGTAAATGTGTTACTAGTAATAGAAAGTATGTGTATTATATAAAATACATGTGGATGTACTTTTATACCTAGTATGGCAAATCTAGTTACCTATTATTTATTTAAAAGAAAACTAAAGTTCACCACATCATTCACTTCAAGGGCGCCATGTATGGTTTCATGTAAAAGACTTAATGAAGGCATGGACTACATGATCAAGTGAAAAAAGCAAAGCAAGAAAGGGCCCTTCCCCTCCATCTCATTTACGATTAAGAATTAGGCCAAGGAGGGGCCTCCCTCTGGTGCTTTTTTGCTTGGTTATTTTTAGTGAATAGCATGGTCTTTTGCACATACAACTAACTACCACCTTTTCTTGTATTTTTCAAGAGTTCTTGCAAGTCTTTCATGCATCCTTACATCCTTGTATTGGTGCATCAAGTTGGACAAATGCAGTGTTAGAATACATACTCATATATACTCCTAGTTCTAAGAAGAAGATAAAAGGTGTTGTCTTGCTTTCTGAAGAACCACATTGTTGGAGATACTAGCATCTTGGAGATTTTCGATTCGTTGGCTTATGGATACCTTGGTGGAAGTCTTCTCTTTGATCATCACCTTCACCAATGGTTTCTCATGCTATAAAGGTTGTACTTCTAAATACCCTATGGGTTGTTTTCTTTTCTTAAGGTTTGCATATGGTTCATTGGTGGGGAATTTTAAAAGGTTTAATATTGTTGTTCATGCTTCCATTGTTAAAATATATTTTGGAAAACCGAACAAACCCCAATAGGATTTGTTTTCTTAAGGTTTACATATCGATCATTGCAGAGAATTTTAAAAGGTTTAAAATTGTTGCTCATGCTTCCATTGCTAAAATATATTTTTATAATCCGAATAAACCCCAAAAGGGTTTATACTCCATGAAATCATCATGACCCATGAGCGCCCGTGAAGGTCTGCACAAACCCTAATTTCATATTTTCTCTTGTTATGCTTGTGCTATCGGTATCTACCCTTGGCGTGTGACCCAATAGGCCCGTGCTTCATCAGTAGTGATGTTAGTACATGTGTGTCAGTGGGTAGACTCCAACAGACTCCCACTTGCACACGAGACAACGTTAGTTTCATCACAGACAAGGAGAAGCCTCTTGAAAACATCCTTGCCCCAAGTCAACATGAGTTATGTTACCCTCAACAAATACCTAATAGACATTAAGGCTTATAAGGTCCTATAGATAAGTGATCATAAAATTCTTTTGTTCACGATATCTGTGTGAACACGAGACATGGATAATTGTCAATCTCCACATCATTCATGATTATGTTTCTCGATTCTAGATTGTGGTGACGAAATTAACAAGTTGCAACTGATTTACAATCAATGCAGCTCGAACATAGTCATGCATATTTGTTGTCAAATCTCAATCATCCAGGGCCAGGGATATCTCTCTAAACAGAGGAGAAAATACTTTTGAGTACATAGTCCAATCACATGTTTCATATTTTACCCAACAACTCCCTTTATGACAGCCAGTCACGAACTGTGTTTGAGAATGCTTAGAGAAAAGTAGATTCATGATTTGGCAACTCATGTTGGAATATGCCCACTGAAACACACGAGTTGGTATCACTGCCGACGAGGCATAGGCCTATTGGGTCACACGTCAAGTATTGATTCCGGCAACACCTTTGAACGAGAGAGAGAGAAAAACGCCAAAAGTTGGTTTTGGTAGGGTCGGGCACGACCGTACCTTGTGAAGGTGCGGGAGTGCCCCTCGGCCAGGTACGGACCCATGACCGGCGTGTCTAGGGCATACCTATTGAGGCCGGCATGGGCGTGCCTCGTAGAGGTACAGCCGTGCTTAGTGCTGAGGCACGAGCCCAAGTCGGGTGTGACTTGGGTGTGCTTGTGGGCTGGCACGGGCGTGCCTTGTGAGGCACGGCCGTGCCTCACACTGTAATAGCCAATTTAATTAGACTTTTAAGTCTAGATTGAATGTGGTATTAATGAAACTTAACTCTAACTTTATGAGTACGTTTTTGGCTATTTTTTGTGGCATAAGAACTACTCAAAAGTTGAGAGACACATAGTGTAACATGATGATGATCACAAGAACATGTAAAAGAATGCATATGACCTTACAACTTCAAGTTGGTTCACATCTCTCTCAATATACACACATGGAAGATAGATTGGTATATCAATCTTCAAGTTTGTGTTAGACCTTAGTGGTGCTTTTGGCGGCGTCTAAACATAGCTAGCACGTGGGAATCTTTATCTCTTGGTATGGATACCGGTAGAGGTACACTATCTTGTGTACACATCTTCCAAGGCGACAAGGAGAAGTTCTTTTGAATGGTATAATTTCTATCCTTGTTCTTGTCTTGTTTAGTTGCATTTCCATTGTCTAGAGTATGGTCCATTGGGTGGTGTGTTGGTGACATAAAATTGAAATTTTTTTATCCATTTTTACTTCCGCTACATTTTCTAGATGCCACCAAAACCCAACAGTGGTATTAGAGCCATCTCTAACATAGATTTGCACTTTTGGTTTGAAAAACAAGAGTTTTCTATCAAAAATGGTTTTCTGGTGACTGGGCACGGCCGTACCTTTTGGCGTACGGGGTCTGCCGGCGGTCGGGGCACGACCGTGCCTGTGGGGTATGGTCCGTGCCGGAAGTATTTTAACGAGATTAAAATTGTTTAAATTAGTAGACCGGCACATGGGTAGGCATGCCCGTGCCCATCGGGTCTTGGCCAGAATCTGGATTTTGAAACATTTTTTTGTGATCTTAAAAATCCGGTTTTTGACTGTTATGGACTGGTCTTGGTTCTGGTCACACCCCACTATATTTTGATTCCTAGAATTTATATATTTTGTATGGCTTGGCATGAAGTGAATATATATATATAGGTGTATATATGAATATGTAATTTTAAACTTGGTATTAAAATTACTAATCCATATGCAGAAGGATTGCTTTTTGTGCCTTGAGTATTTTATTGGCAATCTTGATAAAAATATAACTGACATGGTTTTGTGGCACACCATGGTTTTGCTTTGGTTGTGTTTGATTGTGGGTCGGTAACTAGATGCCCTTTAGACCTATGTGTTGTGGTGGTTGATGTGTTTGTTTTTTTGGTGGCCTGCATGCCGTATTGTTCTAATTTATTATTATTTGGTGCGACTTGCATGTCGTTTGTTTATTCTTTTGTACTAGTATTAGTAGCATAGGATTGTGGTCTGCTCGTCATTTCTTCTTCTATGTATTTAGGAAATAGTATAGAAGTTGATTATATATGTAACACACTAACGGGAGTCACGGTGTTGATGTCTTGGCGACATGGAGTCCAGATTGCTTTTTGGAGATTCCGGCTTCAGTGGGAGCACACCCAACTGGGTACTTTGGATCATGGATTCCTTAGTTGACCTTGTTTTCCCCGTAAGGCTCGCGGGGAAAACGGTTAGAATTTGGGCATGTTACCGAACTATTATGTTTGTGTGGTTGTGTTTTTATTTTATATTATTTTTTCATGGATATATAGGAAATCGCATGCTAGATAATTTTTGATAAAATAATAAAACACAAATATTTGTGAAAATGGTTTACATTTCTCCGCGCATATAGAATTAACAAAATAATATAAAATTGTATTATATTAAAAGTAGATAAAAATTGTGTTTATCACTTAATTTGTTAATTCATGAAATGTGTTAAAAATGTTTTAACCGGGAAAAACAAAATCCCGTTTTTAAAATGTAAATCACGCGCCATCTGTAAGACGACACTACCCAAATCTAGTGAAGCGTGTATGATTTTCGTGCTTTAGCACGAGTCATGCCTAGTGGGACTGTGTGGAAGGGGAGTGTGGCAATTCGCAATATTGGTTGTCGAGCTTAGCACGAGCCAATCATTGGTTGAGAGTACCACCGTGTGTCTTGATGGACGATTTACATTGTTGGGTTTTTGTGGCATCTAGAAAAACGCAGCGGAAAGAAACGAGTATAAAATAATTTAGCTTTTATGCCACCAATCACACCACCCAATGGACCATACTCTAAACAATAGCAATGCAACTAAAAGAAGGAGAACAAGGACAAGAAATTATACCATACAAAATGCTTTCTCCTTGTTGCCTTGGAAGATTTGTACACAAAGTAGTGTACCACTATCGGTATCCACACCAAGTGTTGATGATCCCCACGTGCTAGTTATGTTTGCATGCCGCCAAAAGCTCCACCAATAACTTACAATAGCTTGAATATCAATAGTGCCTTGTTACTAACCTTCAAGTGTGTTTGCTATGAGAGAGAGCATGAACTAACAAATAAGTTACAAGTTCATGTATGAAAAACAACTAGTAGCAACTAGTAGTAACCAACCATGTTCCATAACCTCATTTGAACTTATATAGACTCCAAATTGAAGACTAAAACGTTCATAACCGATCTAGGAGTAATGGTCATCAATAATCATGAATACCCCATTAATCTAGTCTTGAAAGGCTAGTTTAATAGGCTTTTTCAACACGAGACATGGTCGTGCCTCACAGGGCACGCCCGTGCCAGCCCATGGGCACACCCAAGTCACACCCGACTTGGGCTCGTGCTTTCGCACTAGGCACAGCCGTACCTCCATGAGGCACGCCCGTGCCGGCCCCAATGGGTACACCCTAGGCACGCCGGCCTTGGGCCCGTACCCGGCATAGGGCACGCCCGTACCTTCACAAGGCACGGCCGTGCCCGGCCTAACAAAAACCGAGTTTCGGCATTTTTCTCTCTCGCCTTCAAAGGTGTTGCCGGAACCAATACTTGGCGTGTGACCCAATAGGCCTATGCCTCATTGGCAGTGATACCAACTCGTGTGTGTCAGTGGGCATACCACTTGAACATGACATACACACGAAAGGTAACACCGACATAGAGTGGCCTCTAATAAGGCATCTATGCCCCCAAGTCAGCATAGGGTATGTCGCCCATGACAAGTACCAACCTGTAAAGAATGGTCCTACAGATAAGTGATTATTCATCCGTTCGTTCACGATATCCGTTGTGAATGCAGGTCATGCAACATCATCCACCCCAAAACATCCACGATTATGTTTCTCGGTCTAGACGAACTATGACGAACAATACAAGTTGCAAAATTGATCCACTATCAATTCAACTTGAGCATGGCCATGCATTTTGATGTCATCAGTTCAGTCAACGAGGGGCCCAGGGATATCTCTCTAAAGAGGAACGAATACCTTTGACTACATCGTTCCGTAATAATAATAAGTTCTTGCCTGAAAACTTCCCTTATAACAAGCAGTTACGAACCGCGTTAGAAAGCAATCTAAACAAGACCATATTATTAATCAAGAAGCGCATATATCTCCAGTAGAAGGACAAACAATATTATCATCCTGATTTACTTGTGATCATGCCCATGAAGTAAACTCAGGTGCGGGTCCTCCAATTAGTTGATCACTATCAAGTACAGGCTAGTGTTGCGAAAACATGTATTCAATCCACTATGAATACTTTACCAACCACTTGCCTCGATCTTAATTCACTTCTTCCTTCCAATGAAGAATGACCGATCGTGGAGCATTTAGAATAAATAAATTTATTCAAGTAGTTAAACATGTTAAGATGGAACACAATAATGGCTAACGAAAGTACCTGCCTCCGTGCGCATTATCAAATCTCTATTTGATAATCGATACAATCAAAGCACATTATTGTTTTAATGTTCCCAACTCAAAATACATTAAATTCAACTAAAACAAACTCAAGCCAAGGCACTTGTAAACCAAGTGTACACAAGCCTAGTATGAAAGTTCATCACTAGCTTGTGACTAAAGCTTAGTAAGCGGATTCACAAAGTGACATCCATGCGTATAATTATTTGGAACATAAGCGCTCCCACTAGCTCTGGCACACTCCCAAGTTTAATCTTCCATTTTGAAAACTCAAATCTATGATTTTCTCATTAAAGTGAAGATTACAACCTTGCGATGTTTATTCAAGTCTACGAGGATACTTTCAACGTACAAGACCTTTGAAAGTCTTAAAACACTCGTCCTCAAAACTCCCATGAAGGAATATGATATTTACATTGCAGTGATAAACACATGTATCTGAGTAAACCTTCAATATAACTACTAAGAAGATTTCCTTATGATACCATCCCCATGGTCAATCATAACGGAACATTTATCATTAGTTGGTATTTGAAGTTCAAGTCCATGAATAGACTTCTTGGGCTTGTAGACCATACGAGGATACTAATAATGTACAAGACTCTCGGAGAGTATTAAAACACTTCCTCAAAATTCCTATAAAGGAATAGAGTCTTTTCATTTCACTATCATACCTTCATATTCAAAAAAAAGGCAGTGATACACCATAAGTCATCCAAGTAGACTTCAACATAACCACTAGGAAAAAATTCTTTCATGATACAATCCTCATGGTCAATCATATCAGAACTTTTACCAGTAGTCGGTATTTGAAGTTGTCTACATCTCAATTCATGTATACCCTTAGGTTTACACCAAGGCATCGGATCAACCAAGTTCAATAGTTGGACATCCTGCATGGATTGCATCCCATTCTCATTACCTCTCTCCTTCTAGTAGACACTAGGCCCACTATGACTTGCGATAGTTGATGAATTCAACTAATCCATCATCGAGTTATCTTCCTCGAGATATAAAACATATATCCATCCGGCCTTACGACAACTCCTATCAGAAATAGGAAGGGTAACGAATTATGCGAAGTACTCCACCATCGCCATGCTGAGTTCCAATCATTACTGATTGCATGATAGTGCCAACATCAGGTTTTACCACTGAATCTCATAGATATTTCCACTTGCTATCGAGCGACAAACCTTGTCCTTAAAAGTTTATGAAACAAATATCTCATGGTATCAGCAGAATGCCTAATGGAGTAGCATCTTTATTCCCTGGATTCTACCACCTCACGTCTACACGTAGGCTGGATAATCTAGGTTTTGAGACAAACAAGCAAAGACACTCTTTCTATTGTTTTCTCCGAAGATACGTACTAAACCATCTTTGTTGATTTTGTATATAGAACATTGCCCACCATATTTAAGCATCCCAATACATTGGGTATGAATTTGTGATTCATCAAGACCCGAACATATCCAAGAATATTCGGTTCCTCCTCTATGCGACCCATATGCCAATGTGTCCTAGGAGAAATAAATTATGAGATAAATCCCACAATTCTTATGATGGACACGAGATCATATATTAAGATACTCAACATCTTTACAAGATTTAAGTAACTTAACCTTTCGTCCACAAACCTCGTTAAGGTAATCATTGAACACCTCAAAGGTTTCAAATATACCTATCCCTACTACCACCACGGGTAAAGGTAACGAAGTGCATGTAGTTATCCCCATGGATTTGCTTGAACGAATTAAACATACAAGTGTGAACTAATTACAACAAGCTCTCAATCCTCTTATATATGCCGATGAATGATGTACAAGTCATTTAGCCTAATAAACAATTCTCGCACTCAACATTTGATCAATTATCAAATGTATCCAAGATTCCAAACCACACGGAGCTTGGTGAAGCAAGTCTTGTTTACATAGCTAAAATAACCTTGTCATTTAGATTACTTATCCAAACCATTTTGGATTTAAACATATTATTCATGATTATTGTATTACCACTAAGCAAGAGCTTATAAAGGCCATGACATGGATAAACTTTGAAATAAACCACTAATATATATATATATGAAATACAAAGTAATATCTGTTGGGTTTTCGCGGTCTAAAATCGCAACGGAAGCAAAACGAGTAGAAAATAATTTCAAAAGTTGACCACGAATACGCCCACCAAATGGACCAAGACTCTAGACATGACTAAGTAACAAAATAAAACATACAAAGAGATAGAGCTATACCCTTGATGCTTTCTTCTTTGTATTCGCAAGTTTGGAGTTTGGAAGCCTCATGTACTAACGTGTACACCTCTATGGAAGTCCACACCAAGTCTTGATCTTTTCCCACTTGCTAGAGTGTTAGGTACGCCAACCTAAACACCACAAAGATGTCTACACAATAGAACCAAAGCCTTGGAACTACTTTGTGTGTTTGAGAGAGTTTATGCAAATTATATCAACTTAGTATATTTCTTTCAAGCAACCAAAACCATTAGACTTAGTGTGGTTTATATAGAACTCAAATTTGAGTTCAAAAAACGTGCAACAATTAATCCTATGGCTGTTACATGATCAATACACATAAACACCATTTAACTAGCTTTGAAAGCCTAGTTAAGGGGTTGTTACTGCATGAGGCACGACCGTGCCTCATAAGGTACGGGCGTGCCAGCCCAAGAGGCCACGCCCAAGTCATGCCCGAATTGGGTTCGTGCCTGTCCACTGGCCATAGGGCACGGGCATGCCTTCCAGAGGCACGGGCGTACCTAGCCACAGGCCACGCCCAAATCACGCCCGACTTGGGCTCGTGCCTGCCCGTAGGGCACGGCCGTACTCATAGAGGCACGGGCGTGCCTTGGCCCACCAGAACCAGTTTCTGGTTTTCTCTCTCATTAGACCATCCGTGATGCCGGAATCGATACTTGGCGTGTGACCCAATAGGCCCTTGCTTCATCAGCCATGATACCAACTCGTGTGTGTGTGAGTGGGCATAATCCAACAGACTCCCTCTTGCACACGAAAAACTCACGAAAGGCGTCACCGACATAGAGCGGCCTCTAGCAAGGCATCTATGCCCCCAAGTCAGCACAAGGTTTGTCTTCCAACAACAAATACCTAACCAAAAGGAAAGGTCCTATAGATAAGTGATTATATACCCCTTCATTCACGATATCCGTTGTGAATGCAGGTCATGGAACATGATCAACCCCTAAATCATTCACGATTATGTTTCTCAATATAGACTAACTATGACTAACAAAACAAGTTGCATAATTGATCCACCATCAATTCAACTTGAGCATGGCCATGCATTTTGATTTGTCATCAGCTTAGTCAACGAGGGGCCCAAGGATATCTCTCAAAAGAGGAACGAATACCTTTGACTGCACCGCCCTATCATAACAACAAGTTCTTGGCTGAAAACTTTCCTTATAACAGCCAGTTACGAACTGCGTTAGAAAGCAATCTAAACAATTCCAAGTTAATAATCAAGCAACGCGTGCATCTGCAGTAGAAGGATAAATAATATTATCATCCTGATTTACTCGTGATAATATCCATGAAGTAAACTCAGGTACGAGTCCTTCCAATGAAGACTAGTGTTGCGTAAACAAGTATTCAATCCAAGATGAAAACTTTACCAACCACTTATCTCGATCTTAATTCACTTCTTCCTTCCAATGAAGGACGACTGATTGTGGAGTATTTAGAATAAACGAGTTTATTCATGGAAGTATTAAACATGCAAAGATAGAACACAATAATATTTCATAAAGTAATCGCACCATGCGTATATTAAATCCCCATTTAATAGTCACTACAATAAGAAATACATTGTTGCTTTAATGTTCTCAATAACAAATACAACTAAAATAATTAAACCAAGTCACTAGCAAATCTAATCCCAATAGACTTAGCATGTGAATCATGCTTAGCTTGCGACAAAGGTTTGGTGAGTGGATCTGCCAAGTTCCCCTCAGTCGGTACTCTACTAACCACAATGTCACTATTCTCGATGATATCACGAATAAAATGACACTTTCGAGCAATGTGTCTCGTACGTCGATGCATTCTTGGTTCCTTAGCTAGAGCTACTGCACCATCATTGTCACAGAAGATCTCAATAGGGTTAGCGATGCTAGGAACAACTCCAAGGTCTTGAATGAATTTCTTCATCCAGACGGCTTCCTTAGCAGCCTCGCTTGCAGCAATATACTCTGACTCCGTGGTTGAATCGGCCATGGTATCTTGCTTGGAACTTCTCCAACTTATGCTTTGGGATCACATGTATCTCTAGTTTAAGGATGAAATGTCATTACCATCCCAAGTTACTTGTGACTAAAACCATGAAGTAAACTCGGGTGCGGGTCCTCTAATCACTTGAAACCCCTTTCAAGTATAGGCAGGAATCACGTTCTATCAAAACCAATTCTTTACCTCAATCTTAATTCATACTTTCTTCCCATAAAGTACGACTGATTGTGGAGACTTAAAGATTGTAAAACAATCTAGGGAATAAGTTAAACATGAAAAGATAGAACATAATAAAGACTAAATGTGAGTAACCGCAACACGCGTATATATAGATCTCTACTATATAAATCGAAACAAACATTAGTAATATTATTGCTTAATGTTCCCAAATACATAATGGTCCAAACATAAATTAAAACTAAATCTAAACCAAGTCATGAGCAAATCTAACACCTATCGCCGTAGTGTGAGAATCATGAGAAGCTTGTGACAATGGTTTAGTAAACGGATCGGCCAAATTGCCTTCCGAGGTTACTCTACTAATAGAGACTTCACCACTTTCAACCATCTCTCTAATCAAGTGGTACTTACGATGTATATGCCTCGTTCTCTTGTGAGCTCTTGGTTCCTTCGCCAAGGCTACCGCACCCTCATTGTCACAAAAGATCTCAATAGGGTCGGATATGCTAGGAACCACTCCAAGGTCTCGGATGAACTTCCTTATCCACACAGCTTCTTTAGCAGCTTCACATGCCGCAATGTATTCTGACTCTGTAGTAGAATTAGCCACTGTGTCTTGCTTTGAACTTCTTCAAGTAATAGCCCCACCATTCAATAGGAACACAAACCCCGATTGTGATCGGCAGTCATCCTTATCAGTTTGGAAACTAGCATCAGAGTAACACTTTACTTTGAGCTCTTCCTCACCACCAAATATCAAGAACATATCTTTAGTCCTCCTAAGATACTTAAGAATGTTCTTTACCGTAACCCAATGGGCTTGCCCCGGGTTTGCCTGATATCTACTAGTCAAGCTCAAAGCACATGACACATCAGGACGGGTACATAACATGGCGTACATGAACGAGCCCACGGCCGAAGCATATGGTACTCGCTTCATTACTTCTAGTTCCTCTTGAGAACTAGGACATTGAGTTTTACTCAATATCACTCCATGCGACATAGGAAGATTTCCTTTCTTGGAGTCCTCCATCTTGAACCGCTTCAAGACTTTGTCAATGTATGTACTTTGACTCAACCCCAAAAGTTTTCTAGATCTATCTCTATAGATCTTGATACCCAGAATGTATGCCGCTTCTCCTAAGTCTTTCATTGAAAAGCATTTTCCAAGCCAAGTTTTGACACTTTGCAAGGTTGGAATGTCTTTACCAATGAGTAGGGTATCATCCACATACAAGACTAAGAAAACAACGGCGCTCCCACTAGCCCTAATGTATACACATGGCCCTAATGGACTTCTTTAATCTACACACTCTATTAGGATGCTTCGGATGCTCAAAACCCTCAGGCTGCGTCATATACACCTCTTCGGAGAGCTTCCCATTAAGGAAGGCGGTTTTGACATCCATTTGCCATATTTCGTAATCATGAAATGCGGCGATTGCCAAAAGTATCCTAATAGATTTCAACATGGCCACTGGGGAGAAAGTTTCATCATAGTCGACACCATGTGTCTGGGTGAAACCTTTAGCCACTAGTCGGGCTTTGAAAGTGTTTACTTTTCCATCCATGTCGGTCTTCTTCTTGAAGACCCACTTACACCCTATTGGTTTACAACCGGGTGTGGGATCAACCAATTCCCAAACCTGGTTATCCTCCATGGACTGCATCTCGTTATCCATTGCCTCCTTCCATTTAGCAGACTCGTGGCCCGCTGCCGCTTCCCGATAGTTGGTGGGCTCATTAAGATCCACCAATAACTCGTCGCCCTCAGATATGAGAAACCCATATCTCTCTGGCTCATGGCGAGTTCTACCGGATCTACGGGGAGGTAACGGATGTACGTTAGTCTCCGCATTGTCATGCTCAGACTCAACCTCACTAGGTTGTTGGCTAGTGCCAACGTTAGGTCTTTTATCCGTTGACTCTTGAACTTCTTCAAGATCAATCTTAATCACGCCATGCTGATTGGATACTAATTCTCTTTCTAAAAAGACCGCCCTCCGAGCAACAAATACCTTGTTCTCGGAAGGTTTATAGAATATATATCCAATACCCGCAGCTAGATATCCGATGAAATAACACTTTTCGGATCGGGGCTCCAACTTGTCATCTACCTTACATCGTACGTAGGCTTGACAACCCCAAACCTTTAGATAGGCAAGAACGGGAGATTTCCCATGCCACATCTCGAAAGGTGTTTTCTCGACCTTCTTCGTTGAAACGAGATTAAGGATTTTTGTTGCCTTTTCAAGAGCATAACCCCAAAGGCTTATAGGCACTTGGGTGTGACTCATCATAGACCGAACCATATCTAACAATGTTCGGTTCTTCCTCTCGGCGACACCATTTAATTGTGGCGTCCTAGGAGGTGTAAGTTGTGAGATAATTCCACAACCCTTAAGATGATCACGAAACTCTTGACTAAGATACTCACCACCCCTATCGGATCTAAGTATCTTAATCTTCTTGCCCAATTGATTCTCTACTTCGTTTTGGAAAGTCTTAAAGACCTCAAAGGTCTCAGACTTTTGTCTAACCAAGTAGACATACCCATACCTACTATAATCATCTATAAAGGTAACGAAGTATCTAGAATTGTCTCTTCTGACGTGCTTAAACGGACCACACACATCGGAATGTATAATGTCCAATAAGTCTTTTCCCCTCTCATTCACGCCGGAAAAGGGTGCTTTAGTCATCTTGCCTAATAAACAAGATTCGCATACTTCATTCGACTCGTGGTCAAATGACTCCAAGATCCCATCCGCTTGGAGCTTGGCGATACAAGTCTTGTTTATATGGCCAAGTCGACCATGCCACAAAGACAATTTGTCTAAAGCATTTTTAGACGTTAAATCAATATTCATGATTGAACGATTATCACTAACGTACGCATCTACTTCATAAACACCACGACAAGGATAAGCTTTAAAATAACAAATACCATTTTTAAAACAAACAATAAACCCATTGTGAAAAGAAAAACCAAAACCATTGTCATGTAATGCATGAAAAGAAATAATGTTTCGTGCGTCAAGCGCCGAATAGCATACGTTCAATAATAATATGGAAAAACCGGAATTAAAAGATAATTCAACTTCTCCTCGAGCCTTGACCGGGACAATCTCCTTGTTTCCCATAATCAAGTCAAGCTCGCCATTCTCCATCCTTCTACTTGTCCTTAGCACCTACAGAATATTACAAACGTGAGTGCCACAGCCGGTATCTAATACCCAACTACCAAATGTAGAAGTATGATGGAGTTCAATCATGTACGTACCTGAGTCGGAAGTTCCTGTGATGCTCAACCCCTTGAGCTTCTTAAGACCTTCTAGGTACCCCGGGCAATTACGGCGCCAATGGCCTTTCTTCTCGCAGAAGAAGCATTCCGCTTCGTTCGGAGTCTTAGCTTGGGGAACCATCTTCCCCTTGCCTTTACCCTCCGAAGCGGGGCCAAACTTGGCAGCGCCAATCTTCCCCTTCCCTTTACCCTTAGGGGTATAAGCGGTCCTCTTCTTCTTCTGGATTCGCCCCTCCCTTATAGCAAGAACGGGATTTGGAATGGCGGGCTTGTTTTTGGTCATGCTAGACTCCGTTGTCTTAAGCATACCATGAAGCTCCATAATGGAGTTATCCATACTATGCATATGATAACTCATAACGAATTGATCATACGCGGTGGGCAGGGACCATAGGATCAAATCCACGGCTATCTCCCTCCTTATGGTAAATCCGAGCCGTTCCATGCGCTCCACGTTTGCTTTCATGCGCAACACGTGTGCACTCACATTCCCGCCATCGGCCATCTTGCTACCAAGTACCGTTTTAAGACACTCAAACCTCTCTTGTCTCGCTTGCTGCTGGAACATTTCCTTAAGCTGAGCGATCAAGTCAAAAGCACTCAAATGATCCATTTGATTTTGGAGCTCGGGGATCATAGTACTTAGGATGAGGCAAGTAATGTCCTCGGTATCCTTGACACGCTTCTCATAAGCGTCTCGGATAGCCCGAGTGGCATTGGCAGCAGGAGCCTCGGGTTGGGCCTCCTCTATGGTAACCATCTTCCCTTCTTGGCGTAGGACAATTTTAAGTTGCCTTAACCAATCCAAGAAGTTGTTACCATTGAGTTTCTCTTTCTCAAGGAAAACTCTAAGTGAAAAATGGTTGGTGGTGTTGGTGTTGCTTGAAGACGCCATCTAAAATAGCAAAGTAGTTTTAATTAGTTTGGAAATCCTTTTTAAAATAAGTACCCATAGTTTTAAACAAAACACTTTATTTGTAACAAGGGCTAAGAACCTTATTTCACCTCGCACCGTGACGGGTTTACCGTGGATCACGTGGCGAAGCTATTTAGGCCGGCAATCACTTTACCAATTGTAATCTCTATTAGAACTCTTAGACACTTGCGGGATCCGTTGACATCCATTATGTCGGTTGGCATGTTTGATCCCTATCTTACACCAATCTTAATATATAATTTTTGTTTAGCTCGTGCTTAGCTCGACAACTAACCAAGAATTATATACTAAAATTGTAAATCGTCCGACAAAACACACGGGTGGCACTCTCGACCATCAATTGGCTCGTGCTTAGCTCGACAACCAATCATGCGAGTTACCTCACTCACCTTCCACACAACTACACAAGGAATGACTCATGCTTAGCTCGACAATCATCCTTGCTTCGTTAGATTCGGGTGGTGTCATCTTATGGATGGTGCGTGATTTACATTTTGAAAAAAGGGATTTTGTTTCCGGTTTATAAAACCCTTTTGTGAATTAACAAAGTAAGTATCAAAACGATTTTAAGCACTTTTAATATAATACCTTTTTTATATTTCCTTTGTCAATTCTATTCACGCGCAATTGTTAACCATTTTAACAAATATTGTATTTTATTTAATTTTTATAGAAAAATTATCTAGCATGCGAATCCTAATCCATGCGTAGAATAATAAAATACAACCACACAAATATCTATACATACGATTCGGTAACATGCCCATAATTCCTATGCGTTTTCCCCGTGAGCCACAACGGGGAAAACGAGGCCAAAAATCTAAAGACAAGCTATGGTCTCGTTGGATGAGCTCCCACTGAATCCAACACCTCCAATAGCATGTTGATTCCTTCTCGCCAAGACATCATCACCATGACTCCCGTTGACTATTTTGGTTTTAAATATATACTATATACAAATACATAGAACATATATAAATGACACACAGGTCGCAATCCTATACTATTTATACAAATACATAGAATAAAAGAAACGGCATGCAAGCCGCACCAATAAGTAAATAAATTAATATAATTACAACAATACAGCACGCAGGCCGCCAAAAAACCAAAAATAATCAATCATCACAACACATAGGTCTAGGGGCATATCATGTTACCGAATCAAACCAAGTATATCAAATAGAAACATGGTGTGCCACACATAACCATGATATATAAATATATATCTATATTTTAGTTAAGATTGTCAAAACACCAAAGGCACTAAAAGGACAATCCTTGTACATATGCATTAGTGTATCAAAACATTTTGAGACACATATTCATATATACATTTATAAGTATATATTTGTGTACACTTCATGCCAAGTTACAACAAATATATAAATATAAAAACTAAAATATATTAACACGTCTACGAATAAATTTATTCTATCAAAACAAGAGTCTCAATGGAAAAACCAATTTTAAGAAAACACTTTTCTTATCCAAAAACACTTTTATGGTTTTTCTAGACTCAATAGTGCAAAGCCATGTTAGATATGGCTCTGATACCACTGAAGGTATTCGTTTGGCAAAATCAAGTAGCAACGGAAGCAAAGTACATAACAAAAATCGATGCCAAACAATGAATACTTCCCATGGACCAAAATCTAACAATGGAATTGCAACTAAGATATATAAACAAGATGAGAAGAAAGGTTATACCTCAATGGTGCAAAACACAAAGTAACCTTCCTAGTCAAGTGGCTTAGAGTCCAACAAAGAACTCCTCCAATGAAGTCCACCCCAAGCTTCCTTGATTCCCAAGTGCTAGCAAGTTGATGTATGACCACCAAAACAACAATCAAGAATGTGTATGTTTGCTTCTTGTGTTCAAGAACACCAAGAACAAAAGAGAGAGAGTTCTAATGTCAACCAAGGGACTAAGTCATAGCCAAAAGCCTCTACAAGAGCAAATACGTCGTGGTCTCTTTGTCTACCATCGTTATTAGAAGTTAACCCCATTAAACCAAGTGTTTAAGGCTGTTAATTCTGCTGTTACAGTGAACGTACACGGCCCGTGTAGATCTACACGGCCGTGTAGGCCCAAAGTCCACGGCCCCAATTGGGCTAAGACGGCCCATGTCTAACAGGCACTACACGGCCCGTGTTCATCTACACGGCCCGTGTAGGCCCAAACTACACGACCTTGGATTGGGCCAATACGCCTTGTGTACGTTGGACTGGACACGGTCCGTGTTCAGGAACACGGCCCGTGTACCACCCTGCCAAAACCCATTTTGGCCTCTTCCTCTCTATTGCTTGATCGTGTTGCCGGAATCAATACTTGGTGTGTGACCCAATAGGCCTACACCTCATCGGTAGTGTCATTAACTCGTTCGTGTCAGCGGGCATATTCCAACATACACAATCACCCGATCTCTCTGCATAAGTACACAGCCCAATCCAACAAACGACGCATCGCAATAGACAATGAAATCATCTGATCCACTTGGCAATGCAAGAATAGGGGCCTGGCATAACAACTGTTTTAACATGTGGAAGGCTTTGTCTTGTTCATTACCCCATACAAACTTCACGTCTTTTCGAGTCAACTTAGTTAACCGACCCGCAATCTTAGAGAAGTCTTTAATAAACCTGCGGTAGTACCCAGCTAACCCAAGAAAACTCTAGATCTCAGACGGTCTCTTTGGAGCATTCCAGTTCATAACTGCTTACACTTTCGAAGGATCCACTTTTACTCCCTCGTTATAGATCACATGCCCCAAGAATTGTACTTCTCTCAACCAGAATTCGCATTTTGAGAACTTAGCAAACAAATGTTCTTTCTTCAGAGTCTCCAAAACGTGTCTCAAATGCTGTTCATGTTCCTCCTCGGTCTTTGAATAGATCAGTATGTCATCGATGAAGACTATTACAAAATCATCAACGAATTGTCAACAGACACTGTTCATTAAATCCATAAAAAAACATAGGTGCATTGGTCAAGCCGAATGGCATAACCAAGAACTCGTAGTGCCCGTAGCGCGTACGAAAAGCTATCTTTGACACGTCTTCCTCTGAAACACGCACCTGATGATACCCTTATCTCAAATCAATCTTACAAAAGAACGAAGCTCCCTGTAGTTGATCAAACAAATCATCAATTCTTGGCAACGGACACTTGTTCTTTATTGTTCTCTTATTCAGCTCACGATAGTCGATACACATATGTAACGTACCGTCTTTCTTCTTTACAAACAAAACCGCTGCACCCCACGGAGATGAACTTGGTCGAATGAAGTCTTTTTCTAACAGATCCTATATCTGAGTCATCATCTCTCGAATCTATGAAGGTGCCAACCTATACGGAGCTTTTGCCACTAGTCGGGAACCAGGAATCAAATCGATCTTGAACTTTACCTCACGAACTTGCGGCAATCCTGACAATTCTTCTAGAAACACTTCCGGGTATTCCGTTATCACCCGGATGTCGTTCATTATCTGCTTCTCTTTCTTTCCATGAATTACATACGCCAAGTACGATTCGCAACCTTTATCCAACGCCTTTTTAGTTTTTAAACACGAGATAATCGGAATCACAGACCCAACCTTCTCACCCCTTGCTACTACCCATGTGCCATCCGCCAATGGAAATGAGATCAACTTCTTGTGGCACTTGATACTAGCTTGATTCAGACTCAGCCAATCCATCCCGAGCACCATATCAAACCCAGACAATGGCATTACAAGGAAATAAATAGGAAAGCATGTACCATCTATGTTAATTTTAGCTCCAGCCACAGCAGTCGTGACCGGAACCATCATACCATCAGCTACCTCTATCTCTAAAGAAGTAGCAAGTTCAGTTACAGGCACATTTAACCTACCACCGAATTCTGCAGATACAAAGGAGCGATTTGCCCCTGAGTCAAATAATACTCTAGCAGGAGTAGAGTTTATTAGAAACATACCGGTTATAACATCATCTGTGGTAGTGGCATCGTCCACACTCATCTTGAATGCCCGACCCTTAGTAGTGGGTGGGTTTTTCCTTTTCTGACCGGCTAAAGATGATCCCCCAACTCCTCCCCTTCCTGACCCTGACCTTGCTTTCTTGCTCAGTGGGTAGTCACCGACCCTATGCCCCTCTTTCTAGCAATTCCAGCAGACACTCTAGTCTGCAATTTTTCAGGTCATGGCCAAACTGGCCACACTTCACACATCGCATAGACTAGGGCGTACACTGCCCATGGTGATAGGATTTGCACCTGTTACACCAAGGTGCCCTCTGAGTAGACCCACCTGAAGTAGGCCTCCTATTATGATCTCCGTGTATACTTCCACTACCCTGTCCTCCTTGTCTCTGCTGGGTGTTGTGTTCGAACCTTGACTTTTGTTGGGAGATCCTCTCCCCACTTAGTCGGTTCCTTGCAATGATATCCCCTTCAGCTGATTTGGCTAAATCGAAAGCCTGGGATAAGGTAGTAGCCCACCTAGTGGCACTATGGAGATTAGGATGCAATGCCCTAACGAAATGGGCTATCTTTGACTCCTCATCAAGTACCCAATGTATGAGAAATTGCATTTTCTCGTTAAATTCCTTGATCAGTTTATCCACAGTCATGTTTCCGGTCATCTGCAGATCCATAAATTCCTTCTTGATTTTGGCAATCTTGAAGGTACCACAATACTGTTTGCATAGTTCTCGTGGAATTGACTCCAGGTGATGCTCTCCTGTTGTTGTTCTGTAAAGTGGCCGGTAATAGAATCCCACCAGACCATAGCATCTCCTTTAAGCATCCTCGATGCATACTTTACTTTGAGTTCATTTTCGCAATTACAGGCATCCAGTGCCTTTACCATCTCTCTCAGCAAGTTTAGGGTAATGTTGGGATCAGAACTCCCTCGGTATTCACAAGGCTTGTAGTCAAGAAACTGTTTATAAGTGCATGGTTGCTTGTACCCTGGAAACGCAAATGGGTATGCTCCTTGTTGTGGATATGGGTAGTAGAATGGTTGTTGCATTATTTGAGTCATTGGTGGCAAAGGTACTGATACAGGTGGTATAGTTGCCTGTGTGGGAATCGTAGTTGGTACAGGGGTTGGTTCAGGTTGATTCATTCTTTGTTCCATGTAATGGACCTTATTTCTAAGATCCATCAATTCATTTTCCAACTTGAAGATGTATTCTGATCTTCCTCTTGTTCTTGACCAGACGTTCCAGCTTGGTTTACATTATCCAAATCCTTGATTATTGGTGCCTCTGCTGCAGCTTAGGTCACAAGAGGTAGGATGGGAGTCTCTCTGTCAGCCATAATCTGTTACAATCACATCACCTCATAACTCATTAGCATAAACCGTTAGTATCCAAAATACTAACTATTACAAACAACTCTAACTCACCCTAATTCCCCTGAAGGAAAGCTTGACCTGTCACGAGCCAAGATTTGGGAATGCAACACTCTAGCCGTGCATGCATCGCCTGTTGGGTTTTCGTGGTCTAAAATCGCAACGGAAACAAAACGAGTAGAAAATAGTTTCAAAATTGACCACGAATACGCCCACCAAATGGACCAAAATTCTAGACATGACTAAGCAACAAAATAAAACATACAAAGAGATAGAGTTTGGGAGTCTTGTGCACTAACGTGTACACCTCTACCGAAGTCCACACCAAGCTACTATCGCCTCCCACTTGCTAGAGTGTTAGATAAGTCTATCTAAACACCACCAAGATGTCTACACAATATAGAACCAAAGCCTTGGAACTAGTTTGAGTGATTGAGAGAGAGAAGTGTGTAATGTGTGTTTTTTGCCTTTCAAGAACTTGTAACCCAACAAAAGAATCATGCATCACCTTTTATAGACTCTTCAAAAGAGAATCAAAACGTGTATTCATTGATAATCCATCAATAAGAAATAAAACACCACAATCTTCTTCATAAACAGCTTTGAAAGCTGTTTAAGAAGACTGTAACTACACGGGGCACGGCCGTGCCTCACAAGGCACGGGCGTACCAGCCGAAAATGCCACGCCCAAGTCACGCCTGACTTAGGCTCATGCTTGTCCACTGGGCACAGGGCACGGGCGTGCCTCATAGAGGCACGGGCGTACCTAGCCACAGGCCACGCCCAAGTCACGCCCGACTTGGACTCGTGCCTGCCCGTAGGACACGGCCGTACCTCATAGAGGCACGGGTGTGCCTTGGCCCACCAGAACCAGTTTCTGGTTTTCTCTCTCATTAGACCATCTGTGATGCCAGAATCGATACTTGGTGTGTGACCCAATAGGCCCTTGCTTCATCAACCATGATGCCGACTCGTGTGTGTGTCAGTGGGCATAATCCAACAGACTCCCACTTGCACAGGACAAACTCACGAAAGGCGTCACCGACATAGAGCGTCTTCTAGCAAGGCATCTATGCCCCCAATTCAGCACAGGGTTTGTCTTCCCACAACAAATACCTAAACAAAAGGAAAGGTCCTATAGATAAGTGATTATATACCCCTTCGTTCACGATATCCGTTGTGAATGCAGGTCATGGAACATGATCATCCCCAAATCATTCACGATTATGTTTCTCGATATAGACTAACTATGACTAACAAAACAAGTTGCATAATTGATCCACCATCAATTCAACTTGAGCACGGCCATGCATTTTTTGTTTGTCATCAGCTTAGTCAACGAGGGGCCCAAGGATATCTCTTAAAAGAGGAACGAATACCCTTGACTATACTGCCCTATCATAATAACAAGTTCTTGCCTGAAAACTTCCCTTATAACAGCAAGTTACGAACTGCGTTAGAAAGCAATCTAAACAAGTCCAAGTTAATAATCAGGCAACGCGCGCATCTCCAGTCGAAGGATAAATAATATTATCATTCTGATTTACTCGTGATAATATCCATGAAGTAAACTCAGGTACTGGTCCTCCGATTACTTAATCACCATTAAGTATAGGCTAGTGTTGCGTAAACAAGTATTCAATCCAAGAAGAAAACTTTACCAACCACTCGCCTCGATCTTAATTCACTTCTTCCTCCCAATGAAGAACGACCGATCGTGGAGTATTTAGAATGAAAGAGTTCATTCATGGAAGTATTAAACATGCAAAGATAGACACAATAATGTTTCGTAAAGTAATCGCACCATGCGTATATTAAATCCCCATTTAATAGTCATTACAGTAAGAAATAAATTATTACTTTAATGTTCTCAATAACAAATACAACTAAAACAACTAAACCAAGTCACTAGCAAATCTAATACCAATAGATTTAGCATGAGAATCATGCTTAACTTGTGACAAAGGCTTGGTTAGTGGATCTGCCAGGTTCCCCTCAGTTGGTACTCTATTAACCACAATGTCACCATTCTTGATGATATCACGAATAAAATGATATTTTCGAGCAATGTGTCTCGTATGTCGATGCGTTATTGGTTCCTTAGCTAGAGCTACTGCACCCTTATTATCACCGAAGATCTCAATAGGGTTAGCGATGCTAGGAACAACTCCAAGGTCTTGAATGAATTTCTTCATCCAGACGGCTTCCTTAGAAGCCTCGCTTGCAGCAATATACTATGACTCCGTGGTTGAATCAGCCACGGTATCTTGCTTGGAACTTCTCCAACTTATTGCTCCAGCATTTAACAAGAATACAAATCCCGATTGAGACCGGCAATCATCCTTGTCCGTTTGGAAGCTAGCATCAGAATATCTAGTAACTCTGAGCTGCTCCGATCCACCAAACACTAAAAACATTTCCATAGTTCTCCGAAGATATTTAAGGATGTTTTTAACCGCAACCCAATGACTTTGACCAGGGTTAGCCTGATATCGGCTCGTCATGCTCAAGGCATACGACACATCAGGCCGAGTACATAGCATAGCATACATGATCGATCCCACTGCCGAAGCATACGGAACTTGACTCATTTCCTCTAGTTCCTTTTGAGAACTAGGACGTTGAGACTTGCTCAACGCCATACCATGCAACATAGGCAAATTCCCTTTCTTGGAATCTTCCATCTTGAACCTCTTCAAGACTTTATCTATGTACGTACTCTGGCTCAAACCAATGAGTCTCTTAGATCTATCTCTATAGATCTTTATCCCCAAAATATATGTTGCTTCTCCCCTTTCATAGAGAAGCAACTCCCAAGCCAGGTTTTTACTTCCTGCAAGGTTGTCACGTCACTTCCTATGAGTAGTATGTCATCTACATACAAGACTAGGAAAACTACAGCACTCCCACTAGCCCTGACATACACACAAGGTTCATCCTTGCTTTTAGAAAAGCCAAACTCCTTGACCTTTTCATCAAAGCAAAGGTTCCAACTCCGAGATGCTTGCTTAAGTCCATAAATGGACCTCTTAAGCTTGCAGACTCTATTAGGATATTTGGGGTTTACGTAACCATCACGTTGTGCCATGTAAACCTCCTCTACCAACTTCCTATTAAGGAAGGCAGTCTTGACATCCATCTGCCATATTTCGTAATCGTAATATGCAACGATAGCCATTAGTATCCTAATAGACTTCAACATAGCCACCGGAGAAAAGGTTTCATCATGGTCCACACCATGAGTTTGAGTGAAACCCTTTGCTACCAGTCGAGCTTTGAAGGTGTCTACTTTTGCATCCATGTTAGTCTTCTTCCTGAAGACCCATTTGCACCCTACAGGCTTGTGGCCGAGTACCGGATCAACCAAGTCCCAGACTTGATTATCCGCCATGGATTGCATCTCACTGTCAATTGCCTCCTTCCACCTAGCAGACTTAGGGCCCACTACGGCTTCCTGGTAGTTGGTCGGTTCACTGTGATCCACCAATAGTTCGTCGCCCTCGGATATGAGGAACCCATATCTTTCCGGCTCATTACGAACTCTACCAGATCTACGGAGCTCTAATGGTTGTGTATGAGGCACCTCATCCACCGTTGGTTGAGGTTCCACTTCTTTTAGTGCGCCGACCTCAGAAGCGGTACTAGTGCCAACATCAGGTTGATCATTGGTGTCATCAGAATTTCTTCTAGATCGACTTGCCTCCCACTGGCTTCTGCAGATATCAGCTCCTTTTCAAGGAAGACCGCCCTTCGAGCAACAAACACCTTGTTCTCCGAAGGCTTGTAAAACAAATATCCCATAGAACCAGCTGTATAGCCAATGAAAATATACTTCTCGGCTCTGGGTTCAAGTTTGTCTTGAGCTTCACGTCTCACGTAAGCCTCACAACCCCAGACCTTGAGATAGGCTAGCGAAGGAACCCTTCCATGCCACAACTCGAACGGTGTACTTGCAACCTTCTTTGTTGGTACAAGGTTTAAGGTCCTAGCAACAGTTTCCAAAGCATAACCCCAAAAACTTGTGGGTAGCTTTGTACGACTCATCATGGGCCGAACCATATCCAATAAAGGTCGGTTCCTCCTCTCAACGACCCCATTTATTTGTGGTGTCCTGGGTGGAGTAAGTTGTGAAATAATTCCACAACCCCTAAGATGATCAAGAAACTCGGTACTAAGATACTCACCACCCCTATCAGATCTCAGAATCTTAATCCGTTTGCCCAATTGATTCTGCACTTCATTTTGGTATGTCTTAAACACCTCAAAGGTTTTAGACTTATGCTTAATTAAATAAACATAACCATACCTACTTAAATCATCAGTAAAAGTAACGAAGTACTTATAGTTGTTTCTTGTAGCAGACCTGAACGGACCACACACATCCGTGTGAACAATGTCCAACAAGTCTTTACCCCTTTCACTAACGCCGGTGAAGGGCGCTTTAGTCAGTTTGCCTAATAAACAAGAATCACATACTTTGCTTGACCCGTGGTCAAACGATTCCAAAATCCCATCCACTTGGAGTTTGGTGATACATTTCTTGCTTATATATCCAAGACGACTATGCCACAAAGACAACTTGTCCAATACACCTTTGGACTTAGAATCAATGTTCATGATTGATTTATTACCATCCAAACACACACTTGTTTCAAACAAGAGATAATTCCATTATTAAAACCAAAATCATATCCATCGTCATATAAAGCATGAAAGGAAATAATGTTTCGTGCCACGCAGGGCGAAAAACAAACATTCAATAAGGTAATAGCAAGCCCTGAAGGAAAGGCAAGATCAACACTCTCTATCCGCTCCACGGGAACCACATCCTTGTTTCCCATGATCAGGTCAAGCTCTCCAGCACCCAGCGCCCTACTTCTTTTTAGCACCTGCACATTATTAGAAATATGAGTGCCACAACCGGTATCAAGTACCCAGCCGTTAGAAGTAGCGGTATTGTGGAGTTCAATCATAAACGTACCTGAGTTACCCGCTCTCTTCGGTTTTACCCGCTTGAGCTCCTCAAGGTACTTTGGGCAAGAACGCCGCCAATGCCCATTTTCCTTGCAGTGGAAGCATTCGGCTTCCACAGGGTCCTCGGCCGGTGGAAGCATCACGGCTTTCCCCTTGCCCTTCGGGGCCGGACTCGGGTTAGGTTTTGCAACCTTCCCCTTACCCTTTCCCTTAGAGGGGGGAGCGCCTTTTCTTTTGGTTCCGCCTCCCTGGATGGATAGGACGGGTTTGGACGAAGAGGGCTTCTTGGACATGTCAGACTCGACGGTCTTCAACATTCCATGAAGTTCCATTAGGGACATGTCCATGCCATGGACATGATAGTTCCGCACAAATTGTGAAAAGGAACTAGGAAGAGAACGGAGGATCACATCCACCGCCAACTCCCTCCCTAACGGGAATCCCAACCTCTCCAAGCGATCAACCAATGCTTTCATCTTAAGCACGTGAACGCTCACATTTCCGCCCTCCTGCATATGGTAATCGAAAAGGGACTTTAGGCACTCGAAGTGCTCTAGCTTAGCCTGCTGTTGGAACATTTCCTTCAGCTGGTTAAGCATATCATATGCTCCTAAATGTTCAATTTTCTTTTGAACCTCAGGAATCATTGACGAGAGCATAATGCAAGCCACTTCGTTCGTTTCCTTGACACGCTTGTCATATGCGTCTCGGACCGCCCTAGTCGCATTAGCCACAGGTGCCTCCGGCAAAGGTTCCTCGATGGCCCACATCTTTTGCTCATACCTAAGGGCTATCCTTAGTTGCATGAACCAATCCATAAAGTTTTGGCCATCGAGTTTTGCCTTTTCGAGGAACAACTTTAGGGAAATAGAGTTGGATGAAGATGTAGAAGCGTTGTTGGATGCCATCCACAAAATTTAGAGTACCAATTTTAGTTGTAAATCCTTGTAAAAATAATTACCCAATAGTTATAAGACTTAATTATTTGAACAAGGCTAAGTACCATATTTCACTCTATCTCATGACGGGTTTACCGCGGATCATGAAAAAAGTTATTTAGGCCGGTAGACAAATTACCAATTGCAACCATTGCAACTCTTAGATCCTTGCGGGATCCTTTTGACATCAAATGTCTAAGGCATGTTTGATCCCTTCATACACCAATCCTTTTATTATTTCTTAAATGACTCGGCTAGAGATCGACATCATTTAAGCAACATAAAAGAACTTGTAAGTCGCCCGTCGAGACACACGTTGGTACCCTAGCCCAATCATTGGTTCGTGCTTAAGCTCGACTACCAATATTGCGGGTTGCCACACTCACCTTCCACACAACTCCACAAGGCATGACTCGTGCTAATGCTCGACAATCATCCAAGTTTTGTTAGATTTGGATGGTGTCGTCTTACGGGTGGCGCGTGACTTACTTTTCGAAAAACGGGTTTTTGTTTTTCCGGTTAAAATAATATTTTAACAACTTTTGACGAATTAGCAATTTAAGTGACAAAAACTCCTTTTTATTCACCATTTAATATAAACACTTTTATATTAATATTTGCCAATTCTTATGCGCGTAGAAATATAAACTCATTTATAAATCTCTTTTGTTTTATATATTTTCAAAAATTCTCTAGCATGCAAATCCTAAAGAATTCAAATATAAAACAACCATGCATAAATATAGTAAAATAAAGACCCGGTAACATGCCCAAATGCTAAGTGTTTTCCCTGTGAGCCAAAACGGGGAAAACATAGTCAATCTAGGGACAACATCAATGGATGCTCCGTCACGATCTCCACTCCGGCGAATCTCCCGGACTTGGTTCGTCAAGACGCCAACACCGTGTCTCCCGCTCGGTTTTGGTGCAATATTACATATTTGAAATAATCTAATTACTAGTACATAATAATAAGAAAACGACATGCAAGTCGCGATCCTAATAATCTATTACGAGTACAAAGATTTAAATAAACGACATGCAAGTCGCACCAAAAATAAATATTACAACATTACGGCACGCAAGCCAAAACCAAAACCAACCACAAACAACACAAAGGGCTATGGGCAAACCAAGTTACCAGGCTGCCACAAACAAACACAACCAAACGAAAGCAATGGTGTGCCACAAAACCATGTCCAACAAGGAATCCTTGTACATATGCATTAACAATTTTAATACACCTTTAAAATTGCATATTCATATATACACCTAAAGATATATGTTTTTGTGAACTTCATGCCAAGTCACACAAAACATATAAAATTAGGAATCAAAATATAGTGGGGTTCAACAGAATCAAGACTAGTCTAAAACCCGGATTTTAATATATTTAAACATATTATTCAAAAACTAATTCTGACCAAAAAACCATTAGGCACGGGTGTACCCCAGAGGGTACGGGCGTGCCTGCCATTTTGTCAGTGCACAGTTTAAACAATTTTAAACAGTTTACGAATTCTGCCGGCACGACCCGTACCCCCACCGGTACGCCCGTGCCCCGGTCACCGGCACGGCCCGTACCCCCACCAGTACGCCCGTGCCCCGGTCACCGGCACGGGCCGTACCCCTAGAGGTACGACCGTGCCCGGTTACCGGCACGGGCCGTACCCCTAGAGGTACGACCGTGCCCGGTTACCGGAAAACCATTTTTGACAGAAAACTCAAAAAATCCGGTTTAACTCCAAAAGTGCAAAGCCATGTTAGAGATAGCTCTAATACCACTATTGGGTTTTGGTGGTCTAAAATCGCAACGGAAGCAAAACGAGTAGAAAATAGTTTCAAAATTGACCACGAATACGTCCACCAAATGGACCAAAACTCTAGACAAGACTAAGCAACAAAATAAAATATACAAAGAGATAGAGTTATACCCTTGATGCTATCTTCTTGGTACGTGCGGTTTTGGAGTTTGGGAGTCTTGTGCACTAACGTGTACACCTCTACCGAAGTCCACACCAAGCTACTATCGCCTCCCACTTGCTAGAGTGTTAGATAAGTCTATCTAAACAACCCCAAGATGTCTACACAATATAGAACCAAAGCCTTGGAACTAGTTTGAGTGATTGAGAGAGAGAAGTGTGCAATGTGTGTTTTTTGCCTTTCAAGAACTTGTAACCCAACAAAAGAATCATGCATCACCTTTTATAGACTCTTCAAAAGAGAATAAAAACGTACATGCATTGATAATCCATCAATAAGCAATAAAACACCATAATCTTCATCGTAAACAGCTTTGAAAGCTGTTTAAAAAGACTGTAACTGCACGGGGCATGGCCGCGCCTCACAAGGTACGCGCATACCAGCCCAAAAGGCCACGCCCAGGTCAGGCCTGACTTGGGCTCGTGCTTGTCCACCGGGCACCGGGCACGGGCGTGCCTCATAGAGGCACAGGCGTACCTAGCCACAAGTCACGCCCAAGTCACGCCCGACTTGGGCTCGTGCCTGCCTGTAGGGCACGGCCGTACCTCATAGAGGCACGGGTGTGCCTTGGCCCACCAGAACCAGTTTCTAGTTTTCTCTCTCATTAGACTATCCGTGATGCCGGAATCGATACTTGGAGTGTGACCCAATAGGCCCTTGCTTCATCAGCCATGATGCCAACTCGTGTGTGTGTCAGTGGGCATAATCCAACATCGCCAAACCTAGGCTCTGATACCAAACTGTAACACTGGAAAATCACAAGCCATTTTTTTAAATGCACTGCGGAAGCTAATTCAAACCAACTTAATTACATCAAACTCAATAATTACAAATGTACAATATTTGTTCAAAAGCTACACAACAATAACTGTTTGGTGTTACAAAATAACTGGCTCGTCTCTTTTAAAACAAGTATCAGAGTGTGGTCAACTCTTCCTTCTTCAATCACAAACACAAACCTGCAAAACATCAACTGACGGGAATTAGCACAAAGCTAAGTGAGTAGAGGCTAAACACCAAAAGCAAACATTCACAATCAATATGAAAGCATGTAATCACATATCCGAGAAGACTGGCGGTTCGGCGCAGAACCTATAACCAATGCCGGCCAAAGCAAAGGTTTACCGATAGCTCTCCACTGAATTGGCACAGTAAACACCACCTCTGAAGCAACATATGCAACAGAAGGGCTACTACTGTTCAACCAACCAGTAGATGAGCACATCCCAAGTCCACATATAGCTGACTTCTCAAACGCAACTCAAAATCATCCTAAGAGCGCGTATCGACCAAATAGTCATGCAGCAGATATCAACAATCAATATCACACTCAACAGTTCAATCAAACCAATCTCATCACAATCATGCATCACATCAATAACATTAACTGTAATCTTTACCACCCGCAATTAATGTCCACTCACCTCAATTTCAGCACGAGCTCAGATGTCTAATATTACTAAGTCTTAGGATTGCCTGAAAACATAACAATAACCAAATCAGTCTTAATCTCATAAATATATCTATCCATATATTTATAATTCTTCCATGAAATCAAACAAACAATAAACAAATACAAATCCAAAACACAAAGTGTCGGATTCTCCAAAACTATCGGATTTCTAGAAATCCGCAACTTGAGTATCGGATTTCACCTTAGTCAGATTCTATCAATCGGATTTCATGTATTCGGATTCCTAACACTTGAATTTGGGGATATCGGATTTCAAACTCCCGGATTTAGGAGTTCCGGATTCATGTGTATCGGATTTGACTTAATCAGATTTGGGTATAGGTTTTCAAGTCTCGGATTTGAAATGAATCGGATTTATACTTTTCGGTTTTGGGTTTCAAATATCATTCTCGGATTCTGGGTCTCGGATTCAACCATTTGGATTTCCAAACCATCGGTTTTACAAGTATAGATTTGGGATATTCGAATTTCATAAGTATCAGTTTCACAACTTCCGGTTTTCATCATCTTCTTAAAAACACACAATCCGACAACATCATATTATCATCAAAACTCAAAACACAAAATTTCATAGATTCATCATATCATTCCAGAAACATATTTTAACATTTCTAAATATGTATTCATGCATTAAAACATCATTTACACACATAAATCATATGAACAGATAAAACCCACCAAAACTCATATTTCATCAAAACCGATTCTAATATTCTTCATATATTCATGTTTATTTCAATCATCAATCTTACCCAAACTATCATGTAAACATAACAAAGTATATATATATAACCTTTACTTGATTAAATCACACTATAATATGAAATCCGATGTTATCTTCTTCTTTCTTTCTTTTCCTTCAGTTTTTCTTTAGCAGAGAGAAATACACCACACACACTACACTTTCTTTAATTTTTGGTAAATGAAAGTTTACCTACTAACCCCACGTATACAAGCATAAAAGCAGGAGGTGGCAATCACCTCCTCAAACCTCACACACGTACACAACTAAATACATGCATACGGTCAACTATCATGCATACAATTTATTTTTTTATGTAATTAACTTAATTAATTAATCATTTAACTTGTATTAAAACAGATAAGCACGTACCACAAACCTGCTAATCTCCTAGACCAAGTTTGTGGGTGTTACAAGAAGCATATTAAACACACACAAAGAAAGCCTTAATGAATCTCAATGGTGGTGAAACTTTGCAAGGACACATGCAACCCAAGAAACACCAAAGGGAGAAGAAGTTATACCACTCTTGAGCTCCAAATTCGGCTGGACCACAAGGTGTGTGGGATTATTCTTGAAACAAGAGGCTTCAAGTCCTAGTGGAAGTCCACACCAAGCTCCTTTGCAAACCCTTTGTACTAGCAAACTCCTTCAGCTTACAAACACTTGTAGATCAAGAAGAAAAGCCCCATAATGATATGTACATAGTTACACTTGCTCTATTCTCACTACACTCTTGTATGAGATATGTAGGTAAAGTACTTTTCTTACACAAAATTAACCAAGATTAGCAAATAAGGAAAAGGAGGTGTTTAAATAGGCGACATGTGTCTCCTGAGCTCCCAAGGGTCGCCCAACATGCATATATCTCATTGGACCACAAGCTGGTCCAATAAAATACAAGTGTCACTTGAAATTCTACCTTCCCAACCTCTTCACGGGCCGTGAAGCCCAAAGGTATCACGACCTATGCCGCCCGGAAAGGACTCGTGGGGAAAGCTGCTTCACGACTTGTGATGCATCCTTCACAGTCGTGAAGCATAGGTGAGATTGAATTTGACCCTTTTGAACCGTTCCTCTTATAGCAGGCTGTCGGGATTGTAACTTGGCGTGTGACCCAATAAGCCCGCACTTCATCACCAATGATACCGGCCTACGTGTGTTAGTGGGTAGATCCTAACAATCTTGCCCAATAAACAAGAGTTTCATACCTCATTTGACCTGTGGTAAAAAAATTCCAAGATCCTAGCATATTGGATCTTAGTGATGTGAGTCTTGTTTACATGTCCAAGACAACCATGCCATAAAGAATATTTGTCCAAACTATTTTTGGATTCAGAATCAATATTCATGATAGTTTTCTTTGTCTCAATGTATGTATCAACCTCATATATGCCATGACATGAAAATACTTTAATATAACAAACATCACTTTTAAAACATAAAGTTGTTCCATTATCAAATTTAAAGTAGAATCCATTGCCATACAAATAGTGAAAGGAAATAATATTTCCCGCTACGAAAACAAATAGCATACATTTGTAAGAAGAAGAGAATTGCTGGTTCTACCCCCTTGATGATTGGGTGCTTACACCAAAATGCATGGCCGTATTCGAGTTGTATTGATTGTGGATCAGTTGCAACTTCTTTATTTTTGTCACCACCAGTCTTGATCGAGAAACATAATCATGTACAATTTGAGATTGACTTTGTACCATGTCTCGTGTTCACATGGATATTGCAAACAAAGGGATGAGTTATCATTTAGCTGTAGGTCCATCTCAAACAAGTGGGTTGTAATTTCGTATTTGTCTAGGATGATATAACTCATGTTGACTTGGGACAAGGATGCCTTGCTAGAGACAGTTCCTTGTCTGTGATACCTATGGGTATGGTGTGTCATGTGTAAGTGGGAGTCTATTGTTCCTCTAGCCACTAACACATGTAGGTAGGTATCACTGCTAATGAAGCACTAACATTTTAGGTTATATGGTAATGATTGATCCCAGCAGTACATATGGAGACGAAGAATGAGAGGATTAGAGAATCAAAACCGGTGAAATTTTGCTGTCACAAAGCTTCACAACTATGAAGTAGAAAGCCTCGGAACTTGTGAAGGCTATGCACTTCATGGCCTGTGAAGCCAAAGCTGATAGGACTCTTTCATTTTATCAGACTCTTTGTTGGTCCAATCAAAATGCCTTCTTTTTAGCCAACACCTGAGGCCTTTTGAGGTCTTTTAAGGGTCTGGAAGGAATTATTCTCTCCTCTCCATTGTTCACAGTTGTGTTGTCACTTGGATAACTTACAACATTCACTAAGTAGGTGATCTTAAGTGTTTCTTCTGAGTGTAGCTTTGGTGCAAGAGGAAGCTTTTATGTACTATTTCACATGGTGGATTCATGGTTGAAGTTCACTAGAAGGCTCATTATCACTTGGGGGTCTTGAAATTTGGTGTGGATAAACAATAAAGTAGGAGTCCTTTTGCTCTCTCACTTTCATCCCACCTTGCATGGACCAGATTCAAGAGGATTCGAAGAGATAAATTTATGTTCCTTCTTGTTTCTTTGTTGCAATTTGTTTTTGTAGTAAGATCCACCATTGGAATATGGGTTCATGTGTGTTTGTTTGTTTGATTTGTGCATGCATCCTTGATTATTTGTTGCTTCCTCTATGCTTGTGTGCTCTCCATATTCCAACACACATGTTTTTTTCCTTAAGCTTATTGCATTTGACAAGAATCAAAAATGGCTTTAATATCAGAAGGAAAATCATATCCCTTGGAAGTAGAATCAGAATGGCATGAGTTGGCGTCATCATCATTGTAATGTTGTGCTTCACTTAACATGATGCAATATATGGTCAAATGTATATGTGACAATGGATCTTTGAGTGTAAAGGTAAAAGTGGAGGTTAACAAGAAATGGTTTCAAACTTGGTTAGTAAGAACTACTTGGTAGTATGAACTTCCGCAATGATATATCTATTGGAATCTTCCCATGACACACATAGGCTAGTATCACTGCCAATGAAGCACGGGCCTATTGGGTCACATGCAAGTTTCAATCCCGATAGCCTACTAAAAGAGGAATGGATCAAAAGGGTCAAATTTAATCTGACCCAACCTTCACGACCGTGAAGGATCCGCCAAGGGTCGTGAAACACCATTCCCCACGAGTGCCTTCCAGGCGGCATGGGTCGTGATACCTTTGGACTTCACGGCTTGTGATAGCCCGTGAGGGGTCGTGAAGGCAGAATTTCAAGTGACACTTGTGTTTTATTGGACCAGCTTGTGGTCCAATCAAATGGTAAGCTTGCACCCGACTCTAGGAGACATGGATGCATATTATGTCTATAAAAGGAGATCCCATAACCACCTCTAATACTCTTGGTCATTTTACGCAAGCTAAACACTTAAGTACTTCATATATCAAGGAGAGTACAAGTGTTCTAAAGAGTGATTGTGCATAAAAGGTCCTAAGGGTTTTCCAACGTCAACTACTAAGATTCGTGAGTTAGTGAGGATTTGCTAGTACAAAGTGGTTGAAGACAAGCTTTGTGTGGACTTGCATGAGGACTTGAAGCCGTTTGTTTCATGCAACATCCCTCATCTTTTGTCTAGCCAATTTCAGGTTCTTCAAGGGTATACTTTCTTCTCCTTATGCTTTTCTTTTGGTTGCATGTCTTCTTGTAAAGATCCACCACCCTTGGGATTCATCATGCTTGCTTTTGTGTGTGTTTTATTTGCTTATGTTGCTTCCTATGGTCCTTAGTGAATCCCGAAAATATCAATTAGAAGATTCTTAAAACAATAAGTCTTGCCAATTATAGGTGTAAGTAACAAATACTGTAACATCCGTAAACCCGTCTTAGTTATGGGCGGGTCAATGGTGAGTTAGAATGTGTTTAAATATGATTAATTAATCACTTAAGATGGTAAGGTTGCTGGAATTAATTGTATGATAGTATGTAAATGCATGGATAAGATGTAACACCGTATTTTTAACCCAAAAATTTTCATTTTCATAATCACTGTGGAAGCGTTTAAACACCAAAGTAATTACAACTAATTACAAACCACTGTTTAGAAAAGATCAGTATTACAAAAATCGGCTCGTCACAAATAATCTATCAGAGTCCTAGGTGATGACTCCCAAGCTAACCACTCTCAGCCGAGCCGCTGACTTACCAAAACCTGTAAAAAGAGTGAGAGGTGGGGGATTAGCACAAAGCTAAGTGAATGGAGTAACACACAATATCAGCCTGAACTGCATGATATCAACATCCACATATAAGCACCCTGGGAAGACCGGTGGTTCTGCAGGAACCTACAACCAATGCCGGCGAAAGCAAAGGTTTACCGATAGTCCATTTGCTATCTTCACACAGTATCATCCTCTGGTAGCAACAAATGCATCCCAAGGTCCTGATACTGCTTAGCCAATAGCAAATGAACCCAGCCCATAAGCCTAGTCGTAAACTGACTTCCCTTCCAACATGTATACATATCACAGAATACAACAATTAACATTCACAGTTAATCAACCAACATATATACAATCTATCCAACCATAGTTGCAACCAAACCAGTACAACTAATATCACCCGTGAGCAAACATCCACTCACCTCAAGCTTTCAGCTTATCCACTCAGTGATCTTATATTATTGAGCCTTGTCTGTTACTGAGAACACAACAAACTGAAATCAGTATCCAATTCATAAATATATATCAATCATATATTTATATCCATTTAATCAAACATAAACATGTAAGATTCACATATGAACACATATATATCACATAGCATTAAACAATGCAAATCAACAAATCAAAACTATCAGATTTCATGAAGAATCCAATACTACTATCGGATTTACTCCAAATCCGCCACCACCATTGGATTTCGAACAATCCGATACACCCATTGGATTTCCACACTTGCATTTTATCTTGACACCCACAATTGGATTTCAAAACTAAAATCCAAAATCGGATTCAACCATCGGATTTCAGAGGTATCGGATTATAAGTATCGGATTTACCACACTCCGAATTCTAAGTTCCGAATTTCACTTGTTTTGGATTTCAACATCCGGTATTCATCATCTTCATTAGAATCCGCCATCTTCAACATTCCAAGAATCTGACAACTTCATAACTTGCATAAATCAACTTTCAAGTTTATACAATTCATATGCAAGTTCATATAAACACATATAAACATGTTTAAACATACCTGCATGCATAATAAACACCATAAAACCATAAAAACACCAAAAAACACTAAATCCGACAACCTCATTTGATGTTCATATCATAACCCACTTAAAACCGTAGCATGTTAATACTATGCGAAGCATATTAGCAAGAATAAAAGAAGAATCAACAACTTTGTTAACTTGAATTCACAATTTCAAAATTATAAGAATCCGACTGCTCTTCTTATTTTCTTTCTCTCGGTTGCACACACACAATACACACACAAGGATTTCTTTGAAGTGAAGAATCCAATTTGAAACCCACGTATAATATATGTGCAAGCATGAGGTGGCATGATTAAAACACTAAGCACATGCACACACACATTCGTATACATACATACACACACACACATATATATATATATGTAAACCACAATTATAGATTAAATGATTAATTATTAAATCAATGCTAATTAAATAATCAAGTAAACATGATCACATAATAATTCACGTGTAACATACCCAAGCCTACGTTTCTACTAGGCCCAACTGCAGGATGTTACATAAGAATAGTCCACCTCCTGCTTTGAGATTGAGGTTATGTGTGAACGTGTACATATATGGCAAATTGAGGAGATAATCTCTGCTTATATTTTGAAAGTGAAAAAGGTGTAAGTGTGTGTGATTTGGAAACCTCTCGTTGAAGAAAGAAATCTGACGACTTGAATATTTGATTTGAAGATTTGGAATTCTATAAATCAAGATTAAGGTTAGTTATTGATTATAACATGATTAGAATCATCTTGGTATATTCTCTATAGAATTATAAGTATGCATGAAGAACCACCATGAATGGTTTTTGAAGGATTTTGATTGAGTGGGTTTTGTTTGTTTTTGTGATTTATGATTATGATGCATGAAACCTGTTTATATATGTTTGGATATGTTTTTGGTTAGTTTTAGTAAGTATTGTAAGCCTGGAAATAATCCATGGAGGCTTGAAGTTGGCAGAATATAGGGTGAAGTGGATGATGAGAATCCAATACCCAAATCCCGATACCAAGAATCCGAGACTTTGAAATCTGGATGTCCCGAATCTGATACTGAGAATCCGACATTCACACGCGACGCGACGCGTCGGGGGATTTTCAGGATTTATTGTTGTTTGTTAATTCTTAGATGTTGTATGTTATATGTATATTCATACATGAGTCTAGCTTATAGTTTATGAGCAAAAGAGATATAAATATATGAGTTGTTATATATTTATGAAACAGATATTGATTTTGGTTTTATTGTGATCTCAGGAACGGAGAAGGCTCGTGTAATATTAGACCACTGAGTGAAGATTGAGATCAAGAGGTGAGTGTATATTTAACTCACGACTGGTGTTAGTTGTAACTGGTTTTGGATATAACTGTTTGTGGATTGACGCATGGATAGACTTTATGTCTGATAATTGATTAACTGTTTGTTTGTTAATTGATTGTTGTGTCAGTGATATGTATACATGATTGTTGGGAAGTCACTTTCGGCTAGGCACATGGGCTGGGTTTGTTTGCTATCGGCTAATAAGTATTTGGATCTTTTGATGCATTTGTTGCAACTTAAGGGTATTACTGTGTGAGAATAGCAAATGAACTATCGGTAAACCTTTGCTTTGGCCGGCATTGGTTGTAAGTTCCTGCAGAACTGCCGGTCTTTCTGGGACACGATTATTTCTTTATCTGGTATCCTGCAATTGTGTTTGATGCTTGGTTGTAGTTTTATTTTCATTCACTTAGCTTCGTGCTAATCCCCCACCTCTCACTCCTATTTCAGGTTTTGGTGAGTTTTGTGGTTCGGTTGTGAGGGGGTGTTACTTGGGAAAATAATTAGCGGGCACTCAGATATTAGTTGTGATGAGTCGTGGTTTTTGTAATACTTGGATTTTGACTTAACCGATGACTCAGAAAACGGTTTGTATATAATCAGTTGTAAATATTTTTAGTTATGATATCGCTTCTGCAATATTAAAAGGAAAATTTTGGGTTGAAAAGACGGTGTTACAAGTTTGGTATCAGAGCCTTGCTTTGGCAATGTGAGCACAGTTGGAAGTGTTACATTCCTAAATGTTGGCTTGAGTTGGGGTCAATTATTCTGGTGAATGAGAGTGTTGTTGTGGAGTTTAGTATGTTGTATACTAACGGATTTATCTAATGAAATGGTGAGATGTTGTGATTGTTACAGAGAACAATGGCTGATAATGAGAACTCAACTGGTGCCCCTTTTGTCCCATCAACAGTAGAAGTTTCTACAGCAGCAATAGAGATTCCTCATCATGCTGGTACATCAGGTACAATTGAAGACGACAGGGAGGAATATATCTTTCAGTTGGAAGAGCAATTACTATATTTGAGGAAAGAATTGGAACAACAAAGACAAGTTCTTGCGAGTCGACCACCAGTTATCACAGTATCTTCTACTACCCATGAGATACCACCAATCTTTCCGACTATTACTAAACACACAGAGATACCTTCTGTATCGATACCGTTTCCACCAATGTCTCAACCGATGTCCCAACCATTTTTTCTACCCGATGTTTTCACAGGGATCATTTCCATATCCTTTCATGGGATTTGCACCTGGTTTGGGATATAAACAACCGTGTTCTTATTAAAAGTTTTTGGATTGTAAACTTTGGGAATATCATGGTGATACGGATCCCAACGTTACCCTGAATTGGTTGAAAGATACTGTTAGAATTTTGGATGCATGTGATTATGAGAATGAAATGAGGGTCCGGTTTGCCACCTGGATGTTAAAAGGCAAAGCGATGGTATGGTGGGATTCTTTGACGACACATCTGGCTAAAGCTCAAATGGATGCGATTACTTGGGATCAATTTCAGAATAAACTATGCAAACAATATTTTAATGTGTTTGAAATGAACAAAATCAGGAAGGAATTTATGGATTGCAAATGACATAGCAGATGTCAGTGGATGATTTGATAGTACAATTTAATGAGAAACTGAGGTTTGTGATTTAGTGGGTACCCGATGAACCGTCGCAAGTGCAGCATTTTATTGGAGCATTACTCCCGGAGTACAGGAGTACAACCCGGCTACTTGGTTCGTTACCACAGGCCTTTACTTTGGCCAAGTATGCCGAAGGGGATATCAAAGCTACGGATAAATGAATCGGGATAAAGCGGTTTTGCAAAAGTGGATGTATGAATAGACTGGTAATCAGCAAAAGAAGCATTGGCAAGGAAACAAGTCACAATCAGAGAGTAACCACTGGGGGTTCTGGACAGAAACCGCAATGGTGTGTTCAGTGTAGGTCTACCCATTCTGGGCAGTGTACTGCTCAGACCATGTGATACATACGTTGTGCAACGTTCGGGCAGGAGTTAAAGGACTGTAATTATCCACGCAATGTGTGTTAGAATTGTTTGAAGGAGGGACACAGGGCAGGAGAGTGTCTTTCTGGGAGGAGGACTGGGACGGGGACTGGGACTGGGGCAGAAGTGGTTGGGGGATCATCATCAGCAGGGCAGAAGAGAAAGAACCCTACTATGCGAGAGGGATGGGCTTATAATATGATGGCTAATGACAATGTCACCGCCGATAAAGATGTACCGGGTATGTTTTGATAAACTATATACCCGTTTACGTGTTAATTAACTTTAAGTTAATTGCGGATATTTTATGTATATTGTGTGCTAAAATGTTTGTGTTTATTTCTATGAGTATGATTCTCTAGAAATAGAACTGGATGATAGTAAACGATTTTCTATCATGATTTATATGATAGTAAAAGTATATTTGACTTAGTGGATGAATCGAGATTTTCTCCACTAGAAAGTTTTGAAGAATAAAACATTGAAACTATTGAGAATGAGAAAGAGAAAAGAAAATTTAATGGCCTGAACATACGGATTGAAAACTTGTAGATCTTGTGCATAACATGCCTATGCTTGGAGATGCCTTTGCTTGGAAGTGCCTTTTCTAGGAATTGGAGTTTGATTTTTACAAGGGTTTACGAATTTAGATTGCCAATGCATCTTGGAAGCATTACTATGGAATGAAGACATGAGAATTGTGTATTGATGATATACTATGAGAGCAGAGATAAAACGTTTTATGAAATTTCGACATATGGTATGTGAGTTGAAGCAGTATACCAGTAACATATGAATCTTTGAGATATTTTGAGATGTCAAAATGGTGTTGATGACAAGTCACGATGGAATTGTATTTAACTTCATTGTATAAAGAGAAATTTGGATATGTCATGAGTGATTATTGTTTTTTCAGTGAAAAGCAGCTATATATTCTTACTACCAGTGAGACGACATCTATTGGACAGACTAACCCGATTGAATAATAATGAGATAATTCGAAGATATGATGATTCATATTTGATGACTTTTGATGAAAAATAAAGATTTGCTTAAACTTATGAAGAGTTTACAACAAAAAGTTAAAACGAGAGATGAGTAATGTTGTTAGTTTTAAAATGTAGAAAAGCCTTTTTAGGCGTAGCCTATAAATAGGCTCAAGGCCAAGGACCTTTGTACGCTTGACAATTCATTTAATGCAATATCGATATTCAAGCTAAAAGGTGTAGTGTGTGTTTCTCTCAATTCATCTTCTCTCTACATTCTTACTTGAAGGGATAATCGGACATCTTTCAATTGGTATCAAAGTCGTACTTTATCTAAGTTGCTCATGATTGGGTGTTAATCGAAGAAGAACAAGAAGCATCGAAGAAAACAAGCAATATTCATCTCTTTACTATTCAGAATTCGATGAATGGAGGTTTGAGTGACTTTTCTGGGAAGTTTTATTCTATTCATCTCAAAATCAAGTCTACAATCAAGTACAATCAGATATGGATTGATTTGGATCACAATCGATTGAAGTTTTGAAGGTTTTTCGTGGAAGTTTCTACGGTTTTTGCCTTTAAATTTCATCATAAATCATGTGGATGATGAAATTAGTGGAATATTAGTGATCTACAGTGATTTACGAATCCAAGGATATAAAATTTGAGTGATTATACATTGTTTTTATAAGAATTTAAAGTTTCAGTCAAGAACACATGAAGAACAATGTAGATCTGGAGTTTTGATCGAATTGAGCTGAAAATTCAAACATTTATGGTGTTTGCATTTGGATTTCGAGCTTGGCAGTTGCAAATAGATCCCTAAAAATCCGGAACTTGTTACACAAAAAACACTTCGAGCTAGTCTACTCTTCGAGTTCGAAATCAATACATCTCGAATTCGAAGTCCATACACTTCGAATTCGGAATTCTCACTGCGAATTAAAACTTTGAAGTTCGAAACCTATTCCCACTTGACCTCGAGCGTGTTTCTTGTCCCATAAGAACACTTCAAAAACGTAGCCATTCACTTCGAATACGAAACTCATTCATTCCTTTGACTTCGAGCGTGTTTTTTAATCATCAAAGAACACACTTCGAAAACCAAGTCACACTTCGTATACGAAATACACCAAATTCTTTGAACTTCGAACCTCGAATTCGAAACTCAAAGCTTTACTTCGAACAAAATCAGTTTTTAAAAAAAAAACAAAGTCCACTATTTCATTCGAAGCAAACAATTTCAAGTTCACGTCGAATTTATCATTCGAATTCATTATCTTCGAACTCTTAGCACATTTCAAATTTGAAATACACTCATTTTGAAGAATCCAAACTCGAACCCCAATCACTGACTTTTTCAAGTTAACGGTCAATATCCAATTTCAAGTAAAGAAAAATGTCAAGTTCCAACGAGATTCTCGTAATAGGCACTGATTCGAAACCCCCTGTTCTCTTCCGCAATGACTATATCATTTGAAAAGGGAGGTTTATGGAATTCTTGGAACACAATGAAACATACAGAGAAATGATGATAGATTCTATACTCAACGGAGACAAGAAATTCTATAGAATCATCAATGCACAACCTGATAATAATCCTCCGATACCTAGAGTGGCAAGACAGAAAACACCAGATGAGCTGACAGCAGCTAAAAAAGAATGGAAGAAAGCAGACAAGTTTGCTAAGTACTGTTGGATTTTGCCCACTAACACACGCACGAGTTGGTATCAGGGCTTATGAAGCAACGGCCTATTGGGTCACACACCAAGTATCGGTTCCGGCATCACGGATGGTCTAATGAGAGAGAAAACCAGAAACTGGTTCTGATAGGCCAAGGCACGCTCGTGCCTCTATGAGGTACGGCCGTGACCTACGGGCAGGCACGAGCCCAAGTCGGGCGTGACTTGGGTGTGGCCTGTGGCGAGGTATGCCCGTGCCCTATGCCCAATGGACATGCACGAGCCCAAGTCGGGCGTGACTTGGGCGTGGCCTCTTGGGCTGGCATGGCCGTGCCTCATGCAGTAACAGCCTCTTAACTAGGCTTTCAAAGCTAGTTAAATGGTGTTTATGTGTATTGATCATGTAACAGCCATAAGATTAATTGTTGCACGTTTTTTGAACTCAAATTTGAGTTCTATATAAACCACACTAAGTCTAATGGTTTTGCTTGCTTGAAAGAAATATACTAAGTTGATATAATTTGCATAAACTCTCTCAAACACACAAAGTAGCTCCAAGGCTTTGGTTCTATTGTGTAGACATCTTTGTGGTGTTTAGGTTGGCGTACCTAACACTCTAGCAAGTGGGAAAAGATCAAGACTTGGTGTGGACTTCAATAGAGGTGTATACGTTAGTACACGAGGCTTCCAAACTCCAAACTTGCGAATACAAAGAAGAAAGCATCAAGGGTATAACTCTATCTCTTTGTATGTTTTATTTTGTTGCTTAGTCATGTCTAGAGTTTTAGTCCATTTGGTGGGCGTATTCGTGGTCAATTTTTTGAAATTATTTTCTACTCGTTTTGCTTTCGTTGCGATTTTAGACCACGAAAACCCAACAGTGGTATCAGAGCCATCTCTAACATGACTTTGCACATTTGGAGTTAAACCGGATTTTCTAAGTTTTCTGTCAAAAATGATTTTCCGGTGACCGGGCACGGTCGTACTAGTAGGGGTACGGGCCGTGCCGGCAGAATTCGTAAACTATTTAAAATTGTTTAAACTGTACACTGACAAAATGGCAGGAACTCCCGTACCCTCTGGGGTACGCCCGTGCCTAATGATTTTTTGGTCAGAATTGGTTTTTGAAACAATATGTTTAAATATATTAAAATCCGGGTTGTAAACTAGTCTTGATTCTGTTGATCCCCACTGTATTTTAATTCCTAATTTTATATGTTTTGTGTGACTTGGCATGAAGTTCACAAAAACATATATCTTTAGGTGTATATATGAATATGCAATTTTAAAGGTGTATTAAAATTGTTAATGCATATGTACAAGGATTGCTTGTTGTGCCTTGAGTGTTTTTTGCAATGTTGATCAAAATATATATATCTTTGTTGGACATGATTTTGTGGCACACCATTGCTTTCGTTTGGTTGTGTTTGTTGTAGTAGCCCGGTAACTTGATATGCCCAAAGACTTTGTGATGTTTGTGGTTGGTTTTGGTTTTGGCCTGCGTGCCATAATGTTGTAATATTTATATTTGGTGCGACTTGCATGTCGTTTATTTAAATCTTTGTACTCGTAATAGATTATTAGGATCGCGACTTGCATGTCATTTTCTTCTTATTATGTACTCGTACTTAGATTATTTCAAATATGTAATATTGCATCAAAACCAACCGGGAGACACGGTGTTGGCATCTTGACGAACCAAGTCCAGGAGATTCGCCGGAGTGGAGATCGTGACAGAGCATCCATTGGTGTTGTCCCTAGATTGACTATGTTTTCCCCGTTTTGGCTCACGGGGAAAACACTTAGGATTTGGGCATGTTACCGGGTCTTTATTTATATTTATGCGTGGTTGTTTTATATTTCAATTCTTTAGGATTTGCATGCTAGAGAATTTTTGAAAATATATAAAACAAAAGAGATTTATAAATGAGTTTATATTTCTACGCGCATAAGAATTTGCAAATATTAATATAAATGTTTTTATATTAAACGGTGAATAAAAAGGAGTTTTTGTCACTTAAATTGATAATTCGTCAAAATCATTAAAATTTTATTTTAACCGGAAAAACAAAACCCCATTTTTCGAAAAGTAAGTCACACGCCACCCGTAAGACGACACCACCCAAATCTAACGAAACTTGGATGATTGTCGAGCATTAGCACGAATCATGCCTTGTGGAGTTGTGTGGAAGGTGAGTGTGGCAACCCGCAATATTGGTAGTCGAGCTTAAGCACGAACCAATGATTGGGCTAGGGTACCAACGTGTGTCTTGACGGGCGACTAACAAATTCTTTTATGTTGCTTAAATGATGTCGATCTCTATCCGAATCATTTAAGAAATAATAAAAGGATTGGTGCATGAAGGGATCAAACATGCCTTAGACATTTGATGTACAAAGGATCTCGCAAGGATCTAAGAGTTGCAATGGTTGCAATTGGTAATTTGTCTACCGGCCTAAATAACTTATTTCATGATCCGCGGTAAACCCGTCATGAGATAGAGTGAAATATGGTTCTTAGCCTTGTTCAAATAATTAAGTTTTATAACTATTGGGTAATTATATCTACAAGGATTCACAACTAAAATTGGTACTCTAAATTTTGTAGATGGCATCCAATAACGCTTCTACATCTTCATCGAACTCTATTTCCCTAAAGATGTTCCTCGAGAAGGCCAAACTCGATGGCCAAAACTTCATGGATTGGTTCATGCAAGTAAGGATAGCCCTTAGGTATGAACAAAAGAAGTGGGCCATCGAGGAGCCTTTGCCGGAGGCACCTGCGGCTAATGCGACTAGGGCGGTCCGAGACGCGTATGACAAGCGCGTTAAGGAAACGAATGAAGTGGCTTGCATTATGCTTTCGGCAATGATTCCTGAGCTTCAAAAGCAAATGGAACATTTAGGAGCATATGACATGCTTAACCAGCTGAAGGAAATGTTCCAACAGCAGGCTAAGCTAGAGCGCTTCGAGTGCCTAAAGTCCCTTTTCGATTGCCATATTCAGGAGGGTGGAAATGTGAGCGTTCACATGCTTAAGATGAAATCATTGGTTGATCGCTTGGAGAGGTTGGGATTCCCGTTAGGGAGGGAGTTGGCAGTGGATATGATCCTCCGTTCTCTTCCTAGTTCCTTTTCACAATTTGTGTGGAACTATCATGTCCATGGCATTGACAAGTCCCTAATGGAGCTTCACGGAATGTTAAAGACCGTCGAGTCCGACATGTCCAAGAAGCCCTTCTCGTCCAAACATCCAGGGAGGCGGAACCAAAAAAAAGGCGCTCCTCCCCCCCTCTAAGGGAAAGGGTAAGGGGAAGGTTGCAAAACCTAACCCGAGTCCGGCCCCGAAGGGCAAAGGGAAAGCCTTGATGGTTTCACCGGCCGAGGACCCTGCGGAAGCCGAGTGCTTCCACTGCAAGGAAAAGGGGCATTGGCGGCGTTCTTGCCCAAAGTACCTTGAGGAGCTCAAGTGCGTAAAACCGAAGGGAGCGGGTAACTCAGGTACGTTTATGATTGAACTCCACAATACCGCTACTTCTAATGGCTGGATACTTGATACCGGTTATGGCACTCATATTTGTAATAATGTGCAGGTGCTAAAAAGAAGTAGGGTGCTGGGTGCTGGAGAGCTTGACCTGATCATGGGAAACAAGGATGTGGTTCCCGTGGAGCGGATAGGGAGTGTTGATCTCGCCTTTCCTTCAGGACTTGCTATTACCTTATTGAATGTTTGTTTTTCGCCCTGCGTGGCACGAAACATTATTTCCTTTCACGCTTTGTATGACGATGGATATGATTTTGGTTTTAATAATGGAATTATCTCTTGTTTGAGAAATGATGTTTATTACTTTAAAGCTTATCCATGTTGTGGGATTTATGAAACAAGTGTGTGTTTGGATGGTAATAAATCAATCATGAACATTGATTCTAAGTCCAAAGGTGTATTGGACAAGTTGTCTTTGTGGCATAGTCGTCTTGGCAATATAAGCAAGAAACGTATCGCCAAACTCGAAGTGGATGGGATTTTGGAATCGTTTGACCACGGGTCAAGCGAAGTATGCGATTCTTGTTTATTAGGCAAAATGACTAAAGCGCCCTTCATCGGCGTTAGTGAAAGGGGCAAAGACTTGTTGGACATTGTTCACACGGATGTGTGTGGTCCGTTCAGGTCTGCTACAAGAAACAACTGTAAGTACTTCGTTACTTTTACTGATGATTTAAGTAGGTATGGTTATGTTTATTTAATTAAGCATAAGTCTGAAACCTTTGAGGTGTTTAAGACATACCAAAACGAAGTGCAGAATCAATTGGGAAAACGGATTAAGATTCTCAGATCCCATAGGGGTGGTGAGTATCTTAGTACCGAGTTTCTTGATCATCTTAGGGGTTGTGGAATTATTTCACAACTTACTCCACCCATGACACCACAATTAAATGGGGTCGCTGAGAGGAGGAACCAAACTTTATTCGATATGGTTCGGCCCATGATGAGTCGTACAAAGCTATCCGCAAGTTTTTGGGGTTATGCTTTGGAAACCGCTGCTAGGACCTTAAACCTTGTACCAACAAAGAAGGTTGCAAGTACACCGTTCGAGATGTGGCATGGAAGGGTTCCTTCGCTAGCCTATCTCAAGGTCTGGGGTTGTGAGGCTTACATGAGACGTGAAGCTCAAGACAAACTTGAACCCAGAGCCGAGAAGTGTATTTTCATTGGCTACCCAGCTGGTTCTATGGGATATTTGTTTTACAAACCTTCGGAGAACAAGGTGTTTGTTGCTCGAAGGGCGGTCTTCCTTGAAAGGGAGCTGATATCTGCAGAAGCCAGTGGGAGGCAAGTCGATCTAGAAGAAATTCTAGATGACACCAATGATTAACCTGATGTTGGCACTAGTACCGCTTCTGAGGTCGGCGCACCAGAAGAAGTGGAACCTCAACCACTGGTGGATGATAATGAACCGACCAACTACCGGGAAGCCGTAGCGGGCCCTGAGGTTGCTAGGTGGAAGGAGGCAATGGACAGTGAGATGCAATCCATGGCGGATAATCAAGTCTGGGACTTGGTTGATCCAGTACCCGGCCACAAGCCTGTAGGGTGCAAATGGGTCTTCAGGAAGAAGACTAACATGGATGGAAAAGTAGACACCTTCAAAGCCTGACTGGTAGCAAAGGGTTTCACTCAAACTCATGGTGTAGACTATGATGAAACCTTTTCTCCGGTGGCTATGTTGAAGTCTATTATGATACTTATGGCTATCGCTGCATATTACGATTACGAAATATGGAAGATGGATTTCAAGACTGCCTTCCTTAATGGGAAGTTGGCAGAGGAGGTTTACATGGCACAACCTGATGGTTACGTAAGCCACAAATATCCTAATAAAGTCGGCAAGCTTAAGAGGTCCATTTATGGACTTAAGCAAGCATCTCGGAGTTGCAACATTTGCTTTGATGAAAAGGTCAAAGAGTTTGGCTTTTCTAAAAGCAAGGATGAACCTTGTGTGTATGTCAGGGCTACTGGGAGTGCTGTTGTTTTTCTACTCTTGTATGTAGATGACATACTACTCATAGGAAGTGACGTGACTACCATGCAGGAAGTAAAAACCTGGCTTGGGAGTTGCTTCTCTATGAAAGACGTGGGAGAAGCAACATATATTTTGGGGATAAAGATCTATAGAGATAGATCTAAGAGACTCATTGGTTTGAGCCAGAGTATGTACATAGATAAAGTCTTGAAGAGGTTCAAGATGCAAGATTCCAAGAAATGAATTTGCCTATGTTGCATGGTATGGCGTTGAGCAAGTCTCAATGTCCTAGTTCTCAAAAGGAACTAGAGGAAATGAGTCGAGTCTCGTATGCTTCGGCAGTGGGATCAATCATGTATGCTATGCTATGTACTCGGCCTGATGTGTCGTATGCCTTGAGCATGACGAGCCGATATCAGGCTAATCCTGGTCAAAGTCATTGGGTTGCGGTTAAAAACATCCTTAAATATCTTCGGAGAACTAAGGAAATTTTTTTAGTGTTCGGTGGATCGGAGGAGCTGAGAGTTATTGGATATTCTGATGCTAGCTTCCAAACGGACAAGGATGATTGCCGGTCTCAATCGGGATTTGTATGCTTGTTAAATGGTGGAGCAATAAGTTGGAGAAGTTCCAAACAAGATATCGTGGCCGATTCAACCACAGAGTCAGAGTATATTGCTGCAAGCGAGGCTGCTAAGGAAGCCGTCTGGATGAAGAAATTCATTGAAGACCTTGGAGTTGTTCCTAGCATCGCTAACCCGATTGAAATCTTTTGTGACAATGAGGGTGCAGTAGCTCTAGCTAAGGAACCAAGAGCGCATCGACATACGAGACACTTTGCTTGAAAATATCATTTTGTTCGTGATATCATCGAGAATGGTGACATTGTGGTTAGTAGAGTACCAACTGAGGGGAACTTGGCAGATCCACTCACCAAACCTTTGTCGCAAGTTAAGCATGATTCTCATGCTAAGTCTATTGGGATTAGATTTGCTAATGACTTGGTTTAATTATTTTAGTTGTATTTGTTATTGAGAACATTAAAGCAATAATGTATTTCTTATTGTAATGACTATTAAATGGGGATTTAATATACGCATGGTGCGAATACTTTATGAAACATTATTGTGTTCTATCTTTGCATGTTTAATACTTCCATGAATAAACTTGTTTATTCTAAATACTCCACGATCAGTCGTTCTTCATTAGAAGGAAGAAGTGAATTAAGATCGAGGCAAGTGGTTGGTAAAGTTTTCATCTTGGATTGAATACTTGTTTACGCAACACTAGGCTGTACTTAATGGTGATTAAGTAATTGGAGGACCCGTACCTGAGTTTACTTCATGGATATTATCACGAGTAAATCAGGATAATAATATTATTTATCCTTCTACTGGAGATGCACGCGTTGCTTGATTATTAACTTGGACTTGTTTAGATTGCTTTCTAACGCAGTTCGTAACTGGTTGTTATGAGGGAAGTTTTCAGGCAAGAACTTGTTATTATGATAGGATGGTGTAGTCAAAGGTATTCATTCCTCTTTTGAGAGATATCCGTGGGCCCCTCGTTGACTAAGCTGATGAGAAATCAAAATGCATGGCCGTGCTCAAGTTGAATTGATGGTGGATCAATTATGCAACTTGTTTTGTTAGTCATAGTTAGTTTATATCGAGAAACATAATCGTGAATGATTTGGGGTTGATCATGTTCCATGACCTGCGTTCACAACAGATATCGTGAACGAAGGGGTATATAATCACTTATCTATAGGACCTTTCCTATTGGTTAGGTATTTGTTTAGAGAAGACAAACCCTGTGCTGACTTGGGGGCATAAATGCCTTGCTAGAGGCCGCTCTATGTCGGTAACGCCTTTCGTGAGTTTGTCATGTGCAAGTGGGAGTCTGTTGGATTGTACCCACTGACACACGCATGAGTTGGTATCATGGCTGATGAAGCAAGGGCCTATTGGGTCACACGCCAAGTATCGATTCCGGCATCATGGATGGTCTAATGAGAGAGAAAACCTGAAACTGGTTCTGGTGGGCCAAGGCACGCCCGTGACTCTATGAGGTACGGCCGTGCCCTACGGACAGGCACGAGCCCAAGTCGGGCGTGACTTGGGCGTGGCCTCTTGGGCTGGCACACCCGTACCTTATGAGGCACGACCATGCCTCATGCAGTAACAGCCTCTTAACTAGGCTTTCAAAGCTAGTTAAATGGTGTTTATTTGTATTGATCATGTAACAGCCATAAGATTAATTGTTGCACGTTTTTTGAACTCAAATTTGAGTTCTATATAAACCACATTAAGTCTAATGGTTTTGCTTGCTTGAAAGAAATACACTAAGTTGATATAATTTGCATAAACTCTCTCAAACACACAAAGTAGCTCCAAGGCTTTGGTTCTATTGTGTAGACATCTTTGTGGTGTTTAGGTTGGCATACCTAACACTCTAGCAAGTGGGAAAAGATCAAGACTTGGTGTGGACTTCAATAGAGGTGTACACGTTAGTACACGAGGCTTCCAAACTCCAAACTTGCGAATACAAAGAAGAAAGCATCAAGGGTATAACTCTATCTCTTTGTATGTTTAATTTTGTTGCTTAGTCATGTCTAAATTTTGGTCCATTTGGTAGGCGTATTCGTGGTCAATTTTTGAAATTATTTTCTACTCGTTTTGCTTCCGATGCGATTTTAGACCACGAAAACCCAACAAGTACTACCTGAAACAAGGGTTATCTTCAAAGATGTACATGAAAGTAGAAAGCTTAGCAACAGCGAAAGAGATATGGGATGAGATCAAGAGGCAATTACAAGGGACAGAGCAAGGAGAGCATATTAAAAGAACATAATTGGTGAATATGTTCCATGAGTTTATTGGAAAAGAGAATGAACTGTTAATTGAAACCTACAGTCATTTCTGCAAACTACCGAATGAACTTAGGAAAACAAGGTTGAAAGAACAGATTTGGACATGAACTGTGTGTTCCTACGAGCTCTGGGTCCTGAATGGAAAGAGCATGTGTAGTTGTACAAACATATCAATACCAGATATCTTTGAGGATCTTCAACAATACCAGGATGAGGTCTCAAAGTCATCCCCCAGAATGTCTGCTGATCCATTAACTCTAGTAGCTACTGAACCATCACCCTATGAATCCTCCAGAACACTGAAATATAAACAAGTGGCCTTGTCTGACTCAGATTCCGATGAGTCAGATGGTACTGAAATGGAGCAAGTCTTTAAGGCCATGTCATTCATCACACAGGCTTTCAAAAACAGATATTCCAAAACCAATAACCGCCAAAGATACACTTCTAGGTCTTGAAGACTAGATAATTTCAAGGTTGCAGGGAAGCCTAGGTTTGTGAAGGAGGAGAAGAAAGATGAAAGAAAATGCTACAACTCTAGGGGCAATGGTCATTTCATAAAAGACTACACTCAGAAAAAAGAAGAAAGATGCTGAGTATTACAAACAGAAGCTCAGGCTATCAGAACGAAAGAGTGTTGGAAAGGCCATGATGGTTTAAGATCAGTGTAGAAAATGACACAAAATACATTATCAAAGAAAAGGGTGAATTGTGCTCCAAAATAAAAGAACTTGAAGACACACTTATAAAAAGGGGTCAAACTAAACAAACCATTTTCCTCAATAAATCCAAGGAACGAAAATTCTCAAAATGGACCTACGATGGTCTTGGATTTGAAAACCCTAGAATCAGTGAGAAAGTGACAGCCAAACAATTATATGATTTCACCTTTATGAATGATGGCATCACTAAAGACATGGTATTTGTCAGTCAAGAGGAAGAAGTTATTGAAGAAGATTTTAAAAGAAAGTCAAAACTTAAATCTCAAATTCCTTTTGATTATCAGGAATCAAACGAATCTATATCCTCTGAGTCTCAAAAACTGAGTGAGATAGATGATTCTACACTCACATATCCTGATGATCTTAAAAAGTCACAAGTAGTTCTAGAAGCCAGCGTATACATACCTCATATGGTTTTACAAAGGCAACTTGAAACACTTGTAGCCTTTTATTTTCAATCTATCATAATGAACGATTTGGAAAAGAAAATAAATGAATCAGAAAGAATTTTTCCGTGTCACTGTCAAAAGGAAACCTTGACACACACACTTCAACAACTTCTACATCCCAACCAACAAGAAAATATAGCACAGCTGAGAAAGGAAAGATGAAGGTGGAAGAATCCAGTTTCCCACAAAGGATCTCAAGAACAAATCATCAAAATCAAAATACCACCAGAAGGCAACCAAATGCCATCTCAAAATCAAATCTCACACCATCTCACATGAATAAACCACAATCTTAGGTAAAATGTGTCAAAAAGGGTTCAAAACCACTCACAACTAGTCATGTTTCAATTGTTTCAGATGTGAGGAAAGCAGATAACACCTTGAGAAGTTGTTCCAAGAATGAAATCAGAAGAAAGATTACATTTAGATCTTCTAGGCCATGTTTCAATTTTTCCAAGAAGTGTCAACACATTTTCCATTTCGCAAATCAATGTATTTTTTTTTCAAAACAAGAATTGAAAGCTATCAAACGTTTGTGCGTAAGCAATGGTTGTTTACACGGTCATTGCGAATTTAAATGTGAATATGATAGACTTAGAAAAAGTTTTGGAATTCGTTAATGTGAGAATTGGAAACCACAAGGTTCCAACCAGACAAATGCACCATTCATCACTTCCAATAGAACAGTAATCCATCAATGGATTTCCAAGTATGCTTTAAAACAAATGAACTACTGGAATTGTGAAAACAGATTGATAACAATTCTGGAATTGGAAACATACAAGAGAGGAGGGTGCAAAGAGTTCCTAAAAGCATAGAACATCACTGAAACAAAATCAAGGAAAAATCATTCACCATGTGCCAACTCACTCTCAAAAACAACATCCAAACCTACAACCACCAAACAATCATTCACACTTAAGTCCAACGAAAAGTCTCAAGCAACAGTGATTCAAATTTGGAGACAAAAGAAAATGGTTCAACCTCAAAGCTCAAAACAATCTCCAATTTATTTTGAATCTCAAATGATGCGTGAAAAGGGAGAAATTCCACTTCCCATTGAATCAAAAATTGTTCATCATCCATTGTGGATTACAACTTCAAAGTTTACCCCAGAAGAACAAAATAATCTATGGCAAACAAAGAAAATCATTCATTGCATATTCAAAGAAGTTACAAATTCTAGAGAAACTGACACCCAAGGACCCATTTCTACATGGGGACCTAAAACTTCTCTCTTTTCTGTGTGCAGGAACCTAATCTCCTGTACCTGAATTCAGGGTGCACCAAGCACATGACCGGTAACAAGAGTCTTCTTCAGAACATAGTTCCTAAGTACTCCGGGAATGTTCGTTTTAGGAATGACAATGTAGCACCAATTTTGGGGTATGGAGATATTTTCAAAAAGAGTATTAAAATTAAAAAGGTTTCATTTATGGAAGGACTAGGCCACAATTTATTCAGCAACGGCCAGTTCTGTGACAGAGACTTGGAGGTCACATTCAAGAAAAATTCGTGTTCAGTTAAAACAGAAATGGATGATGTACTTCTAGCTGGAACTAGGAAGTCTAATATGTACTCCATTGACCTGAATAACTACAATACCAAGACCTCAGTCTATCATTTAAGCAAGGCCTCATCGGACCTAACTTGGCAATGGCATAGAAAACTGTCTCACCTTAATTTTCATAACATCAACAAGCTAGTTACTTGAGATCTAGTAAGAGGCCTTCCAAAGTTGAAGTTCAACAAAGATCATCTGTGTGCAGATTGTGAGAAGGGAAAGATGAAAAGATCATCTCACAAATCCAAGAAAGTCTCAAGCACCAAAAAGACAATGGAACTTCTGCATATGGACTTATGTGGTCCGATGAGGGTCCAAACACGCAACGGGAAGAATTATATCCTAGTAATTGTTGATGAGTATTCTAGGTATAATTGGTTCAAGTTCTTAAGATCAAAGGATGAAGCAACTCTTGTCATCATCAGCTTCATCAAACAACAGCAGAACAAGTTTTAACACGGTTTTGCATCCATTCGTACTGATAAAGGTACTGAGTTCAAGAACAAAACCTTGTCTGCCTATCTTGACATGGTGGGAATCACACATCAACTTTCTACAACATACACTCCACAACAAAATGGAGTGGTAGAACGACGCAACCGAACTCTGGCTGAGGCTGCTCTTACAATGCTATCATGGTATTGTCTCCCGTCTTCCTATTGGGCTGAAGCAGTCAGCACAGCGTGTTACACACATAATCGTTCCTTCATCCATAAACACTTTAATAAAACTCCATATGAATTGGCAAATGGCATCGTGCCTAATATCAAATATCTTCATATATTTGGTAATAGGTGCTTTGTACTCAATGAAAAAGATAACCTAGGGAAATTTGAGGCTAAGGCTGATGAAGCAATTTTCCTGGGTTACTCACATGAGTCAAAAGCGTTCACAGTTTTAAATAAAAGTACTATATGTGTTATTGAGAGCATAAACGTTACATTCGACGACATGTTGGATGTTAATCATTTTCAAAATCAAAAGTAAGTTGCTTCTGGACAAGTTAGTTCGGGACGAGTTCTTCAAAGAAAAGAAACAAATACAAATCCATGTTCATCAGAACATAATTTAGATTTCCTACTTGATTTCTTTCAATCTTAATCTAATGTTCCTAATGCTGGTGACAGGAATGATGCAATATCTCCTACTACTACTGCAACGGAGATTGACAATTCGTCCTCATATCCAACCGTGGATTCTCCGTCTATATCAGATGTTAGTCCAGCAGTAGTACCTCATGAGCCGGTTTATGAGAGTACTCCAATCTATGATTCAGAACCAACAGTCAATGAGGAAGATACTGAACTTGCTAACAGATTAGATGAATTTTTTCCTCAAATTCATAACCCCCGTGGAATAAGATGGACACAATCCCATCCAGAATCTTAGAGTATAGGAAACATTCAAGAGGGGGTAAGGACTCATTTTGCAACGGCAGATGAGTTCCTTCACTCAAGTTTCATGAGTATGATAGAACCCACCAAGGTCTCCGATGCACTACAAGATGCTGATTGAGTCATTGCTATGCAAGAAGAACTCAATCAATTTGAAAGACTCAAAGTTTGGAGATTGGTACCACTTCCAGAATATAAATCAGTAGTGGGTACCAAGTGGATTTTTAAGAACAAATGGGATTTCGATGGAACAGTGGTAAGAAACAAAGCTAGGCTGGTTGCTAAAGGGTACAACCAACAGGAGGGAATAGATTATGATGAAATTTTTGCTCCTGTAGCTAGGATAGAAGCCATTCGACTCTTCTTAGCCTATGATGCTCATAAAGGCTTTAAGGTTTTCCAGATGGACGTAAAGATAGCCTTTCTCAATGGTATACTCAAAGAGGAAGTGTATGTATCTCAACCAGAAGGATTTGTCAATCCCAAACTCCCACATCATGTGTATATTCTAGACAAAGCCTTATATGGACTGAAACAAACCCTGAGAGCTTGGTATGATGTCCTGTCTAAATATCTGCTGAGTGAGGGATACAACAAAGGAAAAACCAACAACACTTTATTCACAAAAGCCAAAGGAAAAGATTTAATCTTAGTACAGATTTATGTGGATGACATCATCTTTGGTTCTACAAACCCTAAGTACAGTGATGAGTTTGCACTAACAATGCAAAACCGTTTTCAAATATGTATGATGGGAGAGATGAATTTCTTTGTTGGATTACAGGTGAAACAACTGAGTCAGGGCATTTTCATAAGTCAATCCAAGTACATTAAAGACTTGTTGAGGAAATATGACATGCTCAGTTATTCCTCACTATCCACCCCTATGTCTTCACAAAACAAGAATGTCTACTGATCTTAAGGGAATCACATATGTTGGCAGTGAAACGAATTTTCAAATATCTCAAGGGTACACCTGATCTAGGTCTATGATATCCAAGGGATTCCAGCTTACAACTTTATGCCTATTCAGATGCAGACTATGCTGGTTGCATGCTTGACAGAAAAAGCACCTCTGGCAGTGCACACTTTTTGGGAGAAAGGTTAGTGTTCTGGGCTTTTAAGAAACAAAACTATGTATCCACTTCAACTGCTGAGGCTGAATATGTTGCTGCTGCAATGTGCTGCTCTCAGAGTTTGTGGGTAAGGACACAACTCTCTGACTTTGGTCTACACTACGAGAAGATCCCACTATTGTGTGATTCACAATCTGCCATAGCTATCTCATGCAATCCAGTTCACCACTCCAAGACCAAACACATTGACATACACTATAATTTCATTTAAGATAATGTGGAAAAAGGTCTTATAGAGCTTTAATATGTTAAGACTGATGATCAACTGGCTGATTTGTTTACTAAACCGTTAGACGATACTCGTTTTAATGAGTTAGTATCCAAACTGGGCATGTTGAACTATAAGGTCTAACTAACAGTCATTTGTTTTGAGTGGGTATTTCACTATGTTTGTTTATTGTGCAGATAAAATAGTGCATAATCTGAGGGGGAGTGTCAATCATGCGTACAAGCTATGCATGCTCGTAGGGGAAAAAAATATATAAATCATTCTCAAAATAGAGAAAATACCCAAAACATTTACAAAATTGTTGAAAATATCAAAAATATGTGTTTTTAAATGTTTAAACTCTAAAAATCCAAAAATTTTTGAATTTTTGTTCTAATAGAAAAGAACAAAAAGATTTTGTCAAAATATTGCAATACACTTCGAATTCGTAATCATGGTCTTCGAATTCAAAATGGCTAATAAAATTAAAGGACTTCGAACAAGTTCTTTAAACATGTGTGGACTTCGCATTCGAAAGTGCACAAAGGCAAGGAGGCTTCGAACGCCCTTCCTTCTTTCGTAGTCGAAGTCAATGGACTTCGAACACGGAATCCTTTGTTTCCTTTAGACTTCGAGCGCATTTACAACTTCGAACTCGAAGTTAGTTCACTTCGCATACTAAATAGTGAATTCTTAATACACTTCAAGCACCTATGAATAGTATCTTTCCGGAGTCGAAGCAAACACACTTCGAATTTGAGGCCCTCACATTTCGAATTCGAAGCCTTTAGACTTCGAAGCGTGTTTGTGCCTTTGTATTTATGCACACTTCAAGCACGTCTAGGATAATTTTATAACCGTTGCACCTTTTTTACTATAAAAGGGACTTCGAAGAACGTTAGTTAATCACGTTTTTAAAAAGAATGGGAAATTTCAAAATCTGCGGTTACTCATTGTCAAACATTTGCCCAAAATTTTTGCCAAAAATTTCATCAGGTATGTTAAAGTTGCTTACTTACTCAAGGTATACATCATATAAGCAACAAATCATGTTTGAATCATGTTTAATAGTCAAAAATACACATTTTCCTGGGCAACTCGGAAGCCACTTTCGAGAACTTCAAATCACTTGTTCGACTATCAAATGTTGTTGTTAATGTTCAACTAATTTGCGATGGACCTTAGAGACACTTGGATTATGTTTTTATCGAATAAAATCTTGAAAAAATTGAAAAGTGTTCTTCGTGTTCTTCGAGTGGATGAAGATTGGGGTTTAATTCCATTTTTTGCCCAAATCTTCATGTTATGGACCGATTGGGAAAAATTTCAATGTTACCAAATTGTTTAGATACATGTATTCATTGTAAAACATGCATCAAAACACATTTATGTTCACTAAAAATACCACTTTGTCCATGGAGGTTTTTGGGAGATACACTTTTTCAATAAGTGGTTGACTATTTTCCTAAGTTTGACCCAGAGTCAACCTTTTGAAGTCAAAATGAGTCCAAATTCTTCATACTTGAATGATTGACTTTGAAAGTCAATGCATCTCAATGGCTTTTCATATATCAGAACACTTGTCTGACCTGGTTGTTGTTCTTACAGGTTAAATAGCTATGGAAGGTGAAACTGTCTCATTTCGTTCTTCTATAGCTAGCGAAAGCCATAACCCAGACGACCAACTCCTTACTTCTGACCAATTTATGTCTGTTGTCACTCATGACAACAATCACTTTGTTAACCTCGACAACTTTCGCAATCCCAGCTTCCCAATCATCACATAATTCCTCCGCATCCAATTACTTAACCATGCACTTACATACAACCCATCCACCTCTGGGACTCATGTCCCTAAACTATATGTTCAGCAGATCTGCACACCGCTCGTACACATACAAATCCCAACTCTGGTCATGTCTCTATTCGTGGTGATGTCGACCACTTTACCCTAAACATTACTGCCAGCCGTCTGAGGGAAATCCTCCGGCTTCGTACTGCTAAAAGCAGGCCACAATTCATTGACTTCCAGGAAATGCCTGATGAATCCACTGCCTTACAAGTCATCAGGGCCATGGGATATGTTGGGGATCTACAAATGTGATCCCACTTCAAAAGAGCTAATCTTCACCCACTTTACTATACATTCATAACCATTCTCCAACGTTGCCTGACTCCAAAACAAACCGGATATGAGTATCCAAATTCAAAACAAATCAAACTACTGTACGCTGCTGCAAATCATTTGCACATTGACTATGCCGCACTTATTTTTCTTGATATTATGCTGTCAGTGGAGGGAAAATTTTTAGACCTCAAACACACAAAGGGCATATTTCTGCTATATCAGAGGTTCTTACCAATGATGGTCCAATTCGTAATGTACAGAAATGAGGAAATTCCAACGAGGCCAAATCATGCTGCAATAAGGCCTAAACAGTTTTTGTATGTCAAAGCTCTGACTGTAGAACATCCAGTATAACCTCAACCTTTCCATATCTCCCTGTTCGATCTGTGTGCACAAAATGAAATTGTGAGATTATATAGGGAGAGTGTCGAATTAGGCCCTATGGCTCAACCAGAGCCAGTTTTACCTACCCAAGGGCCAATAGAACCCCGTGAGGAGGTAGCTAATAGGCCTCAGCCTTCTGTGGGAGAAGCTGAGTGGGAAGAGATGAGAGGAAAAAGTACTGAGAGGGGTGGTGAAGGGGATGATGAGGGTGAAACACCTAGTGAGGGCGGGGCGGAGTATAACCCAGCACAGATTCAAGTAATGATTGATACATTTTCCAATGTTCTCCCCGTACCCGAGCAACAACCGGAGTCTTCATCACATGATTTTCATGCTGGTTCAGTGGTACCTGACTTTGAAACAGACACAATTGCCCTGACCACATACACCCCTGGTGCAGCACCACTGGTCTCTTACAATACTGAGCAACAAAGAGCCAAAATCCCAATGGTGACTGAAGAAGAGGATTTGAGCTTTTCTGATCTATTTCCTGATCTACCCGAGGCCTTTAATGATGAAACTGAGTTTATGTATGGCTACCAACCGGGTCCTCTTGATACTGCAAGTGAAATCCAAGACTTTGGTGCAAATCTAGACATGTAAGATGAATATGAGAGTGAAAAGGAAGAAGATAGAGAGTGTGAGGTGAGAAAAGGAAAGGAGAGTTATGAGGGTCCCCTAAGCCAACAAAGCTGGGAAGCCACATATGCTACTAGAGCTGACGTACTTAGCTCTGGTATTGAAACAGTCACTGTCATCCCAACAGTGCACATTAACCCCACCAGCCACTCGGGCATCTCTCAACACGTGCTCGTTTCACCTCATGGAGATTTCGCACATACTCTATCAGCCTCTCATTCGGAGATGGCTGGTATTGAAAAAAGAGGTCTGCCTTTCCCGACCTTGACCATTCCTTCTGAGCACATTGATATACCGCAGATTTCTTTGTTTCTTTCTAAACACAAGGATACACTTGCACAGATAACAACGATGTTTATAAGACAGACGTACAGAACACCTGTAGGTGGCGCCACTGAAGGTGTCATTCGGGGATCAGGTGGAAATCTCATCAGAGCATACACAACTAAAGCTCTGCATGTGAGTAGTTCTGCCACTGTGGCAGAATCTACAACGGGTACTCTTAGTGAGTCCCAGTATGTTACCCAGGAACAATTGTAGGAGGCCCTCAACCCTATCACTGAAAGCTTAACCAAAATCAAGCAAACCCTTGCTTCGCTAAAACAAAAGGTTGATGATGGCTCAGGCTTATCTGTTGATACTCTTAAATCCCTGCTCTATGTAAAATTGTTGGAGAAAGCCCCTGACCGTGAACAAAACTTTGGTATACTTTAAACCCTTCAACGTGAACAAACCTATAAGGGAAGTAACCTAGAGGAGTTCAAAGAACACATAAAAAACTCCATGGATGATCTAGGCAAGATGGTATTTCAAAAGTTAGATTCTGTGGAAAATCGTATGACAATTCTTGAATCAACTTGTAAAACCCAGGCTGCAGAGTCAAAGCGCCGGCGTGACGATGATGATCCCGATCATGATCGTCAAGAGGGGGAGAAGAGAGCACGCATTTTGACCTTCACTCCTTTAACAGAAAGACTAGCAGTAGCAATGGGGATTGAGGCAGAATCAGTACAACAAAAACAACAACAACAACAACAACAACAACAACAACAACAACAACAACCACAACAACAACAACAACCACAACATGAACTTGAAGCTGAACCTGACAACCCTACATTTGAATTTGAGATCGAAACCCCAGACCAAGGAGAAAGGGTTGAGTCAGACGAGTTATTGAAGCAAATTGATGAGTTCTCTTTTGGTAAACTGCCAGAAAGAAATGAAGAAGTCCAAATCGTGGATAGATTTGAGGACATGCCTATGCTAGAACTTAAAAAGTCTACTTCTCCAACGGTTGCAAAGCCTGTGAAGGAGCGTGTGACTAAAAAGCAAATGGAGGAGGCATTAAGGAAATTGAATATCACAGATGAGGAAGTACACCAACTCTTTCTCCTAAACCAAAGAAATTCCAGGTGTCAGCTGCCGACATCCTGAGGAAAAATACACAAGCCGAGCAGGCTCAACAGTTACAAGAAACATCAAAATGGCCAGTCCCTCCCAATGTCCAACCAGCTCCTCCCGTCCTAACATCTTCAGACCCAGGCCTAGACAAACACAACATGTTCATCAGAGATGGAATGAAAAGCCCACTTTGGGGTAAGTATGGGGTGAATGCTACTTATCTCGAGGATCGTATTCCTACCATTTTTTCTACACAAATCAAAGACAATATTCCTCCTGAACTAAGGGGTCTTGATGAGGTACAAAGGAGACGATATAACCATATCTTCAATGAAAATAAAACACCGAGAGAGCAGATTGTGTCAGAGTATCCTATCAGCAAAGTACTACGATATGGAACTTGGCGATCTAGAGCTTGACGATCCAGAACTTAACGATCAAAAGAGAAAAGGTTAGTGATTGAATTGTTGATGATTCCAAGGCTTAGCGGTTCCAATGCTTTGTGATTGCTAAAACTTAGCAATCACTAGCACTTGACGATTGGTTACTCAATCAACAAGGATGAGAATCAAACCACGATGGTGATTATAGGATGACGATTCAACCTTTAGAAGAATTTAAGCGATTTCATAACACACTATCTACCAAATAGTCAATTCTAACCCTGAAATAAACCCAATGTCATTTTCGATTAAATGACACATATTGAAGATGAATTCTCCTGAACAGACCACGAAAAATATTACCTAGAAAGTCAATAACCACACGAATCAATCAATTTAAACACCTTTTAATCCACTACTATGATCTTGTACCAATTGTAGTATCCCAATAAAGTATCAAGCAAAAGCAAACGAAGATTTAATCAAGAATCAAGAATTATAGTTACATAATAAGAATTCCAAACATGAAGAACATAGAAAATTCCAATGACGCCTCAAAAACTTTGATTAAACTTCATTAGGATTTACATGTTGATGACTTATGTACTTAAGTCATATGTACACAATCTACCCTAGTCTTATTAGTTACATAATAAGTCCTAGAACTTCTATTCTAACTAACAAGTAAAATATGAATTTGAACACAATTCAGGATTTAAAATGATGTCGAAAAAAAAAAGATGCAACTCAGAAAATAACAACAGATATTATGAAAGGAATGGGACATCAAAGTTAGATGATAATGAAGCGGATGGGGGAATGCAAGTGCAATAACATCAATTGATGAAACTTGTAGTAGCGACGAGTACACTATTCAAGGTAACAATACAAACATCAACATAACTTCTATTTTTTTTTTCAACAATGAGTAAGTGTAAATATATATAAACCATGCCAACATAAATAACTGTAGTCATTTGATAAAAAAACCCAGACGAGGTTCCGTAATCGGAACTTCACGTCGCAAGTATATTTCAATGATTAAGTACAAACGTTATTTTGTAAAGTGCTTGAATAATTCTTAAGTAATTAATTACAGATATTATATTTAATAAAATGTTCGTTTAATAAGCAGCAGAAGCGTTTAATAGAAGATGAGCCGTCTTCACACTGCTGGAGCTTTCCCACGATCAGGTCCTAAAAGGAAAGAATCAACAACGGTAAGCATAAAGCTTAGCGAGCACTCTAACTTACACAAGACACTACGTATGTACATGCCATAAATCATAACACAATCCATGATCACATATCATTACACATACTACCAATGCAATGCACTGACGACGATTTCACACTTTGGGTCACAGTTGACTATCCAAGCTGTACCAAGGATTTCACACTTTGTCTTATTGTGCCCGAGTTACGTTTTCACCACAATATAACGTAACCCTTCACTTCATATATAAGCATAACATTTACATTTTCACATATACATTTCACACTAATATTATGTATAAGTTAGAATAACTCACCTGATCCGCAGCACAATCAAAAGCAGCAGATTTCCCAAGTTGAATAACTAACACGTCCAAACGCAAGTTCCTACAATTATATATTAATAAATTAATTTAAGGCTTGGTTCATTAATGCCCTTCATACCAAACTCTAAACCTCGACGACTCTCAACCGTCCTCACACACTTCAAATGGTTCGGGACTTGGGCCAAACTTAAACCCAAGCCAAGCCTCCTCACAGGTCGGAGCAGGGCCCTTTTTGAGCCGAAGCCTAAGTCGGACCTATCCCCCTTAATTACTAGGAATACATAAGTCGGAACCAGTAGTCCCAAGTCGGATGGGTCTAAGCACACAAAAGTCGGACGACACCTAGTATGTATGTCGCATCGGTAAAATACTCCAAGTCGGACCTAAAGTCCAATACAAGTCGGATGAAACATATAAGTCGAATTACATGTTAATTGCTACAAGTCAGACCAAAATCACTTGTACACGAGTTGGATCTCGTCTGCACGTACCATAATAATGAAGGCAAGTCGGACAAGACCTCCTCACCACTTAAGTCACACCATGCGACCTCCCTAGGTCCTACTTTCCTTCCTTGGTCGGACGTAACCCGAAGAACACTGTCGCCATGCTAGAAAAATCAAACTTCATGAAACTTAATCAATTACTTTATTCTCTTTGCTAAAACATATCTCCATTCATGAAAACCATTCCTTATCATCATTTTTTAAATTAAACAAGATTTAGTCTTTCAAAAATAAGTTCTAAACTCACGGCTCCTACACAAAACCCACACTCAACTACTGACTTCGAAAACCACTCCAAATCAAGCTTGAATTTGCATAAAACTGTGTCTAGATGATTGTAGGGTGATATTGATTATACCTTGTGGTTTTTGTATGGATTCCCTGAAGATGTAAGATGAAAATGCGAAGGTTCCACCTCCCGCTCTTGTTCTTCTTCTTCTCTACTCAAGAACATACATAATTCTCTCTTTTCTCTTTTATAATGCAACAGTGAAATGAACAAGGCTAAGCCCTAATTTCTTTAATATACTTACATTTAACAAGGCCTAAGTCCATTCCCTTTTAACCATTCTAGCCCATAAAAATAACAACAATCAAGCCCAAACGTAAATCTTATAATTTATAACCTTGCATCAGTAATAAATATTCTTTTTATTTATTTTCGGAAATTAGGTATTATATACAAATTTAATGCTTATAAATTAAAATAAAAATTACCTGAGAATTGAATCTCCCAAAACAAACTAACTTTCTAAAATTTAGGATTATAAAACCAGAATGAGAAGCCTATACAACGCACTTATATCAACTAAAAATGAGTTCGCTGAGCTCATGTGGAAGGCAGAGCTCAATCATCAAGATAATAAGGAAATGAACATGTTCTTGAATGAATTGAGATGATATGTTGACAGAATTACACCTCAAGGAGTTCATTATCGTGCGTAGAAATGGGGAGATGGAAGAGCTTATTGAAGAAATCAAAGAAGATGTCATTAATGAAACTACAAGTGAATTCCTGAATAAGAAATAGAAAGGGAATGAAAATGCAAACAAAGAACAATTGATGAAGATTTCTGCATAAAATAAGGTAAAAAGTACAAAAGAGAAGCAGAATCCCCGATATCTACAAAAGTACGTGAAAGCACACAATGTCTAGAAATGGTGAACAACAGAACAAACCGAGTTGACCAAAAATAAGAATATCCACTACAAAGAAAGCCTGGGAAAATGACAAAAATTGTGCCCCACACTTAGCTACGGTTTACAACAAACAGAACTGGAAGATGCGGAAAAGGAAGGTGAGGAAGTAACGATTGATATTAATAAAATTGACAATGTAATTAAGTCATTACTCTTCCTAAATACAAATACGAGTGATGTCTCTAGCCAAAATGAATCAACCGTGAAATAAAAAAACAACGGGAAAATTGAGACTTTCGAAATGGATAAAAGGATAGAATTAAGGGATAATTTGGCAACGGTGTCACAAATTTTGAAAAAAAAAATTCAAAAAAGGAAGGAAAAGGTGTGTTTAAAGACAGCTGAGTGGCAAGAGATAAATTCATCGGAGAATGAGGGGGAGAATATGTTTGAAAAGGGGAATAAAGGATATATGAGAAAAAAAAGGGTGAGACCGAAGCTCCCATGAAATCTCCATGCAAAAATAGGATGATAAACATTTACAAAAATAACTCCATGTAAGATTGCTTAGCCTCGTGGTTGTTTTCAGGCACAGAGAGTAAGAGGTAGAGTATTACAACCACTTTAACTAATGTAATACCTGAGCGGTGCTCGGGTGCATTGTTTTACATCAAATATTTATACAAAAATATGTAGCGTTGTTTTATTTCCATTAACAATAAATATTAAAATTAAGAGTAGATACTATAAAAAAGAATCATTAGATTGAACTTCTCATCATTTGGCAACAAGATCGATCATCATAAATTTACTTTTTGAATAACTAAATCAACACATAATGATATATACTTTGCAATTCAATAAAAATAAAATAATAATATATACATTGTTTATTTAGCTGTTTTCTCATAATCTGCTTGACTTTCCTTTTTTTTCTACATCTTTAGCAAGAGTTCTGTCACCTAAAGGGTTACTTGATTTCTCTAATGTAGATGAGGATCTGACAATATAAAAAAAGTTACAAGAATGTTAGATACTATAGAATTTCAAGCTAAAAACTAAACACTAACAATAAAAGGAAATACCCACCAAATGGTTTACACAATCTAACATTGCTTTCATTATCAATATATGCACAAAATGCAGGATCAATATACAATACTTCAAGAATTTGACCATATGATGTCCGGCAAAGAAAAGGAAAAAAGAAGCTGTCTCTCTAATTGTATGATGTAAGTGGACCTCCATTACTTGACTTATAAGCAACAAAAGACGAAAGCACAAAATAAAGAATTGAAGAGAACAACATCCTAGTTTGTGCTATACATGCTATGAGGTGTTTTGAAGCTAGTTTAAATTATTGCCCCAAAGTATGCGTATTGGCTAAAAGCAATCATGATTATGATATTATGATCATGCAATGTCAAAGTAATCAAGATCTGCAAACTTGGTAAAACATAAGTTTGTTGAAATCAAGGATCAGAAATCTAAATTGTTAGATACAATTCACACTCACTCTATACCTCTCACCTATTATGCCTTATGACTGTAACCATATGATCAATTTTACACCTACAAAAATTGGTAAAACATCAATGTAAAAAATGAAGAACTTGAGTATTGAAGCCAACATACAAGATACCGGAAATGTGTGGATCAACCTTCCGGTTCTTCTTTACATGGGTGATATTTATTTTTTTGAACGGCAAAAGAATTATTATTAGATTTAATGAAGTCTCAAAGATTGAGACGTAGAGTACAATTTTAATTTTACAACATGAGTGATACTCTTTGAACTATTCCCATAAAACCAATTCCAAAACATTAAGGCTTAGACTACAGGTCTACTCCGTTATAAAGTGACTCAATTCTACGAAAATATGGATAAAATTAGAAACGAAAATAAGTTTAAGGTGTATGTATAAAGGATACAACTATCGTATTAACAAATTGAGCTTAAGACCATATAGATTATATGTCAATCAAGTCAGATCATTAATATAATTTAAATTTTAGTCGACAAACCAAGAAATATCAAATGAATGTGAGTACCAAATTCTATTCAAGAATGTCCCATGAAAGGCATTCCCTAACGAACATTTAGAATCAGACATTATAGTTTGGTATTTTTGTTGAGATGGAGGGATCGAGTATTACATCCGAATGACTGAACCTTAGATATGCATACATGCACAGGCAAACCAACTTTTATAGCATGTTCAAATTATTAAAGATATCATACCACAAATAACACAAACAAAATTTTGACATCCTTCACGCAGTTCTAAAGAATTCTACACTTGACTGAAATTATGATTTTTAAGTAACTACAATGCAATACTATATTCACATATATACAATTATTCCAACCAAAAGAACCAACCCAATAAAAGCAATATCTCTTAAAACAACATTCAAGAACCTAAAGATCAGTTCGTTTGAATTGAGTATTAATAATTCGAAATCACAAACTTGGGGAAATTTGGAGATTTTGCATGTGAATTGAGTACCAATAGAATAAGAAAATAGAGTAAAAGATCTCCACAAGATATAACCCGCTCTTGTATACGTATGCTTACAAACAATCAAAATCAAATAAGAGTCGGTTTTTCAACCAATGATAACAAACAAAGTAACAAAATGGTATGTTATCATTGAAGGTACTATAGATCCGTTCCAAAAAAAAAGCAACTTAGATACATAATATTTTGAGTTGTAATTAACATGTAATTTCATAGCAAAATAAAATACCCGGAAAAGACCAGCATTTTCAACCATTAATTTCTCACAATCATCTACATTAAGTAAAACAACAGTACTTGAACTGACATAATCAAAACATATATAAACTTTATGTTTAGGGGGAGGGTATTGAATAATCCTAGTTATATGTACATAATGGTGCCCGGACATACTAATTATACAATAAGCCTAGTTTTCTAAGAATAAGAAAACTAGAAACAAACTTTATTCATAAGATATTAATGAATACAACAAGTTCTAACATTATCCCTCTTTATGTTTATTTTATAGATAAAGCATATAAAGAAAACAAAATCTATTTTCTCTTTCTCTTTTTCTTTCTCTTTTTAATGAGCTCTACAAAATGTATGAACATGTTCTTTCTTATCTTCAATCTCCATTAAAATTCTCTAAGTCCTTTTCACAACGTTAGTCATTCTTGAATACCAACAATTGCTTTCATCATCAGGTAGCGAAAGTCGGAATCCATTTGATAATCAATCGCATCTAGTTTATCTAGACTAATGCAATCATTAAGTTCATGTAGAATTTTCATGAGCATTCCATCACAATATTTTTCAATTTCTCTAACACGCATGAAACAAACTTATCCCCTTCCATGAGTAAATTCCCGCAACAAACTTATCCCCCAATATTTTTCTATCTATGTATTTTTAATTAATTTATGTACTTTATTATTACTATTATAATTATTTTTTTTTCTATTTATGTATTTTTTTAATAATTTATGTACTTCATTATTACTATTATAATTTTTTTTTGCTGGAGACTTTTTGAAATGTGTCTCTTTACTATTGAGTCACGAAATAACCGTAAGGACCAAAGTTTTAAAATATTATCAATAAAAATAATAAAGATTTGTTAATTGGTTTGTTGTAAGGATATTATTAGTAATTGTTTGTAATAAAAGGAGACTTCAACGGCTAAAACGGATAAAAGAAAGATTTATGGGATTTTTAATGACAAAAAATAAAACTAGTGGGATTAAGGAGTGAATTATGGGCAATCCCTATCATCGTTGAATTGATTGACAGTTTAGAAGTGTATGTGTGTGCGTTTTGTCTGCTCTTAGCCGAAGAATAATGTAACACCCGCAAACCTGGGCTAGCAGATTAGCGGGTTTACGGTATGTGTTTGTTGTCATTTGATTGTTTTAATTTAATTAGGTGATTATCTAAGTGAATTAGTTTAATTAGTTAACTAATTGAAATTTGAATAAAGTATGTATGTATGTATGTATGCATGCATGACTAGTAGGGTTTACATGTGGGGGTGTATGTGGGATTTAGATGCCACCTATTTTGCATGTACTTTGTGTGTATGTGTTGGACTCATATGCCCATTATTTTACAAACAAGAAAAGTGTGAGTATGTGTGTGTGCTCTCTTTTCTAAAGAAAACCGAAAGAAGAAAGGAAGAAGAAAAGAATCGGGATTCATATTGTGTTATTAAATCTAGATCGAAAAGGTTGGTGTTTATGAATTTACATATTATAATCCTTCTTAATATGTTATCTGATGCAAATATGATTTATGATTAGTTTTGAAGGTTGCATGCTAAGAGTATTACAATCGGTTTTTGAAAGAATAGGATTTTGATAGTTTTTTATGTACATATGATTCATATGGTTAAATTGCATGAGAATGTATTAGAAATGTTTAATGTATATTTCTGGAATGATGGTTATGGATCTATATGAAAACTGGGTTTGGATTATTATATGTTGAAGTTATCGGATTTGATATTTATGAAGCTCTCGGATTGTGGAAGTTAGGAAAACCGATTGTGACTAAAACCGATTCTTAAGAAATCCGAAAGTGGAAATCCGAATCCTTAAATCTGGAAGTTTTGAATACCGATACTTGGTTTATGACAACCCCAAATCCGAATACTATGATTGGATATGAAATCCTAAACTTGGAAAATGTCTAAGTTAGAATCTGATACATGAAATCCGATACTCTTGAATCCGGGACTTTGAAACCGAGTGCTTGAAATCTGAATAAGGTGAATCCGACAGATATGGAATCCATCGGATTCCCAAATCCGACACTGGTGAAATCCGACACTTGAGTTGCGGATTTTGAGAAATCCGAGTGTAAATCCGATATTTTGTGTTTGGATTTGTATTGTTTATTGATTGTTGATATTATGAATGAATTATAAATATATGTCAGATATATTTATAAGATTTGAGACTGATTGGTTATCATTTTATTTCAGGCAATCCAAAGGCTCAGTAATATAAGAATTCTGAGTACTTCATCTGAACATTGAAAGGTGAGTGGATGTTGGATGCGAATGGTAAAGATTGTGTTTAACATTACTGATGTAAGGCATGATTGTATGTGATGGTTTGTTATTGGAACTGTTGATCGTGAATATTTTATTGATGTCTGTTGCATGACTATTTGTTCGATACGCACTCTTAGTATGATTTTGAGTTGCGTTTGAGAAGTCAGCTATACGTGGAATTGGGCTGGGCTCGTTTACTGGTTGGTGGAACAGTGGTATCCTTACTGTTGCATATGTTGCTTCAGAGTGGGATTTCACTATGCCAATTCAGTAGAGGGCTATCGGTAAACCTTTGCTTTGGCCGGCATTGGTTGTAGGTTCTGCGCCGAACCGCCGGTCTTCTTAGAGTTGTGATTACATGTTTAGTATTGACTTGATGTTTGCTTTTGGGTTTAGCCTCTACTCACTTAGCTTTGTGCTAATTCCCCACAGTTGTTGCTTTTTGCAGGTTTGTGTTTGTGAGTGCTCGTGGAAGGAAAAGTTGACTTGACTCTGATGACTAGATTTAAAATGAAACGAGCCAGTTTATTTTGTAACACAGAATTATGTTTGTTGGATTTTGAGAACATATATTTTGTTTATAAATGATTGTAAATGTTTGTGAATGAAAAGTATGTTTATTTAATTAAGCTTACGCAACGCAATTTAAAAAAAAATGGCTTAGATTTTACGGTGTTACAAATAACAAGAAGAAAGAGTCAGAAATTGAGAGGTGATCTTTGTGAGGAATCATTCAAGTAAGTAATCTACTTCTCTAGTAGTGATTCATAGTCTGATTTTTGGGTTCTTGGTGGTGAATATCAGGGAACCCATTAGGGTTCGATAGTTTTTGCAACAAGTCTCAAGTCAATAGGATAAATGTGGTTAAAATCTTAAGTTGTTGTTTAGGGTTTGGTCCTTAATGATTTATGAGAACAATGGTACTTGAATCATGTTTTTTGGTGAAGATTTGCTAACCTTAGTGTTCGATCGGTGATGTTCTCTTTGACTGCCTCTTTGCACATCTTTGCACAGGATTGCCTTGAGCGTAGACTGTCTTGTGCTCAGAAAGCCTTGTGCGTAGACTCTTTCCACGTATAGAGTGATGTGCAGACTGTTGTGTAGTGTCCTGAGCAGTCTTCTATGCAGCCTTTTGTAATCTGTTATACGTTATTCAAATCGTAGTCAACTTAGTATCGTTATCTGTTTTAGGTTGTTTAGTAATCTCGCGTTTACTCGGATTCTGGATTTTCACTTTGAGGATCTCAGCAGAGTTCAGTAGTTTTTAAATGTGAGTACAATGAAAAACCCATTTTCGAAAGATTTTACTAAGTTTAACTTAATAGATTACAAGATGCTATCTAATGAATATGTTGGAATTCATGGGGCATCAAACACACAATGGAAGCAAGAGAAAAACACACAAAACAAGCCCAATGAATTCCAATAGTGATAGGATCTTTGCAAACAAGACATACAACCAAGAAAATAAACAAGAAGAGAAGAAAAGTATACCCTTTGTTGCTCCAAAAACGACTGGTCCAAATGGTTAGGATGAAAGCTTGAAACAAGTGGCTTCAAACACCTTTGAAAGTCCACACCAAGCTAGACTTCAACCCCTTTGTACTAGCAAACCAAAGAGAACACCAACACTTGATGTAGAAATCTGGAACAGCCCTTGGATCAAAAGTGCACAGCAATTAGGAGCCTCACTTCTCTCTATTATGAGCTCACAAAGTGTTCTTAATGCACAAAATTGGCCAAGAGTAGAAGAATGGTGAATGGAGTGGCTTATATAGAGCTAAAATTCCCCTTGAACTCCCCACGGTCGGACTAAGAGTCAACTTATGATTGGACCAACAAGTTGGTCCAATGAAAACACAAGTGTCACTTGAACTTCTTCCTTCACGACTTCCTCACGGGCTCTCCCGGGATGTGAACACCAAGTGCGCCACGACGGCCACTGGTCCTCCACAAGCCGTGCCGCCCGGGTAGGAATCGTGGGGGAAGCACGCTTCATGACCCGTGGAGCATCCTTCGCGGTCGTGAAGCCTAGGTCAGATTGAATTTGACCTTTTTGACCCATTCCCCTTATAGCAGGCCGTCGGGATTGAAACTCGGTGTGTGACCCGATAGGCCCCGCACTTCATCGACAGTGATACCGGCCTACGTGTGTTAGTGGGCAGATTTCAACAAACTTCCACTTGCACATGACACACCATATCTATGGGCACCACAAACAGAGAGCAGCCTCTAGCAAGGCATCTCTGTCCCTAACTAAACACGGGACATGTAATCCCTGACAAGTACCAAATCACAACCTAAAAGGTTTGAGATGGTCCTATAAGTGATCAATCATCCTATTGTTCGTGATATCCAAGTGAACAAGATACATGGTATAAAGTCATTCTCCGATCATTCACGATTATGTTTCTCGATCAAGATTGGTGGTGACCAAAATATACAAGTTGCAACTGATCAACCATCATTGCAAGCTTGAGCATTACCATGCATTTTGGTGTCAACGCCAAACCATCAAGGGGCCAGGAATATCTCTCTAAACAAAGGAAGAAATTCCTTTGACTATATTGCCACATTACAGTAGCAATACTTTGCCCAAAAGCCTCCTTTATAATAGTCAGTTACGGGCTACGTTTGAAAGCAACCAAAACAAGGCAAACCAATGTAGTGGAAACACATGCATCTCCGGTCTAAGGATAAAATGATATTATCATCCTGATTTACTCTTGACATGTACCATGAAATAAAGTCAGGTGTGGGTCGTCCAATCACTTGAAACTCTTTTCAAGTATAGGCGAAATATTGCGTCCCTTGTATTCAATCTCCATTGAACACTATGACCAATCATTTCCCTCGATCTTTGTTCACACTTCCTTCCAATGAAGAATGAACAATCGTGGACTATTTAGAATGCAAAACATTCAAGAAAGAGATAAAACATGCAAAGTTGGAACACAATAATAATTAAAGAAAGTATTCGCTACACGCGTATCATTAAATCTCCACTTAATAATCAATACAATCATAAATACAATATTGCTCAATGTTCCTAATTACATAGCAAATATATCAAATACAATAACCAATTATATCAACTCAAACCAAGTAACTAGCAAATCTAATCCCAATAGCACGCATGTGGGCATTGTGCTTAGCTTGTGACAACAGTTTAGTGAAAGGATCTGCCAAATTGTTATCCATGTGTAATCTGATGATGACGATGTCTCCATTCTCGACCATGTCCCGGATAAAATGATATTTCCGCGGAATATGCCTCGTGTGTCGGTGAGACCTTGGTTCCTTTGCTAAAGCCATCGCACCCTCTTGGTCACAGAAGATCTCAACAGGGTCGCTAATGCTTGGAACCACTCCCAAATCAAGCACAAACTTTCTCATCCATACAGCCTCTTTAGCAGCTTCATTGGCCGCAATGTATGCTAACTTAGTAGTGGAATCAGCCACGGTGTCTTGCTTGGAGCTCCTTCAGGATATAGCATCGCCGTTTAATAGGAACACGAACCCCGATTGTGATCGGCAGTCGTCCCTATCGGTTTGGAAGCTGATGTCAGTGTAACCCTTTACTCTAAGCTCTTCCTCACCTCTGTACACCAAGAAGATCTCCTCCGAAGATACTTGAGAATACTCTTCACCGCCATTCAATGAGCTTCGCCAGGGTTGGCTTGATATCTACTCGTCATGCTCAAGGCACACGATACATCAGGCCTTGTACATAGCATGGCGTACATGATCGAGCCCACAGCCGAAGCATATGGCACTCGCTTCATTACTTCCCGTTCCTCTGGGGAACTAGGGGATTGAGTCTTACTCAATACCAAACCATGTGACATTGGAATGAACCCCTTCTTGGAGTCTTCCATCCTAAACCACTTTAGGACTTTTTCAACATATGTACTTTGGCTAAGCCCAATAAGCCTCTTGGATCTATCTCTATAGATTTTGATCCCAAGAATATAAGCCGCATCTCCTAGATCCTTCATTGAAAAACAATTCCCTAACCAAGTTTTTACACCTTGAAGGGTCGGGACATCGTTTCCAATGAGGAGTATGTCATCGACATACAAGACTAGGAACACAACTATGCTCCCACTAGCCCTGACATATACGCATGGCTCATCCTTGCTTTTCGAAAAGCCAAACTCTTTGACTTTCTCATCAAAGCACAGGTTCCAACTGCGCGATGCTTGCTTAAGTCCATAAATGGACTTCTTAAGCTTGCAGACTTTATCCGGATGCTTGGCATGTACAAAACCCTTGGTTGAGTCATATAGACCTCCTCGCTAAGTATCCCATTAAGGAACGCAGTTTTTACATCCATTTGCCAAATCTCATAATCATGAAATGCGGCAATTGCCATGAGTATCCGGATAGACTTCAACATAGCCACCGGGGAAAAGGTTTCATCATAGTCTACACCATGAGTTTGCGTGAAACCCTTAGCCACCAATCGGGCTTTGAAGGTGTCTACCTCTCCATCTATGCCGGTCTTTCTCTTAAAGACCCATTTGCACCCTACGGGTCTACACCCGGGTACCGGATCTACCAAATCCCAGACTTGGTTATCCAACATAGATTGCATCTCGGATTCCATAGCCTCTTTCCACCTAGCGGACTCAGGGCCCACCACGGCGTTCCGATAAGATGATGGTTCATCATGATCCAGCACTAGGTCGCAGCCCTCAGACATGAGAAACCCATATCTCTCTGGCTCGTTGCGACTCCTACCGGATCTTCTAAGAGGTAAAGGATCCGTGTCAGGTTCTCCAGCAGCGCCGTGCTGAGAATCATCTTGTGAACTAGTGCTAACTTCAGGTTGGTCATTGGAAGGTTCTTGAATCTCTTCAAGATCTACCTTTCTCCCACTAGCGTCTTTGGATAGCATCTCCCTTTCAAGAAAGACGGCCCTCCGAGCAACAAATACCTTGTTCTCGGACGGTTTGTAAAACAAATATCCCATAGACCCGGCAGGGTATCCAATGAACAAATACCTCTCGGCTCGGGGTTTCAATTTGTCCTCCACCTCACGTCTCACGTAGGCAGGACAACCCCAATCCTTTAGATATGAAAGCGATGGAACTTTTCCATGCCACATCTCAAAGGGTGTCTTCTTGACCTTCTTAGTTGGTACGAGGTTAAGGATTCTAACGGCCGTTTCCAATGCATACCCCAAAAGCTAATGGGTATATCCGTACGACTCATCATACACCGAACCATATCCAATAATGTCCGGTTCCTCCTCTCGGCGACACCATTTAATTGTGGTGTCCAAGGAGGTATCAATTGCGAAACAATTCCACAATCTTTTAGATAGTCACGGAATTCCGAACTTAGATACTCACCACCACGATCCGATCTGAGCATCTTAATTTGTTTACCCAATTGGTTCTCAACTTCGTTTTTGAAAGTCTTGAAAACCTCAAAGGTTTCCGACCTTTGTCTCACCAAGTAGACATACCCATACCTACTAAAATCATCGGTAAAGGTTACGAAGTACCTTAAGTTATCCCTAGTGACATGCTTGAACGGACCACACACATCCGTGTGAACGATATCCAACAAGTCTTTGCCCCTCTCACAAACGCCGGTGAAGGGTGCTTTGGTCATTTTGCCCAACAAGCAAGATTCGCATACATCATCCGACCCATGGTCAAATGATTCCAAGATCCCATCCGCTTGGAGCTTGGCGATGCGTTTCTTGTTTATGTGGCCCAAACGACCATGCCATAAAGATAACTTATCCAAATCACATTTGGATTTAGAACCAACATTCATGATTGATCTATTACTTTGCAAGCATACGCTTGTCTCATATATGCCACGACATGGATGTGCTTTAAAATAAAATAAATCATTCTTAAAGCATGAAATAATTCCATTAGAGAAATTAAAGTCAAATCCATCGTCAACAAGTGCATAAAATGATAAAATGTTTCTTGCCACGCAGGGCGAATAAGATACATTTAATAAAGTAATAAATAAGCTGGATGGAAAGGCAAGGTCCACGCTCCCTATCTTCTCAACCGGGACAACCACCTTGTTTCCCATGATGAGATCCAGCTCCCCATCAACCAAGTCCCTACTTCTTCTTAGTACCTGCACATTATTAACTATGTGAGTACCACACCCGGTGTCCAAGACCCAAGTGTTAGAAGTAGAAGTGTTATGGAGTTCAATCATGTACATACCGGAGGCGCCTTGTCCCTTGGCGCGAAGCCTCTTGAGCTCCTCCGTGTACTTGGGGCAACTACGCCGGTAGTGTCCCTTCTCCCCGCAGAAGAAGCAGGTGGCCTCTTCCGGTGAGGGGGCTATAGGAGCAGGTTCCTTCCCCTTCGGCTCCGGCGCCGGGAGTGGCTTGGGCTTGGGTGTTTCCACCTTTGCCTTCCCCTTTCCCTTGCCCTTGGAGTTTGGAGTGGGCCGCTTCCTCTTAGCACCACCCTCATGGATGGCCAGGACGGGTGCGGAGGTCGATGGCTTTGCCTTGGCCATGTTAGACTTGGCGGTCTTCAACATGTCGTGCAACTCCATCAAGGACTTATCCATATTATGCATATGGTAGTTCACAATGAACGGACCATATGCTTGAGGCAAAGATTGGAGGATAATTTCCATAGCCAACTCTTTCCCCATAGGAAAGCCCAACCTCTCGAGCTGGTCCACGTATTGCTTCATACGAAGCACGTGGGAGCTCACGTTCCCGCCCTCCTGCATCCGACACCCTACAAAGGCCTTGACACACTCGTAGAGTTCTTGCCTCGCTTGCTGCTGGAACATTTCCTTTAGCTGCGAGATCATGTCAAACGCACCAACGTCCTCGAATTGCCTTTGCAATTCAGAACTCATGGTCGTCAACATGAGGCAAGTCACCTCATTAGTCTCTTTAAGGCGCTTCTCATAAGCATCCTTAATGGCCCGCGTAGCGGTGGTAGCAGGAGCCTCCGGAAGAGGTTCCTCTAGGACGTACAACTTGCTTTCATGGCGCAAGACAATTCTCAATTGCCTAAGCCAATCCATGAAGTTTACACCTATGAGTTTTTCTTTCTCCAAAAATGGACGGAGTGACATGTGTGTCGCGGTGTTGCTTGTAGATGCCATCTAAAAGAAGGCAAAGCACACAAAAGGTTAGTTCGACATATTTTAATCCTTGTTAAATAATTACCCAATAGTTTAACACTTAAATTTAACAAGGGCTAAGAACCCAACATAACTTCACTACATGACGGGTTTACCGCGGATCACTTCGTGAAGGTATTTAGGCCGGTAAACGCTAAGCTCGACAACCAAAGATTTCAAGACGCCACACGCACCTTCCACACAAGTCCACATGGAATATACACATGGCTAGGAACCCTCATTGTCACAAAAGATCTCAATAGGGTTGGAATATCTTTACCAATGAGTAGGATATCATCCACATACAAGGCTAAAAAAACAACGGCGCTGCCACTAGCCCTAACATATACACATGGCTCGTCTACACTCTTCGAAAAACCAAACTCTTTGATTTTCTCATCAAAGCATAGATTCCAACTACGAGGTGCTTGTTTAAGTCCATAAATGGACTTTTTTAATCTACACACTCTATTAGGATGCTTCGGATGTACAAAACCCTCAGGCTGCGTCATATACACCTCTTCGGAGAGCTTCCCATTAAGGAAGGCGGTTTTGACATCCATTTGCCATATTTCGTAATCATGAAATGCGGCGATTGCAAAAAATATCCTAATAGATTTCAACATGGCCACTTGAGAGAAAGTTTCATCATAATCGACACCATGTGTCTGAGTGAAACCTTTAGCCACCAGTTGGGCTTTAAAAGTTTTTACTTTTCCATCCATGTCGGTCTTCTTCTTGAAGACCCACTTACACCCTATACGTTTACAACCGGGTGTGGGATCAACCAGTTCCCAAACCTGGTTATCCTCCATGGATTGCATCTCGTTATCCATTACCTCCTTCCACTTAGCAGACTCGTGGCCCGTTGCCTCTTCCCGATAGTTGGTGGACTCATTAAGATCCACCAATAACTCGTCACCCTCAGATATGAGAAACCCATATCTCTCTAGCTCATGGCGAGTTCTACCGGATCTACGGGGAGGTAACAGATTGACGTTAGTCTCCCCATTGTCATGCACAGACTCAACCTCACTAGGTTGCTGGCTAGTGCCAACGTCAGGTCTTTCATCCGTTGACTCTTGAATTTCTTCAAGATCAACCTTAGTCCCGCCATGCTGATTGGATACTAATTCTCTTTCTAAAAAGACCGCCCTCCGAGCAACAAATACATTGTTCTTGGAAGGTTTATAGAATATATATCCAATACCCGCAGCTGGATATCCTATGAAATAACACTTTTCGGATCGGGGCTCCAACTTGTCATCTACCTCACGTCGTACGTAGGCTTGACAACCCCAAACCTTAAGATAGGCAAGAACGGGAGGTTTCCCATGCCACATCTCGAAAGGTGTTTTATCGACCTTCTTCGTTGGAACTAGATTAAGGATTCTTGTTGTCGTTTCAAGAGCATAACCCCAAAGGCTTATAGGCACTTGGGTGTGACTCACCATAGACCGAACCATATCTAACAATGTTCGGTTCTTCCTCTCGGCGACACCATTTAATTGTGGCGTCCTCGGAGGTGTAAGTTGTGAAATAATTCCACAACCCTTGAGATGATCACGAAACTCTTGACTAAGATACTCACCACCCCTATCGGATCTAAGTATCTTAATCTTTTTGCCCAATTGATTCTCTACTTCGTTTTGGAAAGTCTTAAAGACCTCAAAGGTCTCGGACTTTTGTCTAACCAAGTAGACATACCCATACCTACTATAATCATCTATAAAGGTAACGAAGTATCTTGAATTATCTCTTGTGATGTGCTTAAACGGACCACACACATCGGAATGTATAATGTCCAATAAGTCTTTTCCCCTCTCATTCATGCCGGAAAAGGGTGCTTTAGTCATCTTGCCTAATAAACAAGATTCGCATACTTCATTTGACTCGTGGTCAAATGATTCCAAGATCCCATCCTCTTAGAGCTTGGCGATACGAGTCTTGTTTATATGGCCAAGTCGACCATGCCACAAAGACAATTTGTCTAAACCATTTTTAGACATAGAATCAATATTCATGATTGAACGATTATCACTAACGTACGCATCCACTTCATAAATACCATGACAAGGATAAGCTTTAAAATAACAAATACCATTTTTAAAACAAACAATAACCCCATTGTCAAAAGTTAAACCAAAACCATTGTCGTGTAATGCATGGAAAGATATAATGTTTCGTGCCACAAGCGGCGAATAGCATACGTTCAATAATAATATGGAAAAACCTGAATTAAAAGATAATTCAACTTCTCCTCGAGCCTTGACCGGGACAATCTCCTTGTTTCCCATTATCAAGTCAAGCTCGCCACTCTCCATCCTTCTACTTATCCTTAGCACCTGCACAATATTACAAACGTGAGTGCCACAGCCGGTATCTAATACCCAACTACCAGATGTAGAAGTATGATGGAGTTCAATCATGTACGTACCTGAGTCGGAAGTTCCTGCGATGCTCAACCCCTTGAGCTTCTTTAGACCTTCTAGGTACCCCGGGCAGTTACGGCGCCAATGGCCCTTCTTCCCGCTGAAGAAGCATTCCGCTTCGTTCGGAGTCTTAGCTTGGGAACCATCTTCCCCTTGCCTTTACCCTCCGAAGCGGGGCTAGACTTGGCAGCGCCAATCTTCCCCTTCCCCTTCCCCTTAGGGGTATAAGTGGATCTCTTCTTCTTCTGGATTCGCCCCTCCCTTATAGTAAGAACGGGATTTGGGACGGTGGGCTTATTTTTGGTCATGCTAGACTCAGTTGTCTTAAGCATACCATGAAGCTCCATAATGGACTTATCCATACTATGCATATGATAACTCATAACGAATTGATCATACGCGGTGGGCAGGGACCATAGGATCAAATCCATGGCTAGCTTCCTCCCTATGGTAAATCCGAGCCGTTCCATGCGCTCCACGTTTACTTTCATGGGCAACACGTGAGCACTCACATTCCCGCCATCGGCCATCTTACTACCAAGTACCGTCTTGAGACATTCAAACCTCTCTTGTCTCGCTTACTGCTGGAACATTTCCTTAAGCTGAGCGATCAAGTCAAAAGCACTCAAATGATCCATTTGCTTTTGGAGCTCGGGGATCATAGTACTTAAGATGAGGCAAGTAATGTCCTCGGTATCCTTGACACGCTTCTCATAAGCGTCTCGGATAGCCCGAGTGGCATTGGCAGCAGAAGCCTCGGGTAGGGCCTCCTCTATGGTAACCATCTTCCCTTCTTGGCGTAGGACAAGTTTAAGTTGCCCAAAACCAAACCAAGAAGTTGTTACCATTGAGTTTCTCCTTCTCAAGGAAAACTCTAAGCGAAAAATGGTTGGTGGTGTTGGTGTTGCTTGAAGACGCCATCTAAAATAGCAAAGTAGTTTAATTAGTTTGGAAATCCTTGTTAAAATAAGTACCCATAGTTTCAAACAAAACAATTTATTTGTAAAAAGGGCTAAGAACCTTATTTCACCTCGCACCGTGACAGGTTTACCGCGGATCACGTGGCGAAGCTATTTAAGCCGGCAACCATTTTACCAATTGTAATCTCTATTACAACTCTTACACACTTGCGGGACCCGTTGACATCCATTATGTCGGTTGGCATGTTTGATCCCTATCTTACACCAATCTTAATATATAATTTTTGTTTAGCTCGTGCTTAGCTCGACAACTTACCAAGAATTATATACTAAAATTGTAAATCGTCCGACAAGACACACGGGTGGCACTCTCGACCATTAATTGGCTCGTGCTTAGCTCGACAACCAATCATGCGAGTTACCCCACTCACCTTCCACACAACTACACAAGGAATGACTCGTGCTTAGCTCGACAATCATCCTTGCTTCGTTAGATTCGGGTGGTGTCATCTTATGGATGGTGCGTGATTTACATTTTGAAAAACGGGATTTTGTTTCCGGTTTATAAAACCCTTTTTGTGAATTAACAAAGTAAGCGTCAAAACAATTTAAAGCACTTTTAATATAATACCATTTTTATATTTTCTTTGTCAATTCTATTCGCGCGCAGTTGTTAACCATTTTAACAAACATTGTATTTTACTTAATTTTATAGAAAAATTATCTAGCATGCGAATCCTAGTCCATGCATAGAATAATAAAATACAACCACACAAATATATGTACATATGATTTGGTAACATGCCCAAAATTCCTAAGCGTTTTCCCCGTGAGCCACAACGGGGAAAACGAGGCCAAAAATCTAAGGACAAGATATGGTCTCGTTGGATGAGCTCCCACTGAATCCAACACCTCCAATAGCATGTTGATTCCTTCTCGCCAAGACGTCATCACCATGACTCCCGTTGACTATTTTGGTTTTAAATCTATACTATATACAAATACATAGAATATATATAAACGACACGCAAGTCGCAATCCTATACTATTTATACAAATACATAGAATAAAAGAAACGGCGTGCAAGCCGCACCAATAAGTAAATAAACAAATATTGTTACAACAATACAGCACGCAGGTCGCCAAAAACCAAAATAATCAATCATCACAACACATAGGTCTAGGGGCATATCTTGTTACCGAATCAAACCAAACATATCACATAGAAACATGGTGTGCCACACATAACCATGATATATAAATATATATCTATACTTTAGTTAAGATTGTCAAAACAACAAAGGCACTAAAAGGACAATCCTTGTGCATATGCATTAGTGTATCAAACCTTTTTTGAGACACATATTCATATATACATTTATAAGTATATATTTGTGTACACTTCATGCCAAGTTACAACAAATATATAAATATAAAAACTAAAATATATTAACACGTCTACGAATAAATCTATTCTAGCACAACAAGAGTCTCAATGGAAAAACCAATTTTAAGAAAACACTTTTCTTATCCAAAAACACTTTTATGGTTTTTCTAGACTCAATACTGCAAAGCTATGTTAGATACGGCTCTGATACCACTGAAGGTATTCATTTGGCAAAAACAAGTAGCAACAGAAGCAATATGTATAACAAAAATCAATGCCAAACTAGCGAATACACTCCCATGGACCAAAATCGACAATAACATTGCAACTAATATAAACAAGATAAGAAGAAAGGTTATACCTTTATTGATCAAATCACAAGTTAACCTTCCTTGTCAAGTAGCTTAGAATCCAACAAAGAACCCCTCCAATGAAGTCCACCCCAAGCTTGTTTGATTCCCAAGTGCTAGCAAGTTGATGTGTAATCACCAAAGCAACAACCAAGTGTGTGTATATCTTGCTTCTTGTGCTCAAGAACACCAAGAACACCAAGAACAAGAGAGAGAGAGAGAGTTCTAATGTCAACCAAGGGACCAAGTGATAGCCAAAAGCCTTTACTAGAGCAGATGACTCGTGGTCTTTTTGTCTACCATCATTATGAGAATTTAACCCCATTAAACCAAGTGTTTAAGGCTGTTAATTCTGCTGTTACAGCGAACGTACACGGCCCGTGTACGTCTACATGGCCGTGTAGACCCAAAGTCCACGGCCCCAATTGGGCTAAGACGGCCCGTGTCTAACAGGCACTACACGGACCGTGTTCATCTACACGGCCCGTGTAGGCCCAAACTACACGACCTTGAATTGGGCCAATACGCCTCGTGTATGTTGGGCTGGACACGGCCCGTGTACCATCCTGCCAAAACCCATTTTGGCCTTTTCCTCTCTATTGCTTGATCGTGTTGCCGGAATCAATACTTGGTGTGTGACCCAATAGGCCTATACCTCATCGGTAGTGCCATTAACTCGTTCGTGTCGGTGGGCATATTCCAACACTTTGAGCATGACTAGTAGATATCAGGCGAATTCGGGAGAGGCTCACTGGAGGGCTGTAAAGAACATTCTAAAGTACCTTAGGCGTACAAAGGAAATGTTCATGGTATACGGTGGTGAGGAAGAGCTTAGAGTAAAGGGTTACTCTGATGCTAGCTTCCAAACCGATAAGGATGACTGCCGATCTCAATCGAGGTTCGTGTTCCTATTGAATGGTGGTGCAGTAAGCTGGAGGAGCTCAAAGAAAGACACAGTTGCTGATTCAACAACCGAGTCAGAATATATTGCAGCAAGTGAAGCTGCTAAGGAAGATGTGTGGATGAAGAAATTCATCCAAGATCTAGTTGTAGTTCCAAGCATCACCGAACCTATTGAGATTTTTTGTGACAATGAGAGTGCAGTGGCTTTGGCAAAGGAACCAAGAGCTCACAAGAGGACAAGACACATTTTTCGAAAATATCACTTCATTAGAGAAGTAATCGAGAATGGTGACATTGCCATAAGGAGAGTACCGACGGATGGGAACCTTGTGGACCCATTCACTAAGCCATTATCACAAGTTGCTCATGATTCTCACACTAAAGCTATAGGTGTTAGATTCGCTAGTGATTTGGCTTAACCTATGTATTTGGTTTGTTTGATTTATATTTGTATTTATGGGAACATTTAAACGGTATTGTAACTTATGTTTGTTTCAATATATGAAAGGAGATTTATATATACGCTTGTTGCGGTCACAATCATCAAGTCCATACCGTGTTCCATCTTAGCATGTTTAAACACTTCCTTGAATGTTTATCATTCTAAAATCTTCTGCAATCGGTTATTCTTCATATGGGAGGAAGAATGAAATAAGATTGAAGTAAGTGGTTGGCCCGGTATTCAAAATGGTTGAATAAGGGTGCAAGACTTACTTGTGCTTGAAAGGTGTTTCAAGTGACCAGAAGACCCACACCTGAGTTTACTTAATTGATTTATAGTCACAAGTATCTCGGGATGATAATATCATTCCATCCTTAGACTTAAGACGCATAGGTTGCCAGAGTATGAATTTACCTTACTCTAGTTATCTTCAAACACAGTTCGTAACTGGCTGTTATAAAGGAAATAATTGGGTAAAGTATGAAACATATGATGGGACTATGTGGTCGAAAGGATTTGTTTCTCTAATAAGAGAGATATCCCTGGGCCCCTCAATGATTGGGAGCTGACATCAAATATGCATGGCCATGCTCAAGTTACATTGGTTCTAGATCAGATGCAACTTGTCTATTTGGTCACCACCAATCTGTAATCGAGAAATATAATAGTGAACGATCTGGAGATTGACATATTCCATGTCTCGTGTTCACAAGGATATCGCGAACAAAAGGATGCACATGATCACTTATCTATAGAACCTCGTATGCCTTTAAGGTTATTAGGTTTTTGTCAAAGATGACAACTCTTTGTCTGTGATTAATATGTGACGATGTATCATGTGCAAGTGGGAGTCTGTTGGATATATGCCCACTGATACACGTATATTGGATCACTGTCGATGAGGCACAGGCCTATTGGGTCACACGCCAAGCGTTGAATCCGATAGCACATGTCAAGAGAGAGAATTAGGGTTTCTGTCGACCTTCACGGGCCCTCACGGGTCGTGAAGAGGTCGTGACGTGAAGCCCTTCACGAGGCTTCATGGGCCGGTCGGGGATCGTGGGGGTGATGCCTTCATGACTTCCTCACGGGCCGTGAGAGCCCGTGAAGGCAGAAATCTAAGTGACACTTTGATATTATTGGACCTTTTGTTTGGTCCAATAAGAGGGTGCCATTATGGCCGACCCTGGTGCCTCACAGACTTCTATCCAGCCTATATATACCCCTCTCCTTTCTCTCTCAAGGACCTTTTGCCATTTTGACCAACCTACACACTTGAGAGAGCTTGTGAGATACATAGAAGCTTTGAGAGAGTTTGTGTGGGTGTTAAGCAAGAGTTGATCTGCTATTCTTGAGCCCTTGTTCACGTGGTGCAAGCATTGTGGTTCAAGCTTTAGCAAAGGTGATTCACGCAAGGCTTGGTGTGGATATCAATAGAGGAACTCGTCTTGGAGTGTAAGCATTTCATCTACAACAACAAAACAACCAGAGACATCAAGGGTATGGTCTCACTTTCTGGTTTCGTTTGTTCTTCTTGTTGCTATCATGTTTTGTAGTTAGATCCCACTATGTGTTTCTTGTGCATGGGCTTTGAAAACCCGAAATGAAATTTTTTTTATCTTCATGCTTCCGTTGTGCTTAGGTTTTGTTATGCATAAGAATCCTTCAAAAGTATGTGTGATTGACCTGATTATTAAAAGAAGCAGTGAATGCTTATATACGGATGAGTTGAACATATGGCAGAGACAATGTTTAGTATGAATAATGTGATTGAGAGATTTAAACATTACCTCGGAGGGATAACTGATGTTAGACATGTGAAAAGACGAGGAAGTCTATGATGATAACCTTGGAATTATGTGAGTTAAAGTATACAAGACTTGATGGATGGAATTGAAATTGCCTTTACTGGAAGTTGATGACTTAAATGATTGAAATTATCAAGTATAAGAAAGAGATGGATTGCTACAGATTGGGTAAGTCTGAGATGTGACAAATTGTTTGGGTAAAAGATGTAATTGATGCCTAACTATTATGAGTTATATATGTGAAATAGTTAGTTATGATAACAGTTGATTCTTGTGAACCGAAAATATATGTGATTTAATTGATGAATCGAGATTTTTTCCACCAGAAAGTTTGAAGAATGAAAGATTGAGTTCATTAGAAAATGAGGAAGAAAGAAGAGGAATAATGTCCTGAACATATGGAATGAACACTTGTGGATCTTATGCATGAACTGCTTTTGCCCGGAAGTACCTCTGCTAGGAAAGTGCCTTTGCTTGGAATTGGAAATTTAATTTGACAAGATTTACGAAACTAAATTGCCAGTGCACTTGGAAGGGCTAAATAGTATAATGCCATACAAAGTATTTAATTGATGACTTACTAAAAGGAGTGAATATGATATACATTTCGTGGAAATGTGACATGATTGTGTATGAGTCAAAGCAGAGTATCAGAGATTTATAAACTGTTGAGATAATTTGAGATATCAGAGAGATGGTGATGACAAGTTACGATGGAGTTGATGTCTAATTTACTACATCAGAAGGAATTTGGATATATCACGAGTGATTATTGACTGATTAATAAGAAGCGCCTGTATTTTATCACCGATGGGACGGCATCTTTTGGGCAAAATTATATATTGCCGAGATGATTCAAAAATATGATGTTTTATATGTTGAAACTTCTGATGGAAGTTGAAATGCTTTGAATAAATTTCTAAATGAATTTACAACAGGAATTGAGACGTGAAATTAGCAGTACAACTGAATTCTTATGGGATAGTTGAGTAGAAAGAGTTGTGCAGATAAATGAGAATGAACTTGTGTTTTGTGTTTGATTTTGATCACTCGTAGAATTCATAATTGGGTTGATTAGATTGGCGTGATGCGATTTCTAACAAATGGATGTTAAAGTGTCAGTTGAGAGTGTTTGTTAATATCAGGGTAATATTTTGAAAATGTTTTGACATGTTAATTGAAAGCAAGTGTAACACCACTTCTGAATTCGGTTGCTTTTATAACAAAACAGATTTTAGCAGCAAAAGTTTTTCTTTTTTTAAAAACAACCAAACAGTTATTTACATTAATAACTTCTCAAGACAACGTAGGTGTTACCAAGTACAGGAACCGACCATAGTATCTAATCATATTATAATATACAAATATAAGTGTTCCACCCACAAGGGGCAATGTACATCCCAAAAGCAACCCGCCTCGCAGGCCATCTAATCTTTTCCTGAAAAGGGAAACATAGTACCATTAGCTACACTAGCTAGTGAGTACATACAGTCATAAGCATCAATACAGTAAGTCATGCATCGTATCATAAACAATCATTGCTAGCTTAGCACATAGCGGTGTGCTGACAAGATCGGTAAGAGTCGTGTCTTGCAGGGTAATCAATCCCGCTCAACAACTCAGACTGGGGAATCAGACATGACCAATCCGCACTAGTGGGGGAGCACAAGGCAGTCCACCAAGCATCGTTCAAAGAGTCAAAGACTCCACAGGTAATCCAGCTACAACCGGCTGATCACCACTCACGTTAACGCACGGTGGTTCTACAGAAACTATGATCCAGGATGCCTCCCGAATCACCGTGAAATCCCGAAGGATCCAGTTACAACCGACTGACCTTAACCATGCGTCAAATAGTCTGCAAACAGTTCACAAACACATATACGTACATTTGATCCTACAGGGATCCATCATCTTACATATAACGTATTTCAAACAGTTATTCATGCAAAGCATCGTATATCAACTAAGTGGTTCCAAACTGGACCCACTGGCATGCTCCTGACACATATTCTAACATCTTGCAAGTCATACATCTACCTCCTCGAGCGTACCTGCAAAAGGAAGTTAAGTACACAAAATACATTCACATAGCATGCAAGGCCTTACTCTACTGAGTCTCATGAAAGCAGGCACTCACCTGACTAGCTTATAACGTTCGTTCACTTAAGGCTAGCTCAGCTGACACGTTCACCTAAAACATCGGCAATCGCGTTAAGCGTTTGCACACAAAATGTTCTATCATAAAACACATACAAGAACCAATCAAGGCTCTTAGACACCTTACAAGAATCTTACAATTTATAGCACAACATGTGCCTTAGTTTTGCTTAGCTTTTAAAACAAACATCTCTGCTTTTCACCCGACGCGTCGCGTCGCGTAGGTTTTATGCGACCTTCGGATCAACTTTGAAAGTCGGATCATACATGCGAAAGTCAGATGACCCATGGCCCATGCGACTCTCGGACCATGAAATTCGGATCAAGCCAAAAGTCGTATGAAACAAGGGTCAGATGAAAGTGAAAGTCGCATGACATACGGGAACGCGTCGCATTCCCACGTTCGACGCGTCGCGTCGCGTGCAATTCTGTACTTCATCATCTTCTTGTTCATAACTCATGCGCCTTTTACTCAATATATTCAAAAACCCAGATTTCAAAACATGTCATTTTCACTCTTTAAACACTTCTAAGCTTCATATACCACCTATATGAACCTCATGAACAACTTAACACCTTTTAAAACATCAAAACATAATAAACCCACTTATAAAGTAAGCTTCATGTTCTTTAATGGTAGTTTCCATTCTAACACAACTTCCAGCCATGAAACACACATGTTTCTAGCATAATACATATGTATTTCATTCTACAAACACCATACTAACCTTGCTTTAGGTCAAGAACTTCAGATCTCTAAATTCCAAGAAACCTTCTACAAGAACTTGCTAGAGCAGAGAGTTGTGTGTTTGCTTTGTGTTTTCTTTGCAACTTTTGCTATATTTGACTTTGTGAGTCAAATATCACTTTTACATATATATATATATATATATATATATATATATATCAATCTTATCCTGAGGCAAACCGCCTCTGGATAAAATATCTAATCTTTTCTTTCTTTTCTTTCTTCTTTTCCTTTTTCTTCCTTTATTCATAATTAACTAATATACACATATATATTTAATATACATAAGTACACATAACACATAATATAGATATTTTCATTTAACTTCATAAATACTTACAACAAAATATTTCTATTACATTAATCACATACGTGTACGTACTATTTACAACTAGGCCCAAGTTGAGGATGTTACAAATCTACCCCCCTTAAGAAGATTCCGTCACCGGAATCTACGCAGTGATAAACAGGCGAGGGTACCTTGTCTTCATCTCATCCTCAACTTCCCACGTCAGGTTTGGACCTAGGTTGTGCTTCCACTTCACAAGGACTAGTTTAATCATCTTCTTGTGTAGTTTCTTGACCTTCGTGTCAAGAGTTTCAACAGGTTCTTCAACTAGTCGCTTGGAAGAGTCAACTTTCAATTCCTGCAAAGGAATAATCTATTCTTCCTCAACGTGGCACTTACATAAGTAGCACACGTTAAAGGTGTCATGTATTCCAGATAGCTCAGGCGGCAGCTCTAGAGTCACCGTCTGATCATTCACCTTGCATACAATCTTGAATGGACCAATGAAACGAGTCTGCTCTGCCAAAAATTCGAGACAAACCGAGAGTCACGATCAGATACAATAGAACATGGAAGACCGTGACGTGACACAATCTCATCAATATACAACTGGGCTAAACGGGTCAGCGTAGCAGACTCGTTTGTTGCCAAGAAATGAGCGCTTTTCGTTAGTCGATCAACGATAACCCAGATCATGTCGTGCCCTCTAGATGTTCTCGGTAGCTTCGTCACAAAATCCATCGTGATATTATCCCATTTCCACTCCGGAATATCCAACTGCTGCAGATTACCATAAGGTCTCTGGTGCTCCGTCTTAACTTGCGCGCAGATCTGACATCTCTCCACAAATGAAGCGATGTCTTTCTTCAGGGTTGGCCACCAGTATAACATCTTCAGGTCGTGGTACATCTTTGTGATTCCCGGATGAACGGATAATTTGGACTTATGGGCTTCTTGCAGAATCAGCTCACGGTTACCTCCCGCAGAAGGAACCCAAATCCTGGATTGAAAAGTCTTCAACCAACTATTATCTTCAGTAAGCTGGTTCTTTAATTTCTTCATCATCTCAGCTTTCTAATTTTCTTCTTGCAATGCAGTCTTCTAAGCTTCCTTCAGTCGAAAAATCAAGTTTGATACAATCGTAATCCTCATAAATTTAGCTTCTGCTGTCGGCCCTTTACGGCTTAAAGCGTCCGCTACAACATTGGCCTTGCCAGGATGGTAACGGATCTCACAATCGTAGTCTTTTATTAACTCCAACCAACGGCGTTGCCGCATGTTGAGTTCTTTCTGAGAAAAGACATACTGAAGGCTTTTGTGATCTGTGCAAATCACACACTTCGTGCCATAAGGATAATGTCTCCACAACTTCAGTGCAAAGACAACAGCAGCAAGCTCCAGATCATGGGTTGGGTAGTTCCGTTCATGTGATTTCAATTGCCTAGAAGCGTAGGCAATCACTCTATCACATTGCATTAGGACGCACCCCAAACCCGCGTACGACGCATCACAATATACCCTTAAAGTCCTCCAAACCCTCAGGCAGAGTAAGGATTGGAGCTTCACACAATAATCGTTTCAAGGTCTGAAAAGCTTCTTCTTGAGCTTCCGACCAGATAAAAGCAACATCCTTGCGAGTAAGTTTGGTCAACAGACCCGCAAGCTTAGAGAAATCGCAGATAAACCACCGATAGTAGCCAGCCAAGCCAAGGAAACTTTTAATTTCGGAATGAGTCCGAGGAACTCCCCAATTCATCACAGCCTCCACCTTAGCTGGATCTACTTTAACACCGTTATGACATATAACATGGCCAAGGAAATGAACTTCCTTAAGCCAGAATTCACACTTGGATAGCTTAGCATACAATTGTTCTCGCTTTAACGTCTCGAGAACCTGACGAAGATGAAGCTCGTGATCAGCTTCCGTCTTCGAGTACACAAGAATGTCATCAATAAATACAATCACAGATCTGTCAAGAAACAGACGACAGACCTGATTCATCAGATCCACGAAGACAGCAGGGGCATTGGTTAAGCCGAATGGCATAACCAGAAATTCGTAGTGACCATAACGAGTTCGAAACGCGGTCTTCGGAACATCTTTTTCATGAACTCGTACTTGGTGATACCCCGACCGAAGATCAATTTTAGAGAAGCATGTAGCTCCCTACAACTGATCGAAAAGATCGTCTATTCGAGGAAGCGGATACTTATTCTTTACAGTTCGCTTGTTCAGCTCCCTGTAATCTATGCACATTCGCATTGTTCCGTCCTTCTTCTTCACAAACAACACAGGAGCTCCCCACGGTGAGGAACTCGAACGAATAAAACCTTTGTCTAGCAACTCCTGAATTTGAGTCATCATCTCTCTTATTTCAGAAGGAGCAAGACGATATGGAGAACGAGCCACTGCTGTAGCTCTTGGAATAAGCTCTATCTTGAATTCAACATCACGAATCGGAGGCAAACCCGGAAGTTCTTCAAAGAATACCTCTGGGTAGTCAGACACCACCCGAATATCACGAACTAGTCGCTTCTCCATCGTAGCATCAATAACGTATGCCAGATAAGAGTCACAACCTTTGGCAATCGACTTTTGAGCTTTAATCATGGAAACAATAGGAATATCAGAATCCCGTTGTTCTCCACGTGCAACAGCATAAGATCCATCAGAGAGAGATATCTTAATCATCTTTTTGGAACAGATAATCTCAGCATCACGCTTGCTGAGCCAATCCATCCCGATCACGACATCAAAGCCCGCAATAGGCATAACAAAGAAAGAAATAGGGATATTACTCCCGTCAATGTAAATCACAGCTATTAGAACTTTCTCTGTAACAGAGACTACTTTGCCGTCAGCGACCTCTACTCTGGGCGGCTCAGTCAAAGTGACAACAGGTAATTGTAATCTTCTATGACAGGCCACAGATACAAAGGAGTAGGTAGCTCCAGAATCAAATAAAACACTAGCAGGGATATAATTAATAAGAAAAGTACCCGTGACGACATCCCCTGCTGCTTTGGCCTCATCTGCCGTCATCTGAAAAGCCCTGCCTTTTGCGCGGGGCACATCATCTCTTTTTGGGCCACGGGAAGAAGAAGACCCCTTTGCTCCAGTGCTTTGTCTTTCTGGGCAGTCAGTCAGCTTGTGCCCAGGCTTGTGGCACCAGTAGCAGACATCCTCTTTAAAACCACACTCTGTCGTAGCGTGGCTCTTCTGCCCGCACCTACAGCAACATCTAGTAGAGTTGGAACACTCACCAGAGTGATAAGATCGGCATAGAGAACACCAAGGAGAATTAGGCCTCGGCTTCTTGGAGGAAACAATCTTTCCGCCTGCAGTGGATTGTCCTTTGGAAGGACCCGATTTATCAGACGGCTGAAACATCCTCTTTGACCCTGCACTGGCAGATTCGCCTTTACAGTATATGCGGTCACCCTCCAGTTGTCGGGCTATATCAAACGCCCGATCCAGTTCATCAGCTGCCCTCACATGCGGGCGAAATTCCAGTGGCAGAGTTGCCACAAACCGCCTTATCTTGGTGGTCTCGTCTGGGATCAGATGGGGAACAAACTGCATCTTATCAGTGAACGCGGTTATATGTTCTTCGATTGGCGTGTCCCCTTTCTTGAGATCGTTAAAATCTCTCTCCATTCTTTCCAGGTCATACTCGGTGCAATACTTCTTCAGCACCTTCTCAGAGAACTGCTCCTAAGTGAGAGCACTCAGTACTTCTTTCCGAACCGACGCTTTTACCGTATCCCACCAAAAGATGGCACGGCCTTTCAACATACATATTGCGTATTTCACGCAATATTCCGGTTCGCATTCACAAGATTCAAATACATGCTCCATCTCCCGGAGCCATTGTATGATAACTGTGGGGTTATCACTCCCCTGGAATGTTGGAGGATGGCAAGTTAAGAACTTCTTGTATGAACAAGTCTTGTAGGGCTTGTTCAATGTCGCATGCAATAAGAGCTCCTTCGTCACACGAAGCTCTTACTCTAAACGCCTAATAATAGCAGCCTGATCTGGCTCAGGTCTGCCTTCTCCAGCATCTTGCTGAGATCTCTGATCCTCAGCCTGATGAGGCATATGAGAAGCCTCATCTTCTAATTCTTTTATGGCTTGTTCTGTATGGCCACGTTCGGCAGACATCTCAATTCAACTTTCTATATATCAGAGAAAGAGCAATTAATACTCAATCTCACCGACTTAACTTACAAACAAGTCATCATATAGTGCTAGCATACATATAACTCTCACTCAATCCCCCCCTTACGAACACTTCTTTATGGTCGGGCCCGAGCTTGAGATCGAATACTCATACAAGTACCCAATTCACTCAAACTTAGGCTCTGATACCTAATTGTAACACCACTTTTGAATTCAGTTGCTTTTATAACAAAACAGATTTTAGCAGTGGAAATTTTTCTTTTTTTTAAAACAACCAAACAGTTATTTACATTAATAACTTCTCAAAACAGCGTAGGTGTTACCAAGTACATGAACCAACCATAGTATCTAATCATATTACAATATACAAATATAAGTGTTTCACCCACAAGGGGCGATGTACATCCCAAAAGCAACCCGCCTCGCAGGCCATCAAATCTTTTCCAGAAAAAGGAAACATAATACCATTAGCTACACTAGCTAGTGAGTACATACAATCACAAGCATCAATACAGTAAGTCATGCGTCGTATCATAAACAATCATTGCTAGCTTAGCACATAGCGGTGTGCTGACAAGATCGGTAAGAGTCGTGTCTTGTAGGGTAATCAATCCCGCTTAACAAATCAGACCGGGGAATCAGACACGACCAATCCGCGCTGGTGAAGGAGCACAAGGCAGTCCACCAAGCATCGTTCACAGAGTCAAAGACTCCACAGGTAATCCAGCTACAACCGGCTGATCACCACTCACGTTAACGCACAGTGGTTCTGCAGAACCTATGATCCAGGATGCCTCCCGAATCACTGTGAAATCCCAAAGGATCCAGTTACAACCGACTGACCTTAACCATGCGTCAGATAGTCTGCAGAAAGTTCACAAACACATATACGTACATTTGATCCCACAGGGATCCATCATCTTACATATAACGTCTTTCATACAGTTATTCATGCATAGCATCGCATATCAACTAAGTGGTTCCAAACTGGACCCACTGGCATGCTCCTGACACATATTCTAACATCTTGCTAGTCATACATTTACCTCCTCGAGCGTACCTGCAAAAGGAAGTTAAGTACACAAAATACATTCACATAGCATGCAAGGCCTTACTCTACTGAGTTTCATGAAAGCAGGCACTCACCTGACTAGCTTATAAAGTTCGTTCACTTAAGTCTGGTTCAGCTGAAACGTTCACCTAAAACATTGGCAATCGCGTTAAGCGTTTGCACACAAAATGTTCTAACATAAAACATATACAAGAACCAATCAAGGCTCTTAGACACCTTACAAGAATCTTACAATTTATAGCACAACATGTGCCATTGTTTTGCATAGCTTTTAAAACAGACATCTCTGCTTTTCACCCGACGCGTCGCGTCGCGAAGGTTTCATGCGACCTTCGGATAAACTTTGAAAGTTGGATCATACATGCAAAAGTCGGATGACCCATGCGAAAGTCGGATGGCTCATGCGACTCTCGGACCATGAAAGTCGAATCAAGCCAAAAGTCAGATGAAACAAGGGTCGGATGAAAGTGAAAGTCGCACGACATACGGGAACGCGTCGCGTTCCCACGTTCAACGCGTCGCGTGGCGTGCAATTCTGTACTCCATCATCTTCTTGTTCATAGCTCATGCAACTTTTACTCAATATATTCAATAACCCAGATTTCAAAACATGTCATTTTCACTCTTTAAACACTTCTAAGCTTCATATACCACCTATATGAACCTCATGAACAACTTAACACCTTTTAAAACATCAAAACATGATAAACCCACTTATAAAGTAAGCTTCATGTTCTTTAATGGTGGCTTCCATTCTAACACAACTTCCAGCCATGAAACACACATGTTTCTAGCATAATACATATGTATTTCATTCTACAAACACCATACTACCCTTGCTTTAGGTCAAGAACTTCAGATCTCTAAATTCCAAGAAACTGTTGGGTTTTCGTGGTCTAAAATTGCAACGGAAGCAAAACGAGTAGAAAATAATTTCAAAATTTGACTACGAATACGCCCAACAATTGGACCAAAACTCTAGACATGACTAAGCAACAAAATAAAACATACAAAGCGATAGAGTTATACCATTGATGCTTTCTTCTTTGTATTCGCAAGTTTGGAGTTTGGAAGCCTCGTGTACTAACGTGTACACCTTTATTGAAGTCCACACCAAGTCTTGATCTTTTCCCACTTGCTAGAGTGTTAGGTACACCAACCTAAACACCACAAAGATGTCTACACAATAGAACCAAAGCCTTGGAACTACTTTGTGTGTTTAAGAGAGAGAAGTGTGCAATGTATGTATTTTTCTTTCAAGACCTTGTAACACCACATAGGAATCAAGCACCACCTTTTATAGACTCTTAAAAAGAGAATAAAACCGTGCATGCATTGATCATTCATCAATAAGCAATAAAACACAATAATCTCCTTCATAAACAGCTTTGAAAGCTGTTTTAGAAGACTGTAACTGCACGGGGCACGACCGTGCCTCACAAGGCATGGGCGTACCAACCCAAAAGGCCACGCCCAAGTCACGCCCGACTTGGGCTCGTGTCTGTCCACTGGGCAAAGGGCACGGGCGTGCCTCATAGAGGCACGGGCGTACCTAGCCACAGGCCACGCCCAAGTCACGCCCGACTTGGGCTCGTGCCTGCCCATAGGGCACGGCCGTACCTCATAGAGGCACGGGCGTGCCTTGGCCCACCAGAACCAGTTTCTAGTTTTCTCTCTCATTAGACCATCCGTGATGCCGGAATCGATACTTGGCGTGTGACCCAATAGGCCCTTGCTTCATCAGCCATGACACCGACTCGTGTGTGTGTCAGTGGGCATAATCCAACAGACTCCCACTTGCACATGACAAACTCACGAAAGGCGTCACCGACATAGAGCGGCCTCTAGCAAGGCATCTATGCCCCCAAGTCAGCACAGGGTTTGTCTTCCCACAACAAATACCTAACCAAGAGGAAAGGTCCTATAGATAAGTGATTATATACCCCTTCGTTCACGATATCCGTTGTGAATGCAGGTCATGGAACATGATCAACCCCAAATCATTCACGATTATGTTTCTCGATATAGACTAACTATGACTAACAAAACAAGTTGCATAATTGATCCACCATCAATTCAACTTGAGCACAGCCATGTATTTTGGTTTGTCATCAGCTTAGTCAACGAGGGGCCCAAGGATATCTCTCAAAAGAGGAACGAATACCTTTGACTACACTGTCCTATCATAATAACAAGTTCTTGCCTGAAAACTTCCCTTATAACAGCCAGTTACGAACTGCGTTAGAAAGCAATCTAAACAAGTCCAAGTTAATAATCAAGCAACGCGTATCTCTAGTTGAAGGATAAATAATATTATCATCCTGATTTACTCGTGATAATATCCATGAAGTAAACTCAGGTACGGGTCCTCCAATTACTTAATCACCATTAACTACAGGCTAGTGTTGCGTAAACAAGTATTCAATCCAAGATGAAAAATTTACCAACCACTTGCCTCGATCTTAATTCACTTCTTCCTCCCAATGAAGAACGACCGATCGTGGAGTATTTAGAATAAAAAAGTTTATTCATGGGAGTATTAAACATGCAAAGATAGAACACAATAATGTTTCATAAAGTAATCGCATCATGCGTATATTAAATCCCCATTTAATAGTCATTACAATAAGAAATACATTATTGCTTTAATGTTCTCAATAACAAATACAACTACAACAACTAAACCAAGTCACTAGAAAATCTAATACCAATAAACCTAGCATGAGAATCATGCTTAACTTGTGACAAAGGTTTGGTGAGTGGATCTGCCAGGTTCCCTCAGTCGGTACTCTACTAACCACAATGTCACCATTCTCGATGATATCACGAATAAAATGATATTTCCGAGCAATGTGTCTCGTACGTCGATGCGCTCTTGGTTCCTTAGCTAGAGCTACTGCACCCTCATTGTCACAGAAGATCTCAATAGGGTTAGCGATGCTAGGAACAACTCCAAGGTCTTGAATGAATTTCTTCATCCAGACGGCTTCCTTAGCAGCCTCGCTTGCAGTAATATACTCTGACTCCGTGGTTGAATCGGCCACGGTATCTTGCTTGGAACTTCTCCAACTTATTGCTCCACCATTTAACAAGAATACAAATCCCGATTGAGACCGGCAATCATCCTTGTCCGTTTGGAAGCTAGCATCAGTATATCCAGTAACTCTGAGCTCCTCCGATCCACCGAACACTAAAAACATTTCCTTAGTTCTCCGAGCATATTTAAGGATGGTTTTAACCGCAACCCAATGACTTTGACCAGGGTTAGCCTGATATCGGCTCGTCATGCTCAAGGCATACGACACATCAGGCCGAGTACATAGCATAGCATACATGATCGATCCCACTGCCGAAGCATACGGGACTCGACTCATTTCTTCTAGTTCCTTTTGAGAACTAGGACATTGAGACTTGCTCAACGCCATACCATGCAACATAGGCAAATTCCCTTTCTTGGAATCTTGCATCTTGAACCTCTTCAAGACTTTATCTATGTATGTACTCTGGCTCAAACCAATGAGTATCTTAGATCTATCTCTATAGATCTTATCCCCAAAATATATGCTGCTTCTCCTATGTCTTTCATAGAGAAGCAACTCCCAAGCCAGGTTTTTACTTCCTGCAAGGTAGTCACGTCACTTCCTATGAGTAGTATGTCATCTACATACAAGACTAGGAAAACTACAGCACTCCCACTAACCCTGACATACACACAAGGTTCATCCTTGCTTTTAGAAAAGCCAAACTCTTTGACCTTCTCATCAAAGAAAATGTTCCAACTCCGAGATGCTTGCTTAAGTCCATAAATGGACCTCTTAAGCTTGCAGACTTTATTACGATATTTGAGGTTTACGTAACCATCAGGTTGTGCCGTGTAAGCCTCCTCTGCCAACTTCCCATTAAGGAAGGCAGTCTTGACATCCATCTGCCATATTTCGTAATCGTAATATGCAGGCGATAGCCATTAGTATCCAAATAGACTTCAACATAGCCACCGGAGAAAAGGTTTCATCATAGTCTACACCATGAGTTTGAGTGAAACCCTTTGCTACCAGTCGGGCTTTGAAGGTGTCTACTTTTCCATCCATGTTAGTCTTCTTCCTGAAGACCCATTTGCACCCTACAGGCTTATGGCCAGGTACCGGATCAACCAAGTCCCAGACTTGATTATCCGCCATGGATTGCATCTCACTGTCCATTGCCTCCTTCCACCTAACAGACTCAAGGCCCGCTACGGCTTCCCGGTAGTTGGTCGGTTCACTATGATCCACCAATAGTTCGTCGTCCTCAGATATGAGAAACCCATATCTTTCCGGCTCATTACGAACTCTACCAGATCTACGGAGCTCTAATGGTTGTGTATCAGGCACCTCATCCACCGTTGGTTGAGGTTCCACTTCTTCCGGTGCGCCGACCTCAGAAGCGGTACTAGTGCCAACATCAGGTTGATCACTGGTGTCATCTAGAATTTCTTCTAGATCGACTTGCCTCCCACTGGCTTCTGCAGATATCAGCTCCCTTTCAGGGAAGACCGCCCTTCAAGCAACAAACACCTTGTTCTCCGAAGGTTTGTAAAACAAATATCCCATAGAACCAGCTGGGTAGCCAATGAAAATACACTTCTCGGCTCTGGGTTCAAGTTTGTCTTGAGCTTCACGTCTCACGTAAGCCTCACAACCCCAGACCTTGAGATAGGCTAGCGAAGGAACCCTTCCATGCCACACCTCGAACGGTGTACTTGCAACCTTCTTTGTTGGTACAAGGTTTAAGGTCCTAGCAGCGGTTTCCAAAGCATAACCCCAAAAACTTACGGGTAGCTTTGTACGACTCATCATGGGCCGAACCATATCCAATAAAATTCGGTTCCTCCTTTCAGCGACCCCATTTAATTGTGGTGTCCTGGGTGGAGTAAGTTGTGAAATAATTCCACAACCCCTAAGATGATCAAGAAACTCGGTACTAAGATACTCACCACCCCTATCGAATCTAAGAATCTTAATCCGCTTGCCCAATTGATTCTGAACTTCGTTTTGGTATGTCTTAAACACCTCAAAGGTTTTAGACTTATGCTTAATCAAATAAACATAACCATACCTACTGAAATCATCAGTAAAAGTAACGAAGTACCTACAGTTGTTTCTTGTAGCAGACTTGAATGGACCACACACATCCGTGTGAATAATGTCCAACAAGTCTTTGCCCCTTTCACTAACGCCGGTGAAGGGCGCTTTAGTCATTTTGCCTAATAAACAAGAATCGCATACTTCGCTTGACCCATGGTCAAACGATTCCAAAATTCCATCCACTTGGAGTTTGGTGATACGTTTCTTGCTTATATGGCCAAGACGACTATGCCACAAAGACAACTTGTCCAATACACCTTTGGACTTAGAATCAATGTTCATGATTGATTTATTACCATCCAAACACACACTTGTTTCATAAATCCCACGACATGGATAAGCTTTAAAGTAATGAACATCATTTCTCAAACAAGAGATAATTCCATTATTAAAACCAAAATCATATCCATCGTCATACAAAGCGTGAAAGGAAATAATGTTTCGTGCCACGCAGGGCGAAAAACAAACATTCAATAAGGTAATTGCAAGCCCTGAAGGAAAGGCGAGATCAACACTCCCAATCCGTTCCCGTGTCATGGCATACACAAGGTTTTTGTTACAAGTAATAGAATATTCATGAATAATTGATTCTTAATCCAAAGTAGTTTAGATAAACCATCTTTGTGTGATAATCAACTTTACCACATAAACAAGAAATATATCACCTAGATCCATATGGTTGGGGTCTCGGAATAGTTTAGTCTCGAGCTAAACACTTTGATGTTGATCTTGTTTATTAGGCTAAGATGATTATGGGATCCTTCACCGGAGTTTGTGAGAGGATTATAGGCTTGTTGGATATTGATCAGATTTTGTGGATAATCCGTTCAAGCACATCACAAAGAATAACGAAAGAGAAACCTCTTCATCACTACCTTGATGGTAGTAATTGTGAGACGTTTACTAGTTTAGGCATATGTCTGAAACCTTGTTGGTGTTTAGAATTAGCCAAAACAACTTTAAGAATCAATAGGGCATATAGATCAAGGTACTTAGATCTAGTTAAGATGCTAAGGTATCTACTATCTATATACTAGTGGTAAAGTTTTCATGAGGGTTATGGAGAAACTTGTCCTAGTGGCTATGTTGAAGAATGTTTGATACTCGTGGATATTAATGACCGCGTTTCGCCATGATACAATATGATGAGGAAGTGCTTATAACACTCTCCGAGGGTCTTAATATACGTCCGTAGTATCCGTGTTACGTCTACAAAAGTGGATAAGTCCAATTCGGACTTATGCTAGCATCTTAAAGGAAATATCTTTGCTTACTATTAGAAAATCATAGTGACGAGTTTTCTAGAAGCATAGATCAAACCTTTTAATATGTCAGGGCTAGTGGGAGCTTTGTTGTATTCCTAGTGTTAAATGTCTATTGAAGATAATGTTCTGGTATTAGGTTATCTGCGAACCTAATTCAGGAATTATTGCTTCATAAGGGCATTTAAGAGATACAAAATTGGATAGTATTTAGTTCAAGAAATATAAAGATATGTTCTAGGTGTTTGACGACTAGAGTAGGCTTGGAGTAAGTAGTTACTCTAATGCGTGTTTCTGCTAGGATAACTGTTGATCTTTGGTCGAAGTTGATGATCCTAATTTGTAGTGTTGTTTGTTGGTTCTTAAAGTATCAATAACCTTGTTGTGGGCTTTTGAGACAATGAGGGTGTGATTACCTTAACTTTTGAAGAGTTGAGATCTTTTTTATGCATACTTTTGTAGTAGTCTTGTCAAAAGAGATATAATTGAATAACAAAAGTACTTATGGATGTTGTGGTACAAATCCATTAGTTAAGCCGTTGTTATGGACTAGTGATGTTTATCATACTAGGTCAATTAGAATTTCTAATGCATGTAACTTGGCTTGAATATGTTTTGGTTTATGTTCGATTTGTACTTATATTTTGGGGGCGTTAAGCAATATTGCAATTCATAATATATCGATTATTAAATGTTTAATAATACGCCGAGGGCGGGTATTTTATGAATCCTTATTGTGTTACATCTTAGCATGTTTAAAGACTTCCGAGAATGGTTTCCATTCTAAAATCTCCACAATCGGTTATACTTAATGGGAAGGAAGTATAAGTTAAGATTGAGGTAAAGAATCAGTTTTGTTAAACGTGATTCTTGCCTATACTTGAAAGGGGTTTCAAGTGATTGGAGGACCCGCACCCGAGTTCGCTTCATGGTTCTGGTCATAAGTGACTCAGGATGATGATGGTGTTTCATCCTTAAACTAGAGATACATGTGATTCCAAAGCATAGGTCTGCTTTGCTTTGATTGTTTTCTAACGCGGTCCGTAACTGGTCGTTATAAGGGAGATGATTGGGTAGAGTATTATCTGTGTGGCGGGACTATGTAGTCGAAGGGAATTTGTTCCTCTATGTATAGAGAAGATATCCATGGGCCCCTCGATGATTGAGTGTTGACGTTCATATGCATGACCGTGCTCAAGTTATATTGATGATGGATCAATGTTAACTTGGTTTGTTGGTCACCACTAATCTAGAATCGAGAAACATAATCGTGAACGATCTGAAGGTTGACTTTATTCCATGCCTTGTGTTCACATAGGATATCGCGAACAAAGGGATGTACATGTTCATTTGTCTTTAGGAAAATCATTTCATGATTGGGATCTTGTCAAGAGTGGCATACCCTATACTGACTTGGGAGCATAGATGTCTTGCTAGAGGCCGCTCTGTGTTTGTGTTATTTTTCGTAGTCATGCCACGTGCAAGTGGGAGTCTGTTGGAATATGCCCGCTGACACGAACGAGTTAATAGCACTGCTGATGAAGTATAGGCCTATTGGGTCACACACCAAGTATTGATTCTGGAAACACGATCAAGCAAAAGAGAGTAAAAGGCCAAAATGGGTTTTGGCAGCATGGTGCACGGGCCGTGTTCTTGAACATGGGCCGTGTCCAGCCCAACTACCACGGGGCGTTTTGGCCCAAGTAAAGACCGTGTGCTTTGGGCCTACACGGCCGTGTAGGTGAACACGGGCCGTGTTGGACCTGTTATACATGGGCTATCTTAGCCCAATTGAGGCCGTGGGCTTTGGGCCTACACGGCCGTGTTGCCCAACACGGGCTGTGTACGATCCCTTTAACAGCAGAATTAACATCTTTTATGTCAATTTTAATGGGATTAACTAGAGGTTAATGTGAGCTACGTTTTTCTCTGCACATGAACAGACTTGAGAGAGTGGAATAGGTTCTTGAAAGTTCATATTCTCTTTTAGTTGTTCTTCTTGAAGGTGATCAAGTTTTTGATGCACAAGAGAAGTTAACATACACTTTGTGGTCTAGACTTGATGCACAAAGGTGTTCCTTGTTCTTGTATAGTGTTGTTTTGGTGTCTACACCAATCTACTAGCATTGGGGAATCAAGTTTGCTTGGGGTGGACTACTCTAGAGAAATTCTTCCTTGAATTCTACATACTTTGACAAAGAAGAAAGTTTTGGCGATCTTGCATTATGTTATGATCTTTCTTCTTTCTTGTTTATTATATTCTAGTTGCAAATTCATGTTTAGATTTTGTTCCATGGCATGTGTGTTTGTTTGGCTAGTTATAGTTTTTGTATTGTATCTTGCTTCCATTGCTACTCGATTATGCCAAACAAATACCTTCAAAATCTCCATTTAATAATCGATATAGTATGAATTGCAATACTGCTTAACGTCCCCAAAATATAAGTACTAATCAAACATAAACCAAAACATATTCAAGCCAAGTTATATGCAATAGAAATGCTAATGGACCTAGTATGATAAACATCACTAGTCCATAACAACGGCTTAACTAGTGGATTTGTACCACAACATCCACAAGTACCTTTGTTATTCAATTATATCTCTTTTGACAAGACTACTTCAAAAGTATGCATCAAAGAGACCTTACTTTTCAAAAAGGTTAAAGTAATCACACCCTCATTGTGTCAAAAGCCCACAATGAGGTTAGTGATACTTAAGAACCAACAATCAACACCACAAGTTATGACCATAAACTTTGATCAAAATCAGCAGTTTATCCTAACAGAAACACACATTAGAGTAACTACTTACTCCAAGCCTATTCCATTCGTCAAACACCAAGAACATATCTCTATATTTCTTGAACTAAAAACTATCCAATTTTGTATCTCCTAAATGCCCTTATGAAGCAGTAATTCCTGAATTAGGTTTGTAGATAACCTAATATCGGGACATTATCTTCAATAGACATTTAACACTAGGAATACAACAAAGCTCCCACTAGCCTGACATACATAAAAGGTTTTATCTACGCTTCTAGAAAACTCGTCACTTTGATTTTCTAATAGTAAGCAAAGATATTTCCTTTAAGATGCTAGCATAAGTCCGAATTGGACTTATCCACTTTTGTAGACACAACACAGATACTACGGATGTATATTAAGACCCTCAGAGAGTGTTATAATCACTTCCTCATCATATTGTTCCATGACGGAACGCGGTCATTAATATCCACAAGTATCAAACATTCTTCAACATAGCCACTAGGACAAGTTTCTCCATAACCATCATGAAAACTTTACCACTAGTTGGTATTTGAAGTTGTCTACAACTCCATCCATTTTAATCCCATCACCACCTTGGTATACACCTAGGTATGGGATCAAGTCAAGTCAAGTACTTGGACATTTCAAATAGATTGCATCTCTTTATCATTTACTTCTTTTATTTTTAGTGAATTCTGGATCCACTACGTCTTTCGATAGGTGGTGAACTCAACATGACTCACCATCAAGTCATTACCACTTAGACATGAGAAACCCATATCTTTTTGGCTCTATATGACTCTTATCAGAATTAAAAGAAGTAATGACTCTTAGTCAGGCATACCAGCATAACCATGCTGATCATCTATCAAAGATATCAGATTATATGCTAGTATCATCATCAAGTCTTTCATTTAAGTTCCACGTTCTTCCACTGGAATGCCTTAGTTTTAGTTTCTCTCTTCTTCCCCTTTTAAGCAACAAACATTGTTCTCAAAAGGTTAAATAGCTAAAACTTAGAAGAACTCCTCAAATGTATTAGCACTTCTTGATTTCAAGTTTATCCACCTCCCACTGAATGTAGATTGGATAACTTTGAACTATAAGATAGACAAGCAAAGAACCTTTCTAGTCGTATCTTAATAAATGCTAAATAGACTATCAATTGAATTTGGACTTGAGGACTTAGTCACAATGGTAAATGAATATCCCAACAAATCAGACACACATTCTTGACCCGTCATAAACCGGATCATTATCAATAACACCCGGTTCCCTACTCCATGACACCATGTACCAATGTGTCTTAGTGGGATATGAATTGTGAAACAATTCCACAATTCACTATATGGTCATCCAGTATATAGATAGTAGGTATCTTAGCATCTTAACTAGATCTAAGTATCTTGATCTATATGCCCTATTGATTCTGAAATTTGTTTTGGTTAATTCTGAACACCAACAAGGTTTCAGACATATACCCAAATTAGTAACCGTCTCGCAACTACTACCATCAAGGTAGCGACGAAGAAGTTTCTCTTTCATTATTCTTTGTGATGTGCTTGAACGGATTATCCACAAAATGTGATCAATATCCAACAAGCCTTTAATCCTCTCACAAACTCTGGTGAAGGATCTCATAATCATCTTAGCCTAATAAACAAGATCAATATCAAACGTTAAGCCCAAGGCTAAACTACCCCGAGATCCCAACCACACGGATCTAGGCGATATATCTCTTGTTTATGTGGTAAAGTTGATTATCACACAAAGATAGTTTATCCAAACTATTTTGGATTTAGAATCAATTATTCATGAGTATTCTATTACATGTAACAAACCTTGTGTATGCCATGACATGGAAAATTTTGAATGTAACAAAATATCTCACAATAGATTTTTCATAACAAATCTCATATTTTAAGAATAAACTCATCGTCACCACATGTAAAGTTGTGTACCACGCAGGGCAAAACAACACATGAGCTATGACATAAATAAACCTTGAATAAACAACGCTTAAAAAGGTTTTACATCAATTCTTAAAACTTCAAAATTATGTCAATCGTAATTAAAACGAGCATACAAAGTGAAGTTACTTGCCACGCAGGGCAATAAAGTAATAAATAAACCGGTGACAAAAGCAAGATCAAATCTCCTTTTCTTCTCTTAGAGGACAATCACCCTGGTTTCCTTGTCCGAGTACCGGTTCTTCATGCTTTTCTTCATTCCTCCAAGAACCTACACTTTGTAACAAAATAAATTTGTGACAAACGTGAGTCAATCAGCTCGGGTCAACAACCCAGCTTATAGAATAGCAATGAATCATGAACGTACCTGAAGATGAAAAGTTAACTCTCTCTTTCCTAAGAAGTTTTACATCCTCTCGGCACGTAGGGCAGGCGTGACGGCCCCAATTTCCAAATCTTCCACAGAAGTAGCAAACCACCTTTTCTTGAGTCTCTTCTTGAGGCACATTCTCTATGTCCTTCGACTCAACATCAAGGATAGGCTTGGAAACTCTAACCTTTCCTTTTAGGGTCGGTTTCTTCTTCCTTTTCTTTTGTTTCTTTAAACCCAAGACGGGAGTGGTTGAGGTGGAACCATGCTTGGCCATGTCAGACTCCGCAGACTTCAACATGCCATGCAATTCGCTTAAGGATTTCTCCATTCCTTGCATATGATAGTTTGTGACAAACTGATCATATGATGCGGGCAGAGACTGAAGTACAATATCCACAGCGAGCTCTCTCCCAATAGGAAATCCTAACCTCTCCATTTGGTCCACGTTTGCCTTCATCTTAAGGACGTGAAGACCAACATTCCCGCCTTCCTGCAGCCTACAACCGACTAGGCTTTTAACACACTCATAGTGTTCCTGCCTCACTTGTTGTTGGAACATGTCCTTTAGCTTGTTTAACATATTGTACACACTCATGTGCTCGAGCTGCTTTCGCAAATCCGATCTCATAGTTGACAACATGAGGCAGGCAACATCATGCGTGTCCTCAACACGTTTTTCATACCCGTATCGGACGGCCCAAGTCGCGTTGGTAGCAGGTGGCTCTGGAAGGGGTTCCTCAAGGATGTGTAACTTTGACTCATGGCGAAGAACAATCCTCAATTGTCTAAACCATGCAATAAAGTTCACCCCCGTGAGTTTCTCCCTTTCTAGGAACACACGAAGTGAGATGTTTGACGTGGTGTTGTTATGGTTTGACATCTATAAATAACAAAACGCGAGTTTTGGTTAGTTTAATAAACCTTGTTAAAAATAATTACCCCATAGTTTTAGATAAAAACAATTATTTGTAACAAGGGCTAAGAACCCTGTTTTCACCGCGCACCGTGACGGGTTTACTGCGGATCACGTGGCGAAGCTATTTAGGCCGGTAACCATTTTACCAATTGTAATCTCGATTACAACTCTTAGACATTTGCGGGATCCGTTGACATCCATTATGTCGGTTGGCATGTTTGATCCCTTCCTTACACCAATCTTAATATATAATTTTTGTTTAGCTCGTGCTTAGCTCGACAATTAATCAAGAATTATATACTAACATTTTAAACCGTCCGACAAGACATACGGATGGCACTCTCGACCATCAATTGGCTCGTGATTAGCTCGACAACCAATCATGCGAGTTACCCCACTCACCTTCCACACAACTACGCAAGGAATGACTCGTTCTTAGCTCGACAATCATCTTTGTTTTGTTAGATTAGGGTGGTGTCGTCTTACGGATGGTGCGTGATTTAGATTTTAAAAACGGGATTTTGTTTCCGGTTTATAAAAACCTTTTTGTGAATTAACAAAGTAAGTGTCAAAACGATTTTAAGCACTTTTAAATATAATACCATGTTTATATTTTCTTTGTCAATTCTATTCGCGCGAGATTGTTAACCATTTTAACAAACGTTGTATTTTATTTAATTTTATAGAAAAATTGTCTAGCATGTGAATCCTAATCCATGCATAGGAAAAATAAAACACAACCATGCAAATATATATATATATATATATAATTCGGTAACATGCCCAAAAATCATATGCGTTTTCCCCGTGAGCCACAATGGGGAAAACAAGGCCAAAACCTAAGGACAAGGTAAAGTCTCGTTGGGTGAGCTCCCACCGAATCCAACACCTCCAATAGCGTGTTGATTCCTTCTCGCCAAGACGTCCTCACCATGACTCCCGTTGACTTCTCCGGTTCTAATTCTATACTATTAACGAATACATAGAATATATATATAAACGACACGCAGGTCGCATTCCTATACTATTTATACAAATACACGGAATAAAAGAAACGGCATGCAAGCCGCACCAATAAATAAATAAATAAATTATATTACAACAATACATCACGCAGGCCGCCAAAAACCGAATCAATCAACCACCACAACACATAGGTCTAAGGGCATATCATGTTACCGAATTAACCAAACGCAACATAAATGAAACAGGGTGTGCCACACAAAACCATGATACAAATATATATCTATATTTTAGTCAAGATTGTCAACAACATCAAAGGCACCAAAATGACAATCCTTGTACATATGCATTAGTGTACCAAACCATTTTTGTGACACATATTCATATATATATTTATAAGTATATATTTGTGTACACTTCATGCCAAGTTACAACAAATATATAAATATAAAAACTAAAATATTAACAAGACTACAAATATAACAATTCTAGCATAACAAGAGCACAACAAAAGTCTCAATGAAAAATCAATTTTAAGAAAACAATTTTCTTATATAAAAGTATTTATATAGTTTTTCTGGACTCGATGTAAAACCTAAAATATTAGGTAGGCTACAAATATACCAATTTTAGCCTAACAAGAATCATAAAACAATTTCAAGAAAACAATTTTCTTATAAAATATTTATATGAATATTATGTAGTCTACAAATATAACAATTTTAGCCTAACAAGAATCTACACGAAAAACCATTTCAAGAAAACAATTTTCTTATATAAAATATTTATATGGTTTTTCTAGACTCGTTAGTGCAAAGCCATGTTAGATATGCTCTGATACCACTGAAGGTATTCGTTTGGCATAATCGAGTAGCAACGGAAGCAAGATATAATACAAAAACTCTAAGCTAACCAAACAAATACTCCCATGGACCAAAATCTAGACATGGAGTTGCAACTAAAATAATAAGAACAAGGTAGAAGAAAGATCATACCATAATGCAATGTCACAAGAGCTTTCTTCTTGTCAAGTGTATAGAATCCAACAAGAGAATTCCTCTAAAGAAGTCCACCCCAAGCACACTTGATTCCCCAATGCTAGTAGGTTGGAGTAGCCACCAAAACAACACAATACAAGAACAAGAAACACCTTTGTGCATCAAATCTAGACCACAAAGTGTATGTCAACTTCTCTTGTGCATCAAACTTGATCACATTCAAGATGAACAACCAAGAGAGAAAATGAACTTCCAAGAACCTCTGGAACTCTCTCAAGTCTGTTAATGTGCAGAGAAAAACGTAGCAAGCATTAACGTCCACTTAATCCCATTAAAATGTGAGTTTAAAGATGTTAATTCTGCTATTACAGGGATCGTACACGGCCCGTTTTGGTCAACACGACCATGTAGGCCCAAAGCCCACGGCCTGAATTGGGCCAAGATAGCCCGTGTCTAACAGGCCCAACATGGCCCGTGTTCATCTACATGGCCGTGTAGGCCCGAAGCACACGACCTCTACTTGGGACAAAACGCCCTGTGCTAGTTGGGCTGGACACGGCCCGTGTACCATGCTGCCAAAACCCATTTTGGACCTCTTCTCTCTTTTGCTTGATCGTGTCGTCGGAATCAATACTTGGTGTGTGACCCAATAGGCCTATACTTCATCAGCAGTGCTATTAACTCGTTCGTGTCAGCGGGCATATTCCAACAGTCCGGGCGTACCGGGACACGAGCGTATCTATGTAGGGTACGGGCGTGTTTTTGGCCCAGTACGCCCATGCTTGTTGGGCTCTGTTTCCGGGCCTAGACTTTGAGGCATGGACGTGCCTCTAGGGGGTACGGGCGTGCCTTGCCCTTGTTCAGTTGGTTAAGTGTTGAGTTTGAGTATGTTATTGATATTATGATTATATATATCTGTAGGAATTAGTGTTTGACGTATTCAGAGTTTATCTAGCATATATTTGTGTGATATAAATTACTGAGATGAGTTTCTGAAACTCTGATTCATATCTGTGATATGTGTGATACATTACAATGTGTATGATCGATCTTCGGATCACCATGAGGGTGGCATGCCGCTTCGTGCAGTAGGAGCTACAAGCAGCACTTTAGCCTTCTTGGCGGATGCTGAGATGGTACAGTACTGTATCCATAAGAACTGTAACAGCATTCGTATATGTGTATGCATATGCTTATATGATTTACAATTTAGATTTCTCACATGATAACTCCAAAGGCAAGGCCCCAGTTTGACGATTGTTATTTGCATGTGGAAAACTGTATTTTGAAACTTAACGCCCGATTGTACCTTGAGAAAACGTCTTTTGATATAAATATCTGAATACCACGCTTTTGTATGAACCTGAGGGTTCCAAAAATGCTTTTGTTGCTTCCGCTCATTTGTTTGATAACTGTTTTATTTCTAAAAAACTTTTAATTAAAGCTTTATTCATATTTTGAAATTTGCGGCATTACATATATAAAGTATTAATAGAATAGGCTCAACTATAAAAATGGTATTTTAAAAAACTTATAATATATATTACCAAAAAATTTGATTAGAATTATATTTTTTATGTTTTTTTAAAGTATCAAATTCACGTATGAAATTAAGGTTAAAAAAAATACAAGTTGATATTTCAAGTAAACTAAAGTGAGTAAGAATAAAAAAAAACTTAATCACATAAGCGAAAAAAACATGATCTCATTTTCCTAAGTGTTTAATTAATTTTACTTTTGTATAAATTTCACATGTTATCGATAACCACACTCTTCTCGCTTTAAATTTTTTTTAGCGACAAACACATACTCACCTAATATATACCTTAGCCTCACTTTAAGTTGTTTAAAAAATGAAACATTAAGTTGACATCTTATAAAATACACATATTGTATCCCCCCCGAATCACATGGATAAAATGCGAGTAATTAATAATTAAGTCAAATAAATTACATTATAAACAAAGTATGTCTTTGGGTTGGGTGATTGTATGTAGGCTTAAAAATGATTTAGTTCTTAAAATTTATACGTTTTAAAATGCTTTAACTATAAGGTTTAATGCACTAAAATACAACAACCTTTATGCAATAAATTTGACTATAAGGTTTATTGCTTTAACTATAAGTTATTATTGTATAAAATAAACTTTGCTTTTATCAATAAATACATTCAACCTTAGTAATTTTCTAATTGTATGCAAATAACTTTTTTTATGTATCTAATTTTAACTATTATGGTATAAAATGAACCATGCATAGTTTAGCATTGTATACAACAACTTGTATACCATGAAAAAATTATAAAAATCGATTGTATTTATTGAACAAAACAAAGTTTGTTAAATACAATTATATCTTATATAAAATTTGTTGAATTTTAGTGCAATAATCCTTAAATTCTACAAAAATTTAGTTTAAAATTTAAGTTTCGCTCAAAAATTTATTATTCTAAGATACTGTAAATATGTATTAAATGATTTACTACTTCACTCAAAATTTATCTTAAAAATAACAGAAATATTTAAAGTACTTTAAAAAAAAGGACAAATTGCCGAGAAAGGTAACATAAATATTGAAATTTGTCACTAAAGGTAATGTCAATTTTTTGGGCCAAGAAAGGATTCTAAATTTTAATTTCTAACATTAAAGGTAACCGGTTACCGTCGTAGCAGATAACAGGTTAAATTGATGACGTGGCTAATTTTTATATTATACAAATTGACAAAAAGGTAACATAAATATAAAAATTTGTCAATAAAGGTAATGTTTATTTTTTCAAGACTAATAAAGGATGATGAACTCCAATTTGAAACAAAACATCATGTTTGGATCTAGGTTTGTGTTCGTGTTCTTGTATGTGTTTTCTCTTTTCTTTATATAATAATAAAATATTTAAAATTAAAATAATATTACATTATTTTCGTATATGATATTTGGAATATATTATGTTGGTACTTTGACATTTAACTACTTGTAATTGGTATTTTGTTACTTTAATATCTTATATTGGCTTTATAATTGTATTAAATGAACGTAAACAAAATTTGAAGTTCAAAATTCGATTCAAATCGAAACAAACACCAAATTTAAAGTTCCAATCAAATCAAAATGAGTATTGAATTCTAAAGTTTGAATCGAAAAATATCATATTTGAAGTTCGTATCAAAACAAAGAAATAATACCAGTATTGGAAAATCGAAAAAATACTCGTCGAATACATTTGGCCAAAATAGGTCGACCCAAAACATGACCGATAATATAAATGTTCAAAATGGGTTCACATGTAATTGACACGAGCACAATAACAAGAACTCGTCGCAAATTGTCAGTATTAGTTAGCATACCCTTTTTTCTACAGATTGAAATTTATCACCATTTTTTTGACTTAAAAAATTAGACATTACCTTTATTGGTAAATTTGGACAATCTTAACCTGCTGACTAAACGCTCAGTAGATCATTCAGGTCACCATACCCTTTTTTGTTAGAAATTAAAATTTAGAATCCTTTGTTGGCCCAAAAACTTTGACATTATCTTTATTGGCAAATTTTAATATTTATATTACTTTTCTCGACAATTTACCCTTAAAAAAAAGAGAAATCCAAGTTAAATAGATTAGGCTCAAGCAACGTACGTGCCGAACATTAAAATTGTAACTTTTTTCAATTCTACTCTAATATTATAATTAATATTACTTTTTTCCTTATAAATTCATTAGTATTATAAAATATCATTTCTACTTCCTTCACCGTTCGGTAAGATTAGTTCTCTAACTCTTTTAATTAATCTAAATTCTTAATGAACTACCTCTATATAACATGCTTCTAAAAAGCTTATCATCATAGCTTCGTAAAAGCTTAAGGCTTGACCTTGTCTTTATTTGTTATAAGTCATGCTTTTTTAAACATGTTAGAAGTATTAAGTCATGAGTCAAATATATATAGTTATTCATTTATAAGAATAGTTGTATATACCAAAAATAAAAAAAAAGATTGATAATATATTATAAACCTATAATTATGTATTTCTAATATTATTATTTTTGTATAATTTTAATTTTTACATACATAATTATTATTTAATAATTTACATACATAATTTCCAAGGCTTAAGGCTTGACTCTTCTATCGAGTCAAGTCTCACGTTATTTAGAACCTTGCTATATAAACCACACATGTCGTGTATCCTAGACAAAGAAACACTATACCGAATACGATGTAAATTCATATGATAAGAACCATATACTGGAAGAACCCACAGATCATAACAAACATGAATCTCAATGTATACATTACTAACTATTCTCAATAACAAATATAACCAAGAGAAAATGGCACAATCATCTTCTCTTTACCATCATCAAAACTATTAACAAACCTCTCTAACAAGCATCATTTTCACATACCCTTTTCTCCTTCTGTTCTTGCTATGAGTATCTTCGTGTACACGCGATGCCTTCTTTCTCTTCCATAAACAACCCAAAACACAAGAGACAGCAACACCGCCAGTGAAACCATAAGCAGACCGATATAGATCCAGTTGCTGAATCGACGCAAGCCTGGGCAATAGTCTCGTGAGATATCGGTGAAAGTTTGCCTGACAAATGTGCAGTCTTGCAGATCTACTAGAAAAGGCCCGTAGAGGTACAGCCCATAACTTAGTTTTATTCCGGCTGACATTTGGCTGTAGAAATCGGGAGTTAGGCGGCCTGTGGTTGTGCAGATCCCACTTGGTGAAACTTGACAGACATACTGACTGTACACCTGCCACCAATCAATAATGTGTTATGTTTAGAAACTTCATTACAAACCAAAACCATACTCATCTGAAGAAGTAAGCCTGGAATTACTGAAACTACATCGATCCAATCGACTGATTATGAAACAAAACTAGTTCAACTTAAAAGTCAATACTAGTTCAACTTAAAAGTCAATACACAGTTTGCTTGTTTTGAACTAAAGTGGCAAATTTGACCCATTTAAATAATTCTATTCAAGTTATGTTTTATCTAGAACAGGTCAAATGAATAAAATAAAAAGAACATTTATATAAAAATAAAACTGCTCAAACTGGAGAGACAGAGGTTAAAGGCCACCGAAAGTGTACTTTTAGCACGAGCTATTTATAAAAGAATGAAAAAAAAATATGACAATATGTTTAGGTTGACCTGAATCATTTTGACCCGTACAAAAATTAACTTATTTTGACCCGTTACCCAAGAGGTACAAAGCGAAGGCGCAATATCTCACAAAGATAATACCTGTGTTGCATTGTTCAATGACACTTCATTAGGGTCACAAGTTCGATCACTAAAATCTGGTTTGAATGGATTGCAAAGAAGTGGCATTAATGGCCCAGATTGATTGAAAAAAAGTGGCGTGAAATTTGGGGCGAAATTGATGTTAGTGACATTAGTAATGACTTGATTGATCACATTAGCAAGTTGAGAAGTGACTTCTTTACTCCTCATTGAAGTTTCTTGAGCCGTTGCATTGTCTACACATGGAAGAATGTCGTCTAAAGCTGTATAAGCAGTCGGGTTTTCAACCCACTGATTCATAGATACACAGGTGTCTGCAGTCACACTTAAAGAAATAAAAGATTGTCAGTGGTAGATATCAGTATCAGATCATGAACTGAATTGTAGATCATCTTGGGGTTAGAGATGTATGTTTTTTAAATTCATTGGATGATAACAATCATCATTAGATAATCAGCTGAAATGTGACGTGTAGCATGAGTTAGAATTTTTAAACTGCTTCTCATTTCTGAAACTGGAATCATCAGATCGTAGTTTTCTCTATAGTTAGAGTATAAAGCAAATTCTGATTATGTAAGGAACTAATATATTAAATGCCAGAAACCAACATTCTAAAATATTTTTGTAAGTATTTGATATTTTATAACTTCTTTTTCTTACATGTGTGTGTATTAGTTGATAATGAAAACAAGTCTTAACAATTATTATATATATATATATATATACACACACACACACACACACACTAGAATCAACAACAATGAGAATGAGATTAAAAATGAGGGGAAAATAAGAAATCTTAATATTCCATAAATGGTCATTTTGTTGCAACAAGTGTGAAACCGAATATCTGAAGCTCATTATTTAACCCGCGAGAATCAGTTTATCCAAACACTATACGAAGATGATCAGTTATATCACGCAATGCCGTTTCCATAAAGGAGGATATTTTTTCAAGTGATGCGCAAACCAAAATATTTTGATTCGACTTTTTAAACCATTGTGCGTGTCCTTTTTGTTGCTTACTAGTCATCTTTTTCATGAGAACTCCAAAACACTTCATTTCACAAAGAGGAATGGTTTTTGAGAAAATAGTGGAAAACATAAACGTGAAGAAGAAAAAAAACTCGTCATAATTAGCATTTTATAGCCAGAAAAGCTAGTTTCCACAAAACTTTGGTGCACCAATATGGCCCTCATAACTTGATCTAAAAATAACTTAAATGACCCATTAATGATTACACAGAAGTAAGTTCAACTTACTTGTGCAAGACAAGGAACACGCCAGCCAATATAAATGTTCCCGTCACAAGAATCCATCCGAATATCACCAAGCTGCAACGATTCAAAACAGAGAAATTCTCTCAAAAACAATATGGATGATATAAATGTATTGTTATGAAACGTAAATGTCTGACTTACGTGTAAACCATACATTGCATGCCAAAGATCGAAAACACTGCAGGATATATAATAGACAAATAAATTAGTAGAGGTGGGACTTTCGACCCATTAATAAAATCTTAAAAAGAAAAGAAAAAGAGCGTAGAATGAAATTCTTCTTCGGGTCAAAGTGTCCAACAGCTTACACATACAAAGTTGCAAAAGTGTAATTTTTAGTGCATACTGCATAAAACCTACTATGTAATTATTTAGATCAGTAGTGAATTATTACAGTTTTAATAATTATAACTCACCTTAGTTATCTCTAAAGAAATTAGACGTTTTAGAAATAAGGCATTTGGGTAGCTTACAGAATCCGACGAACGTCAAGAAGAGCATCACGGCAGATAGAATGATCAGAACTAACTGCCTGCGAAAACACAAAATCATATCACTTTTATGGTTTATTTATTTACATAATTATGTCTTGTTTTTTTTAGAGTTTATTTACTTACACGGTATTTAAGACACGGCGTATGTCCTCTTTATTATCTTCGGTTTTATCAGAAAGAGCATAAGATGATGAGTTGAGCTTTATCTGTATCTCATCAATGTCTGATTGGACCTGAACGGGCAAAAACACTTGGGCTACCCCTATTCGTTTTGCAGAAGCAAGATCATCAGACAAATTCCTAAGCTTTTCAGCGGTTGTATTTGCCTGATCTACAACATAGCTCAATGTCTTTGTTGTACTGTGATGGAATTTTGCTTGACCCGTGTATAAAACAACACATCCAACACTGAAAAGATCCAAGGCTAGCCGTTAGTTGACTTCATGTTGACCAAATCTGAATCGTTAACCATTAACACAGGAGATACAAAATGAGCAATAGAAACCTGTATAAAAGCACTAGTTCACTTTTCAAATCATCGTACTTGACTTTTTATTTTTCCATCTTTTTTCAAGAATGGTGGTTATTTGTGAAAAGAAAACCAAGCATAGTTCCTCGATCTTTTGAAAATAAATGAGGATATGAAAACTTCACGAATTTCAAAATTTGAAATTAGAACCAAAATTTTTAAAGGGTTAACAGCACATATATTTGATACACTTTCATCTTTTCTCCATTTATACAACATACTTTACTTTTTATCATTGTATGTGAAATACTTGCATTTCCATCCATTTCTAAGTGCAATCGCTACATTAAGTGGTAAACAGGTGAAACTGTTAAAGCATATAGAGAGAGAGAGAGATGTCGGGAGTGAGAGAATTTGACTATATTGTGTAGGTAAGTTCTCGCGATTTTCGCAATAAAATAGATTCTAAATGGAACCTTCACCTCTGTGAGTGTGTGTGTGTGTGTGTGTAGAGAGAGGGCATACATTGCAATGATGGTGAAGAGAATGAGGAGAATAAGAGACAATGCGTAAGCTAGTCTGGAATAGCCATATGGTTCTCGAGCACAACAACAATAGCAGAGGCAAATCACCGCTAAGCACAAGCCAAAGAACACAAACCAGGCAGCAGCCATAGCAAAGAACGGTACAGCAGTAAAAGCCACAGACTGCATCAAGTATTTTACAATGATTAAAACAAGTTCAAAGAAAGTTATAAATTTGAATATATAGGAGAGATTTTCAATAAACAAACTCGGAAACTTCAACCCACTTATGCAATGAGTCAATTACTGTAGTTAAACTGGTAGAACATGTCAAAAAGGTTTGGAAGTCAGTAATTATGTATTTTAAATGTATACAACCTCCAAATCATTTATGCAAAAATAATAATTATTATGATTTACTAGTTTTCCAACTTTACTCCTAATTAATTATTGTAAATAATGCAAGTTCTGCAAATAATGTTGAAGTCAAGACTGTTCTGTTTGACTTATAGAAGTCTAAGCTCTAATTGTGGCAATGGAACCAAATAACATTAATTAGTAAACATAACTTTCCTCTTTACTTTTTTTAAAGAAACCTAGCAAAAAATCAGAAGATTAGCAAGTAGAATATCTTCATGTGGGTTGGAACAAAAATATCATTATTCAAATGATGCACTACCAAATACCAATCTATCACAATTTAACATCATATTAAAAAACAAAGATTCTTAAAATAAACTTGATTGTGTCCACATGTTAGATAAGAAAATATTATCAGTTTAATATCAAAGATATGGACCAAAGTTTCATATCTTGTCATTATTCTAAAACCCCTTTACATATTGCCAGCTAAAAGTAGAATTCAACTCTTAAGGTCAAACTTGGATTTGTTGAATTTTATAATTATTGCATAAATATTGTAGTTTTTAACATCAAGTGTTTTGATTTTTATAAACACTTCCTATACTTTTTTATGTAGGTACCTGTCATGTCTTATTTTATCATAAATCATTAAGAAGATTAAAACAATAATTTTTCATTATTTTTAGTCATTCATAGTCATTACTCATTATTAAACCCTAATTTACATTCAAAAGTCAAAACCAATTTCGTACATAATACATTGGATCATTCGGTGCTTAAAGCATGAGATACAAGTCACTAAAACAACAATGATTTGGATTTGGAAATGCTAACAGAAAAAGGATTTAACTTTTATTAAAAAAAATAAAAATTATATATGAACTTAAAAAATATGTTGTTTGCATATAAATTAAATATAAATATTAACAAGAATTCACTCCTTAACATATTCATGCCACGTGTGACGTTGGAAGGATCAGTAGGAACACATTTTCAGAGGATTTATCATTTTTCTGCAAATAAATTTATAAGATCTCATAGTTAAATGTTTCCATTTAGTTCTGTGTATTTTTTTTAAATAATTGTGATTCATTCATAGTTGAGGGGATGTTGCAGTGTATAATTATACTATATTATAGAGGGCAAATTGCCGACAAAGGTAACCTAAATATAAAAAATTGTCAATAAAAATAACGTCCATTTTTTTAGTCGAGAAAGAATTATAAATTTCAATTTGTAATAAAAAAGGGTATAATGCGTGAAATTTATACCTTTTTTTTAATTGAAATTTATAATCTTTTTTTTTAGGTCTAAGAGGTCATTATACTCTTTTTTGTTACAAATTGAAATTTATAATTCTTTATCGGCAAAAAAAATTGGGCGTTACCTTTATTGGCAATTTTCGATATTTAGATTACCTTTTTCGACAATTTTCTCTATTATAAAACATTTAACACTCTCTGTCCTATTTTATTAATCCCTTAAAAATTTAAAATATACCCCTCATATACACTTCATTTTCCAATTATATACTCTCTCCTATCTTACACGGTTACCTATGAATATACTTTTTCATAGTAAGTTGATAACACATTTCTCCACCCACAGAAAAATAAGAACAATGAGTTATTTTGTTATTTTTTTTAAAAATTAGTGAAGAAAAGAATTATTGAAAAAAGATAAAAGAAAAAATAAAATGATACGTTACAGATAAAAACTATTCGTTGAATATCATATCTCTGTATTCTATAAAACATATTATCCGGTATAACCATTCACCGAAACATTGCGAGGATTGCACGGTAGTAAATATAAAATGTATGCTATGCAAGGTTGTACCACAGCGGTGTGGAGATTGTACCTTTTTTGTCTTCTTTCTAACGTATGCAAAAAGTTTAAAATTTCAGGAGCTTTTTGACTACTTACTTCCATTTGACCAAGAAAACAATGATCAGTGGGTCTAAATAAAAAATTTCTAAAACTTAATTGATGAAACAAAACACTATAAAAATGAAGAAAAGAAAAACCCAACAAAAAAATCAAATTATTGGGTTCATTCCAAAATCCAGATTAATGTGTTTTTTGCAGATAGTTTCTGGATTTCACTTGTGTTTTAATAACAACAAAAATCAGATTAATTAATGGGTTTTAAATCACTTATTTCATTACTTAATTTTGAAGCAAAATACAAAACATAATAATAATCATAATAAGCGAAAAGATAATCAAGAAGTTATAGAGAACTCACAGCCCAATAATGGCGTTCACTGATGTTCCATCCTCCTCTGTATTTCTTAAAACCATCGAGTGGATCTCTCCTCGTTGTTCTCTTTTGAGCCAACACAAGTGACGAGTTTACATCATTTTGTTCTTCAGCGAGTAACCTTTTTCCACCAAAGGTTTCCAATAATTTATATTTCCCCAATTGGCTTTCCCCTGCAAAAGAAATCATCCACAGAAACACCGATTCAAACCCAGAACAAATTAACAGTAAAATCAAACAATAACATGTAAAATCATCAAAACCCCAAATAAGTTTCACAGTATAAACGTAAATTTTTTGGTGGGTTAAAAAGAAATAACCTGAATTGGGTGTTCGATAGTTGGAGAAATAGAGTTCTCCATTTGAAGAAACGAAGAACAGAGCAAGAAGAAGAAACAGAAAAGCAAACGGAGTAGTGTTTTTCGTAGATCGCATTGTCATTACAGTATTCTCTGGGGTGATTGAATCAATTAACAAACCCTAACGGATAGATTTTGCAATCCGATTTTTTGGTGAAAGGAACTTTAAAGGGTGTCAAGATTTTTGTTCTTTTGAAAAAAGGGAAGAACAGTGTGTGTATGAGAGAGAGAGAGAGAGAGAGAGAGAGAGAGAGAGAGAGAGAGAGAGAGTGGGTGTAACACCTGTAAGTCTGTAACTAGAACCGCCTGAGAACGTTTACTAATTAAGGGTTTATGGCAGGAGAAAACTACGTCGTTTGGGAAGAATATTAGTCGGTAGCCAATGATTAAAGGTACATTTGTCAAAAAAATTGAGATTGTTAAGAGAGCAAAAATAATAAATACAAACCTACCAAGTAAAATGATAGGAGCTCTCTCCTGGACACCTAGGAGTGTTTTGAATTATGTGAAGGGTTCGTCTATTCGTACGGAGGAAATTATTTCTGGCACTTTTATTTCGCATTTGTGATATGCGACTTATATTTCTACCTATTTCGCATTTGTGATATGTGACTCTTATTTTGCATTTGTGATATGCGACTCCTATTTCTATCTATTTCGCATTTGAGAGATGTGTACCTATTTTCCAGACTTGGGCTTGGGCTTATTTGTACATCGAATTTCAAATTTACATTTGGGCTTCGCAAATCATTTTGGGTTTTTGCATATGTTGGGCTTGGTTTCGGATTTGGGTTTGGGTTGTTACATTTCCGATTTGCATATAAGTTGGGCTTGGGCTTGGGCTTGGGTTTGAGTTGTTACATTTCATTATCCATTGTTACATAAATAATTGTTTGTAACACCGTGATTTTGAGAACCAAATTTTTCTTTTTAAATACAATTTAAGTTTTCAAACTGCGTGGGTTTGACTGTAAATAGAACAATCAAACATGTGTCATAATTTAAAAATGCAGCAGAAGTAAAAACACGTGGCAAACTATATAAACAGTCAAAATGATGCCACAAACAACAGTTGGTGTTACGGAATACATAACCGGCTGACCATTATCTTAAACAAACATAAACATGATTCAACAGAGTTTTAACATAAAAGCAGCGTTCCTCCCAAAGCATATAAACTACCCGCAGGCTCCCGAGCTCACTGAGGATTACCTGCACATGTGGAGTGTAGCATCTGTTAGCTATAATAGCTAGTGAGTACCAAATAGCATGCAATCAATATAAGTACATCACATATCATCAATCATGCTCAGATAGTTCTATCCTAGCATCTCGCGATGAGCTGGCATAGTCAGGAGGTAGCATATCTTGCAGGGGAGCTAACCCGGCTCAATGCACCAAACTGAGGTACCAGACACATCAACCGCTCCGGTGGGGGAGCTGTTAAACGTCCACCATTGCGTTTTGGAATCAACCGATTCCTCTGTTGTATAGTATACGCCATACCCGAAGAGGACAGCTTTGTCCTTAAGTAGAACAGCTTTGTTCTTATGTTGGACAGCTTTGTCCATAAGGATCCGGACCATTCACAAACAATTAATTTGATCCAATCGGATCATCAATCAATGCGCGCATATATTCAATTATCATCATAGCATACACCTAATCAAGTGCATACTACATTGTGTCAACATGGTATATTCTAGCATCATCATGCAATCCTACACTTAAACAAGTGCGTGTACAAATCATGGCATACAATTCCGTGATCATTGTTAATATATGTTATAGGTATATTAATTGTTATGTCATTCGACACTCACCTGATAGGCTAGAATAAGCAAAGACCTTGCTTTGGCACACACGGATTGTCAATTCAACCTATAACACCAATATCTACGCATTAATCACTTGAACACGCGAGGAACGTCTAGGATACTTGAAACAATACCCTAATGGTGTTATTAAACCATTTATTAACTAACTATAGCAGTCCAACCAACAACACGCGAACACGTAGCACAAAACAGCACAAAAGGTTGTGTGCAGGGGTATCGCGCCGCGACCAGTCTGCAGAGCTGCAGCAGCTTCTGTTTTGTGCACAGCAACCCCATTTTGGCTAAATTCAATTCCAAATCAGTTTTGGTAAAATTCTAGTGTTTCATAGGACCATTTGACACTTGTGGAATCTTTCTAACATCAAAAACTCCTATCCAATTAATTCATACGAAAATCACAATTAAATGGACAAAGACGTGCGCATAATGGCCAAAACTTGGTGTAGTCCAATTCCAACACTTGCAACACACCATATACACCTAATATGCTGTATTGAAGGTGTTGCAACTGACCAAAACCTTTAAACTCATTGTTTGGTATCATTTTCCAATTTCTTGCCTATTTATGGCCTATTTTTCACTATTTTAGCCAATTCAAGCAATACAACCATTCCAATTCAAAACCATTATTCTAATCAATTCATACAAGTCATATGAACCTATTAGAACCTTAAAAATCAGTTCTTGATGTGTAAAAACAGATTTAGGCCATTTTGACCCATTTAGGCTAAATATTGGATTTGTGCAAAAACACCACTTCTAGTGCACCAATTGAGTTCTAATAAATCCTAACAAGTTATAAGATCAACTAGAACACTAAATTTCAGTTCTTGAAGGTCAAAATTAGTTTGACCCGTATTTGACCAATTTTGACCCATTTGAGCCAAAATTCAAAACACAACAAGAACACTACTTTAATTCATGGAATTGATTCCTATACACTTATAAATGATATTAGTGTTGGAATATGCCCGCTGACACGAACGAGTTAATGACACTACCGATGAGGTGTAGGCCTATTGGGTCACACACCAAGTATTGATTCCGGCAACACGATCAAGCAATAGAGAGGAAAAGGCCAAAATGGGTTTTTGGCAGGGTGGTACACGGGCCGTGTTCCTGAATACGGACTGTGTCCAGTCCAACGTACACGAGGCGTATTGGCCCAATCCAAGGTCGTGTAGTTTGGGCCTACACGGGCCGTGTAGATGAACACGGGCCGTGTAGATGAACACGGGCCGTGTAGTGCCTGTTAGACACGGGCCGTCTTAGCCCAATTGGGGTCGTGGACTTTGGGCCTACACGGCCGTGTAGATCTACACGGGCCGTGTACGTTCGCTGTAACAGCAGAATTAACAGCCTTAAACACTTGGCTTAATGGGGTTAACTTCTAATAATGATGGTAGACAAAGAGACCACGAGTTATCTGCTCTTGTAGAGGCTTTTGGCTATCACTTGGTCCCTTGGTTGACATAAGAACTCTCTATCTCTCTTGTTCTTGGGGTTCTTGGTGTTCTTGAATACAAGAAGCAAACATACACATACTTGATTGTTGTTTTGGTGGTCATACATCAACTTGCTAGCACTTGGGAATCAAGGAAGCTTGGGGTGGACTTCATTGGAGGAGTTCTTTGTTGGACTCTAAGCCACTTGACTAGGAAGGTTACTTTGTCTTTTGCACCATTGAGGTATAGCCTTTCTTCTCATCTTGTTTATATATATATATATATATTAGTTGCAATTCCATTGTTAGATTTTGGTCCATGGGAAGTATTCATTGTTTGGCATCGTTTTTTTGTTATGTACTTTGTTTCCGTTGCTACTTGATTTTGCCAAATGAATACCTTCAGTGGTATCAGAGCCATATCTAACATAGCTTTGCACTATTGAGTCTAGAAAAACCATAAAAGTGTTTTTGGATAAGAAAAGTGTTTTCTTAAAATTGGTTTTTCAATTGAGACTCTTGTTGTGCTAGAATAAATTTATTCGTAGACGTGTTAATATATTCTACTTTTTATATTTATATATTTGTTGTAACTTGGCATGAAGTGTACACAAATATATACTTATAAATGTATATATGAATATGTGTCTCAAAATGTTTGATACACTAATGCATATGTACAAGGATTGTCCTTTTAGTGCCTTTGGTGTTTTGACAATCTTAACTAAAATATAGATATATATTTATATATCATGGTTATGTGTGGCACACCATGTTTCTATTTGATATACTTGGTTTGATTCGGTAGCAATATATGCCCCTAGACCTATGTGTTGTGATGATTGATTATTTTTGGTTTTTTGGCGGCCTGCGTGCAGTATTGTTGTAATAATATTAATTTATTTACTTATTGGTGCGGCTTGCACGCCGTTTCTTTTATTCTATGTATTTGTATAAATAGTATAGGATTGCGACCTGCGTGTCGTTTATATATGTTCTATGTATTTGTATATAGTATAGATTTAAAACCAAAATAGTCAACGGGAGTCATGGTGATGACGTCTTGGCGAGAAGGAATCAACATGCTATTGGAGGTGTTGGATTCAGTGGGAGCTCATCCAACGAGACCATATCTTGTCCTTAGATTTTTGGCCTCGTTTTCCCCGTTGTGGCTCACGGGGAAAATGCATAGGAATTACGGGCATGTTACCGAATCTTATGTATAGATATTTGCGTGGTTGTATTTTATTATTCTACGCATGGATTAGGATTCGCATGCTAGATAATTTTTCTATAAAAATTAAATAAATACAATGTTTGTTAAAATGGTTAACAATTGCGCGCGAATAGATTTGACAAAGGAAATATAAAAATGGTATTATATTAAAAGTGCTTAAAATCGTTTTGACACTTACTTTGTTAATTCACAAAAGGGTTTTATAAACCGGAAACAAAATCCCGTTTTTCAAAATGTAAATCACGCACCATCCATAAGATGACACCACCCGAATCTAACGAAGCAAGGATGATTGTCGAGCTAAGCACGAGTCATTCCTTGTGTAGTTGTGTGGAAGGTGAGTGGGGTAACTCGCATGATTGGTTGTCGAGCTAAGCACGAGCCAATTGATGGTCGAGAGTGCCACCCGTGTGTCTTGTCGGACGATTTACAATTTTAGTATATAATTCTTGGTTAGTTGTCGAGCTAAGCACAAGCTAAACAAAAATTATATATTAAAATTGGTGTAAGATAGGGATCAAACATGCCAACCGACATAATGGATGTCAACGGATCCCGCAAGTGTCTAAGAGTTGTAATAAAGATTACAATTGGTAAAGTGGTTGCCGGCCTAAATAGCTTCGCCACGTGATCCGCGGTAAACCCGTCACGGTGCGAGGTGAAATAAGGTTCTTAACCCTTGTTACAAATAAATTGTTTTGTTTAAAACTATGGGTACTTATTTTAAGGATTTCCAAACTAATTAAAACTACTTTGCTATTTTAGATGGCATCTTCAAGCAACACCAACACCACCAACCATTTTTCGCTTAGAGTTTTCCTTGAGAAGGAGAAACTAAATGGTAACAACTTCTTGGATTGGTTTAGGCAACTTAAACTTGTCCTACGCCAAGAAGGGAAGATGGTTACCATAGAGGAGGCCCTACCCGAGGCTCCTGCTGCCAATGCCACTCGGGCTATCCGAGACGCTTATGAGAAGCGTGTCAAGGATACCGAGGACATTACTTGCCTCATCCTAAGTACTATGATCCCCAAGCTCCAAAAGCAAATGGATCATTTGAGTGCTTTTGACTTGATCGCTCAGCTTAAGGAAATGTTCCAGCAGCAAGCGAGACAAGAGAGGTTTGAATGTCTCAAGACGGTACTCGGTAGTAAGATGGCCGATGGCGGGAATGTGAGTGCTCACGGGTTGCGCATGAAAGCAAACGTGGAGCGCATGGAACGGCTCGGATTTACCATAGGGAGGGAGCTAGCCGTGGATTTGATCCTATGGTCCCTGCCCACTGCGTATGATCAATTTGTTATGAGTTATCATATGCATAGTATGGATAAGTCCATCATGGAGCTTCATGGTATGCTTAAGACAACCGAGTCTAGCATGACCAAAAATAAGCCCGCCGTTCCAAATCCCGTTCTTGCTATAAGGGAGGGGCGAATCCAGAAGAAGAAGAGGACCGCTTATACCCCTAAGGGTAAGGGGAAGGGGAAGGGGAAGATTGGCGCTGCCAAGTCTAGCCCCGCTTCGGAGGGTAAAGGCAAGAGGAAGATGGTTCCCTAAGCCAATACTCCGAACGAAGCGGAATGCTTCTTCTGCGGGAAGAAGGGCCATTAGCGCCGTAACTGCCCGGGGTACCTAGAAGGTCTAAAGAAGCTCAAAGGGTTGAGCATCGCAGGAACTTTCGACTCAGGTACGTACATGATTGAACTCCATCATACTTCTACATCTGGTAGTTGGGTATTAGATACCGGCTGTGGCACTCACGTTTGTAATATTGTGCGAGCTTGACTTGATTATGGGAAACAAGGAGATTGTCCCGGTCAAGGCTCGAGGAGAAGTTGAATTATCTTTTAATTCCGGTTTTTCCATATTATTATTGAACGTATGCTATTCGCCGCTTGTGGCACGAAACATTATTTCTTTTCATGCATTACACGACAATGGTTTTGGTTTTTCTTTTGACAATGGGGTTATTGTTTGTTTTAAAAATGGTATTTGTTATTTTAAAGCTTATCCTTGTCGTGGTATTTATGAAGTAGATGCGTACGTTAGTGATAATCGTTCAATCATGAATACTGATTCAACGTCTAAAAATGGTTTAGACAAATTGTCTTTGTGGCATGGTCGACTTGGCCATATAAACAAGACTCGTATCGCCAAGATCCAAGCGGATGGGATCTTTGAATCATTTGACCACGAGTCGAATGAAGTATGCGAATCTTGTTTATTAGGCAAGATGACTAAAGCACCCTTTTCCGGCGTGAATGAGAGGGGAAAAGACTTATTGGACATTATACATTCCGATGTGTGTGGTCCGTTTAAGCACATCACAAAAGACAATTCTAGATACTTCGTTACCTTTATAGATGATTATAGTAGGTATGGGTATGTCTACTTGGTTAGACAAAAGTCCGAGACCTTTGAGGTCTTTAAGACTTTCCAAAACGAAGTAGAGAATCAATTGGGCAAGAAGATTAAGATACTTAGATCCGATAGGGGTGGTGAGTATCTTAGTCAAGAGTTTCGTGATCATCTTAAGGGTTGTGGAATCATCTCACAACTTACACCTCCTAGGACGCCACAATTAAATGGTGTCACCGAGAGGAAGAACCGAACATTGTTAGATATGGTTCGGTCTATGATGAGTCACACCCAAGTGCCTATTAGCCTTTGGGGTTATGCTCTTGAAACGGCAACAAGAATCCTTAATCTCGTTCCAACGAAGAAGGTCGAGAAAACACCTTTCGAGATGTGGCATGGGTAACCTCCCGTTCTTGCCTATCTAAAGCTTTGAGGTTGTCAAGGCTACGTACGACGTGAGGTAGATGATAAGTTGGAGCCCCGATCCGAAAAGTGTTATTTCATCGGATATCCAGCTGCGGGTATTGGATATATATTCTACAAACCTTCCGAGAACAAGGTATTTGTTGCTCGGAGGGCGGTCTTTTTAGAAAGAGAATTAGTATCCAATTAGCATGGCGGGATTAAGATTGATCTTGAAGAAGTTCAAGAGTCAACGGATGAAAGACCTGATGTTGGCACTAGCCAACAACCTAGTGAGGTTGAGTCTGAGCATGACAATGCGGAGACTAACGTACATCCGTTACCTCCCCGTAGATCCGGTAGAACTTGCCATGAGCCAGAGAGATATGGGTTTCTCATATCTGAGGGCGACGGGTTATTGGTGGATCTTAATGAGCCCACCAACTATCGGGAAGCGGCAGCGGGCCACGAGTCTGCTAAATGGAAGGAGGCAATGGATAACGAGATGCAATCCATGGAGGATAACCAGGTTTGGGAATTGGTTAATCCCACACCCGGTTGTAAACCAATAGGGTGTAAGTGGGTCTTCAAGAAGAAGACCGACGTGGATGGAAAAGTAAACACTTTCAAAGCCCGACTAGTGGCTAAAGGTTTAACCCAGACACATGGTGTCGACTATGATGAAACTTTCTCCCCAGTGGCCATGTTGAAATCTATTAGGATACTTTTGGCAATTGCCGCATTTCATGATTACGAAATATGGCAAATGGATGTCAAAACCGCCTTCCTTAATGGGAAGCTCTCTGAAGAGGTGTATATGACGTAGCCTGAGGGTTTTGTGCATCCGAAGCATCCTAATAGAGTGTGTAGATTAAAGAAGTCCATTTATGGACTTAAACAAGCATCTCGTAGTTGGAATCTATGCTTTGATGAGAAAATCAAAGAGTTTGGTTTTTCGAAAAGTGTAGACGAGCCATGTGTATACGTTAGGGCTAGTGGGAGCGCCGTTGTTTTCTTAGTCTTGTATGTGGATGATATCCTACTCATTGGTAAAGACATTCCAACCTTGCAAAGTGTCAAAATTTGGCTTGGAAAATGTTTTTCAATGAAAGACTTAGGAGAAGCGGCATACATTCTGGGTATCAAGATCTATAGAGATAGATCTAGAAAGCTTCTCGGGTTGAGTCAAAGTACATACATTGACAAAGTCTTGAAGCGGTTCAAGATGGAGGACTCCAAGAAAGGAAATCTTCCTATGTCGCATGGAGTGATATTGAGTAAAACTCAATGTCCTAGTTCTCAAGAGGAACTAGAAGTAATGAAGCGAGTACCATATGCTTCGGCCGTGGGCTCGATCATGTACGCCATGTTATGTACCCGTCCTGATGTGTCATGTGCTTTGAGCTTGACTAGTAGATATCAGGGAAACCCGGGGCAAGCCCATTGGGTTGCGGTAAAGAACATTCTTAAGTATCTTAGGAGGACTAAAGAGATGTTCTTGATCTTTGGTGGTGAGGAAGAGCTCAAAGTAAAGGGTTACTCTGATGCTAGCTTCCAAATTGATAGGGATGACTGCCGATCACAATCGGGGTTTGTGTTCCTATTGAATGGTGGGGCTATTACTTGGAGAAGTTCAAAGCAAGACACAGTGGCTGATTCTACTACAGAGTCAGAATACATTGCAGCAAGTGAAGCTGCTAAAGAAGCTGTGTGGATAAGGAAGTTCATCCGAGACCTTGGAGTGGTTCCTAGCATATCCGACCCTATTGAGATCTTTTGTGACAATGAGGGTGCGGTAGCCTTGGCGAAGGAACCGAGAGCTCACAAGAGAACGAGGCATATACCTCGTAAGTACCACTTGATTAGAGAGATGGTTGAAAGTGGTGAAGTCGATATTAGTAGAGTAACCTCAGAAGGCAATTTGGCCGATCCGTTTACTAAACCATTGTCACAAGCTTCTCATGATTCTCACACTACGGCGATAGGTGTTAGATTTGCTCATGACTTGGTTTAGATTTAGTTTTAATTTATGTTTGGACCGTTATGTATTTGGGAACATTAAGCAATAATATTACTAATGTTTGTTTCGATTTATATAGTAGAGATCTATATATACGCGTGTTGCGGTTACTCACATTTAGTCTTTATTGTGTTCTATCATTGCATGTTTAACTTATTCCCTAGATTGTTTTACAATCTTTAAGTCTCCACAATCGGTCATACTTTGTGGGAAGAAAGTATGAATTAAGATTGAGGTAAAGAATTGGTTTTGATAAAACGTGATTCTTGCCTAAACTTGAAAGGGGTTTCAAGTGATTGGAGGACCCGCACCCGAGTTTACTTCATGGTTTTAGTCACAAGTAACTCGGGATGGTAATGATATTTCATCCTTAAACTAGAGATACATGTGATCCCAAAGCATAGGTCTGCTTTGCTTTGATCGTTTTCTAACGCGGTCCGTAACTGGTCGTTATAAGGGAAATGATTGGGTAGAGTATTGTCTGTGTGGCGGGACTATGTAGTTGAAAGGTAGTTGTTCCTCTATGTATAGAGAGAATATCCATGGGTCCCTTGATGATTGAGTGCTGACGCTCATATGCATGGCCGTGCTCAAGTTACATTGATGATGGATCAATGTTAACTTGGTTTGTTGGTCACCACTAATCTAGAATCGAGAAACATAATCGTGAACGATCTGAAGGTTGACTATATTCCATGCCTTGTGTTCACATTGGATATCGCGAACAAAGGGATGTACATGTTCATTTATCTTTAGGACAATCATTTTATGATTGGGGATCTTGTCAAGAGTGGCATACCCTATACTGACTTGGGAGCATAGATGTCTTGCTAGAGGCCGCTCTATGTTTGTGTTATTTTTCGTAGTCATGTCACGTGCAAGTGGAAGTCTGTTGGAATATGCCCGCTGACACGAACGAGTTAATGACACTACCGATGAGGTGTAGGCCTATTGGGTCACACACCAAGTATTGATTCCGGCAACACGATCAAGCAATAGAGAGGAAAAGGCCAAAATGGGTTTTTGGCAGGGTGGTACATGGGCCGTGTTCCTGAACACGGGCCGTGTTCCTGAACACGGACCGTGTCCAGTCCAACGTACACGAGGCGTATTGGCCCAATCCAAGGTCGTGTAGTTTGGGCCTACACGGGCCGTGTAGATGAACACGGGCCGTGTAGTGCCTGTTAGACACGGGCCGTCTTAGCCCAATTAGGGCCGTGGACTTTGGGCCTACACGGCCGTGTAGATCTACACGGGCCATGTACGTTCGCTGTAACAGCAGAATTAACATCCTTAAACACTTGGTTTAATGGGGTTAACTTCTAATAATGATGGTAGACAAAGAGACCATGAGTTATCTGCTCTTGTAGAGGCTTTTGGCTATCACTTGGTCCCTTGGTTGACATTAGACATCTCTCTCTCTTGTTCTTGGGGTTCTTGGTGTTCTTGAATACAAGAAGCAAACATACACATACTTGATTGTTGTTTTGGTGGTCATAAATCAACTTGCTAGCACTTGGGAATCAAGGAAGCTTGGGGTGGACTTTATTGGAGGAGTTCTTTGTTGGACTCTAAGCCACTTGACTAGGAAGGTTACTTTGTGTTTTGCACCATTGAGGTATAGCCTTTCTTCTCATCTTGTTTATATATATATTTTAGTTGCAATTCCATTGTTAGATTTTGGTCCATGGGAAGTATTCATTGTTTGGCATCGTTTTTTTGTTATGTACTTTGCTTCCGTTGCTACTTGATTTTGCCAAATGAATATCTTCAATTAGAACCTATTTCAATCATAAATTTCAATTCTTGATTGCTAAATCAAAGAACCCACTTGTAAACCTAGAATTTCAAGTATTGAAAGGCATAATCAAGAACAAGGATGAATTTGAACTTACAATGATCAAAAGATGATTAGGAACAACTTGTGGGACTATTTTGATCCTTATTTAGCTACTGGAACAAGAGTTTATGAGTTTTCTTCAAAAACCCAAAAATTCAAGAATGAAGAACAAGCCATGGATATGGAAGTTACTAGGTTAGAGATGATGAAGATGATGTTCTTGGATGAATTTAGCCTTCAATTTGCTGCTGGAACTTGTCTTAATTGATCTCTTCTTGATGTTCTTCTTCTAGTTTGCAAGAACAGGAAGAAACTTTGAAGGTGTGTGTGTATACGTATGAAGGTGTGTGTGTCTGTGTATTGACAAAAAGGATGGACCGACTTGTGGGTATTATTATCCACAAGTGGGTATTTTGTTCCCCTTTTTAACTTACAAGTCATCTCTCGTTTAACCGTTTCAACTAACGAGGATATTTTTAGAATCCTCGTTTGAAATCGTTCGATATTTTATAATCTTTATCTATATTTATTAATATTCTTAATAACCCTTTTATCTATTATTTTTCATATTTTATATCATTTCCTAGAATATATATATATTATTTAATTAAATTAGATAATTGACGTACCATATTCGCACACGTTTAGGTCCGTTTTGAGGATGTTACATTATTTGTTAACAATATCTATTTTAGGTCACTTTCGTCTTATTATTCATTTTTTTCCACCCTAACCTTCCTCCTAAAGTCTCTAGGTGTGAGCTGTAATGTAGTTTGGCCTTCAGCACACATCTCTAGGTGTTAGCTGTAAAAGGATTTCTTAAATTTATTTGATTATTAGATCGAGACATTAGTTAAAGTGAACTAGTGAAATGAAAATTTGACTTAGAATTAAAATAAAAAACAAACTTTAAATTCTAACAAATTGAATTATTAAAAATAAATACATTAATACGCGAAAACCACGACGAAAACTATACAACTACACATTTTCGTCATTTGTTCCTTCAAAAACTACATCATTCCAAAAATCATCCGAAGCAAGATTAAGATCTAAGTTTAATAGAGAGACCATTGTATTGGAATCTTGAGATTGAAATGGTCTGTAATCCCCGGCAAACATTCCAAACCCCATCCTATACACTTGTTGAGATGCGACATTCGTCCCGAACATGTTTGGTTGATGTGAGAATGATGATGGATTGAAGGTAGGTGGTGGTAAGAACTGGTTAGCCAAACTTTGGGTTTGTAATTGATCAAACTGCGAAGTTTGATCAATATTTGACATTGTACCAAAATCATAATTATATTCTGAATGGTACTGTGTACTTGATGACTCTTCTCGATTTGAGGGGCCAACATGTTCATTGCTAAAGGATGGAACATGAGAATTACTATGAGTCGCTCCTTCATCACCGCCTTCGTTTTCAAACGCACCACCTTGACGACGATGTTGTGTAGTCCTTCTTCATCGAACGGGCTAAGGTCTAGGGATTTCAGCACCCTCATCCAAGAAATTCCGACTTTGTCTACTCAGACAATCGGTTTCATTGACGTATCCCATATAATCTTGGATATACATTTGTGGATCGTGTTGAGGATTGTTATATATCTGCGAAATCGTCTCCCTCTGTATTTGTACACAAACAATTAAATTATACATCGAATATATATATACATTAACTAATATTTTAAATATATTATTAAAGTGACACATACCATGACCTCTGTAGTGCCCCATCGATCTTGATAACCACATATATCTTGTTTGGTCGGAACTGTGATATAAATCACAGTATGTTCCGCATACCAAGCCTTGTACTCATCGGTGGCCACCAAGCAGGGTGCGTAATCCGCATTAGATTGTAAATTATGACGCATGTCCCATAAATGAATGTACCTGCGCCACCTAGATTGCCAATCACAATTTTTACTTCCCTTACGAGAAGCATTTTGCAGCGTATCACGGTCGCTCTTATGAATCTGGAGGTTTCGGGGTATTTGTTGAAACAAATGAAATTGTCTCATTACTCGACCTGGCATATGTTGTTCAACAGTTTCCCAAAAAATTATAAACGTATCAGACCTCCAACTATCTTGGCCATTAGTACATTGTTCGGGTAGATCGTTAAAATAAGCTTGGTATGGAGTCTAACCAAACTGGATTTATAAGAACGTACGTTATATTCTTTTCAATATCCATATAGCGTACTGTTTTTAAAGTGGTAATTATATAAGTATTAAATCTTGGTCTCTTAACCCGGACAAAGACGAACGGTGTGCTTTAAGCACATGTGAAGGAGAGTCCGTAAATGATCGAGCGTGGTTCTACCTTGCACCATTCAACAATTTGTAAACAAGCATTACTAAATATTTGATATAAAAAAACCAAAGTAATATGTTGTATATTAGTTTCAAGTTATGTACCTTGAGCCAAACGCTATTCCACCTTCGTAATTTAAATTACGAACTTTGGGAGAGATGGATGGAATCCTATCCCATGCCCATAGCTGTAATAAAATTAACGGGCTTCCAATTTCAACGGCATGAGGTGAAGTTGCTTCACCCAGATTTCTATAGAGGTTTGCAAGGATTGCACTACCCCAACTTATTGTATTAGAAGAAACTAAATCTATTAAATTATCTAAATACACCCTAATAAAGTTATGTACCTTGTCCGGACATAGTGTACCACCTAATAAATGCATTATATACACCCTAGCTCTTTTAATTACATCTATTTCGCTACAATCTTCAGGTAGCGGATTATTTATTATATCTCTCAAATATGAGAGTTTTATTCTATTTCCTAAAAGTGTATTAGCAGGAGGAGTGAAACCTAAAAGGTTCTTGTTAGTCCCAGATTGAGTACACAACAACAAATGTTTGTAGAAGAGGGGATTGAAAACAAACTTTAGCTTTTAAAAATTTAAAGACACACCGATATACTTTTATATAATTCTTATTGATATCGAATCAAGAATTACATGTACTAGAAGCAGAAATTCTAAGTACAATAAAAGGTGGCAATCTATTTGTCTAACACATAGACAAGCTAACTCTAAAACAACTAATGTATATAGAGTGTTCAACACATGAACAAGTTTGATTCTACACAATGCTTAAACTCTACGAATTTCTCAACTCATGAGATTTTCTTTCTGTGGAGTAGAGACTTCACTATGTTGTTTTTTGCATGTCCACCATGCATGAGTATATATAGAGATCTTGGTGTATCCGGTTGCATGAAGGTAGGAGACAAAGAGGATATGGAAATATAATATTTTAATTGTAAAGGTAGTGGGTGAAAAGTAAAGTTACTTTAATCAACTGTTTCATAAAAGTAATTGTACTTTTCTGCAAAAGTGCAACCCACTCATAATATAAAATATTAAAACCCACATCTACTATCGTGTAGAAGTTTCTTTCCCTTTCCATGCTTGTACTTAAAACAACACCATGCTTCTGTTTGATTTGACTTTACCAAGTATGGGATTGCCAACCATACTTAGTTGTTGAACAAATCTTCAAGATCTTCGTCTGTTTGAGGTATTATTATCCTTTTCCAGAGGATAAGATCAAACCTTTTTGTCTCATACTTGATCCAAAAAGTGCATTTTACTTTTACAAACAAATATCTAAGGCATAATAGAACAACACATGTTCTGCCTTTTACATATGACTTACAATCTGAAAAGATAGTGCAGATCTGACATTTTACACGACTCAGCTAACAGATTGTACTAGGAACTCTGAATTTCACTACTCAGTTGACAAAACATATCAGTTGATCACTTTTTTCTAGGACTCAGTTGCTACATATTACTCAGCTGATCATATAGATGCACAGTTGATCAATAGTAAACTTAGGAAGGCATAAGCTCATGTATTTGTATGATCAGTTGATCAAGAATGCTCAGCTGATCATTTAAATACATCAGTTTATGTGGGGAGATGAATTGTGTAAGAGAAGACTTACTTAGCTAATGCTCTGGCCTCAGCTGATCCATTTGTTCACTCAGCTGATGGAGTAGCTGAGCAAAGTCCTTGCTCAACTGATGATGTAGGCACTTAGCTGATCAACTTTCTTCACTCAGCTGATGGTTTATTTTCCTCAGCTAATGGTCTTCTTTACTTGTTTTCTTCATCTGATGCTCCTTGGCTGATATCCCTTGGCTGATACTTTGAGTAGGATCTGATGCTCAGCTGATGGTTCCATACTTAGCATATTTTACAGAATCTGATTCAAACAACACATGTTTGAATTCTTTCTAAGTCATACTGAATGTAGGGTTTGGTTATCATCAAATTCTATGTTTTAGGATAGGCAGAGTTGATTATTAGGGTGAAGTGATTATCTCCCCAACAATCTCCCCCTATTTGATGATGACAAAACCTTTTTCTTTTTGAAGAATCAGTTTGAATTCGAATACAAAAGGTTTAAACTTTTAAGTGCATTTGGCTACCTAGCTATCTGTTTTTGGTAGCTTTTTTTATTTTGAACCTTGTTCTGTTTTTGGTTTGTTTGCTAGTGTTCCATTTTGTTCTGTTTTTGTGGAATCTTTTTTTGTGTTGTACCATTTTATTCTGTTTTTGTGGTATCTTTTCATTTTTCCATTTTTATATATTTTTAATTTTCTGATATACATAAACATCACTTGAAATAACAAAATAAAGAAATGTAGAGAAGTATTTATTGAGATTAACTACTAACTAAACTAGTCTAAACATAATATACAACTAACTAATATCAACAAGTCTTCAGAGTTAGATCAGTCTTCAATCATCCCACCATTGTTCTTCTTTTACTTCAAAATCTTTGGCATGGGGATCTGCTTCAGCTAAGACTTCACATTGGGCTTGTACAAGGGCTTCAAAATGCTCATTTTTAGTTCTGCCTCTTGTAGACGTTCTTAGCTTAAAGAGAAAGCTCTTGCCAGCTTTAGGGATTTCAGACTGTCTAAAGAACCTCCAAGTACCAACTCTGTCACAAAGAATATTCCTTCAATAGGCATAACTATAAACTTGTAAAGCTCAGGGGTGATGTTCAGTGGTAGAGTTGTGTTGAGACCCTCAAAATCATACAAGTACTCATGTTGGGGCAGTACCTCTCTTAGCTCAAATGGTTTAAAGGACTTGGAGCCTTTCTTATGAAGATTATCAAGTGTGTGCACATGCCTATAATAGTCATCTGGAGTGAAGGCCCTTTGTGACACAGCTAGAGCTATCCAATTTTGAATCTTTTGTATGAATTGAACTTTGAGCTTGGATTTAGATTTGAAGAGGAGGTACAGGATCTCAACCAATTCTGTGAACCCATAAATGTGACACCTCTCATATGAGACAACTTCACAGCTGTTGAAGTTGTTTTACCTTATTGCTTTGAGGTAGGGTTCACCATCACCTTTGTGGACAGTTGCTCTTGTGATTGGAGTTGGTTCTGTTCTGTTTCTTAAAATGTTGATCTTTTCTCTGAAGCTTTGTAGCCTTTGTTGACTAAGATTGTAGGGAGCAGATATATCAAGGTTGAAGAGGGTTTTGATGGCATCCGCATGAGATCTAGCTTTGAGCAGTTCAGATTGAGATTTCTCCATTTCCAGTTTGTGTTAAGCAGCAGCTTGATTTTGAACTTATTCTTGTTCTTGTTCTTGCTGATATGCTAGCTCCTTGGCTTGGTAGATCTCTTCAACTGGAACACCCAATGCATGAGCCATTTGGACATTTTCCCTTTCTTTTTGCTCTTTGAGTGCAAGCTCCCTTTGCATTTGTTCATCTGCTTCAACTTGCTCAGGTGTCATTTTATTTTTGCCTTTGTCTTTAGGAGCAGAGGTTGAAGACTTTTAGACTGTTGGAGTTGATTAGACTGGTGGAGTAGATGGTTTTGGGCGCTGTCTTCTTCTTCTGAGGATGTCAGAAAGTGGAGTATCATCCTCATCATCAGAATCAGACTCAATGGCTATTGGAGGAGAACAACCCTCAACAACTTTCCTTCTTGGCTTTGGCCTGTTAGCCATTCTTTTCAATCTTTTTGGAAACCTTTGCTCCCCCTTAGAAGGTGCTTTTCTTTTGATAGGAGGAGGAGCTGTTGCTTTGGGTGCCTCCTGCTACAAGATTTTGGTGGCAGAATCATTGTAAGCAGCATCAATCTCCTCAGAATCAGGATCATCCTCCCTAGATGAACTTGAGAATTTCTCCTCCTTTTTGGCATCATCAAAAGGAGGAAGGGAGTCACCTGTGGTCGGTTTTGGGGATGGAGTAAGGGTAGGGGTAGGTGTATGGGTTGAGGAAGGGTTAGAGGTAAGTTTAGAGATTTGGAGGGAGAGGTCATCCTTGAGATCTTTTAAGGCTTTCCACAATGAGAGATGACTCATTCTAGATTGTTCAGTTAGGGCTTCAATGTCATCAAGGATGCCTTTAAGGTAGGAACGCAAGGGTAGGAGTTGGTCAGGTATGGGGACATAAATGTTAGGATTGATTGGGCGTAGGGTTTGGAGTTGGGATAGTAGGTTTGAGATGGTTTAGTTGAGGGAAGAGATAGTGGATTGAGGTAGGATGGGAAATTTTGGTTGAGATGGAATAAGGGTAGAGAGATCGATGGTCTATTTTAGCTAAGATGGGGTTAAGATAAATGGGAGAGGTAGTAGGTGCAGGGGAGGGTTGGATTGGGGTTTTGAGGGACTCAATGTCTTTGGCAAGTCTATACAGTTGAGTGGAGGTTTGGGTTTGGAAGGCTTGGAAGGTTTGGGTTAGGTTATCAAGGTTTTGGTTTATGGTGTGGATAAGGGTAAACTCAAACTCATTGGGAAAGACTGTTGTGCCCTGTATAAGTGGTTAGTTTGTACCACTAGCATTGGCAGGCTGTGCTTGTGTAAGAATTGAATTGATTAGAGGTGCAAGATAAGTGGAGTGAGTGTGGGATGCACTCAATAGTAGGGAATCCCTTATTGGATCCACATTCTATTGGGAGAATGTGAATGGTATTAGCTGACTCAATATTGGGGTAGATACAGTATGACCTTGGGTTGAGGTCTGTCTTTCAATGAGATCAACCTTTTGGGAGGCTGTCTCAGATTGCGGTTTATATCCTATTTTTACAAATGTATCCTATTGTGAGGATATATCCACTGGCTTAAAGGTGGCAACATCCAATTGCTCCTCCTCAACATGAGGAAGGGTAATTGGAGTTGAGGTCAGAGGTGTGGATTGCACTACCTCAAAGTGCTCAAAATGAGTCACTTCTGTTGACCTTGTATATATGGGGCTACGGATGGGAGTAGAACTAGTGACCACAGGAGGTTCACTAGAGCTTGGCTGTCGGATAGGTGTATGGACTGGAGAGGAGGATGGGCTATCAAAGGTTGAGACTACCATTTGAATATCCTCCGAGGTGGAATCAGAACTGTCCTTACCTTGGGACATGATGTGCCTACTCCTATCAATGAGCTCAAGGAGTTGCTCAGAGATCTCTTGTTCTTGTGCATCACCATCGCCACCAAGGGGACTCAGTACCATTGGACTTATGGGAGTGAATTCACCAGCATCATCTTCATCATTGTTAATGCCAGTGTGACTTTCTTCAGCATCATCACCATCATTATCATCATTACTTTCATCATCATTACCAGCATTAGTGTTATCATTTGCAGCATCAATTAGCTCTTGCATTTGAGTAGTGATTGGAGGACCTATGTTTGCCTTAATAAAGTGAAATACCTTTTCACCCATGGCAGGGACAGGAATGTGTTCTTGATGTTCAATCAGACTTACATAATCATTTTCGCCAATCTCCCTCATAGCTATCAGGCTTAAGAATCGAATGTAGGGCACCTGAGACCTTGATGATTTCTTGTTCATGCTCTGGGTGATCTTATCAACAAGATCATAAAATATAACTTGAGCAAAGTCAATGTTTACCCCAAAGACTAGGGCATAGAGAACCAGAAGCTCCGTTTGATTGATGAGGTGGTGGCTTCCAGATTTGGGACCAAAACAGCATATGGCCACGTTGGCCAAATACTTCCAATGATGAGAGAGAGTAGAGACTTTCACTTGACCATGCACTATAGGTTCATTGTAGCCGATGGTTTGCAGAATGGTTTGAACTTGAGCTCTGGAGAGAAAAGCGGTGTAAGGTGGGAAGTGAGGAATACCAGTGGCTTCGCGGAGAGTTTCAGTGGTGATTTGAAGATGGTAGTTTCCTTGGGCTAGGGTGCAATGGATGGTGTTGTCGTTTAGGTTGTAGGTTACAGAGTACCATATCTCACCAATGAGTGTGGGGTATATGTAGTGTGGATCATCAGTAAGACTTTCAAACAGAGGATGAGCCTGAAGAAACTGTACCATTGGCTCATATCCTTGGTTTTCTTGTGAGGCAGGGATGGTGGTGCAGAGAAGAATGTTGTTTGGAGTTATGTTCATCGGTTGGTTTGGAGAAACATTCTCACCAGGGTTGACAGCAGTGTCTGGAATATAGGTGGCCATTTGGTAGGGATGATGAACAGTGAGTATCGAGAGAGAAAAGTTAGGGTAGTTCTTTTTAGAGAGAGAGGGGGAATTTGGAGAGTTTGAACGTGTAAAGGTGAATGAGAGAGGAAGTGGGATATTTATGAAGGTTAGTTAATAGAGATCGTTAGATACTGACAAAAATTCTAATGGAAAACAAATTAATTAGCTATTAAATGAAATCTGACAGGTGGGGTAAATAACTAGGGTTAAAAAGCATTAAATGAACATAAAAGATGAAAATTTACTAAGTGTTGAACCATCAGCTGATAATTGAAATGTATCAGCTGATCATTGAAATGTATCAGCTGAGGGATATCAGCTGATGAAAAACTATCAGCTGATAGTGAAAATTTGAAGTATCAGCTGAGGAAAGTACTTAGCTAAGCATTTCCTTCTTATCTTAGGGTGATCAGCTGAGTAAGTTTGATCAGCTCATAGGTATCAACTGAGCACAGTTACTCAGTTTACACATTTAAGTAAGACTTAGAGATGCTTAGATAAGTAACACATGATTTTCAACACTTATAAATTAACACAAACTAAATTACCACTATTCTAATCTAAAAATTAAGCATACCTAGTTTGGATATTAGGAATTGAACCTTGCTTCATCTAATGGCTTTGTGAACAAATTTGCAAGTTGCAAATCAGTGTTGATGTAGTGTAGAGTTACCTTCTTCTTTTGCACAATATCTATGAGAAAATGATGTCTGATTTCAATATGCTTTGTCTTTGAATGCATGACTGGATTATTTGAGATGGAGATTGCACTTGTATTGTTACAAAGAATTGGGGTGTCTTCAAACTTCACATCATAGTCAAGTAGTTAATTTTGTAACCACAAAATTTGAGCACAACAGCTTCCTACAACAATGTATTCTGCCTATGCAGTGGATGTTGACACTGAATTTTGTTTCTTACTAGACCAACTAATCAATCTTCCTTCTAGAAGTTGACAACCACCTGAAGTACTTTTTCTGTCTAATGTACACCCTGCAAAATCAGAATCAGAATATCCAACTAACTCAAAATCTGAGTCTTTGGGGTACCAAAGACCAAGATTAGGAGTTCCTTTGAGATATCTGAATATTCTTTTAACAGCAGCAAGATGTGATTCCTTAGGATCTGCTTGATATCTTGCACAGAGACATGATGAAAACATTATATCTAGTCTACTTGCAGTGAGGTATAAAACCCAATCATTCCTCTATAAGTAGTAATGTTCACTGATTTGCCATCAGTGTCCTTTCCTAACTTGATAGAAGTAGACATAGGTGTTTTCATTGAAGAACAGTTTTCAAAATCAAACTTTTTGAGTAAATATTTGACATACTTTGTTTGATGAATGAAAATACCATCAACCTCTTGTTTAATTTGCAAACCAAGAAAATAGTTTAACTCACCCATCATGCTCATCTGATAGTTATCAGACATGAGTTTAGAAAACTTTTTGCATAGTTCCAAATTAGTAGACCCAAATATTATATCATCTACATATATTTGCACAAGTATTACATCACCTTTGTACTTCCTTATAAACAAAGTGCTATCAATGCATCCTCTTGCAAAACCTTTGTTAATGAGAAAAGAAGAGAGGGTATCATACCAGGCTCTTGGAGCTTGCTTAAGACCATATAAAGCTTTGTTTAGAAAGAATACATGATTAGGTAAGCTTGACTCCTCACAACCAGGAGGTTGTTTTACATACACCTCTTCTTTCAGATCTTCATTCAGAAATGCACTCTTTACATCCATTTGGAACACTTTGAAGTTCTTGAAGGCAGCATAGGCTAGGAACAGTCTAATGGCTTCTAATCTTGCAACAGGGGCAAAGGTTTCATCAAAATCAATACCTTCTTCTTGACAATACCCCTATGCCACTAGCCTTGCTTTGTTTCTGATGATTTGCCCATTTTCATCTAGCTTGTTTCTGAACACCCACTTTGTTCCAATGATGGTTTTATCCTTTGGTTTGGTTACCAAAGTCCATACATTATTTCTTTTGAATTTTTCCAGTTCCTCTTGCATGGTAGACACCCAGTGGGGATCATTGAGAGTTTCATCAACCTTCTTTGGTTCAATCATTGAGACAAATGTAGAATATAAACAGATATTGTAAGCTTTTGATCTTGTTCTGACTGGATCATCTATATTTCCTATCACCAAATTATGAGGATGGTGCTTGAGGTCTTTGAATGCCTTTTGGATTTCTTGGGAATTGGGATTCATTTGGATTTAGGGAGAAGAATGAGGATGGTTGTACATGGTTAAAGATTTAGATAGGAATAGGTTCATCTACATCATGAGCAGTTGGTGGAGAGGGATCAACTTGCTCTAGAATGTCTTCTCCAGTTTGCATGAGATCATTAAATTCTTCACCTGAAACATTATTAGAAGAACAGGAAGCAACAAAGTCATTTTCATTAAAACTTACATTGATGGATTCTTCTGTGACTTTGGTTCTGAGGTTGTATACTCTATATGCTTTGGAAATTACTGAGTAACCTACAAACACTCCTTCATCAGCTTTTAGAGCAAACTTATGCAATTGATCTTTTTGATTGAGTATGAAACACTAACAACCAAAAATATGCAAAAAGTTGATGCTTGGCTTCCTTCCTTTGAGCACTTCATATGGAGTTTTGTTGTGCCTCTTGATAATAAGGGACCTGTTATGTGTGAAACATGCACAACTTACAGCCTCAGCCCAGAAATTAAAAGATAACCCACTTTCACACAACATGGTTCTGGAAGCTTCAATCAATGTTCTATTTCTCCTTTCAGCTACACCATTTTTTGTGGGGTTCTTGGAGCAGAGAAGTTTTGAGATATCCCTTTCTCATCATAGAAAGATTCCAAAGTTTGATTTCTGAATTCAGTTCCATGATCACTTCTAAGACTCCTCACCAGATTGCCATTCAACACTTCCATCTTCTTGATAAAACATATAATCTCTTCAGTAGCCTCACTCTTTGCTTTAAGAAAGAAAACCCAAGTGTATGTTGAGAATTCATCAACCAATACAAGAGCATACTTACTTCCACCAATACTAGCAGTTGCAACAGGACCAAAGAGATCCATGTGCAACATATAGAAAGGTTTTGTAATTGAGAAGACCTGCTTAGATGGAAATGATGTCTTATGCTGCTTTCCCTTCCCACAAGCAGTGCAAGGTTTAGGCTTAAGATAAGTTAGAGAAGGTAGTCCTGACACTAGTTCACCCTTGCTCCGCTTGTTGATATTTTTGAAATTAAGGTGGGAAAGCTTCTTGTGCCATAGCCAGTTTGTATCCTCATTATTTTTGGAGTACAAACATGTTTCCTTTGAAGGGTCACTAGAGGACATGTCAAGTGTATACACATCCTTGGTTCTCTCGGCACTTAACACTGTATTACCTTCTTTATTTATTATAGAGCCTCCTGTCTTTGTGAAGTGGACTTCATTATCTCCATCACACAATTGACTTATGCTTATGAGATTGTATTTCAGCCCTTTGACATATTAAACTTTGGACAGTTTGAGGTTCCCATTATGAAGTTCACCATAGCCTTTTGTTTGCCCATGATTGTTGTCACCAAAAGTCACCCTTGGACCTTTCTCTTTCTTGTAGTTAGTAAGCAAAGCCTTGTTACCTGTCATAGTTCTTGAACATCCATTGTCAAGAAACCATGAACCAACACCCTGCACAGATTGAATGAAAGAAGAGTTAGTGACACAAGTAGGAATCCACTACTTAGTGGATCCTTGTGGAATGCAAATAGTTTTCCACTTCATTTCAGGTTTCTTATGTATGAGAGGAATAACTATGTTATCATTACAAGTCCGCTGTCTTGAATTCCCTTCTAAAGAACATTCAAATGCCTTATGCTCTTTGCTTCCACATTTATAACATTTTTGAGATTTTGTGGCCTTGTTGCATTGAACAACATTGTTTGAATACTTATGAGTTTTCTTATTAGTCATTTGACAATTATCAGTCATCATTTGACTAACTTGACCATTTAGCTTATGAAGCTTATCCTGTAAATTTCTTAGGTCTTTATTTACAGGCACCTTGGATTGATCTTTGTTTTTAGAAAGTTTTTGACCAATCTTTGGAGTGGAAGAAATGGGAACAATGTGAACATCATTCTTTTTACTCATAGTTTCTTCTATTGAAAGAGAGTTGATTACTTCTGGATCAACAGATCGTTTAGAAGATAAGCTATGATCAGCTGACAGGTTATCAGCTGAGCATTTATCATCTACTAACCTATCAGTTGATAAAGTAGTATTAGCTAATGATTCTTCAGTTTGTGAAATACTAAGATTCAAGTCATCTGTTTTCAAGGTTTGACAACATAATGTCTCTGAGGTTTCAACCAATTATTCATTTCCTTTACTCACATCCTTTGACTTTGTATTCTTAGTATTTTTACATTCTGAATTCTTACTAGAGGATGATTCAACAGAAGGAATAATTGATTCTTTTGAGTGGGAACTTTTTCTTCTAACAAACTTATTTGTGAACACACTTTTGCCTTTAACAGTTTTGTGAAAAGTCTGTGGCAAAATGTCAGCTTTGTCTAAGATATTAAGGTTCTTATTAGAATCAACATAGTTAGCAGCCTTAGAGTAATTTTCACCAATAATAGCTTGAACTTGTTTGGGTATCTGCTCCATGACACACTGAATGGTCTTTTCTGCAGATACACACCAAGACTTTACTACTTTTTGGAGGTCATTGAACTTTTTGGTTGCATCACTAGTTTCCTTTACTATATCTCATTAAGTATCTTTTGATTAGCTAGCTCATCATTTAAGATTGTTATCTGCTTAAGTTCCTCATATTTAAGAATTAATTTTTCCTTTAGTGATTTTACTTCTAGTTTTAGCTTCTTCTCTCTTTGAATAGCAGACTGGAAATCAATACACAAGTAATCAAACATAGCATTCTTCTCATTATCATCATAGTTAATAAATTTTCCAGCCTGATACATAGAAGAAGGATCCCAGTTGGTAGTTGAACAAGCTTTTGCAGCCTTTTTCATGTCTTCATCAAAGGAACTACCATCATTGTTGTTGGCCATCATGCAGAATTGTGAAGAGATCACCTCATCTTCATCTGAGGAAAGATCTTCTTCTGCCCAATCTTCTTCTTCTGCTACAAGAACTTGGCCCTGGGCTTTCTTCTTCTTCTTCTTGTCAAGGACAGCAGCAAGGAGTTTCTTATACTTGGCTTCATAATCAATTTTGCCCTCCTGCTTTGGCACAGATGAAGAACCAGTGTTATATTTGGACTTACAGTCACTGGCTATGTGGCCAATCTTGCCACACTTATAACACTCTACTGTAGAGGCATCAAATGTAGATTTAGACTTGACAAACTTTGATGGCCTCTTGCTGAACCTCTTGACACCCTTTCCCTTCTTGAAAGGTCTGAACTTCTTAACCAGTATTGCTACACCTTCAACTAACTCCTCCAAATTATTCTCCTCACAATCATTCTCCTCACAATCATTCTCCTCATCACTTTCTCCAGCACTCTCCTCTTCATCTCCTTCTTTATCAGAACCAGAATCAATAGCTACAAAGCTTCTCATCTTTGTATCTCTTGATACAAGGGCAGTTGGTGCAGCTTTCACGACCTACTTCATCTCCTTGGATGACAACTTCCTTTGCTTGACTGATTGCTCATGGTTTAGTAAGTTACCATAGAGAGCAACCAGAGACATTCCCTTTATCTTCTTACTATGTCTTAGAACAGTGACAAAGTGATCCCATGTTTCAGGGAGGGAGTCTAGAAACTTGTTCACCAAAACAAAGTTGCTCTTGGTTATGTCTGTCCTCTTCTAGTCATTAAATAGGCAGTTGAACCTGGTGTATGTCTGTGTAAGACTCTCACCTTTCTGAGCAAAGAAGAATTCATACTCTCTATTGAGGAGGAGCTTCTTGTTCTCCTTCACCTCTTCAGTCCCTTCATATGCAATTGTGAGTGTATCTAACATCTCTTTAGCAGAAGTACAGTTAAGCACTTGATGATAGATCTCATTGGGTAGTGCAGAGACAAGAGCTGATCTAGACTTAACATCTAGGCTAACCAATGTCTTATCTTCATATGTCCACAGATGCATGGGTTTGGTTATGATTCTTTTTGTTGTGGAGGTTTGACTTTCAGATTCTGATGGAATGGATAACACTAATGTTGGAACATAAGGACCATCAGTGACTATTTCAAGCATTTGGATATCAAGGGTGGATAAGAAAAGATGTGCTCTACTTTTCCACATGGAGAAATTTTCTGCATCAAACATGGGACATCTTGTTAAAGACCTAGTGTTTGAGATATTCATGTTGTTTGATGATGAGGCCATTTTGAGAGGGGTAGAAGCAGTTGTAGAGTAAGCAAAACAGATCTAGATATTGATTATCTAACCTGCTCTGATACCAGTTGTTAGTCCCAGATTGAGTACACAACAACATATGTTTGTAGACCGGGGGGGGGGGGGTTGAATACAAACTTTAGCTTTTAAAAATTTAAAGACACACCGATATATTTTTATATAATTCTTATTGATATTGAATCAAGAATTACATGTACTAGAAGCGGAAATTCTAAGTACAATAAAAGGTGGCAATCTATTTGTCTAACACATAGACAAGCTAACTCTAAAACCACTAATGTATATAGAGTGTTCAACACATGAACAAGTTTGATTCTACACAATGCTTAAACTCTACGAATTTTTCAACTGATGAGATTTTCTTTCTGTGGAGTAGAGACTTCACTGTGTTGTTTTTTGCATGTCCACCATGCATGAGTATATATAGAGATCTTGGTGTATCCGGTTGCATGAAGGTAGGAGACAAAGAGGATATGGAAATATAATATTTTAATTGTAAAGGTAGTGGGTGAAAAGTAAAATTACTTTAATCAACTGTTTGATAAAAGTAATTGTACTTTTCTGCAAAAGTGCAACCCACTCACAATATAAAATATTAAAACCCACATCTACTGTCGTGTAGAATTTTCTTTCCCTTTCCATGCTTGTACTTAAAACAACACCATGCTTCTGTTTGATTTGACTTTACCAAGTATGGGATTGCCAGCCATACTTAGTTGTTGAACAAATCATCAAGATCTTCTTCTGTTTGAGGTATTATTATCATTTTCCAGAGGATAAGATCAAACCTTTTTGTCTCATACTTGATCCAAAAAGTGCATTTTACTTTTACAACCAAGATCTAAGGCATAATAGAACAACACATGTTCTGCCTTTTACATATGACTTACAATCTGAAAAGATAGTGCAGATCTGACATTTTGCCCGACACAGCTAACAGATCGTACTAGGAACTCTGAATTTCACTACTCAGTTGACAAAACATATCACTTTTTGCTAGGACTCAGTTGATACATATTACTCAGCTGATTATATAGATGCTCAGTTGATTAATAGTAAACTTAGGAAGACATAAGCTCATGTATTTGTATGATCAGTTGATCAAGAATGCTCAGCTGATCATTTAAATACATCAGTTTATGTGGGGAGATGACTTGTGTAAGAGAAAACTTACTTAGCTTATGCTCTGGGCCTCAGCTGATCCATTTGTTCACTTAGCTGATGGAGTAGCTGAGCAAAGTCCTTGCTCAGCTGATGGTGTAGGCACTCAGGTGATCAGCTTTCTTCACTTAGCTGATGGTTTATTTTCCTCAGCTGATGGTCTTCTTTAGTTGTTTTCTTCATCTAATGCTCCTTGGCTAATACTTTGAGTAAGATCTGATGGTCAGCTGATGGTTCCATACTTCGCATATTTTACAGAATCTGATTCAAATAACACATGTTTGAATTCTTTCTAAGTCATACTGAATGTAGGGTTTCATCAAATTCTATGTTTTAGGATAGGCAGAGTTTATTATTAGGGTGAAGTGATTATCTCCCCAACAGTTCTCACATTTATGAATAATAGCCTCCTGTGTCATTATCGAATCTATACCTGTAACGGAGGCCCCTTCCACCGGTAGTCTCCATATGATTTGAATATTTTGTGGGGTAACGGTGGCTTCAGTGACAGGTAAGTGAAAGGTGTTAGTTTATGGACGCCACCTTTCTACGAGTGTTGTAATAAAGGATTGATCAACTTTATAATAACCGCATTGTAATACTCCTTTGAAACCCGCAGAACGAATATAATTCATAACACCACTACAAACTAAATGCCATTTAGTGGCAAAAATAAAGTGCCACTAAAGGTCTTTCTGGGAATCTGCGGCACAGAAAAAATTGCCACTAGAAACGCTACAACTAAAGCCTTTTAGTGGCACTTTTTCCATATGTTGCTATAGACTTTGACACTTTTAATGGCACTTTTTTATGCCATAATATACAAATAGGCTTTTGTGACACAAATTTTGTGTCGTGAAAACCATTATTATTTAAGAATTCATTCTACTTTTAGTGGCACATAATTTTTGCCGCAAAATCCATTATCTTGATAATTTTGATATATTTAATTAATTTTTAAATACCATACCGAAAATAAAGTACAAACAACAAAAGGTAAAAGTCATAATGTCATAGCTTCAATTAAAATTTCATCGTCTTCCAAAAATATTCCCAAATGTTCCGGAACACATGTCTAATAAGAGTTATAAGTCTAAATATCAAGCAAAAAACAAAATACGAACAAATGTTTGAATAGAAAGTCAATTGTTCATTAGCTTCTCACGGTCTTCATACGAGCTAGAAGTACGATCTTCGTCTTAACTCTTTGTCATCAATGATGCTAAGGGTTACTTATTAAAATAAAAATGGTCGATACTATTGACACATAAATAATAAAATATAGACAACTACTCAATTTTCTCAATAACTACATACATAAAAAGAATGCACATAAATTACCATTGTTATTATTACTTCCCGAAGGTGATATTTGGTTAACCGATAGAGAGTTGTTAGGGAGTGAAGAGGAGACACAAGGGATCTAGAACATATTAATAAAAACAAATGTTGTTAATTAATACATTGAGTCATAAATATGTATTAGTGAGGGGTGACTCATAAATACCTCTATGTTCATGTTGCTAAGAACCGCAGGCAAGTTGGCATTCGGGATATGTTCTTGGATGATATTCAACAAAACATTGACAACACTCTTTAGTTGGTGAATAGTTTGAGAATCTGTTGACGAACTAGTATTCATTTTGACGGCCGACATCCTTCCAACTAATCGAACATAACCTTGTTTCTCCGGGCCTTTAACTTTTGAGTAGTCATCATTTGTAAAATCCACATCTCCAGGTGTACTTGTAGAGTCACTTGCAATAGCTTTTAATGAAGCCTATACACACACATTTTTTTTATATTAAAAAATGTATATCTTAGAAAAGTAATGTATACTTGATAAGAGCATTTAAATTAGATAAAAATATATTCCACAACTTCGGAAGCTTTGTCATCAACAATACTTCCATCTTTACGAGTACGAGTTGTTACATAAATTTCTCCTCGTGTTGGGTAGATACCATTATTATTGATCGCCTATAGGAATAATCAATCATGAATAATGGTTAGTAAGAGGAAAAAAATAATAGTATATCCTTAAGAAAGTCTATCAAATGATACCAATTCATGTGCAAGTCTAGCAAATGATTTTGTCCTGGTTACATGAGGCCCGTTCATCTTTGAGCGGCTTGATCTTCTTACAGCACATGTATCCTATGGTAATAAAGTAATACCCGATATGAATTCTTTGATGTGCTTCAATAATTATACATATTGTACATGGAATCAAAGTTATTACCTGAAATTCGGGAGTGAACCAACGAGTAACAAGTTCTTTGAATTGAGTTGGGTTTACTCTATTGTCTTTGTTAGTTTGTTGTGCCACAATTTCATCAACAGTAAGTCTTGGATCGTACATGCATGCCTTTAATGCACCCTTCTATGTCCTCCATTTTTTCCCCATGCTATGAAAGATCCATTTCTTAATCTCACTTGTTTCATTTGGATGAATAATAAACTTGGACTACAAATACGAAAATCGTCTGTGTTAGCATATACAAATAGACATAGACCATATTAACCTTGATAATAAACATATACCTTAACGAGTGAGTACATATCCTCTTTCTTTTGTATCGGTACCTTTCTCCAATCAGAATATTCTATTGATACATGATCCGCCATTCTTACAAGCGTCCCAAGGTACTGAACATGTTCATTTCCTTCATCCCCAACTGGTTTTCCAAACTTGTTAAATGTGACAACTATTTTCTGATTACTATTCATTTTCCATGTTTCAGATTTTTGGGTATAACCCCTTACCTTCTTGCGAGCACCTAACCAAGTATCGATAAACTTTTAAAAAGTTGACCAAAATTGCTTGACCTGTATTCTAATAATCTTAAATTCTTACTCGACCCATGACTTATGTCACACCCCGCTAAAGCGGAAACACGAGGTGTCACAGCACAAGATATCATCGCACAAGGTAAATAGATAATAACCATTAGATTAAATTAACAAAATAAGTAGTTCGGATGAAACATAAATAAAAGTTACACAACCGAATAATATTTAAAGGAAATTGTCTTGTACGATGCGTAAATAAAATAAATATGGTTTTTATAAAATGTGACGATGAAGATGAAGATGCCACACATCATGTTTGTAAGCATAAGGTACCTAACGGCGGTCACCTGAAAGCACGGGTAAAAGAAAAGTGTCAACTACTAGAGTTGGTGAGTTCATAGGTTTTTAATGTATGCACAAAATATCTTTTAAATGAGAAAAGTTTAAATACTTGATGGAAGTTTTTGGATAAAAATCCAAGTATGAAATAATGATAGAAGATGTATTATATTGCCCAAAACGTTGCACATGGTAGTAATAGACTATGATGATTATTGCTTGAGCCATTATCCAACCTAGCCGACAACCAATTGCCCATGATAAACCTAACGCCTATATTAAATGACGTTAGTAGTGGTAAAGTACATCTATAGTTCGTCAACCATAAATGGGAGACGTCGGAATCTCCAAATAGCGCTACTTACAAATACCATCGGCTCACTAGCGGAGTTAAGGAATAATGTCCAATGAAAGGGCCTTACAACGATCACCCAAGCACATCAAAGAATAATACCATAAGTGCTCAAAATAATATTTGAAATAAATAAGAAGATAGACAATAAACTTTTCATGAAATATATACACATGCTTTCACCCCAAAATAATATGAAATACGGTAAAAAGGGGCTATGATACTCACTCGGTATGCAAAGGTGTTTTCTTGTAAGGATTTCTTGTTCCTACCGAAGCTCCTTTCCTAATATAAAAAGGTATGTAGCTCTATTAGACTTATTTTATTTATTATTTTGTATTATTTATTTGTTGTTAACTTATTTATTTAAATAGTTAAAGGTTGTCTCTATTTTTCCATTATTCATAAATGTTCACTGAAATTTTCAGTTCTTTGAATTGAACTTTAAAAATTATAAACTGTAATTTAGGAGTCATATTAAGGCTTGATATTTTAATATAATCTTGCTATATGTTTCTAGAATGTCCAGTAAAAATATAGGAATTTATAATCCATGTTTGGTATTTTTAATAATTAAAAGTGTATAGGATGTCCACTGATCAGTGTCTGGATGACATGTTGTTACTAAAACGTCTGTTTAGGTCTCATACGACCTCCTTTTTACATGATTCAAACTGGGAAATAACCACGACTCAAAGATTAAACTTTTAAAAAAAACTAGACGTATTTTGACCCAAGAATGAGTAATTTACACGCGTTTAAAGTGTACCCTTCTAAATCTGCCAGATTTCCAGATTCAACATATGGGTCTTTTTAAATATGTTTGAAGGATCAAACGTTCATGAAAATTAGTGAATCCAGGTTTAAATGAAAGGTAACACATTAAACTAAGATTAGCAAAAAGAATCAACTGATTTTGATACCTAGAACTCCAGATATAACAAAAACAAGTGAGGAGTTCTAACATCAGATTCTGCCAGATTTGTGATTCTTTTTGCTTATGGGTCATAACTTTAATATAACATGTTTATATTCATGAATAATCATATTGTATGAGTATAAGCTTTGATAATCCATGTGTTCTTACAACAATGGTAGGATGATACACATTTTATGTGTTCCTTACAACATTTGTTGAGATGAAACACATGCATGATCAAAGTCTTATTTTCTTGATTTTTAGTTGATTAAGTTCCATACAACAATGGTAGGATGATGCACATTTCATGTGCTCCTTACAACATTGGTAGGATGTTTATATTTACATGATTATAGATATATATAAAGGAAATAAGATGAACAACAAAGAAAATAAATAAAAGAAAGAAGAAAGAAGAAAAGAAGAAAGGTAGAAGAGTAGAGATGAGTGTTTTATGATCATCTTACCAACTCTTTTCTTTGATTTTGTGTTTGATCTTCAAGAGATGATCAAGACTTGGATGTTCTTGGGAGATTTTTGTTGGTGAAAGAAGAAGAGAGAAAAGAGAAGAGATGGAGTGTGGTGGTGAAGGAAATGATGAAGAGTAGGGGGCTTATATAGAGCATGGGGGAGATCAAGTGGTGATTCTTGGGAAGAGAAGGAGGCAAGAGAAAAGAGATGGGGGGTTTCTTTTATTTTTTTATTTTTTTATAAATTTTGTGTAATTAGTTTAAATAAATTTGTATAAATGGTGATTTTGTTTAAATCTTTTAATTAACAAAGTTTTAATTATTTTGATGAGTTTATATATATATATATGTTTTATATTTTAACTTATTTATATTTATTATGATGTATTTAATTATTTTTATTGTTATTATTATTATTATTATTGTATATGATTTGTAATTCTTGACTTTTAATAATTCGATTTTTCGAGCTCGGGAAGGTTCTAACCATATAGGCGGGATTTCTACGAAATCTAATATTATTATGGATGTATTTAAGTCATAAATACTATTTTTAGTCATACTAGGCTTAAAATTAGAATTTCTAATGGCTAACCTGGGAAATTTGTTGCCGAATGTCACAGTCTCCCCTGATTAAAAGAATTTCGTCCCGAAATTTACTTTGTACTAACGTTATTAAAGAGGTGAGGATATTTATGTTTCATGTAGTCTTCGCATTCCCATGTGTATTCGGGTCCGTACTTGAATTCCAATCGAACTTTTATAATTTGAATCTTACTTTTTCTAAGCTGTTTGACTTTACGGTCAAGAATTTCAATTGGTTCATGTACGAAATTTAACCGGTCATCTGAACATACTTTAGGGGTAGTACTAGAGTTTCATCAGCTAATAATTTATTTAGATTTGACACATGGTAGGTATCGTGTATGGCATTTAGTTCTTGTGGAAATTTAAGCATATACGACCCTCCCATATTTCTTCTAATTATATCAAATGGTCTAAAGAATCTGGGATATAGTTTTCCTCTTTTCCTAAAATGTGCTATTTTCTTCCACGGCAATACCTTTATAAGCACTTTTATCGCCCACTTGGAACTCTAAAGGCTTACTGAGATTATCAGCGTAAATTTTCTAATGATCTTTGGCAGTCTTAAGCCTATCGTTCATAATTGTATTCTTGTCGATGACCGCTTGCATGATATCAGGTCTAGTTAATTTCCTATCGCCAATTTCCAACAAATTAAGTGGGGATCTACACTTGCGCCCATACAAGACTTTATATGGTGCACACTGGATGCTAGTGTGACACCTATTATTCTAAGAAAACTTAACTAATAGTATATGTGAATCTCAAGTTCCACTAAAATTTATTACGCATGCACACAACATGTCTTCTAGTGTCTAAATCGTTCTCTCCGATTGCCCATCCGTTTGAGGGTGGTAGGTGCTGCTCAGGTTTACTTGCGTACCTAACGCCCTTTGTGACGATTGCCAAAATCGGGATGTGAACCGACTACCTCTATCGGATATTATTGCAATTGGTACTGCGTGTCGGGCAACAACTTCGTCAATATAATTCTGAGCCAGTTTTCCACTTTGTAATCTTCCCGTATAGGGAGAAAAGGTGCCGATTTCGTGAGTCGATCTACTATAACCCAAATGGAATTGTACCCTTTTGCAGATCGGAGTAATTTAGATACGAAATCCATGCTTATATGTTCCCATTCCATTCTGGCTGTTGCAACAAACCGGATGGCTTCTGGTGTTCTGTCTTAACCCTTGCGCAAGTTAAACATTTCCCACGAACAAGGAGACGTCTTTCTTTATTCTAGACCTACCAATAGTATTCCTTGAGAACATTTTGTCGGCTCCAGGGTGGATTGAATATTATAAGCCTCGTCTAAAATTGTTGATTAAAGGTTATTAAACTTAGCTATCCAATTCTTGTTTTCAAAGTGGTGCACTCCATCTGGCCTGTTTTGAATCATCGCTCCAAGTGATATAGGGTCTCGTTCTTCAAATTTTCCGTCTTTGATGCTTCTTTTTGAGCTTCAACTATTCTTTCATTTAGGCTTGTTTGAATGGTTGCTCCTAAAGCTTGTACCCTAGATGGATTCACTCTTTTGTTTCTTCATAGAGCATCAGCGACCATATTGGCCTTGCTAGTATGGTATTTGATATCAGAATCGTAGTCACTAAGCCATTCTACTCATCTTCTACGCCTCATATCAAGCATCTTTGGATCAAGAATATGCTGAAGACTCTTGTGGTCTGTATAAATAGTTCGCTTAGTACTATAAAGGTAATATCTCCATTTTTTTAAGGGCATATACTACGGCTCCTAACTCTAAGTTGTGGGTAGTAAATTTCTTCTCATGCACTTTGAATTGTCTCGAATCATATCAATGACTTTCTCTTTTTGCAACAACACACAACCCAATCCTTGGTGTGACGCATCGCAATATACCGCGAAGTTATATGTTCCTCCGGGTAACGCCAAAATTGGTGCATTGCTAACTTATTCTTAAGCGTAGAAAATGTTTTTTTTTTTTTCACCAAACAAACTTCTTATCCTCTTGAGTTAATGCCGCGAGTGGTTGCGCAAATTTTGAGAAATTTGCTATAAATAAATGTACTTAACCGAGAAATTTACAATTTCAGTCGGGATATATGGGGTTCCTATTTCTTTATGGCTTCGATCTTTGTTGGGTCTACATGAATTCCTATTAATTACGTGGCCTAGAAAACGTAATTCCCGGCATACAACTTCTGATCCTTAAGTAACTTTAAACTTCTGATCCTTAAGTAACTTTAGTATCAACCTTAAATGCTTTTCATGGTGCTCTTTTGTCGCATGTAAATGAGTATATCGTCAACAAACACAATCACAACTTATCTAAGTATAGTCTGCATACTCGGTTCATTACGTCCATGAAGACAATTGGTGCGTTTGTCAATCAAAAGGGCATAACTATAACGTGTTCTAAACGCGGTTTTGGGCACGTCCTCTTCACGGATTCTTAATTGATGATATCCAGATTGAATATTGATTTTAGAAAAATAGGTAGCACCTTGAAGTTGATCGAAAAGGTCATCGATTCGAGGAAGAGGGTATTGATTTTTGATGGTCAATATGTTGAGTTCCCTATAGTGTATGCACATTCGTAGCAATCCATCTTTCTTTTTGACAAATAGGACTACGGCTCCCCATGGTGAGGTACTTGGTCGAATAATTCCTTTGTCGAGTAGCTCTTGAAGATGTGCAGGCAATTTCCTACATTTCCAACGGGGCTAATCGATATGGTGCCTTTGCTACGAGCGTGGCTCCAGGGATTAAATCAATCCAAATTTGTCTTGTCTAACTGAGGGTAATCCAAGTAATTCATCCGGAAACACCTTGGGAGAATCCCGAACGATTGGAAAATCGAGAATGTGCTTTTCCTAAACCTCCGTTTCTACAACGTGAGCGAAGAATGCGATATAGTCCTTTCTTAAATATTTTTGCATTTTCATGCATGATACCACCTTGACGTTCTTCCTAGTCTTTTTTTCCTTATATGACAAGCGTTTCATCTTGTGATAGTGGAATCTGAATGATCTTTGCAGAACAAAGTATTTCAGCTTGATTTTTGGATAGCCAATACATACCAACAACTACATCAAAGCTCCCTAATTTGATTGGTATGGTCTACGTTAAAGTTTTTGCTAGCTAAGTTCAAGGTACACTTAGTGATTATATCTCTAGTCTTGACTTCTTGTCCATTAGCAAATTCCATGATATAGGCCTCTTTCAATATTTGAAATTTTAGATTGAGTTTTGGCCTAAAAACTAGTGGTACTAAGCTTCTATATATTCTAGAGTCAGATAGCATTGATGCATTATAATTGTTCAGAAGAAACATACTAGTAATCACATTCGGGTCTCTCCTTTGTACAAATTCTACTTAGCTAGGTTATGGTGATCCTAAGATATAAGGTCTAACAACTAACACTCCCGTTCAATCATATAGCAATGCATGTAAAATCAAACATTTCATAACGTGATTTAAGCAATATATGTTCAATCATATAGTTCCCAAAAGTACCAAAATGATTTCCTAAAAGACATCAAGTGATTAATGTTTAACAAATCATCAAAAAAAAACCACCAAGTTTAATAATCGAAAGAAACTCCAAATCTTTCACTAATTCAATCTCCTTGAAAACAACCCTAGCGTACCATCATACTTACTAGCAATCTCACCATCACTATAACGAAATATCCTCCCAAGCACATATATAATTAAATCATCTACACGGCCCTCCTTGTTGCAATGGTAGTCCCCACAGCTCTTAACGCTTCACGGTGTTGCGACTCCGAGAGCATAGACAAAAAAATTTCATAGGACATGGTGCCGGCGGTCTAAACTAGTATGATGAATACTCAGTTCTAGTGATATGCTTTGTATCCACCTTCCCTCTTTAGGGGTCACCCTTAATGTCCTTACGATAGTTCCCGTTACTACTCAGGGTGCTTCTATGTGCTCCCTAAATTAGCAGTTCTCTCCCTCCTAATGAAAAGGTCACGATGTTACTCTCGTTGGTAAAGAGACTCTTTTCCTAGCCGTGAGCCAAACACATGCTTCACAGGAAGTTGGTGTTGATAATACACTAGGTCGTGAAACTCGGGGACTCTCCTACTAAGTTTCTATTCTAACCTCCATGGATAAAGAATATGTAATCTTAGTGCGTCAACCTAATGATGACATTACAGACTTCGATATATATAAAATTGGTTACTAAGTGTGCTAATATATGCAAGTACTTATGATATGCCATGCTTATGCACACACACAATAATCATGTTCTAGAAAGAAGATAAATAAAATTTGTTTCTAAGTATATTTTTATTATAACTAACCTAAGTGCCATATCGTACATAGCTAAATTAGACATAGGTGATCAAGCTTTGTCTAATTGAGGTATAACAATGTGGTACTCAGCTTAATTATATTATCAATACACTTGATGCATTTTAAACAAAATTATTTGGAAAATTATTTTTATAAACCTTTGGTCATAGTTGTTGTTTTCCCCCCATAAGAAAAACAACATTCTCTATAACCTTAGGCTCTGATACCAAATCTGTCACACCCCGCTAAAGCGGAAACACGAGGTGTCACAGCACAAGATATCATCGCACAAGGTAAATAGATAATAACCATTAGATTAAATTAACAAAATAAGTAGTTCGGATGAAACATAAATAAAAGTTACACAACCGAATAATATTTAAAGGAAATTGTCTTGTACGATGCGTAAATAAAATAAATATGGTTTTTATAAAATGTGACGATGAAGATGAAGATGCCACACATCATGTTTGTAAGCATAAGGTACCTAACGGCGGTCACCTGAAAGCACGGGTAAAAGAAAAGTGTCAACTACTAGAGTTGGTGAGTTCATAGGTTTTTAATGTATGCACAAAATATCTTTTAAATGAGAAAAGTTTAAATACTTGATGGAAGTTTTTGGATAAAAATCCAAGTATGAAATAATGATAGAAGATGTATTATATTGCCCAAAACGTTGCACATGGTAGTAATAGACTATGATGATTATTGCTTGAGCCATTATCCAACCTAGCCGACAACCAATTGCCCATGATAAACCTAACGCCTATATTAAATGACGTTAGTAGTGGTAAAGTACATCTATAGTTCGTCAACCATAAATGGGAGACGTCGGAATCTCCAAATAGCGCTACTTACAAATACCATCGGCTCACTAGCGGAGTTAAGGAATAATGTCCAATGAAAGGGCCTTACAACGATCACCCAAGCACATCAAAGAATAATACCATAAGTGCTCAAAATAATATTTGAAATAAATAAGAAGATAGACAATAAACTTTTCATGAAATATATACACATGCTTTCACCCCAAAATAATATGAAATACGGTAAAAAGGGGCTATGATACTCACTCGGTATGCAAAGGTGTTTTCTTGTAAGGATTTCTTGTTCCTACCGAAGCTCCTTTCCTAATATAAAAAGGTATGTAGCTCTATTAGACTTATTTTATTTATTATTTTGTATTATTTATTTGTTGTTAACTTATTTATTTAAATAGTTAAAGGTTGTCTCTATTTTTCCATTATTCATAAATGTTCACTGAAATTTTCAGTTCTTTGAATTGAACTTTAAAAATTATAAACTGTAATTTAGGAGTCATATTAAGGCTTGATATTTTAATATAATCTTGCTATATGTTTCTAGAATGTCCAGTAAAAATATAGGAATTTATAATCCATGTTTGGTATTTTTAATAATTAAAAGTGTATAGGATGTCCACTGATCAGTGTCTGGATGACATGTTGTTACTAAAACGTCTGTTTAGGTCTCATACGACCTCCTTTTTACATGATTCAAACTGGGAAATAACCACGACTCAAAGATTAAACTTTTAAAAAAAACTAGACGTATTTTGACCCAAGAATGAGTAATTTACACGCGTTTAAAGTGTACCCTTCTAAATCTGCCAGATTTCCAGATTCAACATATGGGTCTTTTTAAATATGTTTGAAGGATCAAACGTTCATGAAAATTAGTGAATCCAGGTTTAAATGAAAGGTAACACATTAAACTAAGATTAGCAAAAAGAATCAACTGATTTTGATACCTAGAACTCCAGATATAACAAAAACAAGTGAGGAGTTCTAACATCAGATTCTGCCAGATTTGTGATTCTTTTTGCTTATGGGTCATAACTTTAATATAACATGTTTATATTCATGAATAATCATATTGTATGAGTATAAGCTTTGATAATCCATGTGTTCTTACAACAATGGTAGGATGATACACATTTTATGTGTTCCTTACAACATTTGTTGAGATGAAACACATGCATGATCAAAGTCTTATTTTCTTGATTTTTAGTTGATTAAGTTCCATACAACAATGGTAGGATGATGCACATTTCATGTGCTCCTTACAACATTGGTAGGATGTTTATATTTACATGATTATAGATATATATAAAGGAAATAAGATGAACAACAAAGAAAATAAATAAAAGAAAGAAGAAAGAAGAAAAGAAGAAAGGTAGAAGAGTAGAGATGAGTGTTTTATGATCATCTTACCAACTCTTTTCTTTGATTTTGTGTTTGATCTTCAAGAGATGATCAAGACTTGGATGTTCTTGGGAGATTTTTGTTGGTGAAAGAAGAAGAGAGAAAAGAGAAGAGATGGAGTGTGGTGGTGAAGGAAATGATGAAGAGTAGGGGGCTTATATAGAGCATGGGGGAGATCAAGTGGTGATTCTTGGGAAGAGAAGGAGGCAAGAGAAAAGAGATGGGGGGTTTCTTTTATTTTTTTATTTTTTTATAAATTTTGTGTAATTAGTTTAAATAAATTTGTATAAATGGTGATTTTGTTTAAATCTTTTAATTAACAAAGTTTTAATTATTTTGATGAGTTTATATATATATATATGTTTTATATTTTAACTTATTTATATTTATTATGATGTATTTAATTATTTTTATTGTTATTATTATTATTATTATTGTATATGATTTGTAATTCTTGACTTTTAATAATTCGATTTTTCGAGCTCGGGAAGGTTCTAACCATATAGGCGGGATTTCTACGAAATCTAATATTATTATGGATGTATTTAAGTCATAAATACTATTTTTAGTCATACTAGGCTTAAAATTAGAATTTCTAATGGCTAACCTGGGAAATTTGTTGCCGAATGTCACAACTTATGAGTAGACCAATAAATACACACACAAACAAATAGCAATAGGATAATAATCTTAATTTCTGACACGCCCGGTCACATTAGTTTTAGTTATATAGCAATCTGCAAAACAGACACATATATATACATATATAGTAACCTGCAAAACAGACCCATATATATATATATATATACATACATAAACAGACACATATATTTATATAAACAGCAAAACAGACCCACACACACACACACACACATATATATATATATATATTTATATATATAATAGTAACCTGCAAATATTCTTTTTAAGGCGCAACCTCCTAATTCTTAAATTCTCACCCGACCCGTCCAATTACTTATCAACACTCACATGTTACTTATTAGCAGTCCCATATATACATACTTAAAAAGGAAAACAGACCCATTGTTGTTACATAACTGACACATATATATAGTAGAAACCTGAAAACAGACCCATTTATTATATAAACACAAAAATTGTTACACAACTGACCCATATATATAGCAATCTGCAAAACAGACTCAAACTATTTAATATTATATATATATATATATAATATCAACCTGTAAAACAGACCCATTTATTATTTATATAAACACAAAAATTGTTACATAACAGACCCATATATATATATATATATAAATATAAAAGCAACCTGTAAATATTCTCTTTTAAGGCGCAACCTCCTAATTCTTAAATTCTCACCTGACCCGTCCAATTACTTATCAACACTCACATATTACTTATCAGCAGTCCCATATATACATAATTAAAAAGGAAAACAGACGCATTGCTGTTACATAATTGACCCATATATATAGCAATCTGCAAAACAGACAAATATATATATATATACATATATAGCAACCTGCAAAACAGAGCCATATATATAGACACGCACACACACACACATATATATATATATAGCAATCTGCAAAATAGACCCAAACTATTTAATATATATATATATATATATATATATATATAATAGCAACCTGCAAAACAGACTCAAACTGTTTAATTATATATATGTACACACATACAGCAAAACAGACCCATGTAACTTACCCATATAAAAGGGGGCTAATTTTTAGATATCTCCCCTTGAGAAGATTGATGATCGCTAAGCCGACATTCTTGGGAGTTTGATTGGTCACCTTGAGTTTCAGTGGCATGATGACCTTGAGTTTCAATGGCATGATGACCTTGAGTTTCACTAGTCTCACGGGGTTCGTCACACTCAGGAATCTCTGTAGAAGTAATACATAGCCTCTTGCGTCTACCCATCCTAGCATTTACAAAAAGAGCATGTAATAAAAACAAGTTCACTTAGATAAAAATAATATGCAAAAAACATAGGCAAAAAATTACAATATCCAAATTTTATACCTAAATATGTAAGTAATAAAAATATCAAAACATCTTATGTTATATTAGAATTATCCAAAAGAAGGTACATCAAGATTACGACATAACATTAAAGTCCTATAAAAGAAGAACCTAGTCATCGTCGTTCTCTTCATCTGTTTCACGTTCCATGTCGGGTGTAATGTCTATGCCATCATCACCATCATCCCCAATCCTATCCAAGTTAGGTACATCAAATGTGGAATCATATGAATAATGAGCAACTTCATCATCAACAGTTCCCATGTCAAATGCATCTCTTAGTTTTACATGTCTCGCGACCTCCCAATCTTTATACTTTGGGTCTTTGACGTAGTACACCTTGTCAACTTGTGATGCTAATACAAAGGGATCATCGCTTAAATTATCATTAGTATGTGCCTTGTATGAAAAATTCACCAATGTTATACCATTGTCTTTCTTGCAACCTTTATTGATGTTAACCCAATCACATTTAAATAAAACAATACGTATTTGACCTGAGTAGTTTAACTCAATAATGTCATTCAATTTTCCATAGTAGTTAATCACACCATCAACAGGCCTTCTATCTCCACTGCTAGCATAGCTTGCACCTTTTACGGTAACAACCAAAACACTATTTTTTGTTCTTAGTGATGCCTCTTATTTTTTTTTGTAAAATCGGTAACCCTTAACAAGGTATCCCGAATATTGTTGCACACTTCTAAGTGGACCATGTGCAAGCCATTTTATATCTTCCGCTACTTCATCACCCTGCTCTTCCATACGTGCAACCTATAACATAGTTGTTACTAGTGATTACATTAACTTCATAAATAAAAACTGGAAAAAATTCAATATTTATTCCGAATTACCCTTCTCTTAAACCAATCACTAAACTGTAGGCAATGAATCTTGTCGATTTCATATTCTGGTATCCGGCGAGAACGATATTGCCCCTTGATTATCCGTTTATGTTCCATTTAAAGAAAATTCATATTACTAATTTGTATATAGGTAAATAAAAAAATAGCATATAATAATGTAAGAAAGATGGATAATCATACTCTCTAAAGGTTGTAACCGACTCAACATTGAATAAGATGTAACGATGTGCTTGTTGAGTGACTTCTCATCAATGGCCGTTGTTGAGGATCTTTTTCTTTTATGAAATGATACTCCTGAGTGCAATTTATAACCTAAGGGACGACCCGGGCAAAGATTGTTGGATTCTTCAATATTATTTTGGTGACTCTCGTCATCATTCCTAATTGCTCTATTGAAGACGGTTTCTACATTAGAGAGATATCTAGAGCAAAACGTTATACTTTCTTCTGCTAAATAACCTTCAGCAATTGATCCTTCGGGATGAGCTCTATTATGAACATACGACTTAAGTTTGAAAAGATCCCTGTCATGTTACAAAGACCATTTAGAATAATTCGACATATGTAGTTGATAATGGATATAATTTAAAGAAACATTATTTACCTTTCAATAGGGTACATCCACCAATAAGCAACAGGACCTCCAAGCTTAACCTCTCTAGTTAAATGGATCACCAAGTGCACCATTATAGTAAAGAACGAAGGAGGGAAGATCTTCTCTAGTTTGCATAAAGTGAGAGTAACTTTAGACTCAAGAAAATTTAAATCAACTTCAGATAAATCCTTGTAGCAAATTATCCTAAAAAAATCTGTAACGTCCCAAATTTTTTTTTCCAATACTAAATCATACGATTAAAAGTCTACAATATTGAAACACTGTATAATACCAATTACATCCCGGGTGAAAACCCATAAAAATCTTAAATTCAAGTACAATCATTTTAGATTACATTAGAAAACTCATGAGAGCAAAAACGTTGCGGAAGCTTGCTGGGGATGAGCTATCAAACACGAGCTGGAGCCCCGCCGTGGTCATTACCTGAAAAGATGGTTAAACAACAATAGTAAGCACAAAGTTTAGCGAGTACTTTCCTTACAAACCAAGCAGTTCATCAAACACATTCTTCGTGCCCACTACTGTAGTAAGTGGTCTCGACATACCCGCCTGTTAGACGGTCTCATCACTTAACATATAACTGGAGACTCGCCCTCTGCCGCATCTCGGGTCCCACCCGTTTGATGCCTAAACCGGAATCACATCCTGCTATCATGTATCACATAACTAGGGACTCGCCCTCTGCCGCATCTCGGGTCCCACCCGTTTGATGCCTAATCCGGGCCCCGCCCGCTATTACTCATCACAGGTCCCACCTTTAGATGAAGTCATCTGCCCCAGCCGACCACGAAGGCACGGTTGGTTACTATCATAACATCACAATAACACTTAACAGCCAATCGCAATTAAGTACATACATTGCAACAGTAAACATCTTGCATATCACTTCCACATTATAGGAATGAAAGTAAGTTAGGGTAACTCACATGTCTCATAACTTATCACCTATTTACACATCGTTAGTCATATGCAAAGTCTTTTTAAAACATACCCGACAACGGAGTGTTGGTTTACACATAACATTCACTAATTCCACAATTATTAATCACTTTCTTAGGCACTATCAAACATATTTGATGTCTATTCAGAAATGTAAGTAAGAATACTCACCTGTCCGCAGTTCTTGTCGCACTGTCCTGGTTTAAGATTCCCCTTATGACTACTCATTAGTAGTTACCTACAACATGCCTTAATCAAATTAATACCGGGTATCAGTCTCCCACACATTCTGTGCACTAATAAGGCCCCTAAGCCAGACCTTAGGTTCCATAAATCGAGCCAATCCATGCAACTTACATAAACACACGCACTCAAAACTACACACATAATTCGGGCCCATGCCCGAACGTGTCGCGTTTAAGGTTTCGACGCGTAGCTTCGCGCGAACCATGCATGAGTCGGATCAACTCTTCATGCGACTACCGGACCAACATTTATACTCCATGCGACTTTCAAGGATCACTCATGCGACACTCGCATGACTCATGCGAATTTCAAATATCACCCATGCGACACTCGCATGACTTATGCGACTTTCAAGGATAACTCATGTGACACTCGCATGACTCATGCGACTTTCAAAAATCACCCATGTGACACTCGCATGACTCATGCGACTTTAAAAAATCACCCATGCGACACTCGCATGACTCATGCGACTTTATAAAATCACCCATGCGACACTCGCATGACTCATGCGACTTTCAAGGATCACTCATGCGACTTTCAGACTACAAAAGTCGGACCATTCTTCCGTGTCAGTTCTAGTTTCAAAACTCCATAGCCACAATCAAACTCTTTCAAAACCTAACCAAATCGTTTCATTTTTGTTACAAAACATTTCTCCACTCATTTCAATACTTCCTTCATGATTAAATCACATTTCATCAAGTATTAAAGCTCAAATCTCAAATTCTTTTCTCTTGTTCTTCATAAACCCAAAACCCCAAAAACCTAGATCATAACTCATGCTATCATCATTCAAACAAGATAAAATTGATAGCTACAATACCATAATGAGGTAGGAAACATTACCTCTTGATTTCCTTGACCAATTTCTTATGTTCCAAGATGATTCTTGGTCCCTTCTCCCTTTGTTCTTCAAGAGTTTTGCCCACACAAGCACACACTAATTTTCTCTCTCAATGCAATAGTGCTTTGGTTACCAATGTTAGGGGCTATGCCCTAGATAGCCTTATATACTTTCTTTTTAAAATGCCTAAACCCAACTTTTAATCATTTAAGCCCAGTAGTGCTTAACCCAATGGACCATCTACCCTTGTCCATTTATTCAACCATATATATATATATATTTATTTATTTATTCAAGCCCAAGGATATTAAACTAGTCCACCATTAAGTCCATATCGCACACAATATTATTTTCTCGATAAAATATTCTTTTTATTTATTTTCGAAGTTCGGGTATTACAACTCTCCCCCACTTAAACATGATTTCGTCCTCGAAATCTTCATTCAAACATTGCGGGGTAGTTCTTCCTCATCTCCTCTTCGGACTCCCACGTCCATTCTGAACCCTTGCGGTGCTCCCACTGCACCTTTACCAATCCCACTTGCCTGTTGCGTAGTCGTTTGATCTTTCTTTCGAGGATCGCAACCGGTCTCTCAATTTAGTTAAGTTTCTCATCTAAGGTGATGTCCTCCAATGGCTCAAACGCCGACTCGTTGGCTAAACACTTTTTCGGGTGAGATACATGAAAGGTGTTTTATATGTTTGATAACTCCTCGGGTAGGTCTAAACGATAGTCCACCTTGCCCAGTCCTGCAATAACTTAAACGGTTCGATGAAACTAGGGTCTAACTTCCCACGCTTTCTGAACCGGATCACTCCTTTCCATGGAGATACTTTGAGCAACACATGGTCACCTACTTGGAATTCTGGTAACGATCTTTGCTTATCCGCATGGCCTTTCTGCCGGCTCTGAGCCGCTTTCAATTGTTCGCGAACTTGTCGCACATACTCCGTAGTTTTTTGAACCATCTCTGTGTTGCCAAGTTCCTTTTGTCCAACTTCACCCCAACAGATCGGGGTTCTACATTTCCTACCGTACAGCACCTCGTACGGTGGCCTGCCGATACTCGCGTAGTAACTGGTGTTGTACGAAAACTCCGCTAGGGGTAACTACAAATTCCAGCTTCCCCAGAAGTCAATCACACAAGCTTTTAGCATATCTCTTAGCCTTTCGATCGTCCCCTCACTTGGTCCATCAGTTTAGGGGGGGTGATATGCTGTATTCAAGTTAACCCTTGTACCCAAATCCTCATGAAACTTGCTCCAAAACCTGGATGTGAATCGTACATCCCTATCAAAAATGATGGTAACTGGAACTCCGTGTCTCAATATTATCTCCTTCACATAAAAATCAGCCAATTTCTTTGCCGAGCTAGCTCCTCATATGGGTATGAATGCACGCTTTTGGTCAATCGATCCACCATAACCTAAATTGCGTCAGAATTTTTGACTTGTGAGCTTCATCTAGGATAACGCTTCGAACCTCTGTAACTTTTGGCACCCAAATCCTCTCGTAACGGGTCCACAATCCATGACTATCCTTGATCATGAATGCTCGTTGTCTCTTAATCCGCTCCATTTTCTGGTTCTCTTCCTTGGTCGTCTCGGTTTGAGTTGTCAAAATCGTCTCAAAAATTGAAGTCGTGACCATCATTCTTAGGCACCTCACGTGAGTCTGCCGCTGGCTCGTCTTGCGACTCATCGCAACCGCCATCACGTTGGCCTTTCTCGGATGATATAAGATCTCCCAGTCGTAATCCTTGACTAAGTCTAGCCATCTCCACTGGCGCATTGTTCTAGTTCTTCTGATCGGAGTACTTCAAGCTCTTGTGACCTGGGTAGATGGTGCACTTGACCCCGTATAAGTAATCTCTCCAGCACCTCCCGTAGGTGTTTCTCATGCTCCGCCTCGGTCTTGGACTAGACTAGAATGTCATTGATGGATATGATCACTGGTTTCTCAAGCATCGGCCTGTAAACCCGATTCATTAGACCCATGAAAGCTGCTGGCGTGTTAGTGAGACCGAAGGGCATAATGACGAACTCAAAATGCCCATAGCGTGTGCGAAAGGCCGTCTTGGCTATATCCTCCTCTCGTACCTTGAGTTGATGATACCCCGACCGTAAGTCTATCCTTGAGAAACAGGCCGCTCTTTGCAGTTGGTCACACAAGTCATCGATCCTTGGTAGCGGATAACGGTTCTTAACTGTCACCTTGTTGAGCTCGCGATAATCTATGCACATTCTGAATGTTCCATCTTTCTTTTTCACAAAAAGAATCGGTGCTCCCCACAGTGAGCTACTTGGGCGTATGAAGCCCTTATCAAGCAGTTCCTGAAGTTATGACATTAGCTCTTGCATTTCTGGCGGTGCTAGTCGGTACGGTACCTTGGCGATAGGTGCCACTCCCGGCACTAGGTCTATGCGAAACTCTACCTGTCTGTCTGGCGGGATCCCCGGTAGTTCCTCCAAAAATACCTTTGGATAATCGCATACCGCTGGTACATTGGAAACTGTCAATTTCTTCTTCTCCAGCCTTGCGTCAACCACATGAGCTATGAAGGCCGTGCAGCCCTTGCGTAGATACCTTGCCGCTTTGATCATGGTGCAGCATGCCGTCAACCCATTCTGTCGTTTACCGTAGATGGAGATTTCTCCCCCACTTGGATTCTGAATCCGTATAATACCCTGTTTGCACAAAATGTTGGCCTGGTGACGCCCCAACCAATCCATTCTCACAATCACTTGAAATTCTCTCACTAACACATAAGGACATGTCATCCTTCTTCTTAACAAATCATGTTCGTGCTCCACTTAACAAGCTCGATACAAACCATACGTTACTTCCTTCTACACAGTGATATGTGTGGGAAGTTCTTCCATCTCATAGGTCTACTTTGTGCTCTTACTGGAATCTGGATTCCCCTCGAAAGCTGTTGGTTGACATGCAGAAAAATCTATGTAGGCGCAACCCTTCTGTATCTGATTTGTTTCTGGAGTAACAATTGTAGTAGTAGCTACAGTCTCTCGTACGGACCATAACATGTTCAACTTATGGTAGTCATCTTTCATATATCCTCCTCTATACCAGTCGTCATCTGAGGTAGCATCTCCCCCAGTTCCTTCATCCCGTCGGCTGTTACTTTAGCAGCTATAATAGCTTCTAGCAGAAATCGAATTGCGGTTTCGCCTCGGGTCCACCGCCGATTAGAATTTCTCCCCTACTTGGGGTTTGAACTTGCATGGTTCCTCGTTTTCATAATATACTGGCTTAGTGACGACAGAGCCAGTCCATCCCCACCATCAATAGAAACTCCCGCATAAAACGGAATAAAGTTTATAGGAAGTTTGATCTCACCTTCCTTTATTACATTGGTTCTAAATATATCAAATATTTTTATGGATGTTTCATCTACTAATCTTCGCCTCTCGAGGTATTTCTGGTTTTACTGATACGTTAGAACTTTTACCACATACTACCATGTTCCACTCTTGCCCGCTCTACTGCCAAATGAAAGTATAGGCAACACACCCCTCAACCGGTGGCTTCCTCAATATCTTAATCATAACGCACATCGCGTCCACATAACGTGTGGACTTTTAACATGCTTACCGCATAATCTGGAGCAGCCCTAGTCATACTAAGGCATTTATACTCTATAGGCATACTATTGTCACGCTATCATCTACTTCAATAGGTGGGCTTCCAAAACCCGTTTCAGTTCGGATCACGGATCTGTTTCTTATATTCACCCCACTGGATGTATAGACAATGCACTAATCAATAGGCGGCATTGCCATACAGTCCTCACTACTATATAAGTTCATATCCTATATCACATGTCAAACCTTAGCTAGCAGGCAGCCCTAGACTTTCTAAGGCACCCTAGCTATACGCATTCTATCTCTACAAGTACCCCTCACCGGATTCACAAGATTCCCTTGGATGCTGGTAGCTTCCCGTAAGTATCGTGTGCAACTAATAATATGGGTCCTATTATTACCAACACACTATACATACCAGATCCTAACATTACCCTTGAAAATCCCAATTCACTGGCTTGGGCCATGTATCATCTCTTTCTACAGCATCTAGTTCTCACATATAGCAATCATATAAAGGTTGTACTGCCTCTTCGCTACCCTTCTAAAGTAGCTTACTATCAGAAGTCACATAAACTAGCATATAAGGTTTCACATTCAAGTCATCATATCCTAGTTTAAGCATATCATGTATACATCTATGTATAACGTTAATTCATATAAGTGATCGAGTGTTTGATTCTACCCTACCCCAACATTAGACGAGAACATGAGATAGGGCCAAATAATCCATTCTAAACCTATATGGTTACCGTTATACATAGTACACGGTATTCATAATATACTTAAACATGTATATAGTCTTTAACACTTTCGACATACATCATGGATTCAATTACACAGTACCCTTGTACTCGCGTGTGACCACCCGGACTAGCTCCAGCAGATAGCTCATCGAAATATTTAACACTTGAAAAGGTTTTGAACCGTTGTTTAAAATCCCTTATGAACCAAGGTTTAAGTTCAAACATGCGGAAACGTGTTCGAATCTCTTAAACCTAGTCTCTGATACCAAGTTGTAACGTCCCAAATTTTTTTTCCAATACTAAATCATACGATTAAAAGTCTACAATAATTGAAACACTGTATAATACCAATTACATCCCGGGTGAAAACCCATAAAAATCTTAAGTTCAAGTACAATCTGTTGGGAATCCATGGGGATCAAAGCACGCAACGGAAGCAACAAAAACACACAAAAGGATCCCATGATTTCCCAATGGTGGTGAAAACTTGCAAGAACATGCATGCAACCAAAAACAAGAACAAAGAGAAGAAGGAGAACAAATCATACCCTCGAAGACTTTGATACTTGGCTGGATCAATTCGGATTTGGGATGTTAGCTTGAAACAAAAGGCTCCAAGCCCTAATGCAAGTCCACACCAAGAAACCTTCAACCTCTTTGTACTAGCAAACCGAAGCACCACCAACACTTGATGGATATCTTCTAGAACAACCTTGAAACACTTGTGCACAAATTACCAACACTTGATCTTGCTCTCTCTCTCTATGGAAGTACTCACAAGTATATGTATTGCACAAGATGGACCAAGAGTGACTAATGAACCAAGAGAGCCCTTTTTAAAGATCTTCATTCTGTTCAAAAGAGCCAGAGTCGGACCCCAATGGCACCATCTCATTGGACCAACTCAAATGGTCCAATAAAACACAAGTGTCACTTGGAATTCTGCCTTCACGACTTCTTCACGGGCTCTCACGGGCCGTGAAGGATAAATGCGCCACGACCGGCCATTTATCTTCCACAAGTTGTGCCGCGCCGTGCAAGAATCGTGAGGGTTCGTGCCTTCATGACCTCCATCACGGGCCGTGTAGGGTCGTGAAGCCCTAGGGTTTCACGAACCATGCGGCCCACGACAGGACTCGTAGACACGAGCTGCTTCACGACCCGTGGAGCATCCTTCACGGTCGTGAAGCCTAGGTCAACTGGAATTTGACCATTTTGACTCTTTCTTCTTACAGTAGGTTGTCGAGATTGAAACTTGGCGTGTGACCCAATAGGCCCGCGCTTCATTGGCAGTGATGCTGGCCTACGTGTGTCAGTGGGCAGATACCAACAAACTCCCACTTGCACATGACACACCGTATCCATGGGCACCACAGACAGGGAGCGGCCTCTAGCAAGGCATCCCTGCCCCCAACTAAACATGAGGTATGTCATCCCTGACAAGTACCATGATAAACTAAAAGAGTTTGACATGGTCCTATAGATAAGTGATCAATTATCTTATTTTTCGCGATATCCAAGTGAACACGAGACATGGTACAAAGTCATTCTCCGATCGTTCACGATTATGTTTCTCGATCAAGATTGGTGGTGACCAAAAGGTGAGTTGCAACTGATCAACAATCATTGCAAACTCGAGCATGGCCATGCATTTTGGTGTCAGCGCCCAATCATCGAGGGGCCCAGGGATATCTCTCTTTACAGAGGAACAAATTCCTTTGACTACATTGCCTCCAATATAATGGCAATACTTTACCCAAATGCCTCCTTTATAATAGCCAGTTACTGACTACGTTTGAAAGCAGTCAGAATAAAGCAAACCAAAATAGTAAAACACATGCATCTCCGGTCTAAGGATAAAAGATATTATCATCCTGATTTACTCTTGACATGTACCATGAAGTAAGATCAGGTGTGGGTCGTCCAATCACTTGAAACTCTTTTCAAGTATAGGCGAAATATTGCGTCCCTTGTATTCAATCCCCATTGAACACTATGACCAATCATTTCCCTCGATCTTCGTTCATACTTCCTTCCTTGAAGAATGACCGATCGTGGACAGTTTAGAATGTAAAACATTCAAGGAAGTGATAAAACATGCAAAGTTGGAACACAATAAAGATTTAAAGAAAGTATTCGCTACACGCGTATCATTAAATCTCCATTTAATAATCAATACATTCAAAAATACAACATTGCTTAATGTTCCCAATAACATAGTAAATACATCGAATACAATAACCAATATACAACTCAAACCAAGTCACTAGCAAATCTAATCCCAATAGCACGTGTGTAGGTATCGTGCTTGGCTTGCGACAACGGTTTAGTGAACGAATCCGGCAAATTGCTATCCGTGTGTACTTTGCTGATGACGATGTCTCCATTTTCGACCACGTCCCGGATAAAATGATATTTCTGCGGAATATGCCTCGTGCGTCGATGAGACCTCGGTTCCTTTGCCAAAGCAACGGCACCCTCATTGTCACAGAAGATCTCAACAGGGTCGCTGATGCTTGGAACCACTCCCAGATCAAGCAGAAATTTCCTTATCCATACGGCCTCCTTAGCAGCTTCACTGGCCGCAATGTATTCCGACTCAGTAGTGGAATCGGCCACAGTGTCTTGCTTGGAGCTCCTCCAGGATATAGCACTGCCGTTTAATAGGAACACGAACCCCGATTGTGATCGGCAGTCATCCCTATCGGTTTGGAAGCTTGCATCAGAGTAACCCTTTACTCTAAGCTCTTCCTCACTTCTGTACACCAAGAACATCTCCTTAGTCCTCCGAAGATACTTGAGAATGCTCTTCATCGCATTCCAATGAACTTCGCCAGGGTTGGCTTGATATCTACTCGTCATGCTCAAGGCACATGATACATCAGGCCTTGTACATAGCATGGCGTACATGATCGAGCCCACAGCCGAAGCATATGGCACTCGCTTCATTACTTCCCATTCCTCTGGGGAACTAGGGGATTGAGTCTTACTCAATACCAAACCATGTGACATTGGAATGAACCCCTTCTTGGAGTCTTCCATCCTAAACCGCTTTAGGACTTTGTCAACATATGTACTTTGTCTAAGCCCAATAAGCCTCTTGGATCTATCTCTATAGATTTTGATCCCAAGAATATAAGCCGCATCTCCTTGATCCTTCATTGAAAAACAATTCCCTAACCAAGTTTTTACACCTTGAAGGGTCGGGACATCGTTTCCAATGAGGAGTATGTCATCGACATACAAGACTAGGAACACAACTATGCTCCCACTAGCCCTGACATATACGCATGGCTCATCCTTGCTTTTTGAAAAGCCAAACTCTTTGACTTTCTCATCAAAGCACAGGTTCCAACTGCGCGATGCTTGCTTAAGTCCATAAATGGACTTCTTAAGCTTGCAGACTTTATCCGGATGCTTGGCATGTACAAAACCCTCGGGTTGAGTCATATAGACCTCCTCGCTAAGTGTCCCATTAAGGAACACGGTTTTTACATCCATTTGCCAAATCTCATAATCATGAAATGCGGCAATTGCCATGAGTATCCGGATAGACTTCAACATAGCCACCGGGGAAAAGGTTTCATCATAGTCTACACCATGAGTTTGCGTGAAACCCTTAGCCACCAGTCGGGCTTTGAAGGTGTCTACCTCTCAATCTATGCCGGTCTTTCTCTTAAAGACCCATTTGCACCCTACGGGTCTACACCCGGGTACCGGATCTACCAAATCCCAGACTTGGTTATCCGACATAGATTGCATCTCGGATTCCATAGCCTCTTTCCACCTAGCGGACTCAGGGCCCACCATGGCGTTCCGATAAGATGATGGTTCATCATGATCCAGCACTAGGTCGCAGCCCTCAGACATGAGAAACCCATATCTCTCTGGCTCGTTGCGACTCCTACCGGATCTTCTAAGAGGTAAAGGATCCATGTCAGGTTCTCCAGCAGCGCCGTGCTGAGAATCATCTTGTGAACTAGTGCCAACTTCAGGTTGGTCATTGGAAGGTTCTTGAATCTGTTCAAGATCTACCTTTCTCCCACTAGCGTCTTTGGATAACATCTCCCTTTCAAGAAAGATGGCCCTCCGAGCAACAAATACCTTGTTCTCGGACGGTTTGTAAAACAAATATCCCATAGACCCGGCAAGGTATCCAATGAACAAACACCTCTCGGCTCGGGGTTTCAATTTGTCCTCCACCTCACGTCTCACGTAGGCAGGACAACCCCAATCCTTTAGATATGAAAGCGATGGAACTTTTCCATGCCACATCTCAAAGGGTGTCTTCTTGACCTTCTTAGTTGGTACGAGGTTAAGGATTCTAACGGCCGTTTCCAATGCATAGCCCCAAAAGCTAATGGGTACATCCGTACGACTCATCATACACCAAACCATATCCAATAATGTCCGGTTACTCCTCTCGGCGACACCATTTAATTGTGGTGTCCTAGGAGGTATCAATTGCGAAACAATTCCACAATCTTTTAGATAGTCAGGGAAATTCCGAACTTAGATACTCACCACCACGATCCGATCTGAGCATCTTAATTTGTTTACCCAATTGGTTCTCAACTTCATTTTTGAAAGTCTTGAAAACCTCAAAGGTTTCCGACTTTTGTCTCACCAAGTAGACATACCCATACCTACTAAAATCATCGGTAAAGGTTACGAAGTACCTTGAGTTATCCCTAGTGACATGCTTGAACGGACCACACACATCCGTGTGAACGATATCCAACAAGTCTTTGCCCCTCTCACAAACGCCGGTGAAGGGTGCTTTGGTCATTTTGCCCAACAAGCAAGATTCGCATACATCATCCGACCCATGGTCAAATGATTCCAAGATCCCATCCGCTTGGAGCTTGGCGATGCGTTTCTTGTTTATGTGGCCCAAACGACCATGCCATAAAGATAACTTATCCAAATCACATTTGGATTTAGAACCAACATTCATGATTGATCTATTACTTTGCAAGCATACGCTTGTCTCATATATGCCACGACATGGATGTGCTTTAAAATAAAATAAATCATTCTTAAAGCATGAAATAATTCCATTAGAGAAATTAAAATCAAATCCATCGTCAACAAGTGCATAAAATGATAAAATGTTTCTTGCCACGTAGGGCGAATAAGATACATTTAATAAAGTAATAAATAAGCCGGATGGAAAGGCAAGGTCCACGCTCCCTATCTTCTTAACCGGGACAACCACCTTGTTTCCCATGACGAGATCCAGCTCCCCATCAACCAAGTCCCTACTTCTTCTTAGTACCTGCACATTATTAACTATGTGAGTACCACACCCGGTGTCCAAGACCCAAGTGTTAGAAGTAGAAGTGTTATGGAGTTCAATCATGTACATACCGGAGGCGCCTTGTCCCTTGGCGCGAAGCCTCTTGAGCTCCTCCGTGTACTTGGGGAAACTACGCCGGTAGTGTCCCTTCTCCCCGCAGAAGAAACAGGTGGCCTCTTCCGGTGAGGGGGCTATAGGAGCAGGTTCCTTCCCCTTCGGCTCCGGCGCCGGGAGTGGCTTGGGCTTGGGTGTTTCCACCTTTGCCTTCCCCTTTCCCTTGCCCTTGGAGTTTGGAGTGGGCCGCTTCCCCTTAGCACCACCCTCATGGATGGCCAGGACGGGTGCGGAGGTCGATGGCTTTGCCTTGGCCATGTTAGACTCGGCGGTCTTCAACATGCCGTGCAACTCCATCAAGGACTTATCCATATGATGCATATGGTTGTTCACAATGAACGGACCATATGCTTGTGGCAAAGATTGGAGGATAATCTCCGTAGCCAACTCTTTCCCCATAGGAAAGCCCAACCTCTCGAGCTGGTCCACGTATTGCTTCATACGAAGCACGTGGGAGCTCACGTTCCCGCCCTCCTGCATCCGACACCCTACAAAGGCCTTGACACACTCGTAGAGTTCTTGCCTCGCTTGCTGCTGGAACATTTCCTTTAGCTGCGAGATCATGTCAAACGCACCAACGTCCTCGAATTGCCTTTGCAATTCAGAACTCATGGTCGTCAACATGAGGCAAGTCACCTCATTAGTGTCTTTAAGGCGCTTCTCATAAGCATCCTTAATGTCCCGCGTAGCGGTGGTAGCAGGAGCCTCCGGAAGAGGTTCCTCTAGGACGTACAACTTGCTTTCGTGGCGCAAGACAATTCTCAATTGCCTAAGCCAATCCATGAAGTTTACGCCTATGAGTTTTTCTTTCTCCAAAAATGGACGGAGTGAAATGTGTGTCGCGGTGTTGCTTGTAGATGCCATCTAAAAGAAGGTAAAGCACACAAAAGGTTAGTTCGACATATTTTAATCCTTGTTAAATAATTACCCAATAGTTTAACACTTAAATTTAACAAGGGCTAAGAACCCAACATAACTTCACTACATGACGGGTTTACCGCGGATCACTTCGTGAAGGTATTTAGGCCGGTAAACGCTAAGCTCGACAACCAAAGATTTCAAGACGCCACACGCACCTTCCACACAAGTCCACATGGAATAACTCATGCTAAGCTCGACAATTGTCCCATGCTTCATTAGATTCGGGTGGTGTCATCTTTTGGATGGCGTGTGATTTACGTTTTTGAGAAAAACGGGACTTTTGTTTTTCCGGTTAAAAATCTATTTTCGTTTTGATTAACAAATAAGTGACAAAGCGCATTTTTCACCAATTGAACATAAACACTTTATATTCGTTTGTTAATCATGTGAGCGAGCGGGGTTTGTTAACCAATTAAGGAAAACTATATAGTTTTATTATTTTCAAAAGATTTTCTAGCATGCAAAGATCCTACAACCACGCAAGAAAAACAAATAAATAAAACTACACAACCACGCATACAAAACCGATTTGAGCCAACCTAAGTGTTCCCCGGTGAGCCAACCGAGGAACTAAGTCTACTAAGGACAAACAATCCAAGACTTCGTGGTGTGCTCCCACTCGATCCCGCACCTCCGGACCCGAGGTAGCCAAGACGTCTCCCAAGACTCCCGTTGGTGCCTCCGGTCTTCTCTTCTCATTACATACATAATTTAAAGAGAAATGGCATGAAAGCCACACAATCTATTCTAAGCTAATATACAATTACAAAGAATAAATACTTTGGCGTGCAAGCCACAAATAAATGAATTATTACAAACCGGATGTGGTACAAACCACCAAATGAATGAACAACAAATAAGGCAACCAAACAACCACACAAAGGTCTAGGCTCAAATCGGTGCTCACAAAAACGAAACAACCACAAAGCATGGTGTGCCACACCAAACCATGCACAAAACAATATCCCAATTAAGTTTATTCAAAAAACTAAAGGCACAAGAATAAACCTTGTACATATGCATTAGGATTCCAAACACTTTGAAATCCATATTCATATATACACAATTTACATGTATGCATGTGTGCATTTTATGCCAAAACCACCAAATACATACATATAAAAGAATTAGGATACTATGGGGCTTAATCTACAAGGCCAAACAGCCTAAAATGATTCTGGAAACACCAAAATCATGTGCCAAAATCCATATCAAGTTTTCTTTTCAAAAAGGCCAAAAACAGCCTGATAACGATGCCTTCACGAGCTACTGCTCTTCACGGGCCCTCACGGGCCGTGAAGGCAGTAAGCTCAACGACTCGTGAAACAGATTAATAACCTTTCACGACCACTACCCCACGAGATTGGTCGTGTGGCCTTCACGACCCGTGAAGCAAGCTCCACGGCCCGTGAAGACCTTCTGGACAGAATGTCCAAAATCAAAAATATGGATTTTCAAGCCACAAAGGTGCATGCATCTTACAAGTATGGCTCTGATACCACTGTTGGGAATCCATGGGGATCAAAGCACGCAACGGAAGCAACAAAAACACATAAAAGGATCCCATGATTTCCCAATGGTGGTGAAAACTTGCAAGAACATGCATGCAACTAAAAACAAGAACAAAGAGAAGAAGGAGAACATATCATACCCTCGAAGACTTTGATACTTGGCTGGATCAATTCGGATTTGGGATGTTAGCTTGAAACAAAAGGCTCCAAGCCCTAATGCAAGTCCACACCAAGAAACCTTCAACCTCTTTGTACTAGCAAACCGAAGCACCACCAACACTTGATGGATATCTTCTAGAACAACCTTGAAACACTTGTGCACAAATTACCAACACTTGATCTTGCTCTCTCTCTCAATGGAAGAACTCACAACTATATGTATTGCACAAGATGGACCAAGAGTGACTAATGAACCAAGAGAGCCCTTTTTAAAGACCTTCATTCTGTTCAAAAGAGCCAGAGTCGGACCCCAATGGCACCATCTCATTGGACCAACTCAAATGGTCCAATAACACACAAGTGTCACTTGGAATTCTGCCTTCACGACTTCTTCACGGGCTCTCACGGGCCGTGAAGGATAAATGCGCCACGACCGGCCATTTATCCTCCACGAGTCGTGCCGCGCCGTGCAAGAATCGTGAGGGTTCGTGCCTTCATGACCTCCTTCACATGCCGTGTAGGGTCATGAAGCCCTAGGGTTTCACGAACCATGCGGCCCACGACAGGACTCGTGGACACGAGCTGCTTCACGACCCGTTTAGCATCCTTCACGGTCATGAAGCCTAGGTCAACTGGAATTTGACCATTTTGACTCTTTCTTCTTATAGTAGGCTGTCGAGATTGAAACTTGGCGTGTGACCCAATAGGCCCGCACGTCATTGGCAGTGATGCTGGCCTACGTGTGTCAGTGGGCAGATACCAACACAATCATTTTGGATTACATTAGAAAACTCATGAGAGTGAAAACGTTGCGGAAGCTTGCTAAGGATGAGCTATCAAACACGAGTTGGAGCCCCGTCGTGGTCATTACCTGAAAAGATGGTTAAACAACAATAGTAAGCACAAAGCTTAGCGAGTACTTTACTTACAAACCAAACAGTTCATCAAACACATTCTTCGTACCCACTACCGTAGTAAGTGGTCTCGACATACCCGCCTATTAGACGGTCTCAACAATTAACACATAACTAGGGACTCGCCCTCTGCCGCATCTCGGGTCCCACGCGTTTGATGCCTAAACCGGAATCACAACCTGCTATCATGTAACACATAACTAAGGACTCGCCCTCTGCCGCATCTCGGGTCTCACCCGTTTGATGCTTAATCCGGGCCCCGCCCGCTATGACTCATCACAGGTCCCACCTTTAGATGAAGTCATCTGCCCCAGCCGACCACGAAGGCACAGTTGGTTACTATCATTACATCACAATAACACTTAATAACCAATCGCATTTAAGCACATACATTGCAATAGTAAACATCTTGCATATCACTTACACATTACAGGAATTAAAGTAAGTTAGGGTAACTCACATGTCTCATAACTTATCACCTACTTACACATCGTTATTCATATGCAAAGTCTTTTTAAAACATACCCGACACCGGAGTGTTGGTCTACACATAACATTCACGTATTCCACAATTATTAATCACTTTCTTAGGCATTATCAAACATATTTGATGTCTATTCAGAAATGTAAGTAAGAATACACACCTGTCCGTAGTTCTCGTCGCACTGTCCTAGTTTAAGAATCCCCTTATGACTAATCGTCAGCAGTTACCTACAACATGCCTTAATCAAATTAATACCGGGTATCAGTCTCCCACACATTCTGTGCACTAATAAGGCCCCTAAGCCAGACCTTATGTTCCATAAATCGGGCCAATCCATGCAACTTACATAAACACACGCACTCAAAACTACACACATAATTCGGGCCCATGCCCGAACGCGTCGCGTTTAAGGGTTCGACGCGTCGCGTCGCGCGACCCATGCGAGAGTCGGATTTACTCTTCATGCGACTGTCGGGCCAACATTTCTACTCAATGCGACTTTCAAGGATCACTCATGCGACACTTGCATACCTCATGCGGCTTTCAAATATCACCCATGCGACACTCGCATGACTCATGCGAATTTGAAGGATCACTCATGGGACACTCGCATGACTCATGCGACTTTCAAAAATCACCCATGAGACACTCGCATGACTCATGCGACTTTCAAGGATCACTCAAGCGATACTCGCATGACTCATGCAACTTTCAGACTACAAAAGTCGGACCATTCTTCGCTGTTAGTTCTAGTTTCAAACTCCATAGCCACAATCAAACTCTTTCAAAACCTAACCAAATCGTTTCATTTTCGTTACAAAACATTTCTCCATTCATTTAAATACTTCCTTCAAAATTAAATCATATTTCATCAAGTATTAAAGCTCAAATCTCAAATTCTTTTCTCTTATTCTTCATAAACCCAAAACCCCAAAAACCTAGATCATAACTCATGCTATCATCATTCAAAGAAGATAAAATTGATAGCTACAATACCATAATGAGGTAGGAAACATTACCTGTTGATTTCCTTGACCAACTTCTTATGTTCCAAGATGATTCTTGGTCCCTTCTCCCTTTGTTCTTTGAGAGTTTTGCCCACACAAGCACACACTAATTTTCTCTCTCAATGCAATAGTGCTTTGGTTACCAATGTCGGGGACTGTGCCCTAGATAGCCTTATATACTTTCTTTTTAAAAGGCCTAAGCCCAACTTTTAATCATTTAAGCCCAATAGTGCTTAACCCAATGGACCATCTACCCTTGTCCATTTATTCAACCATATATATATATATATATATATATATATATATATATATATTTATTTATTTATTCAAGCCCAAGTATATCAAACTAGTCCACCATTAAGTCCATATCCCACACAATATTATTTTCTCGATAAAATATTCTTTTTATTTATTTTCGAAGTTTGGGTATTACAAAATCGCACAACTCAACAGTAACCGAGCTTACATGGTCGGGCAAAGTTCCGCGTAATGCAATCGGAAAATACTCTTGCATCAACATGTGACAATCATAACTTTTCATCCCAATTAGTTTACACTCATTTAGTTGCACACATCGAGAGATATTGGATGAAAATTCATCAGGAGACTTCATTCACTTAAGGGTTTTTAGGAATTCTTTCGGCCCGAGTCATTTGATAACATGCTTTTGGCATGAAAGTAATATTGCTTCTAGGCCGTTTTTTTTGGATGCAATTCCTTTCTTATACCCATATTTTGTAGGTCAAGTCTTGTTTTATAATTGTCTTTCGACTTACCATCTTGTCCTAATAAAGTCCCCACTATGTTGTCACAAACGTTCTTTTCAATGTGCATCACGTCAAGGTTGTGACGCAACAATAAATGCTCCCAATATGGCAACATGAAAAAAATGCTTTTCTTTTTCCATGGACCACCATCAACATTGTCGACTAGAAAACCTGTCTCCTTTATTTGTTGTAGAACATTCTCTCTAGAAGGAGGTGAAGGAGCAACCCTTAATTCCTCACGTCCAACAAACGATCTACGATCTATACGCCAATGGTGGTCACGTGGAAGCCATCTCCTATGACACATGTAACACCACTTTCTCCCATGAGTTAGCCATTTGGAATCAGTACTAAAACCGCATACAAGACATGCAAGTTCACCTTTGGTGCTCCACCCAGACAAGTTGGCATAACCTGGAAAGTCTGATATGGTAGAAATAACGGAAGCCTTTAATTGGAAGTATTGTTTCATTGAAGAATCAAATGTATTGACTCCAACCTCCCATAATTCTTTCAATTCTTATATCAAAGGTTGCATATACACGCCTATCTTGTTTCCTGGACCTTTAGGACCAGGGATGATTAAAGAAAGAATGAAATTCGGTTGCTTCATAACCAACCATGGCGGTAAGTTGTATGGAATAAGAAACACCGGCCAAATACTATGTGCCACATTCATTGTCCTAAATTGGTTAAAGCCATCACTAGCCAAAGCTAAACGAATATTACGGGGATCATTAGCAAATTTAGGAAACTTTTCATCAAAATCTTTCCAAACTAATGCATCTGCTGGATGTCGTAGTTTACCATCTTTCACACGCTCCATATGATGCCACTTCATAAGGTTAGCTGTCTTTGATGACATAAACAATCTTTGAAGTCTAGGCTTTAATGGAAACCACCGTAATATTTTTGCTGCCTTCTTCTTAGGACTCACTTCATCTTCTAGATTAGCTTCATGAACTTTCCATCTAGAAGATCCACAAAAAGAACAAACTTCATCTTTCTCCTTGTCATCCCAAAACAGCATGCAACCATTAGGACATGAATGGATTTTTTCATATCCTAATCCCAAGTTACCCATGATTTTTTTTAACTTGTTGTGTTGTTTTTGGTAACAAATTTCCTTCGGGTAACAAATCCTTTAAAAACTCTAACAACATAGAAAAAGATTTCTTACTCCATCCATTGAGACACTTTAAGATACAAATGACCCACACATGATAATTTATTGTATTTGCAATTTGGGTACACCTTTTCTTCAACTTCCTTAACAAGCTCATCAAATTTTCTTCTTCCATTGTTCGTCTCTTGATTATCATTTGAAGAATTCTCATGTATATCCACTCCATTTCCACCTTCCGTTTCAAAAATATCATTCAACATTTCATGCATTTCATGATGAAATATTCCTTCTTCCTCGTTATGGTTTGTGCTTGTCAATGCAGCCATTGTGTCTTCCCCGTGGTATACCCATTGCAAGTAGTTTGGACGGAACCCCGAACATATGAGGTGATCCACAACAATTTGTCTACTATGATATTTCATGTTTAGACAACTTGTACATGGACACTTTATCATCCCTCCATAAACACATGCTCTCTCAAATGCAAAATTCAAGAATGTTTGCACCCCATTAACAAAAGTTTGACTTGGTCTTGGTGCAAAATACATCCAAGATCTGTCCATGACTAGTCACAACGAAAAAATAACAAATTTAGTAAATCCTAAAAGAATTTATTTACTATGCAAGAACTAAAATGATTAGCACAAAGGTGTTTGACTCGGTAGCGGAAAAAAAAAACACATCCTAATCAAGCAAAAACTACAACAAAAATTTAGCAAAAAAACCAATAAGAAGACAACTGAAAAACTTATATTGAATAAAGATATAATCTCAAGTTATCAACCAATTTAAAGTTCTTAACTAAATAATCAATATAAAATATTAAATATATTAACTAACAACTAATAACCATACACTCTTTATAATGTTAACCAATCTCCAGTTCTTAATTATATAATTGTTCTTGTTGATTGTATTATGGGGTTGCTAATATTCTTGTTTAGAACTTCAATAAAAAGGAAGTGTTTGACGGGTGTATCAAATACATAAAGTTATACAAACTAGATGTATGTATACAATCTTCAAGTGAACAAGGAGGGCTAACCAAGAACTAGACTAAATTAAGATGAAAAATAAAAGAATCCGGAAGTTGCTTCTGTTTGTGAAATATGGAAATTGCTTCTGTTTTTAGTTACTAGTTTGCTTTGTTCTCTCACTGATGCATGCTGACAATTAACCTTGAGAGGTTGATGATCAAGAGGTATGCTGATGTTTTATTCTTTCACAGTCATTGCAGTAAGTAACATAGTATCATGTCTTGGACCAAATGGTGGTGCTGGATTGAGACACGAGCTAAGGCACCAAGAGGGCGTTAAGAGACCTGCTCACTCATGGATACCGACAGGTGACTGCTATTTAGGGTCTCGTCACCATATATAGCTTGAGTTTAGTAGGTATAACTTTCTACACTAATGTTATTTTATGTTGTAGTTCTGTAGTTCCGTAAAATTTGTTTAAAAATGATCCAGTATGTAGTCGAGTTATTTGCATGTACATATGAAAAACAAAGAAGAGGTAAAATGGTTGAGGGTATTTTATGGTCTACTTCTTTTATTTATGGGCACCATGAGGACAGTTAGCAGGTAGCTAGCTAAAATATAGTAGTACATTTTTAAAAGCATTAAGCTTATGATAAATATATACCCTCATGTCTTCAACCATTTTACCACACAATCAGTAATGGTTACATTAATGAACCCCTCACAGCTTAAACTTTTTCATAAGAATTTTCCTAGTTTATAATGATACTCAATAGCTTATGACATGTGGAATCTACTTATAATTCTTTTTCTTTTTATCTCCTCTTTTGATTTTGACACTTATCTTGGTCTAGTGAGTGAGTAGGAGAATGAGTAGAAAGATTTAATAGGAGGATATAGAACATATCTTTTTCATAATCCTTCTTTTCCTAGTTTATCTCCTCTTTTCGGTTCATTTGTTTTTGTAGATTATTCAACTGAATAGCAATCTGCACTTCAATGTTTAAAAAAATAGGCTGTCTTGAAGTTTCTACTTCCAATCTTCCATCAATTTTCTATGATGATGGAAAGAACAAGTTATGAAATTGGGCGAGATCTATTTTGTGTGCTTGCGGTTTTGTTTTTTATGAGTCCTGAAAATTAACATAAAATATTGTAATGTTTGGACTTTGAAGGATTCATTTTCAATGGCTCAAATTTTGCTTTTAAAGTATCAATGATTTAGATCAGCCCATCCCCTAATATAAATGCTCATGTTTGACCACTGCCCTGCAAGATATATGAATGCCTATGATGATATCACATGTTTTGTAGCAGGCAAAAGTGTGTAATGTGAACTTTTTATAATATTGCAATAGCACCATTTTATTCTTTCGCGCAAGTATCAATGATTTTAATCTACTAATAGTATGAATATATTATAAAACTTGGATAGTTCCAAAGGAAAGGCAAATAAACAAACACTTGGCACCTAAGCATAAACTAAATAAATAAACAAAAACTTGGTACCTAAGTAGACACAAATAAGCACTCTGATAGTTCTTATGTAGAGGCAAACAAAAATGGCAGATAAACACATGGAAAGTTCCATAAGAATGGTAAATAAACAGAGGAAAATCAACAATTGGATCATTCCAAACTAGAAGAAAATAAGCAAACACTTGGTGGGAAGCATAGGCAAATAAGCAAACACTTGGTGGGCATGTAAAAGAAAACCCATAATCTGTGTATCAAAAACAAAGCCCATAACATGAATATATAAAGCAAATCCTATACACATGGCTGCCTAATCTCATATTTCAACTACAACTAAAAAGTGGGGGTTTTTAATTCAGAAAACTGCAGTACCCTTCTGCCCTAGAAGGATGAAATCGAGAGTTTCTTTGGTCTATTGTGCTTGGAAATCTTCAATGGCCAGTCAATTCATGGAGCAGGTAAGTTCAATTGCTGGAAAATTTCACCACATAAACGAAATTGAAGTTAATTGGAACAGCTTTGGAGATTCTGGTAAATCGTATATGAGGAGAGCTTTGGAGATTTTTCTAGGTTTAACTGTACTGCACGAGCTTTAAAGGAAATTGTTCACAAGGAAGAAAGCTCCATTGAAATAGATTACAGGAGCTTGAAGTCGAGAAGGGGAATTTTATGGAATTGTGTACGAGGAAGAATTCTGTAGAGAGTTTTCATCAAATGAAAATTAATAAAAAGAAACTTATGGCACCACTTTTTTCATCTATTTTAAGGGATGGAGGGAACAGTGGGGGAAATGAAAAAGTAAAAAAAATTTAATCTTTTATATTAACTTTTACATTTAGTGGTATACTATGATAATGTGCCATAAATTTTAAGAAGTTTTAGTGGCATATTAAACTTTTGTGCTATTAATTAATTTGTATATTAGTGGCAAACGACATAAAATGCCATTAAAACTATTTATTCTTTTAGTGGCATATACAAAATTGCCACTAAAAACGTAAATTAGTGGCATAAATTCTAAATGTCACTAAAATTTTGTGCCACTAAATGTAATTTAGTTTGTAGTGCACGTTGCGGTATAGGATGATCTCTCAGGTTTATAAAAAATTTAGAATCACCACGTCAGGCCTTCAGTTTTATATTATGAGAAATTTCCCTATGAAAAATATAATTTGGTCTATGTTGTGTGGTTAAATATAGTAAAGAAGAATTCAAAGGACCCGGATGTAAGTGTGAACTCATTTTATAAAAATATAAAAGTAATAAGTAGTGAAACTTGAATCGAAAGAAGTGAAAGTCTTGAAAAAAGTATATAAAAGTGAAAGTCGATAGAGATATATAAGTTGAAAGTCGATAGAGATATATAAGGTGAAAGTCGATCGATATATAAGTGAGTCGATTGTGGAAGATAGATACATTGATGAAATTCTGCCTCGAAAGAAGTGAAATCTTTGAAAAAAGTGCATTGATTAAAGTGAAGGTAGCAGGAGGCGGTGTCTTCTGAAAAAAGTGAAATCTTTGAAAAAAGTGCATTGATTAAGACAACGCAATTGCCTTCTGAAAGTAGCAGTCTTTTGTCTAGCAAGTCACGCCTTCTGAAAGATTCCTAAGTAACAATTGAGTTGTCATGTACTAACAATTGAATTGAATTGTCATGTACTAACAATTGAGTACTTATCGATATACATATATATAAATATATATCTTAACAACAAAAGTAAAAAACATATTTTAAAAAAACATATTACGCAGGTATATTTAAAATTTAAAAAACCATTAAAATTTAAAACATAAGTAAAATATTTTAAAATATAAGTAAAAAACCCCGACTGAATTTTAAAAAATATATACTATATATGTATTTATATATATTTCTCCTCTTAAATTTTAAGACTTCTTAAAATTCAATCAATATAAAATCTTGACCCTTCATTTAATCTAAACGTATTTATATATATCTCTCCTCTTAAATTTTAAGACTTCTTAAAATTCAATCAATATAAAATCTTGACCCTTCATTTAATCTAAACGTATTTATATATATCTCTCCTCTTAAATTTTAAGACTTCTTAAAATTCAATCAATATAAAATCTTGACCCTTCATTTAATCTAAATTAATCTCATCCACTCTATTTTTAACTATTTTATTTTCTCCTAATTTACTTTAACTTTCTATTCAAAATATATTCTCTCCTACTATACTTTAACAATTTTGTGAATGAAAGTTAATTTTTACATAAAATATTTTCTATTAAATGAAAGGTAAATTGTACCCATACAACAAAAAAAAAACATCATTGTTGATTACATGTGTGTGGTTTTATTCCATTATCATGATCATGAGTAGCTTTAAACTATAAATATTTTGTTGGCTAGTTTCTAAGAGTTTTTTTTATTAAATTTTAAAAGCTAGTAACTTGAACGATCTCGCTAATTTTTTATTAGCTTTTAATTAAATTGTATTTAAACACGTGATGAATAGTTATAGTTAATAAACTACATGTACTGATGTACGTTCGAAATTGTATTTTAATGACGTAGAGATACAATTTAAAATTTTATGAGCAAATGATATATGTTGTTAGTCGAATCTAAGATTGGTGATGTTATACTCGTACGAAAATTTTAAAAGTCATTGTAGTACAATATAAATTTATAACTAAACATAGGAATATTACATTTCATTAAAACTAAAAGTAGTACAATATAAATTTATAACTAAACATACGAATATTACATTTCACAAAAAACAAAATATATAAAGTTGGTTTTCAAAATTCATGGTCACGGTTTTTTGGTTGACTTCCATGATCTCCATCGTAAGGTTAATTTTTCGTTGGAAACAAATACAGAAAGAGATCTGTATTTGTTTATGAGATTTTGTTTGCTATTGTTGTAAGCTAATAAGATGTAACTTGCAACATTCGCAAATATGTCTAAATCATGATCCATTTCACCACCTGCTTTTAAATTATAGAAATAGCAAATACCCTCGGTGTATCCTAACTGTTTCATAACATATTTTTCTAACATATCCTTCGTGAAGTCCTCTGCACGTACAGAATCAATATTATTTACAACACCACCTTCGTATCTCCTTCCGGGTACATGTGCGAAGAACCCGCCATGGTGTAGATTGATGGTGATAAGATCATCAAACTCATCTGTGTAAGAAAAGAAAACTTTAATATACAACCGAAATTGATGGTGAAAATATCATTAACTCAATTGCAAACCTAATTAACTTACCGTAGTAATCATGACCGACATGTGCTTCGTTTGCCGGTCTAATGAACCAAAATGGAAGACTTGGGACCCCTACATTAGTAGGTTGATGAACTAATATGTTCATTCTATGAAAATGAACATTGCGCTTGTATCGAATAGGTTGGTCCACCCATTACTTGAAGGAACATTTTGAAACTCCTTTTACATCCTGGAAATCATTTCCCGATCAAGAGTAGTATCGTTGTCCCGGGTGTGTCAAACACGTTGACACTTCTACTATCGCCTTATCCCCACAAAATCACCTCACAATATTTGAATTGTTGGATGATGTATTAGGCGAATTGCGTTTATTCAAACTATGCTTGTTTGTTTGTTGCAATTGAATGTTGGTTGTGCTTGAGGTATGTTGATCAACCCACTGTTTGAATGCACATTTGGGAACTCTAGAAGAATCTTTGAAGTCATTACCCCCACAACAGTAGTAACATCTTCCGGTTTGTCCCGATGAATTTGACAGTTCCACTATTGCATCATCTCCACAAAAGCACTTCACCATGTTTTAAAATAAACAGATTTGAAATACTAGAATAATGGTGTGTGATATGGTGTGGAGTACTAGAGCAATGGTATGTGATAGTGTGTGGAGTAATACAATAAGGGTGTGGGTGTCTATATATATAGGGCGTGGAGTATGGATTCATCTGTCGGTTCTAACGCACCAACACTTATGTTATCGGTTGTTATGATTATTCGAGTTGAATGGATTCACCTATCGGTTCTAACGCACCAACACTTCTGTTATCGGATCATATGATTATTTGAGTTGTATGGATTCACCTGTAGATTCTAACGCACCTACACTTCTGTTATTGGTTCTTATGACTATTCGAGTTGTATGGATTCACCTATCGGTTCTAACGCACCAACACTTATGTTAGATATTAAATAGTTTGTTAGCCTTGTGTTCTTTTGTTTATAATATGTTTATCTAGACTAGTTTGTTGTTTGGGCTTGGCCCACTTTCCTTATGTTTTATTTAGTCTAGTTAGTAGATAGTATTGGGCCCATAAGGCTTAAAGGCCCATGTGCCTACTTGTATTTAAACCCTTGCAAACCTAGTTTGCAAGGTAACTCTTTGTAATATCATTCTCTGCTCTTTACGTTCAAGAAATACTAAGAGAGAATCTTCAAGTTAAAGCAAAGTGTTCATACTTGTTCATACTAACTTCATCATCTTTACTTCAAGTATTCTTGTTTACTCATCTTTTACACAACAAAGGACTTTCAATTGGTATCAGAGCCAACTCCCTACTAGATTGGTTCAACATTACCTGAAAGAAAGATCTTTGTGTGAGAAACAAAACGCAGAAGCTGCTTCTGTTCTTGTTTACGTGAGGCTTAGAAAGAAGAAAACTCATCTAGCCAAAATCTCTTGTTTTTCAAGTTATTTGTTGTATCTAAGAAGTATTTAAGAAGGATAAAACCTTTTTAGGTGTTTTTAGGACAAACAAACAACATCTGGGTAGTGTTCTTGAAAATTTAGTGTTCTTAAAGTTTTTCTACTGTTTCATCAAATTTTCAAAAATTTGTTGTTGTTTTTAGTTGAAATCAGTAAAAGGAAGTGTTTTTAGTAAAAGGAAAGGTCAAAACAAAAGTTTTGTGAGTTTTTAGTGTGTTTTGGGCAAAATTAGCAGTCTGTTATCGAACATAGTATAGACCTGCAAGTTTGGATTATTACCCATCCGACAGTCGTGCAACTCTTAGCTCATCCGACTGTCTTGCGACTTTCCCAAAGGTCATGCGACTTTTGTTCTAGGTTCATCCGAACTTGTTTTGAAAAACACACAACTTCAGTATCATCCGACTTTTAGGTTCAAGACTCATCCGACCTTCATCTGACTTTCGGATCACCAATCGTTCATCCGACTTTCGGACGGAAAATCTCATCGGACTTTCGGATCACACTCAACTTCATCCGACTTTCGGATCACCTAAAGCTCATCCGACTTTCGGAATTTCATCCGACTTTCGGACCAAAAGTTCATCCGACTTTCGGATAACAATCAATCTCATCCGACAGTCAAAGAAACACAAATCCAAGAACTCTTAGTCCATCCGACTTTCGGACCATCCGACAGTCGCATCAAATCACACTTGGATAATTTCACTCAATTCTCAAACACTTCAACCGACTTCACAAGTTTCCTCACACACACACTAACCATTCTATTTCAGGGAGAAAGATCCAAAGTAAAGATGAGTTCAAGCAACGAAATCCTTGCCATTGGAACAAATACTAAACCTCCAGTACTATTCAGAAATGAGTACAATGTATGGAAAGGAAGGTTTATGGACTTCATAGAGCACAATGAAAAATATGGCGAAATGATGAAAGATAGCATTTTAAATGGTGATGCCATTTTTGAGAAAATTGTCGAGGTTGTTCGAGAAAACAATCCACCAATTCTTGCTGAAAGGAGACGGAAGCTCCTATCAGAATTAACTGCAGAAGAGAAAGACCGTGCACGCGCCGACAAAGACGCAAAATACTACTTGAAACAAGGGCTATGCGCGGAAATCTACTCAAAGATAGACAGTTTGACTTCTGCCAAAGAAATTTGGGACGAAGTAAAACAACAAATGCAGGGTACTGAGCAAGGGTCATTTATCAGGGAAACACAGCTTGTTAACACCTTCCGGGAATTCAAGGCCAGGGAGGGTGAACTGTTGCAGGACACTTACAGTCGCTTCTGCAGATTGTTGAATGATATGAGGAATCATGGCGTAACGAGGTCCGATCTAGATATAAATGTTAACTGGATCAATGCACTTGGTCCTGAATGGAGTGAACATGTTCGCTTGTATAAACATGTTAATCGGAATCTCAAGGCGGTATCTCACCACTCGATTTATGAGGACTTGAATCAGTTTCAAGATGAGGTCCTCACCAAACTTTCAATGAAGCAACCATCTGACCCGGTTGCACTAGTGGCTGAAAGGAGACCGCGGGAATCATCAAGGGGTGGCAAGGGGAAGCAGGTTGTGATCGACTACGACTCCTCGGAAGGAGAGATGGAGATGTCAGAAAAGGATGCGGTACTGAAGGCTATGTCATTGATCACGAGAGCTTTCTAGAACAAGTACGGAAAGACTAACAACCGACAACGGTACACATCCGGACCTAGAAGAAGTGAAGGGATGGTAGCTGATGAGAAGAGGAAGACAGACAAACCCGCAGAACCTCAGGAAGAGGAAAAGAAATGCTACAACTACAGTAGAACAAGGCATTTTATCAAAGACTGTCGAAAACCCAAGACCAAAGATGCCGAATACTACCGTAACAAACTGCGGTTGACAAAGAAAAAGGAGAGTGGGAGAGCAATGCTTGTTGAAGAAGACCAATTTTTTACAGACACAGATGATTCAGACGAAGATGGTCCTGATCAAGCTCACTTTTGTTTGATGGCTCATGATGTAGTCTCCTCAGATGTTGAGGATGAGAATGAAGCTGATGGGGCTGATGAATTTGAAGAAACACACACTGATGATGCAGGTGTTTATGGGAAGGTAAATATTGAGTATGCTCAAACACTGGTTGAACACATCGAACGACAAACCGTAAATCTCTAAGTTGGAACACCGAATCAAGAATCAATCAACATCTAACTTAGACAATCTTCAAACAAGTTTTAACCGCGAAAGAAAATGAACTAAATACCTTAAGAAGTGAAAATGAGGTAATAATTCATAACCTAAAAGCGGCCAAAGTCTAAGCTGAAAAAGATTTTGTGTTTTTGCAAAAAGAACGATGTCAACTATACTAAAAAATAAAAGATCTCGAAGACCTACTAATTAAAAGAGATCAAACGGCACAAACCATTTTTCTGAACAAACCTAAGGATGTTAAATTTTCTAAATGGACGTACGAAGGTTTAGATTACGTTAATCCTCACATAAGTAACAAGATAAATGCTAAACAATTATACGACTTTGAATGCATGAATATGGGATTAACCGAGCAAATGGTGTTCGTTGGATAAGTTGACGAACTGGCTGATGAGGAACACAAAAGATGCATCATGAAGAGAGCTTCAACCTCATACGACTACGAAAGCCTAAATCAGTCGTACATAACCGAAGTCTTCAAACCCACAATCTCCGATGACTACTTCCGAAGCTACTCCCAAATAGAAATGGAGTCATTACCATCAATCTCAGATTCTCCACCCGAGCCTCACCTCTATATTCCTCATATGGATCTACAACGACACCTTGAGTTAGTTGAACTTGAGCTTGTCCATAGATCCATTGTCTTTGACTTTGAAAAAGCAATTCTTCATAACCTGATTGATCACCTTACCACTGAAAATACCAAATCACAAAACTCTGCTGCCATAAGCACGTCTAGAATCTCATTTCCACATGTGCAAGAAGGTGAATGTTCAACATCTCGAAACTCAAATTTCTACATACATACAAGTGATGTATCCTCAATGAATCTTGGTGAAAATTGTGAAAAATGCAGAAGATCAGAAAAATCATTATTCACTCTTCATGAGAAACTTAATACACTTGAGAATGATTTTTTCAAAATGCAAACAATTGAATCCAATCACCTTAAAGGAAAAGCCAAGATAATTGATACTCCGTTATCACGAAAGAATAGTACATCGAAACCATCCAAATCCAAAACAAAGCTAATCAAGAAACAAACAACACGCTCTCGCCCTAAGAATGATAGTTTGGAATTGTCTACTTCTAACCCAAATTTCCTTCTAGGTGGAAATGTGAAGAGCAAGAGAAAACATATTTTTGGATGGCGAAAGAAGCCAGAAGAGAAAGATGGAGGAAGACAAGTCGAAGAGTGTTTGATTTACCCATCTACTTTCAATAAACAAACAACTTTGTTACTTTGTAATGATTCGTCAATCGTAAATGTTAAACCTGTTCGAACTCCACTTGATTCTGTTGAAACTGAAATATTTTGCATGAGTGATGGTTGCATGGAAGGTCACTGTACTTTCAAATGTGTGTATGATGATGATAGAAAGAAACGAGGGATCAAACCGAATTCAAACTATAAATCCTTTGAATCCACTCATGAACAAGCTTCCTTCATAAACAAACGAGGTAACAAAATTACCTATTGGTGAAAGAAACGCCCAACAAGAGCAAAATTCCAAATAAGTAACAAAAGTGTGCCTTTTAAACAAAATCCAGAATCAAAATCCACCAATAGGCACACTTCATGGACTCCAAATCGTAGATATCACAACAACTGGAATCACGCCAATCCAAATGCTGCCAAACCAACTGTCACAAATCAGTTGAGTAAGCAAACTCAATTCAAACAGCATAAACAACCACCAAAGCAAGACTCCCAAAGAAATCAAGTGCATACATCGACGATGATGTCTCACTACCAAAAGGTTGTAATCACGTGGTTATTGAACAATCTGTCACCACATCCAGAACAACCAAATCCCCCGCAATATCCAAAGAAAGCATAATACCATCACCGTCTCAACCACAAACGGTGTCACAAGTTGGTACTTTTAACATTCTAACACCGAACTCATTAACTGAAACTACATGTGATACTGTTGTTTTTGCTAACAGTCAAGCATCCAATACACAATGGGTACCTCAACAACTTTTGTCTTCAATGTGCAGATATCTAGCCGGTGGTACTTGGACTCCGGCTGCTCGAAGCATATGACTGGTGAAAAGAGTCTCCTTACGAACTATGTCCCAAAATACTCGGGAAATGTTCGTTTTGGGAACGACCACGTGGCTCCAATAATGGGAACTGGAGACATTATCAAAGAAAATATAAAAATAAGCAAAGTATCGTATGCAGAAGGGTTGGGACACAACTTATTCAGTATTGAGCAATTTTGTGACAAGGGGTTAGAAGTTATCTTCAAGGCCAAAACTTGCTCAGTTAAGACTGAAAACAGTGATGTGGTACTGACTGGGTCTAGAAGGTCAAATCTGTATACCATTGATCTTGCAGATCTGGAAGGCAAACAGTTGGTATGTCTTCTGTCTAAGGCCTCATCGGAACTGACATGGATGTGGCATCGCAAACTATCTCACCTCAACTTCAAGAATATCAACAAATTGGTCAACGGTGATCTGGTTCGCGGACTGCCCAAATTGAAGTTTGAAAAAGAGCACCTCTGTGAGCACTGTGAGAGAGGCAAAATGAAACGGGCATCTCACAAAATCAAACAGGTGTCCAGCACAAAAGCTCCTCTCCAACTGCTGCACATGGACTTGTGCGGGCCGATGAGGGTTCAGTCTCGTAATGGGAAGAAGTACATTCTCGTGATAGTTGATGACTATTCGAGATACACTTGGGTCAAGTTCTTAAGGGAGAAGGATGAAGCTCCATCTACAATCATTTTGTTCCTCAAACAGGTGCAGAATCAATCACAAGGACAGGTTGGGACCATTCGAACCGACAATGGCACCGAATTCAAGAACAAAGTCTTGGATTCTTTTCTTAAATCAGTGGGAATCATGCATCAGCTCTCCGCAGCATATACTCCAGAGCAAAATGGAGTAGTCGAACGAAGAAATCGAACGCTTGTAGAAGCAGCTCGAACCATGTTATCCTATGCAGATTTGCCACCTTCCTATTGGGCAGAAGCTGTCAACACAGCGTGCTACACACAAAACCGCACAATTTTGCACCGTCGCTTTAACAAAACTCCTTATGAACTTGGAAATGGCAGAGTGTCCAATATTAAACACTTTCACGTGTTTGGTAATCGGTGCTTTGTTCTCAATGAGAAGGCTAACCTTGGAAAGTTTGACCCCAAAGCTGACGAGGGAATTTTCCTTGGTTATTCCTCAGAGTCTAAAGCGTTTCGTGTGTTAAATAAACGAACAAATGCTGTGATTAAAAGTATAAATGTGACTTGTGATGACATTTTAACCACAACATCTTTATCACCTGAGTCACCTGCAATCGCTTCTGGACATATCAGTTCAGGACCGGGTCTTAATCGACAAGAAACAAATATAACACACGCTAATGAATCTTCTGATTTTAAGTATATATTTGATTTCTTAGACACTGATGATTCTGGAACTAATAGTGTACCTATTGACAGGCCCACAGATGCTGTTCAGGAATCCCTTGAACTCACGCAGCAAACTCCCACTACATCCACATCAGGGGCTGTTAATTCATCTGCCGACCCACTCCTTATTCTAGGTGACCGGTACACTGCATCCAACTCCATAGTGAACACCGTCAGCGATGCTAACACTGAGGATCACGACAATAGAACTTCTCAGTCCTTCCCAGAATCATCCACTCCTGAGGGTGAACCATCCATTCAACAACGCTTGGATGAATTCTTTCCCCAGGATGTTACTAATGAAGTCACTGATAAATCTCTTCCTCATAACACCAGATGGACGGCTGCACATCCGGAGACACAACTCATTGGAGACAAAGATGTCGGCGCTCAGACCAGATATGCCACAGCAAATGAGTGTCAGTTCTCCAACTTTCTTAGTCTGATAGAACCCACACGAACAGCTGACGCACTACAAGACCCATACTGGATCCTTGCCATGCAAGAAGAGCGAGATCAGTTTACCCATTTAAAGGTTTGGAGACTGGTGCCCCGACCCCACGACAAGACCATTGTTGGCACCAAATGAGTCTTCAAGAACAAGAAAGATTCAGACGGTGTGGTAATTCGGAACAAAGCCGGACTATTAGCAAAAGGATACAACCAGCAGGAGGGTATTGACTACGATGAAACCTTTACTCCTGTTGCCCGTATTGAAGCCATCCGAGTTTTTCTCGCGTATGCTGCTTACAGGGACTTCAAGGTATACCAGATGGATGTCAAAACGGCATTTCTGAATGGAATCCTTAAGGAGGAAGTTTATGTATCTCAACCAAAAGGCTTTGTTGATCCCAAACGACCGACTGATGTTTACATCCTTGATAAGGCCCTCTATGGACTCAAATAGGCTCCACGAGCTTGGTATGATGTTCTCTCGGCCTACCTGGTTCGTGAAGGATATTCAAAGGGACGAATTGACACCACACTCTTCACCAAGAAAATTGGGGATGACTATATCTTGGTTCAGATATATGTAGTTGATATTATATTCGGCTCTACAAACCCGCAGTATAGTCTAGAGTTTTCAAAATTAATGGCGAGCAATTTTGAAATGAGCATGATGGGAGAAATGAATTTCTTCCTCGGTTTACAAGTCAAACAAATTTCCAATGGCATTTTCATAAATCAGTCTAAATATATTAACGATTTATTAAGAAAATATGAAATGTCGGACTACTCGTCCAAATCAACCCCCATGTCTTCTAAAACCAAATTGTTTGCTGATCCTGATGGAAAGGCAGTCGATTGAAAACCTATCGGGGTATGATCGGCTCTCTACTGTATGTCACGGCTAGTAGACCGGATATAATGTTTTCTACATGTCTTTGTGCTCATTTTTAGGCGAATCCCAAAGAATCACATTTACTTGCCGTGAATCGTATCCTCAAATACCTAAAAGGGACCCCTGACCTTGGTCTGTGGTATCCCCGCGACTCATCATTTGAAGTGCTTGCATTTTCCGACTCGGATTATGCCGGGTGTATGTTAGACAGGAAAAGCACGTCAGGGAGTGCACACTTCTTGGGCGATCGTTTGGTCTGCTGGAGTTCAAAGAAACAGAACTGTGTTTCTACATCAACTGCCGAAGCTGAATTTGTGGCAGCTGCAAGTTGCTGCTCTCAGAGTCTGTGGATGCGAACTCAGCTACGGGACTTTGGTCTTACCTACTCCAAGATTCCCCTGTTGTGTGATTCTCAGAGTGCCATTTCCATTTCCTGCAATCCTGTCCATCACTCCAAAACCAAGCATATTGATATCAGGTATCACTTCTTGAAAGACAACGTCGAAAAGGGTCTGATTGAGCTCCAGTACGTTCCCACTGATCATCAGCTGGCTGATCTGTTCACTAAACCACTGGACAAAGCCCGATTCTCATTTCGGGTTTCCAAGATTGGCATACTTAATATCAAACTCTAAATCTCTACTGTTTTCATGTCTTGAACAGATTCACGCGCTCCTTTGTTCTCTGTACAGTTATATAGGTGCTCTTGTCTAGGGGGAGCGTTACGGATTCACTGGTGAACACGAATGTTTTCCGTGCATTTGTGTAGGGGGAGAAATGTGCAGAATTCATCTTCACAGATGATACTTCGTCAGATGTTAATTTTATTGTCTTTGTTTATGTCACCAAAAATGAAATAGAAAAACCACAAAAAGAATAAAAAATATATAAATATATATAATAACTTTTGTCAAAGTGAAATTGAAAACCACAATGAAAACCACAAAAAGAATGAAACTCAACTTTTGGGCTTAAATAATGCTACAATTTAAGTCACGGGCCTAAACATCCAGCTTGGACCAAACCGGGTCGATCCGACAGTCGGATCAAAGGCCCGATCCATCCGACCGTCGGATAACTCTATTTGTAGACTACCCGACGGTTCCTTTCCTTTCACGCTTTCAAGAATTCAAAAAGCTAAAAACACTATTCATCTTCTTCCCATCTCAACTGCTTTCAATTGAACTCACCTAGAGTGAAATCTGTTGTGTGTTTAAACAACACAAAACCGAAAGGTAAGAGGATTGAAACAAGAATGGGTGAATCTTCTATGGTTTAAATGTCTAAATTCCATTTCTTTTTGTTTTGACAACCCCTGTTTATCGAACAGTGGGTTTTTCTAGGTTTCTTGAATCAAAACACCATTAATGGCGTTGTTTGTAATGTTTGACTGATATAATGTGATTCTTGAATGAATGCGCACACAATGGCACTAATTTCATGTTCTAGGCCACACAAAATCGAGTCATCTGTAAATCCATTGTTTGGGTTTTGGGCACTGTTCTTCGCTTTGAAGAACAGGGGGTTTCGAGTTCAAATGTGCATAAAATAGCATTGTTTAGGCTTGTTTGAGAATACAAACTTGTTTGGGGTTAAATTCCGAGTCATTTGGTACCAACTTTGAGTCCATGAACTTAGTTTATGTCAAAAATCACTTTGGACTCAATATGAACTAGCTGGGTGTTCTTAACAGTCGGATGAAGGAAATGGAATTTCATCCGACAGTCGGATGAAATTGGTCTATCCGACTTTCGGATGAAGTTTGGTCTATGTGACTTTCGAATGTCAAACTTTACACCATGCGACTTTTGCAATAAAACAACTCTGAAAAGACTAAGTCTTATGTCATCCGACTTTTGCATGAAACAAGTCCATGCGACTTTCGGATGAAACAAGTCCATCCGACTTTCGGATGAAACAAGTTCATCCGACCTTCACTTGCAACAAGTTCATCCGACTTTTAAGTGAAACAAGTTCATCCGACTTTCAATTGAAACAAGTTCATCCGACTTTCAATTGAAACAAGTTCATCCGACTTTCACTTAAACAAATCCATCCGACTTTTGTATGAAACCAAATCCATTTGACTTTCACATAACTGTTATATTCATGCGACTTTTGGATGAAATTAGTCCATCCGACTGTCAATTTAACCTTCATGCGACTTTCAAGATTAATACTCATGCGACTTTCACCTCATCCGACTGTCGCACTACCTAAGCTTATCCGACTTTCAACACTTATAAATTTTTTTGACTTGCTTCAAATTTCATAAGTCACAAAGTCAAAACCCAACATTCACATGTGCATTGAACTTTAATACAAATATTCATTCATGGGTTCACATGTTCATCAGCAAATATATGTCCTTTCTCTTATGCTAATATGATCTATCTTATTTGTGACAGATGGCTGCTAACCAACCTCTTCCCGATGAAAGCCTAGTCCCCGCTGCTGACAGGCTTGAAACTCTGAGCAATAACGTGTATTTTGATCTAGCCACCGATACTAAAATCTCCATAATCACTTAAATTATCCGTGCCCATCCTATCCGCCAAGCCATCACTGAAAACCCAAACACATCACCCACCCACGTACCTGAAATCTATCTGCAGCAACTGTGGTATACCTTTACTGAGGGTGTCACCCGCTTAGGACACAAGTGCCTCCGGGGTCGTATTGAGAATATCTGCACAACTCTTTCTGCAGTCCGACTGAGAAACCTATTGGACCTACCTTCTGCTGATCACTATCTAGGAAGAGCTGACTTTGATGAAAATCCAAGTGTAGATGCGGTACTAGACCTAATCAGAGGTCTTGGATATCAGGGAGAACTCAACCAAATTCATCAGTTCAGACGAACAAATATACGTGGATATATACATCCATCTATCATGGATTTTAAACAATCCATGGCCCATATATAATTGGCCTCTTTTTCTTTTTTTATGATGACAAATGCTACAGAAAATGTCATATTTGTTGAAGTGCAAAAAACAAATCTTCTAGTTCATCTCCAGAAGAAGCAGCATTTGTTAAAAAAATATAGCCCTCGGACTGTAAATAAGACAAAAGCACCTGTATCTTTGTTTTTCCATCCGTGTTCTTCAACCTAATTTTTTGACGTGCATTGTATACAGTTTTAATTATTGAAACATTTTCAGAATTTTCCTTTTTTATTGTTGATAGAATATCACGTGGTTTCAAATTTTTCAATGACAAATCTCTAACTGTATCAAACTCAGTGTTATTAAATCTTCTAACATACGCATGACCTTCTAGGTATTCCGAAGGATCATGGTTATGTTGAAGATTTATCACCCTAAACACCAATGTATCATTTGAACTTCTATATTTTCTTTCGACTGAAAATTTACAGTCTACCTTACGTGTACCGGTATTTCTGACACTGCTTTCACTTTTGCAAATACCGCCACGATCACATGCAAATAAAATATTACTGTTTTTTTTATCTTTTTGTGACGATAACATAACCCTGACGCTAGCCAACAACTTGCACCCAATCTTTTTGTTAGAACCTAGAGGGAGGGTGAATAGGTTATATGCCCACTTTTTGAAGTTTTTAACAATATTTGCAAGTAATTAAACAGTTTAAGGAAGAAAGATATCACCAATGAAGTAGTTTCGACACAATGATTTATAGTGGTTCAAGCAAGGGTTAACAACCTTGCTCTACATCCACTCCTTGGCCTCACCCACCAAGAGTTGCTCCACTAACTTCTCTCTTTAAAGGTAGAGATAAACCTTTTACAACTTCTCTCTTTAGCTTACAAGAATTACACTTCACTCTTGCAAAACAAGGCTAAGATAAACCACACTTCACTCTAATTTGAAAGACTAGAGTTGATCCTCACTTCTCTCTAATTCTAAGGCTAGAGATGATCCTCACTTCTCACTAATTCTAAGGCTAGTGATGATCCTCACTTCTCTCTAATTCTAAGGCTAGAGATGATCCTCACTTCTCTCTAATTCTAAGGCTAGAGATGATCCTCACTTCTCTCTAATTCTAAGGCTAGAGATGATCCTCACACTATTACAAATATATAAGAAGGTAATGTAGTGTTTGAACTTTGAATGCTTTCGCTCTTGCTTCATTCTTGATCTTGAAAGATTGAATATTTATCAAAGAATATGAGCTCACAAGATTTAGTATGTGTTCTGTGTTTTTCGGATTGCAAGAGCTTGGTAAAAAACAAGACTTGAGTTGCCTTAAATAAGGAAAAAGGTGCAAGCTCAAAAAGTGTCGAGACTGTCCACGGTCGATCCACGGTCGACCGTGGCATCGACCGTCAGCCTGCTGGAACTTTTTGAGCCTTGTGAATATAGACGTTGGCCTTTTACCAAAACCACACACAACCCATTTTTACCATAAAAATGCACTGAAAAAAAGCTTTAGAAAAGTTGGGTAAGTGCCATACTTCTTAAGTTTGAATTTAATCATGAAAATGGTAGTTTGGAAACCAAATGCACAAAACATGTTGGAAATTTACCTCTTTGGGAGATTCGTTTTGCTAAATATGGTTTTGGCTTATTTCAATAGAAGATTGTGTTTAGTATTTGCCAAAATAGGAATTTCATTTGCTTTGACTACCAAGCTTGTGATTTTATAAAAAATTGTCTCAATTTTTATAAAAGTTTTTATAAAAATTATTTTATTAAAACTTAAACTCATTTAATTATTTATTTTGTAAGCTCATAAACTTCAAACGTTTGTTTGTAGGAATCTTCGACATCGGCTTCTACTTGAACTCGGATCTTTGACGATTGGAGCTTGGACATTTGATGAAGCTTGTTTTGTAGATTATAGATAAGAATATATTTGATTGAATATATATATATGTATACGTGCACATATGTTAATGTTAATACATACAATTATATAAACAAGTTGTATATTTTTGTGTCAACAAAAGAGGATATATTTATAAGCCTATTTTCCCAATAATCTCCCCCTTTTTGTTGATGACAAAAATTTATAACTTGTATAAGAATTGTATATATAACTTTAACATGTTAACATGTGCATATATACATATATATGTATATATTCTTCTATCTTCTATATACTCTTCTATCTTCTCCCCCTTTTTTGTCTTAACAAAAAGCAGACTCCCCCTTGACATAAGCTCCCCCTTGAACGTAGAGCTCTACTTCTTGAGATGTTTGATCTATAATATATGGAAATACTACCAAGAACTTGCAAAAGAGATGTGAGTATAAACAATATTCTAAATATGCATTTATTACAAGCCAAGGTTCAAGTAACATAATTCATGGTATAAGAATCATAGCAAATAGTAGCAAATATCATATCAACAAACAATCACCATAACTACTTCCCCTTGAATCACCACAATTTATCTTGTCATGACACTAGATTTGTAAAAGACCTTTGCTTTGTAAAAGCATGACAAGAGGTAATATACTTCAACATAATTGCGAGTGTGTTCAAAGAATATAGAAAACTCCTTGACAATATGTTCATAATGTGTATGTGTCCTAAAGTAGAGAATGATTTGAAACTTTTATTAATCATGTGATAGCTAATGTTAGTTAAGATATATTAAGCATGAATAGATTGAGTTTGGGCATTAAAAGTCAAAATATAAAAATTGAAAATCTCAAAAATTTCCAGTGGGCTGACGGTCGATGCACGGTATCGACCGTGGATCGACCGTGGTTCGCCTGGAATTTTCATGTGCACGATGGTCGATGCTACGGTCGACTGTGTATCGACCGTAGGTGAGCTGTTTGAAATTTGACTTTTTGTCCTTAGTGACATGATATTTATATACTTATCATACTTAACTAACACCAATATCATCTATTTATTTTTCTTTACACAACGAAAAAATCATTTTCAAAGCAAATATACTTTTTTTTTTAGAAATCTCCCAAATTCTATAGATCACATGTTTCTTTGGTGCACAAAGAGAGTTCTAAGAAAAGGAGGAAGAGATAAAAGTATACCTTTATCAAGAAACTTGTGAAGATAAGAAATCACGAGATGAAGAATCTTCAACCGTGAATCCAACCGAGCCTTTGAACGCAACTTCAACCGTAAGGTAAAGTATTTTTTTTCTTTTTCTTGTGATGATTTTCAAGCTTTTTGAAAGATAAATGTTGAAAATGGCGGCTAGGGTTTGTGGGGGAAGATAAGATGAGATGAAGTGGAGAGGAAAGAGAGAGAAAAGGCAAAATAGGGTCAAAAATCCGTCAGGCCTACGACGGTCGATCCACGGTCGACCGTGATATCGACCGCGCCTTTTGCTTAGCTTTTTTAATTAGGCAGTGATCCGACGGTCGATCCATAGTATCAACCGTCAGTCGACCGTGGTAATTCTGGGATGTATATTTTGACCATTTTCATGCATTTAGGTGTTATTTTCAAGGAACATGTTCCATCATTCCTAAACCAAGTCGTAACATTTCAATTTTTAGCGGTTTAGCGAATATGTTGACAATATTTTCACATGAAGCAACCTTTTCTAAATTTATATTTCCTTTTTGCATATTGTCACGTAGGAAATGATGCCTAATTTGAATGTACCATCTTCATATTGTTTTATTTGAAGTCCAAGAAAGTAATTCAACTCATCCATCATTCTCATTTCAATTTCATTATGTATAAGATTTGAAAACTCATCACACAAATCTTGACATGTTGACCCAAATATGATATCATCCACATAAATTTGCACAAGCAAGATGTCATTTTTCTTTTTCTTTGTGAATAATGTATTATCAACTTGACCTATACTATATTCATTTTTCAACAAGAATGATTTTAATTTATCATACCATGCTCTAGGTGCTTGTTTAAGGTCATACAATGCTTTTCTAAGATTATATACATATGATGGGGTCATCAAAAATCAAAACCGGGAGGTTGACATACATAAACTTCCTCATTTATAAAGTCATTTAGAAAAGCACTTTTGACATCCATTTGATATAATTTAAAATTTTGAGCACAACCATAAGCAAGTAGACTCCAAATGGATTCAAATCTAGTAACTGGAGCAAAGGATTCATCAAAGTCTATCACTTCTTGTTGATTATATCATCGGGCTACTAGTCTAGCTTTGTTTCTAAATACTCATTTAGTTCTAATTATTGTGTGACCACTAGGTAAAGGTACTAAGTCCCAAACTTGGCTTCTAGTGAATTGATTAAACTCTTCTTGCATTACCATTGCCCAATTTTTATCCTTAATTGCCTCTTTAATATTCTTGGGTTCTATGTGTGACACAAAGGCAAAGAAGGTATTAAGGTTTTGGGCTTGGGATCTAGTGAGTCTTTGATTTAGGTTTCCTATAACTTGAGTTATTGGATCGTTTTCTACCTTTGATGATTTCATATGGTGTTTTACTTAACATTGGTCTAATGAAAGCTTGTAAAGACCTATTTTTGCTTTCAACAACCTCATTAGATTGGGGAGTGTAAAGAGCCGAAAAGTTATAAAAAATTCTCCAAATTGCGCTACATTGACAACTTCTCTTTCATGGTTGGTATGAATTGAGATAATCATTCAACCCAATTGGTTTTGAATTTTCTTGCCAAGATTCTTGAATTTGTCAAAAGCTTCAATTTTTGTTTTCAAAAATAATGTCCATGCATATCTAGAAAAGTCATCTACAACAACTAGTGTGTAGAAGTTTCCCCCATAACTTTGAATTAATGAAGGCCCAAAGACATCTCTTAGTTTTTTTTATAGCATTTTAGATTTATGAGATGAGTGCACTTGTTTTTCTATCTTACATGCATCACAAAAATGATTATCGAATTTAACATTTGGTAAGACTCTAACAAACTCATTCATAGTCAATGTTTGTACTAATCTCATGTTAGCATGTCCTAGTCTTCTATCGATTATAGATGCAAGACATACTTGTGTGTTAGGATTATCACCAAGTCTACATGTATAGAGTCCATTTCTCCAAACATCTTTTACTAAAACTTTATCATCTTTGCATATCAAACTTTCATGTTTAGAGAATTTAACATTTAGATCTTTATCACATAGTTGACCAATACTTATTAAGTTGTAAGCTAAACCATTAACATGCTCAACATTCAAGAATTTGATATTGTCATGAAGAGTGTTACCTTTACCAACTACCTTTCTTCTTAGGTTTCTTCCAAACACCACATGTCCTCCATCATACTTCTTGTATGAAGTGAAGATTTCTCTATTACCGATCATGTGTTTTGAGCAACCACTATCAAGAATCCATTAATGAGACATAATCTCATTTTTGTTGCACCCCTACACTTGTGTAATTTTCATTCAAGCTTTTGGTACCCAATGTTTCATGGGTCCAGGATGGTTAGTATCAAAAACTCCTACTCTAATCCACCTTTGTGTAATCTTGAACCCTTTATGATACCATGTGTTCATAGAGTTAATAGGTTTATGAGAATGTCTTGATTTTTGAATTGTATTTGATTTAGGTTTCTTGAATCCAAGTCCATGCCTTGTAGTTGGAGTATAAAACTTTCTTATTAATTCATTACTTGCAACCTTTGGCATACAAGTGGAAGAACTAGAAACAATGTTGCAATTTTGAACTTTTGGAAAATTCCAGTGAGCTGACGGTCGATGCACGGTCGATACCGTGGGTCGACCGTGAGGCTCCTAGATTTTTTCTTCCCCTTTTTCTTTCACAAATTTGATAGGTTTTAAGTGACTAGTTGGCATGTTGTTTGAGTAACTTGAGAACCCAAGACCACCCTTATTTTTTGATGATTTTTGAATCTTTAAGATCTCATCTAACTTGGTTGAACTATCTTCAAATTTTGACAAGGTGGTTGTGTCAAAATTAGTCTTTAGCTTACTTTCCAAATCTTTCAAGCTTGGAGATATATGAGAAGCAATTTTACTTTCTAGATCTTTTATTTTCAAGTTCAAGTCATCATTTTCATTTCTTAACTTGAGATTTTCCTTTTTCAAGCTCTTGTTCTCATTTTTTAACTCCTCATTTTTAGCAAGTATTTTAGAGCTAAAATCACATAATTGATCATAATGATGGTCATCATTATCACTATAGTAGCTAGAATCGTAATGTACCTCACTTGTCTCAAAAGCCATGAGACATTTTTCTTCTTTTCTTTCCTCTTCTTCATCACTTGAGGATTCTTTGACATGTTTAGCTTTAAGTGCAATGGATTTGCTCTTTTCTTTCTTTAGCTTGGCAATCTCATCATCTTTTTGCATGATTACTTCATACACCTTGAGATTTCCTATTAGCTCATCCATTTGTAGTATGTTCAAGTCCTTTGACTCCTCAATAGCCGTCACTTTTGCTCTCCATTTTGGTGAAAGAGCCCTAAGAAACTTTCTTACAATCTTTTTGTTAGTGTAAGTAGTCCCAAGTTCCTTCAGACTAGTAACAATAGTATTAAACCTTGTAAAAGCATCATCAATTGTCATATCATCAAATATTTGAAATTGTTCATATTGTTGAACAAGTAATTCAGTTTTGTTATCTAGAACTTGGGCATTTCCTTGATGTGTGATGACAAGAGATTTCCAAATAGCATTTGCACTTTCACACATGAAAACTCTTTCAAACTCTTTTCTAGGTAAAGCATTGTATAGAAAAAGTTTTGCTAGAATTTTTTTTGAAATCATTTTCTTGTCCTCTTGATCCCATTTTTCTTTAGGGGTTGGAACATAAGCATTTTGTTTAGAATCAAAGGTTTTTGGAACATGATCTCCTTCTTCAATAATCTCCCAAAGGTCGATATCTTTGGCCTTTACATAGGTCATGAATCTTTGCTTCCAATAGCAAAAGTCTTCTTCTTCAAGAAGTGGAGGTCTAACAATAGAATTCCCCTCTATATAATTTTGTCCCATTTTATCAACTCAAAAATTTTTGAAAAGTATTTTTAGAAGATTTAAACAACTTTTCAAAAATTATCTAGAGCAACTTGCTTTGATACCAATTGTTAGAACCTAGAGGGGGGGGGGGGGTGAATAGGTTATATGTCCACTTTTTGAAGTTTTTAACAATATTTGCAAGTAAATAAAGAGTTTAAGGAAGAAATATATCATCAATGAAGTAGTTTGGACACAATGATTTATAGTGGATCAAGCAAGGGTTAACAACCTTGCTCTACATCCACTCCTTGGCCTCACCCACCAAGAGTTGCTCCACTAACTTCTCTCTTTGAAGGTAGAGATAAACCTTTTACAACTTCTCTCTTTAGCTTACAAGAATTACACTTCACTCTTGCAAACAAGGCTAAGATAAACCACACTTTACTCTAATTTGAAAGGCTAGAGTTGATCCTCACTTCTCTCTAATTCTAAGGCTTGAGATGATCCTCACTTCTCTCTAATTCTAAGGCTAGAGATGATCCTCACTTCTCTCTAATTCTAAGGCTAGAGATGATCCTCACTTCTCTCTAATTCTAAGGCTAGAGATGATCCTCACACTATTACAAATATATAAGAAGGTAATGTAGTGTTTGAACTTTGAATGTAGCTGAAAAAAATCTATTGTATTCATCTTAACAGCTGACAAATTTATGCCAAATGTGTTACTGATTTCTGAAATCTCTTTTTGAGTTTTGAACAGATTTTTGAAATCTCTTTCAAATGTGTCAAACAAAACACTAAGTTATATATATATATATATATATATATATACATCAATTATTAAACCAAAATCTAACTTCAAACACCTAAATCAATATTGTATAAATTTTTTTATCTATTTTTGTGAAAGTGTATAAATGAAACCCATCTTCAACACACTCTCTCTCAACACACTCTCTCTCAGCAATAAATGTGTACCTTATATTTGTAAATATGTGTGCGTATTTTTAATTTCATGTCATTTTTAAGAAAGTAAATTTACGAAATTATTTATTTTCTTTACCTTCCCACCTAAAAATAAATATTATTCGTAGGTAAACATCCTTATTTATTGTAGGTAAACATCCTTATTTCTTGTAGTGCCTCTATATAAACCCACACTCTCACCTTCAAATTATCCTCACTTCATTAATATTCTCTCACCTTCAAAACCCACTTTATGGCTCGTCCGTCTTTTATCACCATAAACTGCTACTACGGCGGGGAAATAGAAGAGTACCCGTTCCCACATTATTGTGGTGGTGAGATATACACGCTCACGGATCTCGAGATTACTGGCTGGAGTATCTCGGATTTCTTTTCGTTCATGCATTGGAGATTTCACGGATTTGCAGACTTATCTTACTCCGCCCCGTACGACATAACCGGCCGGACGTTCATGATTTCTCAAACTGATTTCCAGTCACTGATTTGTCTTGCAAGTAGACTTGGCAGTGTAGATGTGTATTTTTCCTATTTTAATATAGACGCCGAACTCGAGACACTAAATTCCGGCTTCACTTCTAATTTTACACTACATTAGCGACTCAAAAACAATCTCTTTGTAGTTTTTAATATTTACTTAATTACTATTTTAGTATTGTACTACTTTTAGTTTTTAATGAAATGGAATCTTTGTTTTTTTAATTTTAAACCATTACGTGTGTTAATACTACCATTAAGATTATTTTAATAAAAGTACATTACTTGATAAAATATTATTCAAATTTAACTTGACGATAGCTACCTAGTCCTTTACTGTAGTTGTTTTAACGGGTAATAGCTAATAACTTTAAAATTAAACTACTTATTTCGTATTTGACAATATTACTTTTAGTGGTTTTCGTAGTTGGATATTTTGATAGCTACCTAGTCCATTTAATGTAATTTGTTTATTTCTATATGTCCCGTCCATTTAATGTAATTAATTTGTTTAGTTGTAAACCATTTAATGTAATTAAGTCACTGGGATTTCGCATATGGGAAGTGTGAAACTAGTTTGTTTAGTTTGAAACTAGTTTAGTTTGTTTAGTTTGAAACAAATTTAGTTTGTTTACAACTAGTCATTAGGATTTCACATATGGTCATTGGGATTTCGCATATGGGAAGTGAGAAATGTCCATTTAATGTGCCACATATATAAGCGTTAATACACATCTTCCTTCATATACCATCTTGTTCCTATCTTGTTATTTTTGTAAAGTAAAAAATTTCACCATTTCTAACATAGATATTTTATTCAAATTTAATAGACAATGTCAGTCAAAACATTAAATTCGGATAACGACAACATCTCGGGTTTACCAGAAAAGTTGCGGGTTCGTATTTTATCTTTTCTGGACACACATGAAGCGGTTCAGACTTCTATGATATCAAGATCTTTTCGTAAATCATGGACTCGGCTTCCTGCATTAAGGTTTAGAGCATGTGAATTACAAAAGCCACCTCCAGCTTTCGATCAATATGTCACGAAAGTGTTATCTTTACGTGAACATCATGCACATAACATACCTCTGTAGAAATTATCTTTTGAGCGTGACGGTACATGCAGTGCCAACCTTTTAAATTTTTATTTTCAAAAAGCTTACACAAACAATGTAAAAGAGTTTAAAGTTTCAATTCTGTCAACTATAAATGAATTACCTTGGCCGGCTAATTTAATTAAATCGGCTGAGGAATTGATTAGTTTAAAACTCAAGTCAATTTCCAAACCTATTGTGTTTTCTCCGCCTACACCCGCTTATGTTTGTTTTAAAAATCTTCAAAATTTAAGTTTATTTCATGCAGTGATAAATGACATAGACCCATTCCGTGGGTTACGGTCATTAAAAAAAATTAAAACTTATTGTTTGCAATATTGAAAAAGAAGATTGTAAAATTATTATTGTAAGTGAGCATCTGGAAGAGGTTAGTATAGACACATATGATCCTTTTATAATCTCCAAATTTATTACACCAAAACTGAAAATTTTGAAATATGCGGGTCGAACCTATTCACTATTGCAACAACCAAATGTTTACATTCCTGTACTTGAAACCGTAAATCTTGATTTTAATGGTTTCAGATATGAGAAAAATATATTTGACCCAACTTATATCATATTATGATATCATTTGCAATGTCAAAATTTTAACATTAAAAAAGAAGTTGATGTATTTAATGTCCTACAATATTGAGGAGTTGGCACTTCGCGTATCTCCTTTTAAAATCTTAACTACTTTACAGATAGATCTTAGATTTCATTGTGCAGTCGAGTTGTTGTTAGTTGAAGAAGTTCAATCATACTTTCTACAACAATCAGACACAGCTACAACTACTATTATACATCCACAATGCGGAAGATGTCAAATTCATTGTCATTGTAGAGTTGGTCTATTTAACATATTTTAACATTTATACTTGAAATCCAAGTGTTTTGGTTTATGTCCATTTAGAGGGAGTTAAAAGGGTTTTTAGTTTCTATGTCGAAGTTGTGCTAATTTAAAGACATCATAAGCGTTAATACTAATTTAAATATTCGATTATGCATGAATTTGTTGGTTTAACATTTGCTTATAGTAATAGAAAATTTAAAATCATTATTATCTTGGTAAGGAGACGGGTAATATACGATAACAAGTTGTTGTTTATATCATTATAATTGTTGTGTATAATAAAAAGTTGTTACATCATGTGTAAATTTTTTTTTGATTTCACATATGATTTGGCACTAATTAGGAGTTTATTGATATTACTAGATTAGATCTTTGTGTGATATACTGGCCGGTTTAAAAAAACGATAAACATTATACATATATAAAACAATATTTATATATATAAAGGAAAATACATTAGAATTGGTATAGACCTCGTCAATACCTAAACTAACAATGGAAGCGTTGTTGTGAGGATTAAAAAAATGATCAACAACCATGTGGTCTTTTGAAGTTTGAATAATTTTTTTATAACAATAATAAAACTTGGTTACCATTAAATATATTTGATTCTAAAAAAATAAACTAGATACATGTAAAAGTCTAATATAGTAATAAAGTATATTTTCATAAGTAAAAGACTTTAAAAAAAAGATATTTAAAAATGTGTATGTAATGTACTAATGCTTGCCCTTATAAAGAACAATTCATTTATAAAAAAAGACTTTAAAAAGTCAAAAGTAAAAAATATTTTTATAACTTATTTAAAAATATGTATGTAATGTACTAATGCTTGCCCTTATAAAGAAGTTTATTTCGAAATTAATTTTGTCACGATTAATCCTTTTCAAGGCCATGACTTTACATAATTGTGCATTTATAAATAAGATAAGAAAAATAGTACACTCAACATATTTGTTATTGTGTTTGAACATATTAAAACATAAAGAATACAAAATGTAATTATGTTTTCTGATTTAAATGGGCTTGCAGAATAGTTGCTAAAATGTAATGCACTTGAGAAATACAAAACGTAAAAATAGGCTTGAAGAATAGTTTCACAAGTAATTATATTTCTCAACTTATAAATGGGCTTAAAGAATAGTTTATAGTAGCACAATAACTTATAAATAACGGCCCACTTCCTTTTACTAAATCATGAAATCCTTTTCATGTAATTGCATTTCCATCAAGTTTAAATACTCCTATATATATGTACTCAATTAGCAATTAGAATCTGATACAATTATCATTTGCAGCCCAAATCCCATATTATTTAAGCCCAACAGCTCATTAAGTGATCCAGCCTAAGAAGGTGCTATTATTACAGGCTAATATGAATAAAATGACAAGTAAATGGAAAACATATTTATTACATCCAACCCAACAGCTCATTAAGCGATCCAGCCCATATTAATTACATCGATCTATATGTTTTGGGTCATTATGGTATCGAACAGATGCTTCAAACTGGATACCAAATAATCAAAAAACAGTCATTCCCCGCATGATCGGGAATAGAAGCAGAGCTAGGCAGGCTTCTGCCAGCAACCCAGACCGAGTTGCAATCCTAAACTTCTTATATTGCCATCTGCAGAAATGACAAAGTATGGACAAGTAAATGAAAAACAACCATCATACCTGCCATAATCTGTAAATTGCCACATGCGAAACAAACATATTATTAATTTGTCATATTCTGTAAGCCCATAATCTGTAAATTGCCATAAGCCCATAACAAGTCCACAAGCCACATTTGCCATAATTTGTAAATTGCCATAACCTGTAAGCCCATAATCTGCCATATGCGAAACAAACATATTATTAAATCGCATCTTCCAAATGCGAAATTGGAAACAAACATATAATTAAATCGCATCTCCCAAATGCGAAATTGGGAATATTGCATCAGTCACACCCCGCTAAAGCGGAAACACGAGGTGTCACAGCACAAGGGATTATCGCACAATGTAAATAGACAATAACCATTATATATTAAATTAACAAAGTAAGTAGTTCGGATAAAACGTAAATAAAAGTTACACAACCAAATAATATTTAAAGGACATTGTCTTGTACGATGCATAAATAAAATGGATATTGTTTTTATAAAATGTGACAATGAAGATGAAAATGCCACACATCGTGCTTCTATGCATAATGTACCTAACGACGATCACCTGAAAGCATAGGTAAAAGAAAAACGGTCAACTACTAGAGTTGGTGAGTTCATAGGTTTTTAATATGCACAAAATAACTTCTAAATGAGAAAAAGTTTAAATAATTGATGGAGGTTTTTGGAATAAAATAAAAGTATGCACGAATGATAGAAGATGTATTATATTGCCCAATACGTTGCACATGGTAGTAATATACTATGATGATTGTTGCTTGAGCCATTATCCAACCTAGCCGACAACCAATTGCCCATGAATAAACCTTACGCCGATATTAAATGACGTTAGTAGTGGTAAAGTACATCCATAGTTCGTCAACCATAAATGGGAGACGTCGGAATCTCCAAATAGCGCTACTTACAAATACCATCGGCTCACTAGCGGAGTTAAGGGATAATGTCCAACGAAGGGCCTTACAACGATAACCCAAGCACATCAAAGAATAATACCATAAGTGCTCAAAATAATATTTGAAATAAATACGAAGATAAGCAATAAACTTTTCATAAAATATATACACATGCTTTCACCCCAAAAATAATATGAAATACGGTAAAAAGGGGGCTATGATACTCACTCGGTATGCAAATGTGTTAACTTGTAAGGGTTTCTTGTTTCTACCGAAGCTTCTTTCCTAATATAAGAAATATGTAGCTCTATTAGACTTATTTTATTTATTATTTTGTATTATTTATTTTTTATTAACTTATTTATTAAATTTTTAAAGGTTGTCTCTATTTTCCTTAAATCATAGGTGTTCACTGGAATTTTCATTTTCTTAAGTTAAATTTTAATAATTAAAAACTGTATTTTAGGAGTCATATTAAGTCTTAATATTTTAATATAATCTTAATAAATGTTTCTAGAATGTCCAGTAAAACTATAGGAATTTATAATCCATGTTTAATATTTTTAATAATTAAAAGTGTATAAGATGTCCACTGATAAGTGTCTGGATGACATATTGTTACTAAAACGTCTATTTAGGGCTCATACGACCTCGTTTTTACATGATTCAAAATGGGAATTAGCCACGACTCAAAGATGAAACTTTTAAAAAAACCTAGACGTATTTTGACCAAAGAATGAGTAAGTTACACGTGTTTAAAGTGTACCTTTTTAAATCTGTCAGATTTCCAGATTCAACATATGTGTCTTATTAAATATGTTTGAAGGATCAAACCTTCATGAAAATTTGTGAATTGAGGTTTAAATGAAATTTAACACTTCAAACTAAGATTAGCAAAAAGAATCAACATATTTTGATACCTAGAACTCCAGATATAACAAAAACAATACGGGAGTTTTAGTTCAGAATCTGCCAGATTATGATTTCTCTTTGTTTTATGGGTTATAACTTTAATATCACATGTTTATATTCATGATGAATCATCTTGTATAAGTATAAGCTTTGATAATCCATGTGTTCCTTACAACAATGGTAGGATGATACACATTTTATGTGTTCCTTACAACATTTGGTAAGATGATACACATGCATGATCAAAGTCTTATTTTCTTGATTTTTAGTTGATTATGTTCCATACAACAATGGTAGGATGATGCACATTTCATGTGCTCCTTACAACATTGGTAGGATGTTTAATTTTACATGATTATAGATATATAAAAGAAATAAGATGAACATCAAAGAAAATAAATAAAAAGAAAGAAGAAAAGAAGAAAGGTAGAAGAGTAGAGATGGGTTTGTTATGATCATCTTACCAACTCTTTCTCTTTGATTTGTTTTTGATCTTCACAAGATGAACAAGAGTTTGATGTTCTTGGGAGATTTTTGTTGGTAAAAGAAGAAGAGAGAAAAGAGAAGAGATGGAGTGTGGTGGGTTTTGTTAAGAACAACAAGATTTTAAAGACTAGTGTTAGAGATTGGTGATTATACCTTCAAAAGACACCAACAAGTATGAAAAAGAGATGGTTCCTCCTTGAACTCCTTTGATCTCTTGAATATGGATTTTAAAGAGAGTATGAGAGTGTAAGAAAATGAGAGAGAGTAAGTTGGTTGAAGGTAGTGTGAAAAATGAAAGAAAAGGGTTGGTACTTATAGAAAAAAAAAGAAGAAGAGAGTGAGGGGGGGGGGGGGTGGTGAGGTGGTGATGATGGTTGAGTGTGTAAGTAAGATAAATGATTGTGTTGTGTTGGGTTGATTTCTATTTTCTTTTTCTTTTTCTTTTTTTGTTTATTATATACAATATATATAATTATATACATGTTTTTATATATAAATGTATATAATTTTATTTATTTATTTACTTATTATTATTATATACATTTTTTATTATTTATTATTTTATATATATATATATATATATATACATTTGCTTTTGGTGACGGTTGTCACAGCATTTGCCAAATGCGATACAACCTTTACTAGCCACACGGAAGTCGTGTGCATAGCAGTACCCTTATGTGAATTTTGAGTTTGTTTGGTGGATATAAGTAATGCCGAAGCTACTTGTCTTACTTGCTCTTTTTTGTCATTTAACAAAAAAGTGTTTTGAATATTTTAAAAACAAAAAATTGAACCGAAATATCATAAAATCATGTGAATTCTTTGTTTTAGCTGATTTTTTTATTTTTTTTGGTTTGGTTAGTAGAATTAATTTTTTTATTTTTATGTTTGGTTATGGTCTATAATATTGAAGAAAGATGATTGATCAAAAAGTTCATCACCATATTCGGGTTAACCAATAGTTGCACGAAATATAAGGAAGGAATAATTTGGGTTAAGATTTTAAGCGGGGTAGAAGTCTCATAATTATTTTTAAACGAATGATTTTTGTTCAGACTCTAATATGCATACATCTATAAACAAACAAATGTTTTACTTATAAACCAAGTGGTGTTTTGAGAGTAGTTTTGGATAGATTTTCTCGGGATTGAGTTCATAGAATACAAATGTTAAAGGTATCCATGGTTGAAGCACAACTTATACAAATAGTGAAGGTCAAAGCATCGACGTTGAAAATTAGAATACTTAATGAACTTTGAAGGCTACTCCTTTTCTCTTCAAGTTTGAAAAGTAACGATTTTAAAGATACTATGTAACATCTAAAATTTTTTAAAGAGATTCGAATCATGACCATTGCCATATGTCAAAACCATAAATGTAGTGATATATATATATATATATAGATAGGGGATGGTTCAAACGAGAACTGTTTTTCGTACAAGAACTGCGAGAACCAATCTTGTCCGTTCATTTTGAATAATGGAATTCATGGATGAAGAGCATGGGGGAATTGAGTGTGGCAGGGTGCATGTAAGGAATTCATGTGTGGGCAATCCAATTGAAGGAGGGAGAATTGGATGGCTAAGACTGGTTCTCGCAGTTCTTGTATGAAAAACAGTTCTCGTTTGAACTTTTGCCTATATATATTTATATATATTACATCTTAGTCTCAAAATTTATTAGTGATTGAGCATAAACATAACAATAACTGTGTAAATTAGAAACTAAGTTTATTAAAGTCCCGCGAAAGCATGCACTGACAATGAGCTATCACATGCATGCTGGAGTCCCACCATGGTCGTCTTCATGAAAAGATTAAACAACAACAATAAGCGCGAAGCTTAGCGAGTACATTACTTACAAACCAAAGAGTTCATCAACTAACACATACCTCATACCCACTACCGTAGTAAGTGGTCTCATCATACCCACATGCTTGGCGGTCTCATCGTACCCATTACCATTGCAACGGTCTAACATACCCGACACCGAAGTGTTGGTCTCATACCCGACACCAAAGTAACGGTCTAAACATAGCCGTTACCAAAGTAAACGGTCTAAACATATCTTTCACATATCTCATAGATTTATCACTTATTTGACGTGAATACGTGATCGATCGTATACGGAGTCTATTTAGAGTGTAAGTAGGAATACTCACCTATCCGTACTCTCAGTTTCTCAATTAACGGCAATCACAGAATTGCTTAGTCACGAACCCGGAGCACGAACCTACAGCGCATATAATTGCATTAATATTGGGTACAAGTTCTTAACCCAATTTCTCTAAGGACCCCAAGTCGTACCAAGGTTTAAGTCGCACCACCCCAGGTCGGACCTTCTCAAGGTCGGACCAACTCCAGGCCGGACATGCAACATAAGTCGGACCAGTTCTGGGTCATACTAACATCCAAGTCTAACACAAGTCGGACCACTAGGTCGCACAAGTGTCTCACAAGTCGGACTAGGCCACATCAGACCACTAGGTCGGACCAAGCCAAGTTGCACAAGCGCAGGTCAGACCACACAAGGTCGGACCAAACCTCAAGTCGGATATGGCACTTAAGTCGCACGTCTCACACAGGTTGGACCGTGTAACATCCAGAAAATAAATGTGTATTATATAACTGTTATATGTGTTATAAGTGATTGTAAATAATAAGATGTGGATTTAACTAAAGGGGGCCAAAGTTGTCAAAGTAAAAATTTAATAGTCAAGGGACTATTGATGTCAATATGAGAAACTTGTATATATATAAACTCATAATTGACTTTCCAAGTCAAACACTTGTCATTTGCAACACTTCACAGCAACATTCTCTTCCAACTATAGCTTGTTTCTTACCTTTCTGGAGTTTTGGACAAGAGATAAACAGGATATTAAGCTATTATCATCATCATCATCATCATCATCTCCATCTTGAAACATCTAAGGTATGATTGGTTTGATTATTTTCAAGTTCAAATGGGTTAATAGGATTCAAATGGTTGAATCAAGAATCAAAGGATGTTATTTATGTGTTTTTAGTGTTTTAGATTGATAGAGATGTTGTAAAATACCCCTAAGATATTAAAAACTGATTAGAATGAGTTTTAGGATGTTTTGGCCGGAATTCAGCGTCTGTACAGTGTTTGAACTGTAAGTCGGATGGGACGAACACGGCCCGTGTATATAAGTCGGATGAGATGTACACGGCATGTGTAGGAGTACACGGCCCGTGTAGAGTTAATGGTGGTCATAAGGCCATGGTAGTATACATGGTCGTGTAGCATATGGGGTACACGGCCCGTGTAGGTTGTTTGATCCGACTTTTGTGATGTTTGTATGTCGGACGTGTAGAGCATAGGGTACACGGCCTGTGTAAAGGTACACGGACCGTGTAGTAGTCAATTCAGATCAGAAATGTATGTTTTTAATTATATGTTGTAGTATTACATGTGTAGGATCGTGTTCAGATACCTGAAGCATTATCTTACATTACTTTATGTATTAAACAATTACAAGGTGAGTCTTCTAGACTATCTTTCATATGTGAAGTTTGGGTGTTATTATAGTGAATACTTGTGTGTATTCATCATATGTGTTATTTAGCATACTGCTATGTGCAGTAGTGGCTCAGAAATAGTACAATACTGTGGCTCAGTTTGCTGCCCTGGGTCTAGAACCAGTGTCTGGTAGGTTTCATTATGTGATTATATACATGTGTTTATATGAATCGCAGTCTAGTTTACTCACTAAGCTCTCGTAGCTTATTAGATACTATTTTATGTGTTTTGCAGTGCACATTAAAGACATGAGCAAAGCTCCGTTTGACTGTATTTTGAAACTTTAAACGTCTGGTTGTATATGACAAGTTTTCGATACTAAACTTGAATTTGTTTTTCAAGTGTGTAACTTTTGATATTATGGTTTTTGAAACAGTTTACGCTTTTGCTTTTATGTACAAATCTCAGTATGTGAATTTCTATGTGAGTTTTTTTAACAATGATCAGTATTTTAAATTGATGCATTATAACTTGGTATCAGAGCCACGGTTTAGGATCTGGATGTGTGCTATGCACAGTCTGGACTTGAACCATGGTTTTGAAAATTGTCAAACTAGGAGGCTTGCAGCTTGGTAAGTATAACTAGCATTTATATTGATTATATGCGAGAACAAGATGTGTATAGAATTGATATGATATATGGATACAACTGATTAAAGTTGGTTTTATATGTGAATTCTTATCTATTTTAATTATATGAATAGGTGAGAATATGATGATAGAAATAAACTTAAACTTGTAAAGTAAGGTACCGAGTGGTGAAAGTTAAGATTTGGTATGTAAAGTGAATTTGAAGTGGTAAGGGGACCCATACTACTAAAATTACACGGTATATGCTAAAACTTGACAGAATCATGGTTGTAACTTAAAGATCAGGTCAGGGGTAACATGTTAGAATAGGAAGCTTATAGTGTTGGTTAAGCTTTCCTTATGATATAAAGTATATGTGATTGATTATGAAGAGTTAGTTTTACTTTAATCTCAGCATGGTTAATACAAGAGGTTCAAGAGCATCTAATAACACTAAGGGTGGTCCCAGTCATAGACCCAAAGGGGTAGAGACCAATGTGACAGATGATCGTGTTCCTATTGAGATACCGCATAATAGGGGTGGAGGAACCCTAGATATTAATCAAGGAATTCATGATCCTGCAATAGGAGAAATTGTAGCAAGGGAAATTAATAAGGAAGAGTATTCCCTATATTATAAAACAAGTTGCAGATATGATAAGTGAGCAAAATAGAGATGTGATGCGATAGGAAATTGCAGCTAGGTTAGTTGTTAGGGGTGAACGTATTAATCCTCAAACCTAAGTCATTATATGTGAGGAACCAAAGAGTTGTACGTTCAGAGATTTTGCGGCTTGTCACCCGTCGTTGTTTTATGGGGCGACTAATCCGGTCGCCAGTCACAGGTGGATCTCTGAAAATTGAAGGTGTATTCCATTCATGTTCATGTGCACCTGAAAACAAAGTAAGATATGCAACCAATCAGTTAATCAGTTGAGAAGTGCAACCAAGGATTGGTGGGATATGGAAGTAAAACAAAGGGGTTACGCTCAGATTGAAGTTATGACATGGGAAGAATTCAAAGAAATTGCTTTACAGCGGTTTGTGACACAAGCAGAAATTGATAGAATTGTGGATGAATTCCACAAGATGAAACAGACAAAGGAGACTGTACGAGAGATTAATGCAAAGTTAATGGAGAAAGCTCGTTTTTGCCCAGACTATGTGGCAAATGAAAAGATGAAAATGTATAGGTATATGATGGTTCTTAAGCCTAGAATCTGAGAGTTTATTGACGCTAGTAAACATCAGACAGTGATGTCCATGATGTTTGAATATGCCCGCTGACACGAACGAGTTAATAGAATTGCTGATGAAGTATAGGCCTATTGGGTCACACACCAAGTATTGATTCCGGCAACACGATCAAGCAAAAGAGAGAAAGAAGCCAAAATGGGTTTTGGCAGGATGGTACACGGGCCGTGTCCAACCCAACTAGCACGGGGCGTTTAGGCCCAAATCAGTGCCGTATGCTTTGGGCCAACACGGCTGTGTAGGTGAACACGGGCCGTGTTGAGCCTATTAGACACGGGCTAACTTGGCCCATTTGGGGCCGTGGACTTTGGGCCTACACGGCCGTGTGGACCAACACGGGCCGTGTACATGCTATGTAACAGCAGAATAAACAGCTTTCAACACTCATTTTAATGGGATTAATATGTGTGAATGCTAGGCTACATTTATGTCTCTGGAACAGAACTTGGAGAAGTTCTAGAGCCTTGTGCATGTTTGTATTCTCTCTAATGATACTTCTTCTTTGGTGATCAAGTTTGATGCACAAAAGAAGGTGTTATGCACTTTGTGATCTAAGGTTGATGCATAAAGGTGTTATATGTTCTTGTATCTTCTTGTTTTGGTGGCTACATCAACCTACTAGCATTAGGGAATCCAGTGTGCTTGGGGTGGACTACTGTAGAGGAATTCTTCCTTGAATTCTACATACTTTGACAAAGAAGAAAGCTTTTGGTGATCTTGTGTTATGGTATAATCTTTCTTCTATCTTGTTTATTATATTCTAGTTGCAAATTCATGTTTAGATTTTGGTGCATGGTATGTGTGTTTGTTTGGCTAGCTTAGAATTTTTGTATTATATCTTGCTTTTGTTGCTACTCGTTTATGCCAAGCAAATACCTTGAGTGGTATCAGAGCCATATCTAACATGGCTTTGCACTAACGAGTCTAGAAAAACCATATAAATATTTTTATATAAGGACATTGTTTTTTGAAATGGTTTTTCGTGTAGATTCTTGATGGGCTAAAATTGATATATTTGTAGCCTACATAATATTCATATAAATATTTTTATATAAGAAGATCTGGAATTTTGCATGTATTGGCGCTACATTAAAGCGTCTCGGTGCGACAATCATTAAAATCCGACATTTCGAGATCGGATTGTAGAAATCCGAATGTGGTGACAAACCGACTTTGAAATCCGATAAATGTTGCGGAATCCGACTCTAAAATCCGAAGAATGGAAAATCCGAACCTTAAACCGATCCCTGTTGACATCCGAAGTGAAATCCGATTGTTAGTTCTCGGATTTGAAATCCGTTGCGCGTCGCGGCGCGACGAAGGGGATGTCGCGGCGCGACAGGCCCTAAATCCGATAATTTGCATATTTTTGTATATCTTTGTTTGGTTTGAGATAGTTGTTTATTATGTGAATTAATTGAGATGTTTTGATAAATTTGAGATATTAATATATATGAGAAGATATATTTATATATTCGCGACTGATTTGGTTGTTGTTGTGATTTCAGGCAATCCAAAGAATCAGTAAGATTAGACTTCTGAGCCCGTGTTGATTTTAAGGTGAGTGGGCGTTCATCGCGGATGGTAAAGATTTCGGTTAATGTTATTGGTGTGATGCATGATTGTGATTGGATTGGATTGATTGAACTGTTGATTGTGATATTGATTGTTGATATCTGCTGCATGAATATTTGGTCGATACACACTCTTTGGGCTGAGCTCGTTCACTGGTTGGTTGAACAATGTTAGCCTTACTGGTGCATATGTTGCATCAGAGGGGGAGTGCATTGTGCCAATTCAGTGGAGGGCTATCGGTAAACCTTTGCTTTGGCCGGCATTGGTTGTAGGTTCTGCGCCGAACCGCCAGTCTTCTCGGGATACGTGGTTACATGCTTTGATATTGATCGTGAATGTTTGCTTTTGGTGTTTAGCCTCTACTCACTTAGCTTTGTGCTAATTCCCATCAATTGTTGCTTTTGCAGGTTCGTGTTTGTGAGCTTGGCAGAAGGAAAGAGATGACTTGACTCTGATATTATTTTTGAAATGAAACGAGCCTGTAGCTTTTGTAACACACAATGATACTTTTGTTTGTGAACACTGTTTGTACAGTTGTTTTTTATTGGTTTGAATGTAATTAAGTTTGTTTGTTAAAAGCTTCCGCAACGTATTTAAAAAAAATGGCTTGTGATGTTGCGGTGTTACAGTTTGGTATCAGAGCCTAGGTTTGGCGATGCATGCACGGCTAGAGTGTTGCATTCCCAAATCTTGGCTCGTGACGGGTCAAACTTTCCTTCGGGGGAATTAGAGTGAGTTAGAGTTGTCGGTTGTAGTTAGTATTTTGGATAATAACGGTTTATGCTAATGAGTTATGAGGTGATGTGATTGTAACAGAAAATGGCTAACAGAGATACTCCTATCCTTCCTCCTACGACCCAAGCTACATCTGAAGCACCAGTGCCCGAATATTTGAGTAACCCGGCTACTGCGGGAACATCGGGTCAGGCTCAGGAAGAGGAGCATAGTGACTATGTTTATCAGTTAGAAAACGAGTTAGTTGAAGTCAGAGATAAGATTCAAAGGATGGAGCAACAACAACAACAGCAACCTGAACCAACCCCTGTACTGATTGCGATTCCTGCACAGTCGACAACTGCACCAGTTACAACACCGCTGCCACCAATGACTCAGATGATGCAGCAACCCTTCTTCTATCCTTATCCACAACCAGGAGCTTATCCGTTTGCGTTTCCTGGATATAAACAACCATGCACCTATAAACAGTTTCTTGATTGTAAACCATCAGAGTATCATGGGAGTTCTGATCCCAATGCGACATTAAATTGGTTGAGGGAGATGTCAAAGGCACTCGATGCCTGTAATTGCGAGGATGAACTGAAGGTCAAGTATGCGTCAAGAATGCTAAGAGGGGATGCGTTGGTCTGGTGGGATTCCATTACAGGCCATTTCACTGAACAACAACAAGGAAGCATCACCTGGAGTCAATTCCAGGAGAAATTGTACGAACAATACTGTGGGAGTTTTGAGATGGCTAAGATCAAGAAGGAGTTCATGGATCTGCAGATGACCGGGAATATGATTGTAGACCAACTGATAAAACAATTTAATGAGAAAATGAGATTCGCCAAACACTGGGTACCGGATGAAGAATCGAAGATTGTTGAGGGTCGGGCGTTTAAGATGACGGTGGATGATGCCACCACCACTGACGACGTGATCACGGGTATGTTTCTAATTAACTCTACTCCTGCTAGAGTATTGTTTGATTCAGGAGCAAATCGCTCCTTTGTTTATGTGGAATTCTGTGATAGATTAAATGTGCCTGTGATTGAACTTGCTACTGCTTTAGAAATAGAACTAGCCGATGGTATGATGGTTCCGGTCACGACTGCTGTGGCTAAAATTGATATAGATGGCGTGTGTTTTCCTGTTTACTTTCTTGTAATGCCATTATCTGGGTTTGACGTGGTGCTTGGGATGGATTGGCTGAGTCTGAATCAAGCCAGTATCAAGTGTCACAAGAAGTTGATTTCATTTCCACTAGCTGATGGTTCGCGAGTAATAGCAAGAGGAGAGAAGGCAAGGTCTGTTATTCCTATGATTTCATGTTTGAAAGAAAAGAAGGCATTGGGTAAGGGGTGTGAATCTTATTTGGCATATGTGATTGATGGAAAGAAAGAGAAACAAGCAATGACTGATATCCGGGTGGTAACGGCATACCCGGAAGTGTTTCCAGAAGAGTTACCAGGATTGCCTCCGGTTCGTGAAGTGGAATTTAAAATAGATTTAATACCTGGTTCTAGGCCAGTAGCGAAGGCTCCGTACAGGTTGGCACCTTCAGAGATCCGGGAGATGATGACGCAGATTCAGGATCTGCTTGATAAAGGGTTTATTCGACCTCCCCGTGGGGAGCACCGGTAATATTTGTAAAGAAGAAAGACGGTACGTTGCGTATGTGTATCGACTACCGTGAGTTGAATAAGAGAACGATTAAGAACAAGTATCCGTTGCCGAGAATCAATGATTTGTTTGATCAACTGCATGGAGCTTCGCTCTTTTCTAAAATCGATTTGAGATCAGGATATCATCAGGTACGAGTATCTGAGGAGGATGTGTCAAAGACAGCCTTTCGTACGCGCTATGGGCACTATGAGTTCTTGGTTATGCCGTTCGGCTTAACCAATGCACCTGCGATTTTTATGGATTTAATGAACAGGGTCTGTCAACCATTCTTGGATGATTTTGTGATAGTCTTTATTGATGATATTATAATTTATTCAAAGACTAAACAGGAGCACGAGCAGCATTTGAGACAGGTTTTGGAAACTCTGAAGAAAGAACATCTGTTTTCTAAATTCTCAAAGTGCGAGTTCTGGTTGAGGGAAGTTCAATTCTTGGGGCATCTTATATGTAATGAAGGAGTGAAAGTGGATCCTTCTAAAGTGGAAGCTGTGATGAACTGGAATGCTCCAAAGACACCGTCTGAGATAAAGAGTTTTCTGGGTTTTGCTGGATACTACCGCAGGTTTATTAAAGATTTTTCGAAGATTGCGGGTCCATTAACTAAGTTAACTCGGAAGGACGTGAAGTTTGTTTGGGGTAGTGAACAAGATAAAGCTTTTCAGACTTTGAAACAGTTATTGTGCCAGGCTCCCATTCTTGCGTTGCCAAGTGGAACGGATGATTTTACTGTGTATTGTGATGCATCGTTTGCGGGATTGGGATGTGTACTTATGCAAAGGGATCGGGTAATTGCGTATGCTTCAAGACAATTGAAACCACATGAAAAGAATTACCCGACTCATGATCTAGAACTGGCAGCTGTTGTTTTTACCCTAAAACTGTGGAGACACTATTTGTATGGCACCAAGTGCGTGATTTGTACTGATCATAAGAGTCTCCAGTATGTATTTACACAAAAAGAGTTGAACATGAGATAGAGGCGATGGGTGGAGCTGATAAAAGACTATGATTGCGAAATTAGATACCACCCTGGAAAAGCGAATGTCGTAGTAGATGCCTTGAGCCGCAAGGGAGCGGGGAATTCCATTAAATTCATGCGTATGGAGATTGTATCTGATTTAGTGGATAGAATAAAGTCTGCACAGTTGGAAGCTCTGAAAGAGGAAAACTTGAAGAATGAACTTATGAGGAAACGTAAGGATGAGCTTACTGATGATTCTCGTGGATTGAAAATGTATAAGACTCGTGTGTGGGTGCCTATGCTTGGAGAATTGAGAAAGTTAATTTTAACTGAAGCACACAAGTCAAGATTATCGGTTCACCCAGGAAGCACCAAAATGTACCACGATTTGAAAGTGCTTTACTAGTGGCCTACTATGAAGGCAATGTGGCTCATTTTGTGGAGTCATGCCATATCTGTGCTCAAGTGAAAGCAGAGCATCAGAAGCCCTACGGATCTTTGAAACAGTTGGAAATTCCTGAGTGGAAGTGGGAACATATAACGATGGATTTCGTGACTAAACTTCCGCGAACTCAGAGGAATCACGATATGATTTGGGTGATCGTGGATCGATTGACGAAGAGTGCCCATTTTTTGGCTACCTGTGAGACGGCTTCTCTTAGCAAGTTGGCACAGTTGTACGTTAATGAGATTGTTGCGAGACATGGTATACCGTTGTCAATAGTATCCGACAGAGACTCCAGGTTTGTTTATAACTTCTGGAGAAGTCTATAGAGAGAGTTGGGGACGAGAATAAATTTGAGTACTGCATATCATCCCCGGACTGACGGTCAAACTGAATGAACCATACAGACACTCGAAGATATGCTACGTGCCTTTGTAATTGAGTATGGTGGATCTTGGGATTTGCACCTGCCATTGATGGAGTTTGCGTATAATAATTCTTACCACTCCAGTATTGGAATGCCTCCATATGAAATGTTGTACAGTCGTCGCTGCCGTACTCCGACGTGTTGGTTAGAGGCTGGTGAGAAACAATTTGCAGGGCCTGAGATTGTTACAATGACAGCTGACAAGGTTGTTATAGCCAGAGAGAAATTGAAAGCGGCTAGAGATAGACAGAAAATGTATGCGGATCCACGGCGTCGTCCAGTATCGTTTGACGTGCGGGAGTTAGTGTATTTGAAGGTCTCTCCGTGGAAGGGCGTGATTCGATTTCGAAAACGCGGGAAGTTAGCGCCCCGTTACATTGGTCCTTTCAGAATTCATCAGATTGTAAACGACCAGACAGTTACATTAGATCTCCCAACAGAGCTTGCAGGTATTCATGATACGTTCAATGTCTGCTATTTGAGAAAATGCAAGGTTGAGGACGAGAGTTAGATTCTCCCAGTGCACGAACTGAAAGTAGATTCAAAGAAGAGATTGATTGAAGAACATGTTGAAATGTTAGATCGCAAAGTGACCAAGCTCCGAAAGAAGCAGATACCGATGGTATGGTCAAGTGAAAAAATAGTTAAGGTTCTGATTTGACGTGGGAGACTGAGGCGGAAATGAAGGACAGATATCCTCATCTGTTTGAGCAAGAAAGGATTCCGAGGACGGAATCCTCTTAAGGAGGGGAGATTTGTAACACCCGCAACCCTGGGCTAGGAGATTAGCGGGTTGGCGGTACGTGATTGGTTTGTTTTATTTGATTATGTGTTTAATTAATGTGAAATGAAATTGATTATATGAAATTATAAATATATACATATATATATGTTACTGGTGGAAATGTAAAAGGAAAAGAAAATATAAGTTAAATATGTGTATGTATGTGTGCATGAGAAAATTTATAAAAGAATAGGATTTCAATAAAAGTTAAGCTTGCCACCTCCTGCTTGTTAGATAATTATGTATGCATACGTGTGTAATTGTCTGCTCACAATTGCTTAAGTTGAAAAGGTGTAAGTGTGTGTTTCTTGAGAGAAAAACCATTTGTGAAGAAAGTTGCTAAACTTGAAATCCTAAGATCAAGACTTTGTGATCTTTAATTCAAAAGAAAGGTAATATGGTGTTTGTAACTTGTTATGATACATGTTGATGTGTTTAAATAGTGAAAAGCATGAATTTACGTTGGTTAAACCATTTTTGAGTTTGAAAGAAAGTTTGTAAATGGGTTTTGAATGATTTCATGTTATGAAGAAGTAAAAACATGTTTTTAGTGGTTTATAGGCTTGCTAAGTGCTAAATATGCATTTAAATGGAAGAATTATGAAGTTGGAATGAATTTTGGAGAAATTGGACTGAAAATCCGACACTTGATTGAAGAAGAAGATCTGGAATTTTGCATGTATTGGCGCTACATTAAAGCGTCTCGGTGCGACAATCATTAAAATCCGACATTTCGAGATCGGATTGTAGAAATCCGAATGTGGTGACAAACCGACTTTGAAATCCGATAAATGTTGCGGAATCCGACTCTCAAATTCGAAGAATGGCAAATCCGAACCTTAAAACCGATCCCTGTTGACATCCGAAGTGAAATCCGATTGTTAGTTCTCGGATTTGAAATCCGTTGCGCGTCGCGGCGCGACGAAGGGGATGTCGCGGCGCAACAGGCCCTAAATCCGATAATTTGCATATTTTTGTATATCTTTGCTTAGTTTGAGATAGTTTGTTTATTATGTGAATTAATTGAGAGGTTTTGATAAATTTGAGATATAAATATATATGAGAAGATATATTTATATATTCGCGACTGATTTGGTTGTTGCTGTGATTTCAGGCAATCCAAAGACTCGGTAAGATTAGACTTCTAAGCTCGTGTTGATTTTGAGGTGAGTGGGCGTTCATCGCGGATGGTAAAGATTTCGGTTAATGTTATTGGTGTGATGCATGATTGTGATTGGATTGGATTGATTGAACTATTGATTGTGATATTGATTGTTGATATCTGCTACATGAATATTTGGTCGATACGCACTCTTAGTATGAATTCGAGTTTCGTTGGGAAGTCAGCTATACGTAGAATTGGGCTGGGCTCGTTCATTGGTTGGTTGAAAAATGTTAGCCTTACTGTTTCATATGTTGCATCAGAGGGGGAGTGCATTGTGCCAATTCAGTGGAGGGCTATCGGTAAACCTTTGCTTTGGCCGGCATTCGTTGTAGGTTCTGCGTCGAACCGCCGGTCTTCTCAGGATACGTGGTTACATGCTTTGATATTGATCGTGAATGTTTGCTTTTGGTGTTTAGCCTCTACTCACTTAGCTTTGTGCTAATTCCCCTCAATTGTTGCTTTTGCAGGTTCGTGTTTGTGAGTTTGGCAGATGGAAAGAGATGACCTGACTCTGATATTATTTTTGAAATGAAACGAGCCTGTAGCTTTTGTAACACACAATGATACTTTTGTTTGTGAACACTGTTTGTATAGTTGTTAATATTGGTTTGAATGTAATTAAGTTTGTTTGTTAAAAGCTTCCGCAGCGTATTTAAAAAAATGGCTTGTGATTTTGCGGTGTTACATATTTGTCACAAATTTATTTTGTTACAAAGTGTAGGTTCTTGTTGGATTGAAGAAAAGCATGAAGAGCCGGATCTCGGACGAGGAAATCAGGATGATTGTCCTCTAAGAGAAGATAAGGAGACTTGATCTCACTTTTGTCGCTGGTTTATTTATTACTTTATTTTATTGCCCAGCGTGGCAAGTAACATCTCTTTGTATGCTCGCTTTTAATTACGATGGACAAAATTTTGAAGTTTTAAGAATTGATGTAAAACCTTTTTAAGCATTGTTTATTCAAGGTTTATTTATGTCATAGCTCATATGTTGTTTTGCCCTGCGTGGTACACAACTTTACATGTGGTGACGATGAGATTATTCTTAAAATATGAGATTTGTTATGAAAAATTTATTGTGAGATATTTTGTTATATTCAAAATTCTCCATGTCATGGCATACACAAGGCTTGGTTACAAGTAATAGAATATTCATGAATAATTGATTCTGAATCCAAAATAGTTTTGATTAATTATCTTTGAGTGATAATCAACTTTACCACATAGACAAGAGATATATATCGCCTAGATCCGTGTGGTTGGGATCTCGGGATAGTTTAGCCTCGGGATAAATGTTTTGTTGTTGATCTTGTTTATTAGGCTAAGGTGATTATGAGATCCTTCACCGGAGTTTGTGAGAGGATTGAAGGCTTGTTGGATATTGATCACATTTTTTGTGGATAATCCGTTCAAGCACACCACAAAGAATAACGAAAGAGAAACTTCTTCGTCGCTACCTTGATGGTAGTAGTTGCGAGACGTTTACTAGTTTAGGTATATGTCTGAAGCCTTGTTTGTGCTCATAATTAGCCAAAACGACTTTCAGAATCAATAAGGCATATAGATAAAGATACTTAGATCTAGTTAAGATGCTAAGGTACCTACTATCTATATATTGGATGACCATATAGGGAATTGTGGAATTGTGTCACAATTCATATCCTGCTAAGACACATTGGTACATGGTGTCATGGAGTAGGGAACCGGGTGTTATTGATAATGATCCAGTTTATGACGGGTCAAGAATGTGTGTCCGATTTGTTGGGATATTCATTTACCATTGTGACTAAGTCCTCAAATCTAAATTCAATTGATAGTCTATTTAGCATTTATTAAGATACAACTAGAAAGGTTCTTTGCTTGTCTATCTTATAGTTCGAAGTTATCCATTCTACAATCAGTGGGAGATGGATAAACTTGAAATCAAGAAGTGCTAATACATTTGAGGAGTTCTTCTAAGTTTTAGCTATTTAACCTTTTGAGAACAATGTTTGTTGCTTAATAGGGAAGAAGAGAAAAACTAAAACTAAGGCATTCCAGTGGAAGAACGTGGAACTTAAATGAAAGACTTGATGATGATACTAGTATATAATCAGATATCTTTGATAGATGATCAACATGGTTATGCTGGTATGCCTGACTAAGAGTCATTACTTCTTTTAATTCTTATAAGAGTCATATAGAGCCAAAGAGATATGTTTTTCTCATATCTAAGTTGCAATGACTTGATGGTGAGTCATGTTGAGTTCACCACCTATCGGAAGACGTAGTGGATCCAGAATTCACTAAAATAAAAGAAGTAAATGATAAAGAGATGCAATCCATTTGAAATATCCAAGTACTTGACTTGACTTGATCCCATACCTAGGTGTATACCAAGGTGGTAGTGATGGTATTAACATGGATGGAATTGTAGACAACTTCAAATACCGACTAGTGGTAAAGTTGTTGGGATTCCATGGGGATCATAGCACACAACGGAAGCAACAAAAACACACAAAAAGATCCCATGAATTCCCAATGGTGGTGAAAACTTGAAAGAACATACATGCAACCAAAAACAAACACAAAGAGAAGAAGGTAAGCAAGCCATACCCTTGAAGACTTTGATAATTTTGGAACAACTTGGAGATTTGGGATGAGCTCTTGAAACAAAAGGCCTCAAGCACCAAAGAAGTCCACACCAAGCTAACCTTCTTTCTCCTTGTACTAGCATGCCACCAAACCACCACCACTTGAGGGTTTGATTCTGGAACAGCCTTGTAACCACTTATACACCTACCACCTTCACTTGTTCTTGCTCTCTCTCAATGGAAGAACTCACAATATGTGTGTAATGCACCAAAATGACCAAGAGACTTGAATGAACAAAGAACACCTCTAATATAAGCATTCTATCTGTTCAAAGAGCCCAGAGTCGGAGCTAAGTGGCACTCCGTCATTGGACCAACAAAATGGTCCAACCAAATACAAGTGTCACTTAGAATTCTGCCTTCACGACTTCTTCACGGGCTCTCACGGGCCGTGAAGGATAAATGCGCCACGACCGGCCATTAATCCTCCATGAGCCGTGCCGTGCAGTGCAAGAATCGTGAGGTTTGTGCCTTCACGACCTCCTTCATGGTCCGTGTAGGGTCTTGAAGTCCTAGGGTTTCACGAACCATGCGGCCCACGACAGGACTCGTGGACACGAGCTACTTCATGACCCGTGGAGCATCCTTCACGGTCGTGAAGCCTTGGTCAACTGGAATTTGACCATTTGACTCTTTCTTCTTATAGTAGGCTGTCGAGATTGAAACTTGGCGTGTGACCCAATACGCCTGCGCTTCATTGGCAGTGATGCCGGCGTACGTGTGTCGGTGGGCAGATTCCAACAAACTCCCACTTGCACATGACACACTGTACCCATGGGCACCACAGACAGGGAGCGGCCTCTAGCAAGGCATCCCTGCCCCCAACTAAACACGGGGTATGTCATCCCTGACAAGTACCAAGTTAAACTAAAAGAGTTTGACATGGTATTATAGATAAGTGATCAATTATCTTCTTGTTCACGATATCCAAGTTAACAGGAGACATGGTACAAAGTCATTCTCCGATCGTTCACGATTATGTTTCTCGATCAAGATTGGTGGTGACCAAAAAGGTGAGTTGCAACTGATCAACAATCATTGCAAGCTCGAGCATGGCCATGCATTTTTGGTGTCAGCGCCCAATCATCGAGGGGCCCAGGGATATCTCTCTTTACAGAGGAACAAATTCTTTCGACTACATTGCCTCCAATACAATGGCAATACTTTACCCAAATACCTCTTTTATAATAGCCAGTTACAGACTACGTTTGAAGCAGTCAGAATAAAGCAAACCAAAATAGTGAAACACATGCATCTCCAGTCTAAGGATAAAAGATATCATCATCCTGATTTACTCTTGACATGTACCATGAAGTAAGATCAGGTGTGGGTCGTCCAATCACTTTAAACTCTTTTCAAGTATAGGAGAAATATTGCGTCCCTTGTATTCAATCCCATTGAACACTATGACCAATCATTTCCCTCGATCTTCGTTCATACTTCCTTCCATGAAGAATGACCGATCGTGGACTATTTAGAATGTAATACATTCAAGGAAGTGATAAAACATGCAAGGTTGGAACAGAATAATGATTTAAAGAAAGTATTCGCTACACGCATATCATTAAATCTCCATTTAATAATCAATACATTCAAAATACAATATTGCTTAACGTTCCCAATAACATAGTAAATACATCGAATACAATAACCAATATACAACTCAAACCAAGTTACTAGCAAATATAATCCCAATAGCACGTGTGTGGGCATCGTGCTTAGCTTGTGACAACGGTTTAGTGAACGGATCCGCCAAATTGCTATCTGTGTGTACTTTGCTGATGACGATGTCCCCATTTTCAACTACGTCCCGGATAAAATGATATTTCCGCAGAATATGCCTCGTGCGTCGATGAGACCTCGGTTCCTTTGCTAAAGCAACGGCCCCCTTGTTGTCACAGAAGATCTCAACAGGGTCGCTTATGCTTGGAACCACTCCCAGATCAAGCAGAAATTTCCTCATCCATACGGTCTCCTTAGCAGCTTCACTGGCCGCAATGTATTCCGACTTGGTAGTGGAATCGGCCATGGTGTCTTTCTTGGAGCTCCTCCAGAATATAGCACGGCCGTTTAATAGGAACACGATCCCCGATTGTGATCGGCAGTCATCCTTATCGGTTTGGAAGCTTGCATCAGAGTAACCTTTTACTCTAAGCTCTTCCTCAACTCCGTACACCAAGAACATCTCCTTAGTCCTCCGAAGATACTTGAGAATGCTCTTCACCGCCGTCCAATGAGCTTCGCCAGGGTTGGCTTGATATCTACTCGTCATGCTCAAGGCACACGATACATCAGGCCTCGTACATAGCATGGCGTACATGATCGAGCCCACATCCGAAGCATATGGCACTCGCTTAATTACTTCCCGTTCCTCTGGGGAACTTGGGGATTGAGTCTTACTCAATACCAAACCATGTGACATTGGAATGAACCCCTTCTTGGAGTCTTCCATCATAAACCGCTTTAGGACATTGTCAACATATGTACTTTGGCTAAGCCTAATTAGCCTCTTGGATCTATTTCTATAGATTTTGACCCCAAGAATATAAGTCGCATCTCCTAGATTCTTCATTGAAAAACAATTCCCTAACCAAGTTTTTACACCTTGAAGGGTCAAGACATCGTTCCCAATGAGAAGTATGTCATTGACATACAAGACTAGGAACACAACTATGCTCCCACTAGCCCTGACATATACGCATGGCTCATCCTTGCTTTTCGAAAAGCCAAAATCTTTGACTTTCTCATCAAAGCACAGGTTCCAGCTGCGCGATGCTTGCTTAAGTCCATAAATGGACTTCTTAAGCTTGCAGACTTTATCCGGATGCTTGGCATGTATATAGACCTCCTCGCTAAGTGTCCCATTAAGGAACGCGGTTTGTACATCCATTTGCCAAATCTCATAATCATGAAATGCGGCAATTGCCATGAGTATCTGGATAGACTTCAACATAGCCACCGGGGAAAAGGTTTCATCATAGTCTACGCCATGAGTTTGCGTGAAACCCTTAGCTACCAGTCGGGCTTTGAAGGTGTCTACCTCTCCATCTATGCCGGTCTTTTTCTTAAAGACCCATTTGCACCCTACGGGTCTACACCCGGGTATCGGATCTACCAAATCCCAGACTTGGTTATCCGATATAGATTGCATCTCGGACTCCATAGCATCTTTCCACCTAGTGGACTCAGGGCCCACTACGGCGTTCCGATAAGATGATGGTTCATCATGATCCACCACTAGGTCGCAGCCCTCAGACATGAGAAACCCATATCTCTCTGGCTCATTGCAACTCCTACCGGATCTCCTAAGAGGTAAAGGATCCATTTCAGGTTCTCCAGCAGCGCCGTGCTGAGAATCATCTTGTGAACTAGCGCCAACTTCAGGTTGGTCATTGGAAGGTTCCTGAATTTCTTCAAGATCAACCTTTCTCCCACTAGCGTCTTTGGATAGCATATCCCTTTCAAGGAAGATGGCCCTCCGAGCAACAAATACCTTGTTCTCGGATGGTTTGTAAAACAAATATCCCATAGACCCGGCAGGATATCCAATGAACAAACACTCTCGGCTCGGGGTTCCAATTTGTCCTCCACCTCACGTCTCACATAGGCAGGACAACCCCATACCTTTAGATATGTAAGTTATGGAACCTTTCCATGCCACATCTCAAAAGGTGTCTTCTTAACCTTCTTAGTTGGTACGAGGTTGAGGATTCTAATGGCCGTTTCCAATGCATTGCCCTAAAAGCTAATGGGTACATCCATACGACTCATCATACACCGAACCATATCCAACAATGTCCGGTTCCTCCTCTCGGCGACACCATTTAATTGTGGTGTCCTAGGAGGTGTCAATTGCGAAAAATATTCCACAATCTAATAGATAGTCACGGAATTCCGAACTTAGATACTCACCACCACGATCCGATGTGAGCATCTTAATTCGTTAACCCAATTGGTTATCAACTTCATTTTTGAAAGTCTTGAAAACCTCAAAGGTTTCCGACTTTTGTCTCACCAAGTAGACATACCCATACCTACTGAAATCATCGGTAAAAGTTACGAAGTACCTTGAGTTATCCCTAGTGGCATGCTTGAACGGACCACACACATCCGTGTGAACGATATCCAAAAAGTCTTTGCCCCTCTCACAAGCGCCGGTGAAGGGTGCTTTGGTCATTTTGCCCAACAAGCAAGATTCGCATACATCATCCGACCCATGGTCAAATGATTCCAAAATCCCATCCGCTTGGAGCTTGGCGATGCGTTTCTTGTTTATGTGGCCCAAACGACCATGCTATAAAGATAAGTTATCCAAATCACATTTGGATTTAGAACCAACATTCATGATTGATCTATTACTTTGAAAGCATACGCTTGTCTTATATATGCCACGACATGGATGTGCTTTAAAATAAAATAAATCATTCTTAAAGCATAAAATAATTCCATTAGGGAAATTAAAATAAAATTCATCGTCAACAAGTGCATAAAATGATAAAATGTTTCTAGCCACGCAGGGCGAATAAGATACATTTAATAAAGTAATAAATAAGCCGGTTGGAAAGGGGAGGTCCACGCTCCCTATCTTCTCAACCGGGACAACCGCCTTGTTTCCCATGATGAGATCCAACTCCCCATCAACCAAGTTCCTACTTCTTCTTAGTACCTGCACATTATTAACTATGTGAGTACCACACCCGGTGTCCAAGACCCAAGCGTTAGAAGTAGAAGTGTTATGGAGTTCAATCATATACATACCGGAGGCGCCTTGTCCCTTGGCGCGAAGCCTCTTGAGCTCCTCCATGTACTTGAGGCAACTACGCCGGTAGTGTCCCTTCTCCCCGCAGAAGAAGCAGGTGGCCTCTTCCGGTGAGGGGGCTATAGGTGCGGGTTCCTTCCCCTTCGGCTCCGGCACCGGGAGTGGTTTGGGCTTGGGTGTTGCCACCTTCGCCTTCCCGTTTCCCTTGCCCTTGGAGATTGAAGCGGGCCGCTTCCTCTTAGCACCACCCTCATGGATGGTTGGGACGGGTGTGGAGGTCGATGGCTTTGCCTTGGCCATGTTAGACTCGGCGGTCTTCAACATGCCGTGCAATTCCATCAAGGAATTATCCATATTATGCATATGGTAGTTCACAATGAATGGACCATATGCTTGAGGCAAAGATTGGAGGATAATATCCGTAGCCAACTCTTTCCCCATTGGAAAGCCCAACCTCTCGAGCTGGTCCACGTATTGCTTCATACGAAGCACGTGGGAGCTCACGTTCCCGCCCTCCTGCATCCGGCACCCTATAAAGGCCTTGACACACTCGTAGAGTTCTTGCCTCGCTTGCTGCTAGAACATTTCCTTTAGCTGCGAGATCATGTCAAACGCACCAACGTCCTCGAATTGTCTTTGCAAATTGAAACTCATGGTCGTCAACATGAGGCAAGTCAGCTCATTAGTGTCTTTAAGGCGCTTCTCATAAGTATCCTTAATGGCCCACGTAGCGGTGGTAGCAGGAGCCTCCGAAAGAGGTTCCTCTAGGACGTACAACTTGCTTTCATGGCGCAAGACAATTCTCAATTGCCTATGCCAATCCATAAAGTTTACGCCTATGAGTTTCTCTTTCTCCAAAAATGGACGGTTGGTGTTGCTTGTAGATGCCATCTAAAAGAAGGCAGAGCACACAAAAAGGTTAGTTCGACATATTTTAATCCTTGTTAAATAATTACCCAATAGTTTAACACTTAAATTTAACAAGGGCTAAGAACCTAACATAACTTCACTACATGACGGGTATACCGCGGATCACTTCGTGAGGGTATTTAGGCCGGTAAACGCTTTACCAATTGCTATCCGTGATTACAACTCTTAGGCACTTGCGGGATCCATCAGCACTCATAGCACCGGTTTGGCATGTTTGATCCCTTCCAACACCGATTCCTCAATAATCCGCTTTGATAACTTGGTATAGGCACGACAATTATCAAGGCGTATTAAATTGGAATTGCAAATCGTCCAACAAGATACACGATGACGCCCTTGACAATAATTGGCTCATGCTAAGCTCGACAACCAAAAATTTCAAGACGCCACACGCACCTTCCACACAAGTCCACATGGAACAACTCGTGCTAAGCTCGACAATTGTCCCATGCTTCATTAGATTCGGGTGGTGTCATCTTTTGGATGGCGTGTGATTTACGTTTTTAAGAAAAACGAGACTTTTGTTTTTCCAGTTAAAAACCTCTTTTTGTTTTGATTAACAAATAAGTGACAAAACACATTTTTCACCAATTGAACATAAACACTTTATATTCGTTTGTTAATCATGTGAGCGAGCGGGGTTTGTTAACCAATTAAGGAAAACTATACAGTTTTATTATTTTCAAAAGATTTTCTAGTATGCGAAGATCCTACAACCACGCAAGAAAATAAATAAATAAAACTACACAACCACATATACAAAACTGATTTGAGCCAACCTAAGTGTTCCCCGGTGAGACAACCGAGGAACTAAGTCTACTAAGGACAAACAATCCAAGACTTGGTGGCGTGCTCACACTCGATCCCGTGCCTCTGGATCCGAGATAGCCGAGACGTCTCCCAAGACTCCCGTTTGTGCCTCCGGTCTAGGCTCAAACAACCAAACAACCACACAAAGGTCTAGGCTCAAACCGATGCTCACAAAAACGAAACAACCACAAAGCATGGTGTGCCACACCAAACCATGCACAAAACAATATCCCAATTAAGTTTATTCAAAAACTAAAGGCACAAGAATAAACCATGTACATATGCATTAGGATTCCAAACACTTTGAAATCCATATTCATATATACACAATATACATGTATGCATGTGTGCATTTTATGCCAAAACCACCCAATACATACATATATAAGAATTAGGATATTATGGGGCTTAATCTACAAGGCGAAATGGCCTAAAATGATTCTGGAAACACCAAAATCAAGTGCTAAAATCCATATTAAGTTTTCTTTTTCAAAAGGACCAAAAACAGCCTGTTCACGACACCTTCACGAGCTACTGCTCTTCACGGGCCCTCACGGGCCGTGAAGGTAGTACACTCCACGACTCGTGAAACATATTAAAAACCTTTCACGACCACCACCACACGAGACTGGTCGTGTGGCCTTCATGACCCGTGAAGCAAGCTCCACGGCCCGTGAAGACCTTCTGGACAGAATGTCTAAAATCGAAAATATGGATTTTCAAGCCACAAAGGCGCATGTATCTTACAAGTATGGCTCTAATACCACTGTTGGGATTCCATGGGGATCATAGCACGCAACGGAAGCAACAAAAACACACAAAACGATCCCATGAATTCCCAATGGTGGTAATGACTTGCAAGAACATACATGCAACCAAAAACAAATACAAAGAGAAGAAGGTAAGAAAGCCATACCCTTGAAGACTTTGATAATTCTGGAACAACTTGGAGATTTGGGATGAGCTCTTGAAAGAAAAGGCCTCAAGCACCAAAGAAGTCCACACCAAGCTAACCTTCTTTCTCCTTGTACTAGCAAGCCACCAAACCACCAACACTTGAGGGTTTGATTCTAGAACAGCCTTGTAACCAATTGTGCACTTACCACATTCACTTGTTCTTGATCTCTCTCTCTATGGAAGAACTCACAATATGTGTGTAATGCGCCAAAATGACGAAGAGACTTGAATGAACAAAGAACACCTCTAATATAAGCATTCTATCTGTTCAAAGAGCCTAGAGTCGGAGCGAAGTGGCACTCCATCATTGGACAAACAAAATGGTCCAACCAAATACAAGTGTCACTTAGAATTCTGCATTCACGTCTTCTTCCCGGGCTCTCACGGGCCGTGAAGGATAAATGTGCCACGATTGGCCATTAATCCTCCACGAGCCGTGCCGCGTAGTGCAAGAATCGTGAGGGTTGTGCCTTCACGACCTCCTTCACGGGCCGTGTAGGGCCATGAAGCCCTAGGGTTTCACGAACCATGCGGCCCACGACAGGACTCGTGGACACAAGCTGCTTCACGACCCGTGGAGCATCCTTCACGGTCGTGAAGCCTTGGTCAACTGGAATTTGACCATTTTGACTCTTTCTTCTTATAGTAGGCTGACGAGATTGAAACTTGGCGTGTGACCCAATAGGCCCGCGCTTCATTGGCAGTGATGCCGGCCTACGTATGTCGGTGGGCAGATTCCAACAAAAGTTTTCGTGATGGTTATGGAGAAACTTGTCCTGGTGGCTATGTTGAAGAATGTTTGATACTCGTGGATATTAATGACCGCGCTCCGTCAAGGAACAATATGATGAGGAAGTGCTTATAACACTCTCCGAGGGTCTTAATATACATCCGTAGTATCCGTATTATGTCTACAAAAGTGGATAAGTCCAATTCGGACTTATGCTAGCATCTTAAAGGAAATATCTTTGCTTACTATTAGAAAATCAAAGTGATGAGTTTTCTAGAAGCATAGATAAAACCTTTTATATGTTTCAGGGCTAGTGGGAGCTTTGTTGTATTCCTAGTGTTAAATGTCTATTGAAGATAATGTCTAGATATTAGGTAATCTACAAACCTAATTCAGGAATTACTACGTCATAAGGGTATTTAGGAGATACAAAATTGGATGGTATTTAGTTCATTAAATATAGAGATATGTTCTTGATGTTTGACGACTTGAATAGGCTTGGAGTAAGTAGTTACTCTAATGCGTGTTTCTGCTAGGATAACTGTTGATCTTTGGTCAAAGTTGATGATCCTAACTCGTGGTGTTGTTTGTTGGTTCTTGAAGTATCGCTAACCCTATTGTGGGCGTTTGTGACAATGAGGTTGTTATTACTTTAGCTTTTTGTAAGATCTCTTTGATACATACTTTTATAGTAGTCTTGTCAAAAGAGGTATAAGTAAATAACAAAAGTACATGTGGATGTTGTGGGACAAATCCACTAGTTAAGCCGTTGTTATGGACTAGTGATGTTTATCATACTAGGTCAATTAGCATTTCTAATGCGTATAACTTGGCTTGAATATGTTTTGGTTTATGTTTGATTTATAGTTATGTTTTGGGGACGTTAAGCAGTATTGTAATTCATACTATACCGATTATTAAATGGAGATTTAATAATACGCCGAGGGCGGGTATTTTATGAATCCTTATTGTGTTCCATCTTAGCATCTTTAAACACTTCCGAGAATGTTTTTCATTCTAAAATCTCCACAATCGGTTATACTCTATGGGAAGGAAGTATAAATTAAGATTGAGGTAGAGATCTGGTTTAGATAAACGTGATTCTAGCTTGTACTTCAAAGGGGTTTCAAGTGATTGGAGGACCCGCACCCAAGTTTGCTTGATGGTTCTGGTCATAAGTAACTCGGGATGATGATGGCGTTTCATCCTTGAACTAGAGATACATGTGATTCCAAAGCATAGGTCTGCTTTGCTTTGATCATCTTCTAACGCGGTCTGTAACTGGTCGTTATAAGGGAGATGATTGAGTTGGGAATTATCTATGTGGCGGGACTATGTAGTTGAAAGGAATTCGTTCCTCTATGTATAGAGAAGATATCCCTGATCCCCTCAATGATTGAGTGCTGACGTTCATATGCATGGTCGTACTCAAGTTGTGTTGATGATGGATCAATGTTAACTTGGTTTGTTGGTCACTACCAATTTGGAATCGAGAAACATAATCGTGAACGATCTGAAGGTTGACTATATTCCATGCCTTGTGTTCACATAGGATATCGCGAACAAAGGAATGTACCTGTTCATTTGTCTCTAGGACAATCATTTCATGATTGAGATCTTGTCAAGAGTGGCATACCCTATACTGACTTGGGAGCATAGATGTCTTGCTAGAGGCCGCTCTATGTTTGTGTTATTTTTCGTAGTCGTGTCACGTGCAAGTAGGAGTCTGTTGGAATATGCCCGTTGACATGAATGAGTTAATAGCATTGCTGATAAAGTATAGGCCTATTGGGTCACACACCAAGTATTGATTCCGGCAACACGATCAAGCAAAAGAGAGAAAGAAGCCAAAATGGGTTTTGGCAGGATGGTACACGGGCCGTGTCCAGCCCAACTAGCACGGGGCGTTTAGGCCCAAATGAGGGCCGTGCGCTTTGGGCTAACACGGCCGTGTAGGTGAACACGGGCCGTGTTGAGCCTATTAGACACGGGCTAACTTGGCCCATTTGGGGCTGTGGACTTTGGGCCTACACGGTCGTGTTGACCAACACGGGCCATGTACATGCTCTATAACAGCAGAATAAACAACTTTAAACACTCATTTTAATGGGATTGATATGTGTGAATGCTAAGCTATGTTTCATATGTCTCTGGAACAGAACTTGGAGAAGTTCTAGAGCTTTGTGCATGTTCATATGCTCTCTAATGATACTTCTTCTTTGGTGATCAAGTTTGATGCACAAACGAAGGTGTTATGCACTTCGTGATCTAAGGTTGATGCACAAAGGTGTTATATGTTCTTGTATCTTGTTGTTTTGGTGGCTACATCAACCTACTAGCAATGGGGAATCAAGTGTGCTTGGGGTGGACTACTCTAGAGGAATTCTTCCATGAATTCTACATACTTTGCCAAAGAAGAAAGCTTTTGGTGATCTTGTGTTATGGTATAATCTTTCTTCTATCTTTTTTATTATATTCTAGTTGCAAATTTCATGTTTAGATTTTGGTCCATGGTATGTGTGTTTGTTTGGCTAGCTTATAATTTTTGTATTATATCTTGCTTGCGTTGCTACTCGTTTATGCCAAACAAATTCCTTTACATGATGGATGCAGCAAAGGCCAGAGAGTTAGAATTAGAAAGGCATGAGACAGAAAGAAATCCAGTGGAGAAGGTGACTCCAGTATATAAGAAACCGAGGGTTGAGACTCTAGAAAAGACAATGGTATAGAAGACCTACCCGGTTTGCCCGACATGCAAGAAACACCACATGGGAGAATGCAAGTTCAGTTCTCCGACATGTTTGGGAAACCAGGTCACATGAGCAAAGATTGTAAGAGCCTGATTAAGGTATGTTTTAAGTGCTATCAGCCGGGTTATTAGAGGTCTGAGTGGCCTAAACCCATTGCAACAACAACACCTACTATTTCCATGTCTACTCCAACTTTACCGTCTACAAGTATACCTGAGGTGAAGAAGGAGAATGTGTCCAAGGCAAAGGGGAGAGCTTTCCAGCTCACAGCTGAGGAAGCTAAAACAATACCAGATGTGGTCACAGGTACATATCTTGTCAATAACATGCCTGCTCTCGTTCTGTTTGATTTGGGTGCAAGTAAATCATTCGTATCTGTTTCTTTTTATAAAAATTTCAATCATATGTGTGAAAATCTAGATTCTCCTCTCGAAGTGAAATAGTCGATGATAAAAGTGTAATTGTATCAAATGTGTTTAAGCATAATGTGTTAGAAATTGACACTATTAGATTCCCTATTGAATTGATACCTATGACTATGAGAGAATTTCAAGTAATAGTAGGAATAGACTGGTTAGGCTGTAACCAGGTTACGATATTATGCGAAAAGAAAGTGATACGGGTTCATACCCCAAGTGAGGAAGAACTGGTTATATATGGTGAAACAACAAAGGGAAAATCATGTATGTGTTCAGCTTCTAAAGCTAGGAAGTATCTTCAACATGGGTTTATTGCCTTCTTAGCTTATGTTATAGATACTAAATTGGAAAAGAGACAGATGAGTTTAGAAGATGTGAAAGTGGTACGTGAGTATCCTGATGTGCTTCCAGAGTATTTACCGGGAATACGACAAGACAGATAGGTTGAGTTCAAAATAGATTTAGTGCCGGGAGCTTGGCCTGTTGCAAGAGCTCTGTACAAACTTGCTCCTACAGAGATGCAAGAATTGATGAAACAAGTCCAGGAACCGCTAGATAAGGGGTTTATTAGACCCAGTAGTTCTACGTGAGGTGCTCCTATTTTATTCGTGAAAAAGAAAGATGGTACTTTCTGTATGTGCATTGATTATCCTGAACTTAATAAAGTGACCATCAAGAATAAATATCCTTTGCCCAGGATATATGATTTGTTTGACCAGTTAAAAGGGGAAACGTGGTTTTCAAAAATCGATTTGAGGTCGGGTTATGACCAACTTAAAATCAGAACATAAGAGAACAGGGTGTGTAGGCCAATGCACCAACAACGTTAATGGACCTAATGAACAGGGTGTGTAGGCCAATGTTGGATAAATCAGTGATTGTGTTCATAGACGATATTCTTATTTATTCTATCAGTTTAGCAAATCATGAGAAACATCTTCGAGAAGTTCTAGAAACTTTAAGAAGAGAATAGTTATATGCGAAGTTTTCAAGATGTGAATTTTGGATCCAAGAAGTGCATATCCTGGGTCATCTAATTAACAAGGATGGGATCAAAGTGGATCCTATGAAAATGGAGGCAGTAATGAAGTGGGAGTCTCCAAAGAACCCGACAGAGATCATAAGCTTTCTAGTTGGAAGGTTATTACATGAGGTTTATTCAGGATTTTTCAAAGTTTGGTATTCCTTTGATCCAACTGACAAAGAAGAATGCTAAGTTTAAGTTGGGAGTGATCAATGAGTCGCTTTCTCAACCCTTAAATAGAAGTTATGTAAAGTGTCAGTTCTTGCGCTACCTGAAGGAATTGAAAATAAGGTAGTATTTTATGACGCTTCATACAGTGGACTGGGTTGTGTTTTGATGCAGAAGGGTAGGGTTATTGCATATGCTTCTAGACACTTGAAACCACATGAAAGTAATTACCTGACTCATGATTTAGAACTAGCAGCAGTGGTTTTTGTGCTTGAAATATGGAGACACTATTTATATGGTGTAAGGTTTACCATTTATACCGGTCATCAGAGTTTGAAATATTTTATGGATCAGAAAAATCTCAATATGAGACAGAGGCGATGGTTAGAATTGTTAAAAGATTATGACTATGATATATTATATCATCCTAGTAAGACTAACTGTTGGATATATGCCCGCTGGCATTGGTGAACCAGTAACACGGCTGGTGACGCAAGGGCCTTGTTGTCACACGGCAAGAATATCAGCAATCATCTACCAGGAACGACGAGCAAAAGAACCAAATGGTGAGGCACGGCCATGCCTGATATGGCACGGGGCGTACCTCTTGGGGGTGTGCCAATGTTGGCATGGGCGTACCTCTGGTGGGAGGCACGGGCGTGCCTTATGGGTCACGACCGTGTCTACCTAACCGGTAACTCTTTTAGTGGGATAGTTTGAGTCTGGGCCTAAAGGGCCGGAACGGGTGTGCCCGGCGGCTGACTTAGAGATTTACCCTAATTTGGTTTCCTAATTGAACTATAATTCCTTCTCCTATAAATAGGAGTCATTAGGCTCCGGTTTTGGTACTGAAAAACCCTAAGATTGATACTAGTAGACACATTGGTGGTTTACATTATGGAAGGAAGTTCTGCCCGAGTTCCCGGAGGATTAGGGCTAGCACCCGATCGACCAAGGTTCTTGCGGTGTCAAAAGAAGGAGCTTCTACAAGCCTGGAACTCTAAAGATATAACCCTTCTTTCTTCCCTCTTTGTTTGTTGCTAATTAGATTGTGCAATTCGTACCGTGGTTCTACATTGTGGTGATAAAACCTTTCTTCCGCTGCAAAAACTCTTTTGTTATGATCACCATAATATTCCAACAGTGGTATCAAAGCCAGGTTGCAAAATAATTGAGCACATTGATCTATTAAAAATCGAATTTTTACATCTTCGGTCACTAGAACGGCCTCTGGCACGCCCGTGCTTGAGGCCGTACCTGCGTCGATTATTCCAGACTTGACATGGGCTTTGGGCTTGCGAGCCCACTGCGATGGGCAAGGGCAATGGCACGGGCGTACCTTTTAGGGCACGATCGTGCTTATTCAATTTTTTTTAATTCTTTAATTATGGAATATTGACACATCCCGTACCAATATCGTGTACGTGGGCACGGGTCATACCTTCTAAGCCATGGCCGTGGCTTACTATTCATAGTTCAGAAAAACTCCATTTTTTGACTTGTTTCTGTTTTTCCACGTATTGTTCTGTTTTTCCCAGATATTCTATTATACACGTGAGATGTATCCGGATGATTTTGGCATGAAAATCATACGGATACATACACGGTGTACGTTTATACGAAATACCGTTTTTTTGTTTCGTTTGGTATTTTAATAGAATATTTGTTGTGTACGTATGGTTGGTAACCTCTATGCCTTGACATATAGACCTTTGTTGTGGTGTGTTTGCTTTATTATGGTTTTGGTTTTGTACGGCCTACGTGCCGTTTCCTTTGGATATTTGTAATTGTAACCGCGACTTGCATGTCGTTTCTATATTCTATGTAATTGTATATTAGTATATGATAGGATAGGTATTTTTTTTCCTATTATTCAAATGTAATTAACCAAAGACCGGAGCAATGGAATCAAAAGATGATGTCCCTGTAAGGCGTGAAGTCAAGGACCAAGGATGGTGCCAAGATTCAGTGGGAGCCGACCGCCACCACAATGGTTTATTTTTTGTCCTTAGAATTGACCATGTCTTCTCGTTGGCTCGCGAGAATACGCATAGGTTTATATGGCATGGTTACCAATTTTTATTCTTGTTTTCGTGGTTGTATTTTTTTATATATTTATTGATCCCATATGATGCTTAAATATAAAAACGTTTTATAAAGAACACATCACAAGTATATATAACTACGAAGGTGGTGTCTAGAATAGTCGCATTCGGATTGGTTGTTGGATTTTCCGAAAGGTCTTTTGACTGAAAGGATCCTGCCTCCCGATCGACCTGCCTGGCCACTTGTCTTTGGTAGTCAGACGTGTATGTGTTATAAAATTGGTACAACTCGTGTAAACAAAGCAATTTCTAAAACTATATGGTTTGACATGATTTTGCTTAAAAGTTAAATTCTTTTAAATTGGAAAACAAAAACCCATTTTATAAAAAATGTAAGTCACACGCCGTCCATTTTAAGACACACATCTGTTCTAGGTTCGCAATAACCGGGAGTCCTGGGCCGGATCTAGAATTGATGAGTATTCGCGATTACAGGGAGTCCTGGGCCGGACGACTACGTGTTTTATTAGGGATGACTTGCGATCCGGACCCGTTGTTAGGTAAACCGTCTTAGGGAAGGGGTCGGCATTGAAGGGGTTAAACATGCCATTTGACACGCTTGTCGTATTGAAGCCCACATGGATCTAAGAATCGGACATGTGGTCGCGATTGGTAATTCTTTACCTACCAAAATAGTTTCACTTTCGTGGGTATGGAAAACCTCCATGGACTTGAAATAAAATATGGATCTTAGCCTTGTTAAAACAATTTTTTGGGTAATTATTTTAACGAGGATATTTATTCAGTGAAAAACTAAAACTATTGAACTTTTTTTTTTGTAGATGTCTTCATCATCCCATTCTAATTTAACACTGTGATCCTTCTTTGAGAAGGATAAACTTACTGGGATTAACTACCTTGATTGGTTGCGTAACTTAAGGATCGTCCTTAGGTACGAACACAAGGAGTATGTACTAGATGAGCCTGTTCTTCAGGAACCAAGGGCTAACGCTGCGCAGAATGTGAGGGATGCTTTCGTAAAGCATAAGAAGGAGTCTCTTGAGGTTGCCTGTTTAATGCTTACCACTATGACACCGGAGATCCAAAAGGGCTTTGATGGTCGTAGTGCGTATGACATGATTATGCAAGCGAAGCTGGGAAACGGACCGCAGCCGCTGAAGGAGATCTTCCAACAGCAAGCACATGAGGAACGGTTTGAGACTATGAGATCGCTCCTCACGATAAAGCTGCAAGAAGGTACTAGTGTCAGCAAACGCGTATTGAAAATCAAGTCGTATGTTGACCAGCTTCGGAGGTTGGGTTTTGAAGTTCAGAAGGAGATGGTTGCTGACATCGTCTTTAGTTCATTGACCAGGGCATATGAGCAGTTCGTTACGAACTACATCATGCATAACATGAACAAAACCCTTATGGAGTTGCATGGCATGCTCAAGAATGTAGAAGAGAACATGGCCAAGCACAAAACTCCTACCTCTAGTGACTTTCCAGTGTTAGCCATCCGTGAGGGTGGAGTTAAGAAGAAGAAGGGGTCTTCCGGGGCCAAGGGTAAGGTAAAGCAGTTGCTGAGCCTAAGCCTACAGACAAAGGGAACTCCTACAAAGCTCCTGCTCCCAAGTCCACGACGCTTGAAGATGCGACCTGCTACCAATGCGGTCTGAAGGGTCATATGAGGCGTACTTGTCCTATATATCTGGATGAGCTGAAGAAGCTTAAGGCCAAAGATATTGGGCCTTCAGGTATATACATGATTCAACTTAATTCAACTTCTTTTTCTAACTCTTGGGTACTAGATACGGGATGTGGATCTCACATTTGTACAAATCTGCAGGGTCTAAAGGAAAGTAGTGTGTTGAAGAAAGGAGAGCTGGACCTGATCATGGGCAACAAGGAAATTGTTGCTGTGGAGAGGATTGGAAGCTATGAGCTGTCTTTTCCTTCAGGCTCCTCTATTTTATTATTGGAATGTTGTTATTCTCGTAGTATTTGTAGAAACATTATTTCTTTCCACGCATTATTCAAGGATAATTTTGATTTTAGTTTTAATAAAGGAGTCATATCCGTATTTAAAGATTCTATCTCAATATTCAAAGCTTATCTTTGTCATGGTGTTTATGAAACTCATGTTTGCAATAATAATAATAAATATTCAATCATGAATGTTGGTTCTAGCAAATTCAATACTTTGGATAAACTATCTTTGTGTCATAGTCGTCTTGGCCATATAAGCAAATCCCGCATCACCAAACTCCAAGTGGATGGGATTTTGGAATCATTTGATCTTGGATCTAATGAAGAACGTGAGTCCTACTTACTAGGCAAGATGATGAAGGCGCCGTTCACCGGTTCAAATGAACGGGGCAAAGATCTATTGGATATCGTACGCACGGATGTGTGTGGACCTTTTAGATCATGCACACGAGACAATGCTAGATACTTCGTATCATTTATTGATGATATCAGTAGATATGGTTATATTTATCTTGTTAGACATAAACATAAAACGTTTGATGTGTTTAAAATGTTTCAAACGAAGTAGAAAATCAACTGGGCAAGAAGATTAAGATACTTAAATTTGACAGAGGTGGTGAGTATGTTAGTCTTGAGTTCCGCGAACATCTTAGAAATTGTGGGATTATCTCACAATTGATTCCTCCAAGGACACCACAACATAATGGGGTTGTCGAGAGGAGGAACCGAACATTGCTTGATATGGTTCGGTCCATGATGAGCCGGACTACGCTACCAATAAGTTTCTGGGGTTATGCCTTAGAAACTGCGGTTAGGATCCTTAACTACGTTCCAACTAAGAAGGTTTCAAAGACACCTTATGAGATGTGGTTTGGTAAAACGCCATCTCTTCAGTATCTAAGAATCTGGGGCTGTGAGGCTTACGTTAGACGTGAGACTCAAGACAAACTAGAGTCTAGATCTGAGAAGTGTCTATTCGTTGGATACCCGACATCCTCATATGGATACATATTCTATAAGCCTTCCGAGAACAAAGTGTTTGTGTCTCGAGGGGCTGTCTTTTTAGAAAAGAACATGTTATCCAAAGAGGACAGTGGGAACCGAGTTGACCTTGAAGAAATTCAAGAGACAACTAACATGGAACCTGAAGTTGACACTAGCGAGCCTCAGCCAATGGAAGCTGAGGAATCTGACATTGTACCATCTGCGCCACGCATGTCTAGGAGGATTCGTTAGGAACCGAAGAGATATGGGTTATTCGTCTTTGGAAATGTTGAATTAGTAGATTCTAATGAACCTACAAACTACCGGGAAGCGATGGCGGGCCCAGAGTCCACTAAATGGAAGGAGGCAATGGACAGCGAGATGCAATCCATGCAGGATAACCAAGTCTGGGATTTAGTTGATCCTACACCAGGTTGTAAAACTGTTGGGTGTAAATGGATCTTCAAGAAGATGACCGATATGCATGGAAATATGCACACCTTTAAGGCACAACTGGTGGCTAAGGGTTTCACTCAAACTCATGGTGTTGACTATGAGGAATCCTTCTCCCTAGTGGCCATGATAAAGTCTATCAGGATTCTCTTAGCAATAGCTGCATACTATGACTATGAGATCTGGCAGATGGATGTTAAAACAACATTCCTCAATGGAAAGCTTAATGAGGATGTGTATATGGCACAACCTGAAGGTTTTAAGCATCTACACCATCCCGATAAAGTGTGCAAGCTGAAGAAGTCCATTTATGGACTAAAGCAAGAATCTTGTAGCTGGAATCTTCGCTTTGATGAGAAGGTTAAATCCTTTGGTTTTAACAAAAGCGAAGACGAACCATGCGTATATGTCAAGACTAGTGGGAGCAACACTACATTCTAGTCTTATATGTCGATGACATACTACTCATAGGAAACGATGTTCCAACACTTAAGAGTGTTAAGGCTTGGTTGGGAACATGTTTCTCTATGAAGGAAATGGGGGATGCGTCGTATATATTGGATATAAAGATCTATCAAGATAGGTCTAAGCGCCTAATAGGGCTCAGCCAGAGCACGTAAATAGACAAAGTGCTGAAAAGGTTCAGGATGGAAGAATCCAAGAATAGATTCGTTCCTATGCAACATGGCATGACACTGACTAGGGCTCAATCTCCTAGTTCTCCTGAAGAACTAGAAGAAATGAATAGGATCCCATATGCCTCGGCTGTAGGATCAATTATGTATGCCATGATATGTACAAGACCTGATGTATCATGTGCTTTGAGCATGACGAGCAGATATTGTCTAACCCTTGTAAAGCTCACTGGATAGCAGTGAAGAACATTCTGAAGTATCTGAGAAGAAATAAAGAAATGTTCTAGGTGTTTGGGGGAGAGAAGGAGCTTCGGGTGACCGGTTATACCGATGCTAGCTTCCAAACCGATAGGGATGACTCACGTTCTCAATCGGGATTTGTATTCCTGCTGAACGGGGGAGCGGTAAGCTGGAAAAGCTCCAAGCAAGAGACCGTAGCTTACTCTACAACTGAATCTGAGTATATTGCGGCAAGCGATGCTATGAAAGAGACGGTCTGGATGATGAAATTCATCAAAAATCTAGGTGTTGTTCCAAGTATTGAAACACCCACTGAGATCTTTTGTGATAATGAAGGGGCAGTTTGTCTTTCTAAAGAGCCCCAATCACATAGACGTACGAGACACATACTTAGAAAGTATCACTACATCAGAGACTTCGTTGCTAGTGGTGAAGTGATAATAAGCAAAGTTCACACGGACGTTGTTAGTCCCATGTTTAGAATAGTTAGATTTGATGAGATAAACCATAGATATGTATATATGATAGGTTATGTGTTAGGAATTATGTAAGTCTGTTGTAGACTGACTAGTCAGCTTAGGCTGAGTAGTCAGCGTACAAACAGATGTTGAGTTTTCTATGTAAGTACAAGATAGCTCTATGACTTCTAAGCTAAGATAGGCTTCAAGAATAAAGACTTGAAGATGTTGAAGATCCAAGAACTCAGCTTGATGATATCAAGACTGAGTGAGTCAGCTTAGCGCCAGAAGTCAGCTTAGTTTTAAATTCTGTTATAAACTCTCGATATTTACGACACTTAAATTAGTATATCTGAACTTAATTTAAACTATCTATTAGTTGGATAGAGATCTCAAACGAAGTTAATTAGATATGTTCTAATTAAGGAGTTTGTTACACTTTTAAAGAAAAGATAAGTTTCATCTTTAAATTGCGATTTGTTCGTAGACAAATAAAGTATAAATATAAACCTTCTTATGGGTTTTAAAAGAGAGACGCAAGACGTAAGTGTTCATCATACTTGATACGCGTGTGTTGCGATAACTTTGTGTGTTCGAAGTTCAAGAGAGTTTTCCAGAGTTCTTGTTAATCAGTGTTAACAAGAAGTTCGATCATCAATTAGTTTGTGATACAAGAGTGTTTAGAGAGAGTTGAGTTTATAATCAGTGTAATATCAAATCATTCTGTTGATTTGATTAAAGAGTGATATTGTAATATCTTGATTGATTATTGAATATATTCTTGTGGAATTTTTTTATTATTAATTGAGTGTATTCAACCCCCTCCTTCTACACTATATCAGTTGCTTGTTTACCCTCTTCGGGACTAACAACTGGTATCAGAGCAAGTTTCTTCATAAGCTGAAGATCAAGATCCGCTGTCAAGAGGCCAAGATGTCTACTAACAAGCAATCAAATCATATTCCAACAATGGCTCCAAAAGGGTGTCCTATTTTTTATGGAAATGACTATCCTATGTGGAAGTTCAGAGCCATGTTGTATCTGAAGTCCGTGGATCACAGGATGAGTACTGTGATTCAAGATGGCCCAATTATACCCATGATCCATATTACTGCCACTGACAAAACTCTTTCCTCTGGAGAAACTCCCAAGCCTGAAGCATCTTGGACTGAGAAAGATCGTAAACTATTCAATCTTGATGACAAGGCACAGAGCATCATAGAAAATGCTTTGACAAACCCTCTTCTGCATAATATGATTGGGTGACAAATTGTAAAAGAAATGTGGGATACTCTAAGTGTCACTTATGAAAGCACTGACCTAGTCAAGCAACATAAGAAGACAAATCTAAGTCGTTGTTATGAGACTTTCTTTGCTAAGAAGAATGAAACCATGGCTGATCTGTTTACCAGGTTTCAGTGCTTGATTAATGATCTTGTCTTGGTAGGAGTCAAGAAAGATGAAAATGAGTTGGTGCTGAAGTTCTTGGATGTGTTACGAGAACAATTCAATGAGATCACCATTGCTCTTCATGCTGGAGGAACCTTAGGCAAATATGATCTCAGATCTATCTGTGGTTTTCTATTAAATCATCAACAGATCATGGAACAGAAGAAAGTAGCCTAGTAACAACTAAAAGAATCTATCAATAGTGCTGGATCTGCATTGATTGCTAAAAAGAAGAAGAAGGGATCTAGAAAGTCTCAAGCTAAGACTAAGTCTGAATCTGAATCTGAGGAGGTAAGTTCTAACTCAGACTCAGATGATGAAGAGATGGATGCTCTTAAAGAACAAATGTCAATGCTAGCTAGAAATTTTAGAAAGTTCAGAAGAGGAAGGGGTCAATCTGAGAAAAGCAAAAGTGGTAAGTCTACTTTTGATCCTAAGAAAGCTAAATGTTACAACTATCAGAAGATAGGACACATAGCTGCTGAGTGCAGAGCAAAGAAAGGGCATTCAGACTCAATAGCTGATAAGAATGCCTACAGAGCTGATAATTACAAAAATGTGTATCAAAAGCTCAAAGGTAAGCCAGATGAAAACATCAGAGGTCTTTATGCTGAGACCTGGGACACTGAATCATCCACCTTAGATGATGATGAGCAAAATAAATTTTTGATGGCCATTGAGGATGAAGAGGAACAGATTGACTTCAACATAGAAGAAAGTTCCTTTGATGAGGATCTAGCAGAAGCTACTAAGCTGAGTAAGCTGACCAATAATTGGGATCCTTCCTCAATGTATAATGTAAACAACTTTAGCTCTTACACTGATGAACATAATTGCTTAATGTTCAACTATTTGTTGAATGACTTCAAAACCTCTCTTACAGTTCAATCTAGTTTGAAAACTGAAATTTCAAAATTAAAAGATGAACTTAAACACTCTGAAACTCTCATGAAAGCTGGTAAAATGACTCAAAGTGATTATGAGTGTTAGCTTCACATCAACAAACTTCTAAGTGAAGAATTACAAGAATCGAAGGAGCAAGCTGAAAATCTAAGAAAAATTTGTGAATCTTGGTGTAAGTCATCAAGAGAGGTAGAAAAATGTATTAACCAGCAGATACCAAATCAGGTAAAAGCAGTGCTAGGGGGAGATTTCAGTGCCGCTGCTGATGAAGTTAATCGAATTAGTTTAGAAAACCAAGATGTGAAACCCAATGATATTCTACCAAACACATTTGTGAAAAACAAGGATAGTAAGCACGTCAAAACCAATAAGTTTGTGAGACCAACTCAAAGCCCCCAGATTATAAATGCAAACCATCAAGCTGAGTGTTCTAAATCCAACAGAAACTATAAGTCAGTTTTCAAGAGAATGGATTATAATCCTGTTAGAACAACTGTCTTTGATAGAATAACTCATACAAACTCAAAAAGACAAAATTCTCAAGTCAGTTTTGAGAGGACTTCCAAAAACAGGAAGATGTTTGTAAGTCAAACCTCACCAAATAAGGGTAATTATAAATCTTACAAAGGTAAGTTCATAGTCAGAGAAAATCAAGTAGACGAATTGTCTAAAAAGATTGAAAAGTTATCCACATCTTATGATCCTAAAATAGAATCCAAATTTAATGTTGGAAAACTTAAAGAGATCACCCAAACACCTATTTTTAGAAGAAAATTCTATAAGTGTGGTGGCAAAGGTCATGAAGCCAAGGATTGTGTAAGTTCCAATCTGAGGCCTAAAAAATAAAGGATGATCAGTCTAAAGCGGACTCAGAACCTGTTCAAGCTTATCAGTCAACCTCTAAAGGATTAGATAAGTGCTCTTCCTCAGAACCCACCAAAAAGTGGGTTCCCAAAAGAAACTAATATGTTTAGTTAATCATGTGCATGGCTCTTACAAATGGTACTTAGATAGTGGATGCTCAAGGCACATGACAGGAAGTAAAGGAATTCTAAGTGAATTCTAGAGCATTGAAGGACCCAAGGTGACATTTGGGGATAACTCTCAAGGAAGGACTAAAGGCTATGAAAAGATAACAGCTGGAACAATTACTTTCAAAAAGGTTGCATATGTTGAAAACCTTAAACACAATCTGATAAGTATTAGTCAATTGTGTGATGAGGACTAAGAAGTCACCTTCAGAAAGCATGCAGGAACCATTTATGATAAGAAGGGAAATCCCATATTAATTGCAAAAAGAGAAAGAGATATCTATTTGTTAGATCTCAGCTCCGCAGATCCTTCAACTGAAACCTGCCTGTATTCTGACACAATTCCCAAGCTGAGTTGGTTATGGCACAAGAGATTGTCACATCTGAATTTTAAAAATATTAACAAGTTATCTAGCAAAGAGTTAGTTTCTGGGCTGCCAAGGATTACATTTTCCAAAGACAAACCTTGCTTAACATGTGAGATGGGAAAACATCATAAAGGATCCTTCAAGTCCAAACATAATTTCTCAATTACAGAACCATTGCACATGTTGCATTTGGATTTATTTGGACCTATAAGCACCCCAAGCCTAAATGGTAAAAAGTATACCCTAGTGATTGTTGATGAGTTCACAAGATTCACTTGGGTGATCTTCTTAAAAGCCAAAAGTGATGCTACAAATGAATTAATCAGCCTCATCAAACAAGAAGAGTTGCAGAAAGGTAAGTCTATCAAGCAGCTCAGAAGTGATCATGGGACTGAGTTTAGAAACTCAACCCTGGAAGGCTTTTGTGAAGAAAAGGGAATTATCCAAAATTTCTCATCTGTAAGAACTCCATAACAAAATGGAGTTGCTAAAAGGAGAAATAGAACTTTAATTGAAGCTGCCAGAACTATGTTATGAGAAGCAAAGCTCAAACTGAGCTTTTGGGCAGAAGCTGTAAGTACAACTTGCTATACACAGAACAGGTCTATAATAGTTAAAAGACATGGTAAAACACCTTATGAGATGTATCATGGCAGGAAACCTAACATCGGATACTTCCACATTTTTGGTTCAACATGTTATGTGCTAAACCAAAGAGACCAGCTCCATAAGTTGGAACCTAAAGCTGATCAAGGTATATTTGTTGGATATTCTTCAATTTAGAAATCTTTCAGTGTCTATAATCTTAAGAGAAAGGTAATTGAAGAATCAATACAAGTTACATTTGATGAGATGAGTATTGATAAATCTGACAAAGCTGAAACTGACTCAGTTAGTCTGAGTGAGCTTGAGAGAAAACAAGAAGATCTCACATCAAATCCCATGTATGTTATGGATGATTCTGATGATGAGGATGGTGGCAAATCTGACAAGCTTGTATCATCGAAAGAAGTTATCAATATTGAAGATGATCACTTAACTGAGTCTATTGACACTATTACTCAGCCTAAGAATCTAGGTGAATCATCAGGTACAAGTCAGATTGAAAATCTAAGTGATTTCTCAATCCCCACCCAGACTGAAGAAGTAAGTTCTATTCAGTCTGAAAGACACTACCCAGATCCAAACTTAGAACCACAGTCTCCTACTACAACCTTCAAAGTATTAAAAGACCATCCTCTTGATGATGTCATTGGGAACATTGAAGATGGTGTATTAACCAGATCAAAGGCTAATGCAAATTATATTGCCTACTCTGGTTTTCTATCTCAGATGGAACCAAAGAAGACTGAAGATGCACTAAAAGATGAGGATTGGATTGAAGCCATGCAAGAGGAACTGACAGAATCTCAAAGAAACAAAGTTTGGACCCTTGTATCTACCCCTGAAGGAAAAACGATTATAGGCACTACGTGGGTCTATATGAATAAAATGGACAAGGAGGGTGTAGTGATTAGAAATAAAGCAAGAAGAAGGTATTGATTATGATGAAACCTTTTCCCCTGTTGCAAGGATTGAGGCTATAAGATTGTTTCTAGCCTATGCAGCCTTCAAAAACCTTAAAGTATATCAAATGGATGTTAAGAGTGCATTCCAAAATGGATCACTATAGGAGGAAGTCTACGTGAAACAACCCCCTGGTTTTGTTGATCCTAAACGTCCAGATTATGTCTATAAGTTAGACAAGGCTCTATATGGACTCAAGGAAGCACCAAGAGCATAGTAAGACACATTATCTATCTATCTGCTTTCAAACAATTTTATAAGACGAAGCATTGAAAAAAATCTATTTATAAGAAAAAGCAGAGGACATGTCATTCTGGTCCAAATATATGTAGCTGATATTATCTTTGGTTTAATGTAACGCCCCAATTTTCAAAATTTAAAATAAAGCTTGAAACAAAAAGTTTTTGTCTAAAAACAGAATTGGATAAGCTGATGGAAACCAACCAAATATTTTTGAACCCTCTGGTTCATACAAAAAGTATTACAACCACAATTCAAGTCAAAAGCAGTTTCCAATAAGCTTACCGTCAGCGGAAGCCAATAAAACATTTCATTTAAACCCTCAGTTTTGTAATAAAAGAAGTATGCTCGCATTTAAATCAAAAGTACTATCTGTTACACAAATGGGAGCGTTAATGTTTCAAATCACGTTTTAAGCAACCAACAATCAACAGTCAAACCGGGGCCTTTCCTTGGTGCTAACACAGCCTGCAAAACAAAAAGCAGTATCTGCTAAGCTACAAGATCTTAGTGAGAAAGCTAAACTGTAAATCGTATAAGCATACGCATACACATATACGAATGCCACAACAGGTCTTATGGATACAGTACTGCACCATCTTAGCATTTACCAAGAAGGCTAAAACACTGTCCATAGCACTACTGCACGAAGCAGCATGCTACAACTCTACTCTCACACACCATGATCCTCTGATCATTAAATATAACACATTGCAATGCAACATACATATCATAGATATGAATCAAAGTTTAGAAAAGTCACCTCAGCAAATAATATCACACAGAGATATGCGAGATAAACTCTGAATACGTCAAACTGTACTTCCTACAGATAAATACAATTATGATATCAATACACACTCAAACTCAGAAACCAAACCAACTGAACGCCCATACCCCCTGAGGGTATGCCCGTGCCCCTAGGCCCAAGGCCCAGAAACAGGCCCCAACGAACATGGGCATACCAGGCTAGGCACACCCTATACCGGACCAAGGCACGCCCGTACCCTACCCAGATACGCCCGGACCTTAAGAACATAGGCGGTCACGGCCACGAGGCACGGCCGTACCCCTCAAAGGCACACCTGTGCCTTTCTACTTCTAGCACCAGTTCGCCGACTGTCTACTGTAACTCGAGCCAAAACACTAAAACTCTCATTCTTAATTCATAAAAACACTACTAGGGTGTTTTCCTACACCCCAAACAACTTATAAACATAAACAACAATCAAAACATACTCAAATCCTTGATTTACCATAGAATCAACTAAAACCAACTAAAATACTCAAGAACATGATTCACGAATCCTTACCTTAACTTGTGATTAGGTATAACCAGTTCTAAACTCTTGTTTCTAGCTGACTTGATCCAAAACTTCAGAGAAATAAGGTTGCTCTTATGTGTACATGACTTTGGCTAGTTAAAATGAAAGGTTTGACTCTTTGAGAGTCAAATCTGATTATATATATATAAATCTTTTAGATTTGGCACAAATGGTCCCTCAAATTTTCCAGTTTCAAAATGACAACTTTAACCCCTCAAGTTTCTAATCACCTCCTAATCTTAATTAGGCAACCCGCTAATATAATAATACTCGTTTAATTATTAAATCGTGAAATTCGAGCTTCGGGTGTTACAATTCTCTCCCACTTGAAATAGATTTCGTACTCGAAATCAACTGTTGCTGTTCTGGATAACTACATGTTATCTCTTTCTCAGATTTCTCGGAATCACCCTTGAATTTCCACTGGACCTAACTAGTCAAGTCCATTACTGTCAATACTCATAATTCCAATAGTATAAACATATATGTAGACTCGTCTGCTCATCATTCTCTGAAATATAACTCGTGACAAATACATTGGTGACTCTCACAGTCTACACGTGACCTTTCCCATAAGCAATAACTCTAAATGGTCCAATCAACATCGGACCTAATTTCCACCTCATTTTGAATCTATTACTGCTCTTTTATAGTGATATATTAATATATCATAGTTTTTCCCACTTGTTACTCATCAACCATATACAATTATTTGTATGACTCTTTTTATAAATTTGGGCTATTAACAATATTCTTCTCATTTAATAATTTGTTCTATTATTTACTGTACTACCTCATTGTTACTCATTTCTTTCTGATTCTGAGGTTTGACCTCTCTTACCACATAATATGCCGTACAGCGACAACCCGCTACTAAAATAATAATTTGTATAATATATAAAAATTTGACTATCATCAATAAAAAAATGCCAGTTTCTTTCAAATTCACACTATACGTACACCACTTACTTTCAATCGATTGAATTGTTTTCTCACTTTACTTATATAATAACACGTGCTTCTCATCTCTTCATAGAATCCTTTTCAAAATTTTGACTAAATCGGTTTTCTGACAAAACGAAAGCAAAACAGGGACATGTAACCAAAAATAATTTCTTTATATAAAGCTCAACTAATGTTACATAAATAAAATTTTCTTGATGGAAACTAAAATGTACATTTTAAATAGTCTGCTCACAACCACTCATGTTATTTATAATCCAATCCAGGTTGGAATTTCTCATATGTTTTGATATTCATCTATCATTTTCAAACTTTGCAACACCTTTTCCACATTCTTGGCTACCTCTGGCTTCATCTCTAGCCATCAATATTTCACTTTTTAACTCTTTATACCTCTTACTCGTTTCAGATAAATCAAAAATTTAATTATGCGTTCTCTGCTCAAGAAGCTTTATCTAGCTTCCACCACCAGGTGCTTGTATTCAATTATAATAATTTAATACATCATAAATCTTCCCATAAGGGTTAATTGCATGTTCCTCAATCCGCTTTTTGTCGTGGTTTTCATCTTTACTGTTTCAATTGTGCATTTAATATCAAAATAGTTTATAAACAATTATCGTGTTCAATTATCTGTCAGGTCAACACCCGACCTTTTATTCAAATTTACACTTTCCACCTCATACATAGGCCAAGGCCCTCTAATTTTTTTTAAAACTTTCACATCACGTCTATCATGTTCTCTTTTGGTGCTATTGTTGAATTATTTCTGATATTCAATACATACATGACTCATCATTATATTTCACCTCGATTAATATGATTAATTTATCAACATTTTATCCATTTCTCACTCAAATTTTCTCTGTAGTAATATGAGTCACTGTCACATCTTTTATTTAATCAGAGATAATAACCTCTTTCTTTTACTCTTTACTCATTTTACCAATCATTTAACATTACATATTATGGCTTTAAATTTCTTTTCCAACTTAATGTTATGCAATTTCTTCGTTTACTTCTGTAACTTTTATCATTATTCCTTTCTACCACGATCATGATTGTCAATATGAATTGTTTTAATATATTTAATCATTACAAATATTTTTACACTACTCTCCCACGTGGAGTCAACTCATAATATAGATACAAAGTACTCATCACCCATACTTCAACTAATAACACAAAATCTTCCTTGATTTTGCCTTTTTCAAAATTATATTATCTAAGAAAAGTACATACCGGTTCTATATAACTTACATACATTTTAAAAGAAACCATACACCGTATCTACTTATTTATTTAACATCCCGCCTAACAAATTTTAACTAGTTAGGACATTCTGAGGACTCATGCCCGTACTGAGCACAGTCATAACAAAACTTTCCTATGAATAAACAATCCTTATAATTATGTCCTACTTCTCCATACGTATAACAACCTTTGGTCTTATATTTACACTGACCCGTATGGTTCTCACCACAAGTTTCGCATCCTGATCTTCTGCGAGATCCCTCAGCTTTAACCTCTATTTTATCCTCTCTCACATCGTTAATCATTTCATTCTTCAGTAAATGAAATTCTTCTCGAACTACACTTCTTATCTCATTCTTCATTTCTGTCATAATATACGGCATAACTGTCTTAATACATTTTCCAAATTCATCAGCGACGACACCCCTAAGGTGTTTGGTAGATATGGCTCCACGCCTTTCCCCATAAAGGGAAATATAATCTTCAACCTCTCCTATGGTAATCATGTCAGGGTTTTCTTCATTTCTTAATTCATTTTCTGTTCTAGATTCGCATTAGGATCCATTACACTGTAACAAAACAATTCTTGGTTAATCATAATATCAATCACATCTCACATCATTAAACTTGTCTTTGATTCACAAATACCCTACTCATTTACCGTCTTTGAATAGTATTGTAGATTATACCACTACATACCTCTTTTCACTTTGTGTTAATTTACTTCTCATAGTTCTCATAATAACTTCATGTTCATGACATTTGTATATTTTGTTTTATTACCACTCTCATCGTCCATCTCGTTGATATTTATAGGATTAAACCACTTACTCTTTTTGAAAGAGTTTTATTAAATCATAATCGTTTTATTCTTATTTACATTTCAGAGTATGACCTCTTTCCCAATTAAACATACTTATGTTTTCTCGTTAAATACCTTTTTGCTGGTATTATTTTAATCTTGACCATCACAGTCATTACATGTTTAATTGTTCTTCTCCATAATTACCTTTTCTTATAATCAATCAATTACTACAATTAAGTAGTATAATATTTATTACCACTTCGCATTTTGTTCATTCGTCTGTACACTTTCCTCATAACCATGATTTATTGTTCTCTTCATATAATACTTTATCACAGTAATATATTTTATAACACCACATAGTTTATAGTATCTCGTATTATTTTATTCATACTCAAATCTAGGCTTAATCAAGCCCCGTATCATTTTTCCTCTTATTAAGTTATATCATACCATCTTCATCATTAATTTATCAACTTTTATTAGCATGTCTTTATGACATCAACTCAATATCTGATTCACTATCCGTCTTACTTCGATAAGTTATATTTTTATTGGTTTTCTCTCACAAGTCAACTGATTTTGTTCTCTCTTGCGTACTAATAGGACTATCTCTATGAATATTACTTACTCAAGAATATTTTATATTCTTCATACCAAAATTTATGTCAAACATAACTCTTACACCTAGAAACTACTCAAGTTTCCTTCTAACTTATTATGGCTTCTCCTCTTATTTACTACTCTGGAAGTATAGATAAAGCATTAAAACATAAGGTAGCTTTACCACACTATCCTCTATATCAAACAGTTGTACTCAATTAACATATCCGTACACCTATTCTCAAATATGAAGTAGCCCTGTTCACACTAAGGCACTCCTATATTACAGGTGTACTATCTCCTACAAGTACCCCTCACCTGATTCACAAGATTCCCCATGATTTCATCAAGTTTCAACATATATTGTATGTCAATAATAATATGGGCCCTTATATTACTCCGAACCCACAATACACATTCGATCTTAACTTTACCACAAGAACTCCCGATTCACAGGCTTAGGCCATGTTTCACATTATCAATTACAATCTAACATATAACCAACACCTCCTTTAACAGTTTAGTATCACACATTGCATAATGGCATTCAACACTAGCCACATAAATCATAGGATAATATCCCCTATCGAATCTTATATATCACCTTGATGCATAACATTTACTCACATACCATGTCATAGCACTTTAAAGTGTATCAATCAACAATATCTCAGGTATTACAATACCAATCATAACAATATGCATAGTTAGCACAATCTCTGTAGAATACATAATATACTTGCCAAGCTGCAAGCCTCCAGTTTGACAAAAATCCACAGAACCATGGTTTAAGACCAGACGATGCATAACACACCTCCAGATCCCTCAAACTGTGGCTCTGATACCAAGTTGTAACGCCCCAATTTTCAAAATTTAAAATAAAGCTTGAAACAAAAGGTATTTGTCTAAAAACAGAATTTGATAAGCTGATGGAAACCAACCAAATATTTTTGAACCCTCTGGTTCGTACAAAAAGTATTACAACCACAACTCATGTCAAAAGTAGTTTCCAATAAGCTTACCGTCAGCGGAAGCCAATAAAACATTTCATTTAAACCCTCAGGTTTGTAATAAAAGTAGTATGCTCGCATTTAAATCAAAAGTACTTTCGGTTACACAAATGGGAGCATTAATGTTTCAAATCACGTTTTAAGCAACCAACCATCAATAGTCAAACCGGGGCCTTGCCTTGGTGCTAACACAGCCTGCAAAACAACAACGAGCAGCATCTGCTAAGATACAAGAGCTTATTGAGAAAGCTAAACTGTAAATCATATAAGCATACACATGCACATATATGAATGCCACAACAGATCTTACACATACAGTACTGCACCATCTTAGCATCCGCCAAGAGGGCTAAAACGCTGTCCATAGCACTACTACACGAAGCAGCATGCTACATCTCTACTCTCGCACACCATGATCCTCTGATCATTAAATATAACACATTGCAATGCAACACACATATCACATATATGAATCAATGTTTAGAAAACTCACCTCAGCAAATAATATCACACAGAGATATGCCAGATAAACTCTGAATACGTCAAACAGTACTTCCTACAGATAAATACAATTATGATATCAATACACACTCAAACTCAGCATCAAACCAACTGAACAGGGGCAGGGGACGCCCGTACCCCCTGAGGGTACGCCCGTGCCCCTAGGCGAAAGGCCCAGAAACAGGCCCCAACAAACATGGGCATAGCGGGCTAGGCACACCCGTAACCTACCCAGGTATGCCCGGACCTTAAGAACAGAGGCGGTCACGGCCACGAGGCACGACCGTACCCCTCAAAGGCACGCCCGTGCCTTTCTACTTCCAGCACCAGTTCGCCGACTGTCTGCTGTAACTCGAGCCAAAACACTAAAACTCTCATTCTTAATTCATAAAAACACTACTAGGGTGTTTTCCTACACCCCAAACAACTTATAAACAGTAAACAACAATCAAAACATACTCAAATCCTTGATTCACCATAAAATCAACTAAAACCTACTAAAATACTCAAGAACATGATTCAAGAATCCTTACCTCAACTTGTGATTAGCTATAACCAGTTGTAAACTCTTGTTTCTAGCTGACTTGATCCAAAACTTCAGAGAAATAAGGTTGCTCTTATGTGTACGTGACTGTGGCTAGTTAAAATGAAAGGTTTGACTCTTTGAGAGTCAAATCTGATTATATATATATATAAATCTTTGAGATTTGGCACAAATGGTCCCACAACTTTTCTAGTTTCAAAATGACAACTTTAACCCCTCAAGTTTCTAGTCACCTCCTAATCTTAATTAGGCAACCCGCTAAAATAATAATATTCGTTTAATTATTAAATCATGAAATTCGAACTTCGGGTGTTACATTTAACAAATCAAGGTCTATGTGATTGATTCTCTAAGATAATGTCTAATCAATACAAAATGAGCATGATGGGTGAGATGACTTACTTTTTACGACTTCAAATTAGACAGAAAGAAGATGGTATATTTATTAATTAGAGCAAGTATGTTTTTGATCTAATTAAGAAATATGGATTTGACTCAAGCCATCCTGCAAAGTCCCTAATGTTACACAATGTCAAGTTGCACAAGGACATTGATGGGAAGTCTGTATGTAAGACTACATATAGAGGAATGATTGGTTCATTACTCTATTTGACAGCAAGCAGGCCTGATATAATGTTTGCTACATGTGTTTATGCACAATATGAGGCTGATCCAAAGGAATCACACTTACAAGCTGTGAAAAGAATACTCAAATATCTGAAAGGAACACCTAACTTAGGTTTGTGGTATCCCAAAAAATCAGGATTTGAGTTAATAGGGTACTCAGACTCAGACTTTGCAGGTTGTGGTCTAGACAGAAAGAGTACTACAGGAGGATGTCAATTGTTGGGTGGAAAGTTAGTCAGCTGGACAAGCAAGAAACAAAACTCAGTTGCAATCTCAATAGCTGAAGCTGAGTATGTTGCATCAGGAAGCTGTTGTGCTCAAATACTATAGATGCACCATCAGCTTAAGGATTTTGATTTACATTATTCAAAAACTCCCATATATTGTGACAACCAAAGTGCATTGCAATTACACAGAATCCAGTTTTCCACTCAAGGACCAAACATATTGAGATAAGACATCACTTCATCAGAGACATAGTTGAAAAGGGAAGAGTAGAATTAGTCTTCATTGAAACTGAGGATCAGCTTGCAGATATCTTCACTAAACCAATTGAAGGCACCAGGTTCACTACCCTACTTGGCAAGCTTGGTATGCTCAACCCTTAGCTTGGTATATTCTTTTAATCTTTTGTCTTTGTTTATATTTTGCTAAGTGCTAAGCTGACTAGGTGTCCTAATTGGAGCTGAGTTCTCACTCTGAGCTGAGTGCTCAAGATAATCTAAGTTCTCAGCATACACTGAGTAATCAGGTCTAAAGTGTGGTCAGTTCCACATAACTAGGTCTGTCCTAATAAATGGTAAGTTCAAACCTTTTAAGGTATATCTTTATATAATAAACATAAGTTGTTCATCACCTATTTATTAAGACATGTTCTTAAAATTAACTTCATAAATCTTGGTTAGAATCCGAAATAATGTAACTGTGTGAGTTTAGGTAACTTACATTAATTATAGCCATTGTAACAAACTGCGTAATCGTTTTACTGTAACTGTCATTTTTATTACCATTGAATAACGGTAACTTTTCTCTCACATTGAAAAGGTATAATGTCACACCCCGCTAAAGCGGAAACACGAGGTGTCACAGCACAAGATATCATCGCACAAGGTAAATAGACAATAACCATTATATTGACTTAACAAAAATAAGTAGTTCGGGTAAAAGATAATTAAAAGTTACATAGTCGAATAAAAATTAAATGACATTGTCTTGTACGATGCGAAAATAAAATAAATATTGTTTTTATAAAACGTGACGATGAAGATGAAGATGCCACACATCATGTTTGTATGCATAAGGTACCTAACGACGATCACCTGAAAGCACGGGTAAAAGAAAAGGGTCAACTACTAGAGTTGGTGAGTTCATAGGTTTTTAATATATGCACAAAATATCTTTTTAAATGAGAAAAGTTTAAATAATTGATGGAAGTTTTTGGATATAAAATAAAAGTATGCATGAATGATAGAAGATGTATTATATTGCCCAATACGTTACACATGGTAGTAATAGACTATGATGATTGTTGCTTGAGCCATTATCCAACCTAGCCGACAACCAATTGCCCATGATAAACCTAACGCCTATATTAAATGACGTTAGTAGTGGTAAAGTACATCTATAGTTCGTCAACCATAAATGGGAGATGTCGGAATCTCCAAATAACGCTACTTACAAATACCATCGGCTCACTAGCGGAGTTAAGGAATAATGTCCAACGAAAGGGCCTTACAACGATCACTCAAGAACATCAAAGAATAATACCATAAGTGCTCAAAATAATATTTGAAATAAGTAAGAAGATAGGCAATAAACATTTCATGAAATATTACACATGCTTTCACCCCAAAATAATATGAAATACGGTAAAAAGGGGCTATGATACTCACTCGGTATGCAAAGGTGTTTACTCGTAAGGATTTCTTGTTCCTACCGAAGCTCCTTTCCTAATATAAGAGGTATGTAGCTCTATTAGACTTATTTTATTTATTATTTTGTATTATTTATTTGTTGTTAACTTATTTATTTAAATAGTTAAAGGTTGTCTCTATTTTTCCATAAATCATAAGTGTTCACTGGAATTTTCAGTTCTTTAAGTTGAACTTTAAAAATTAAAAACTATAATTTAGGAGTCATATTAAGGCTTAATATTTTAATATAATCTTAATACATGTTTCTAGAATGTCCAGTAAAAATATAGGAATTTATAATCCATGTTTAGTATTTTTAATAATTAAAAGTGTATAGGATGTCCACTGATCAGTGTCTGGATGACATGTTGTTACTAAAACGTCTGTTTAGGGCTCATACGACCTCCTTTTTACATGATTCAAACTGGGAAATAACCACGACTCAAAGATTAAACTCTTAAAAAAAACTAGACGTATTTTGACCCAAGAATGAGTAAGTTACACGCGTTTAAAGTGTACCCTTCTAAATCTGTCAGATTTCCAGATTCAACATATGGGTCTTTTTAAATATGTTTGAAGGATCAAACGTTCATGAAAATTAGTGAATCCAGGTTTAAATGAAAGGTAACACTTTAAACTAAGATTAGCAAAAATAATCAACTGATTTTGATACCTAGAACTCCAGATATAACAAAAACAAGTGGAGAGTTCTAGCATCAGAATCTGCCAGAATGTTATTCTTTTTGCTTATGGGTCATAACTTTAATATGGCATGTTTATATTCATGATTAATCATATTGTATGAGTATAAGCTTTGATAATCCATGTGTTCTTACAACAATGGTAGGATGATACACATTTTATGTGTTCCTTACAACATTTGTTGAGATGAAACACATGCATGATCAAAGTCTTATTTTCTTGATTTTTAGTTGATTAAGTTCCATACAACAATGGTAGGATGATGCACATTTCATGTGCTCCTTACAACATTGGTAGGATGTTTATATTTACATGATTATAGATATATATAAAGGAAATAAGATGAACAACAAAGAAAATAAATAAAAGAAAGAAGAAAGAAGAAAAGAAGAAAGGTAGAAGAGTAGAGATGAGTGTTTTATGATCATCTTACCAACTCTTTTCTTTGATTTTGTGTTTGATCTTCAAGAGATGATCAAGACTTGGATGTTCTTGGGAGATTTTTGTTGGTGAAAGAAGAAGAGAGAAAAGAGAAGAGATGGGGTGTGGTGGTGAAGGAAATGATGAAGAGTAGTAGGGGGCTTATATAGAGCATGGGGGAGATCAAGTAGTGATTCTTGGGAAGAGAAGGAGGCAAGAGAAAAGAGATGAGGGGTTTCTTTTATTTTTTATTTTTTATAAATTATGTGTAATTAGTTTAAATAAATTTGTATAAATGGTGATTTTGTTTAAATCTTTTAATTAACAAAGTTTTAATTATTTTGATGAGTTTATATATATATATATATATATGTTTTATATTTTAACTTATTTATATTTATTATGATGTATTTAATTATTTTTATTGTTATTATTATTATTATTGTATATGATTTGTAATTCTTGACTTTTAATAATTCGATTTTTCGAGCTCGGGAAGGTTTTAACCATATAGGCGGGATTTCTACGAAATCTAATATTATTATGGATGTATTTAAGTCATAAATACTATTTTTAGTCATACTAGGCTTAAAATTAGAATTTCTAATGGCTAACCTGGGAAAATTTGTTGCCGAATGTCACATATAAATAGAGAGACTCTTCACCATATTCATTTTATGCTTCTAAATCATTCTTCCCTCTCTATTTTCTAAACCCTAATCTTGCTGTGCGTAGAACAAATCACTCAGTGCGAAACACTAAATCTGTTAAGTGCAATCCAACACAATCAGTACAACCAAATGGAGGGATTCGTTCTCAATGTGACTGATCAAATGATCCGTGGTGGTACCTTCAAGAATAATGCGCTCCTCATATACAAACAAAACAATGTCGTGGCATGTATCGACATTCCAAAATCGAAGGTTGGCAGGGGATATGAGGAGTGGGTCTCCTACATTCGAAAGGGACCCCTAGCCCATGCTTTTCTTAGTGTTCCAGCCATGATTATTCCACAACTCCTTACAGAGTTTTGGTACACGTGCAGACTTGATGCCAACCAAAATGTAATAAGGGGTATAGTCCTAAGTGGACAAATGGCGGTCGACATAGACGCAAACTGTCTACGACGAATACTACATCTTCCCGTTCACAATCAATATGAGGTCACAGTTTCAAGGGAAAGGTCATGAAGTGTATTACAATTGATGGGTCATCCTCAAGTTGTTGGAGTGATAAGGAAATCTGTTTTCCAAACAGCATGGGGATTCATGGTGTCCACGGTGGTTCGTTCACTTGGATACAAAGTGGGTGGACTTGATAATGTCAATGACTTTGAGATGCAACTACTATATAACATATTCTATGATTGAAGATTGGACTATGCTTAGTTAATCTTTGAGGCACTCAAGTCACTGGTGACTAAGAATGTGAGGGATAACATTGTGCCCTTTGTACGATTTTTGTCAATGGTTATCAAAGACAGATTGGGTAAGAGATACAGTGCACAATACGCGTCAACTCCTACTCCTGTTCTTAGTTCCAAAATGTTTGCACATGACATATTCCCTGAGTATCCCACGATGAGTGCTCAGATGAGGGTGTATGCACAACTTTCGACTCCTAAGTCAAGTGAAGCTGAGGAGGATGACGACGCTGAGGAGGAAGTAGAAGGGGCTGATGATTCTGAGGCTGAGTCCTCCAAAGCTGAACCTCCAAGGACTCAGCTCAGATCGCGTATTCAAAGGATTTCCTCCACCTCCAGCTCTGGGCAAGAGATTATCTTTCCTAGCTCAGAGTCTCCACTGATAGGTGCGGCAGGTATAACTTCTCTTCCTTTATCTACTTCTTTCTCTCGTATCTCTCCATCACCTAAACAGGGAGATGAGACAGAGTCAAGCCCAACTCGGTCTAACCCCTCTCCCCCACCACAAACATCTCTATCTATCTTCCACTCCACAACCCACCTTGGTCAGCCCACTGCTACTAAGGAAATTCCCCACACATATAAACAAAAAACTACAAAAAGTGGTTCTACTTCTCAAAGGACCACTAGAGCAGATGTCACACTAACACCTCCACTGGCAGGAGCTGAGGGGGAAACACCATCTCTTAAGGTGCCAACCTCAAGGCTCACTTCACACATTCAGCATTTACCGGGTATGGTGTCTACTCAGCCCATACCTACTAGAGCCATAAAAGAGCCTATTTATGTGCCTTCACACACCCATGAAGGTCACATTGAACAATTGACTCCCCAGGATCAACTAAACCCCTCGACACCACTAATCCTAGCCCAACCTATATCCAAACTACACGACCTTGGTTATTCTTCTTCCCTTCTCTTCTCACACACTCTTGCACGACCTGTCAATGCTCCTCGAGACACCAGGAAGGTTTATAGGGTCCATAATTTGGACCCCTCTGATTTGTAACATCCTGAGAATGGGCCTAGAATTTTTGTAGGCTTTGGTAAGTTTATACGTGAATTATTATTTGGTTAATGTTTAATTAATTGTTAATCATTTAATTAAGTGATATATATATATGTTAGTTTATATATATGTGTACAGTTTGGTGTGTGCGTGCATGTTATTGAAAGACAATAAGGTGACACCTCCTGCTTGGTTAATTAAGTCAATGTATATATGGCTTATATGGGAAACACAATAGAAATCACTTCCTCATTTGCAATCTGTGAAGTGTGTGAACTGTGTGTGCAAAACCGAGAGAACAAGCAAAGAAGAACATAATCGGATTTGGCATTTTGAATTGTTAGATTCAAGTTAAAAGTTTTGTTTGATTCTTCTTTGATTCTGGCTAACATGCTACGGTTTTTTTTATTAACATGATGGGATTTGTATATGAACACCAAGTTATGAACATGATAGAAACCATTGTTAGTGGGTTTTGTATGTTTTAAGTGTTTATGTGGTTTATAGGTGTTTATGATGCATGATTGTAAGTTAAATCATGTTTGTATATGTTTTGGTGAACTTCTATAGGAATTGTTTGATCTGTAGAAAATGATTCATGGAAGATTGAAGTTATCGGATTGTTGGAATATGAAGTTGTCGAATTGTAGTGAAGATGATGAAATCCGGATTGATGAAAACCGATATCTTGGAAAACCGAGTGTTGAAATCCAATGGTGGATCCCGAGTTTATGAAATCCAAACATATGTGTAATCCAATGAAGAATCCGACAGTTAAAATTCAAAGGGTGAAATCTAAGAGAAGTATCGGATTTCCTTGAAAACCGACTAACTGTTGTGGATTGTCTTCAAATCCGACTGGTGTATCGGATTTACAAGAATCCGATGAGTTTTAGCGGACTAAGTGTTGCAACTGTTTGTTGGTTTAATTTATGGATAGATTTATTGTCTCATAATTGATTAACTGGTTGATTGTTAATTAATTGTTGCGTCAGTGATATGTATACATGATGGTTGGGAAGTCAGTTTACGACTAGGCTTATGGGCTGGGTTTGTCTGCTATCGGCTAATCAGTATTGGTATCTTTTGATGCATGTGTTGCAACTTAAGGTAATACTGTGTGAGAATAGCAAATGAACTATCGATAAACCTTTACTTTGGCCGGCATTGGTTGTAGGTTCCTGCAGAACCGCCGGTCTTCCTAGGGTGTTTATTTGTGGTTGTTGATATCATGCGGTTCTGGCTGATATATCTGTTGTGGTTGTACTCCATTCACTTAGCTTTGTGCTAATCACCTACCTCTCACTCTTTTTACAGGTTTTGGTAAGTCAGCGGCTCGGCTGAGAGTGGTTAGTTTGGGGAGTAATCACCTAGGACTCTGATATGTTATTTGTGACGAGCCGTGTTTTGTAATACTGATATTTAAACAGGATGGTTTATGTACAGTTGTAAATACTTTTGGTATTTAATTCGCTTCCGCAGTGATTGTTTAAAGTGAAAAATTTTGGTATGAAAATATGGTGTTACAAGTTTGGTATTAGAGCCTTGGTTTGGCGATGTAGGCATAGTGGAAGTGTTACATTCCCAAATCTTGGGTTGTAGTAGCTCGATTACTCCTTGGGTGCGGGATTGGGGTGAATTGGAGTGTGGTGGAGTTTAGTATGTTATGTACTAACGGATTTATCTAATAAATCGTGAGGTGATGTGATTGTTACAGAAAAGAATGGCTGGACTTAATTACTCAACTGGTGCCCCTACTATCCCATCTACTGTTGAAGTCCCTACTACAACAATGGAAGTTCCAACTAATGCTGGTACATCTGGTACAGCTGGAGATGAGAGGGATGAATATATCTCTCAGCTTGAGGGCCAACTTCAGGACTTGAGAAAGGAACTGGAGCAACAGAAGCAAGCTCCTACAACACAACCACTGGTTATTCCTACAGTGATTCCATCTACAATTGAGATACCACCAATTTTTTCGGCAGTTACTACTTTGGCAGAGGTTCCTCTGATGTCAATGCCAATACCACCACTATCTGAGCCGACATCTCAACCATTCTTCTACCCGTTATTTCCTCAGGGGTCTATGCCTTAGGGATCTTATTTGTATCCTTACATGGGATTTCCACCCAGCATGGGATACAGGTAGCCATGTACATACAAGTAGTTTCTGGATTGCAAACCCGATGAATACCATGGTAGCACTGATCCCAATGTTAGTTTAAACTGGTTGAGAGATACTGCAAGAATCATGGATGCTTGCAACTGTGAGGAGGAAATGAGAGTATGCTTTGCTACAAGAATGTTGAAGGGCAAGGCGATGGTTTGGTGGGATTCCATTACCACCCATTTATCGAGAGCACAGATGGATTCGATAACGTGGAATCAATTTAAAGATAAACTGTGCGAGCAATACTGTAACGCCTTTGAGTTGAACAAGTTAAGGCAGGAACTTATGGAATTCAGAATGACAAAGAAGATGCCGGTGGATGAACTAATTGAGCAATTCAATGCGAAGCTGAGGTTTATGACTTAGTGGGTGCCTAATGAACCTTCCCAGGTTCAACATTTTACTGGAGCATTGCTGCCGAGCACCACACGGTTAGCAGGATCGTTGTCCCAGGCTTTCACCTTGGCAAAATCTGCTGAGGGGGACATCCAGGCTAAGGATAAACAGAATAAAGATGAGGCGGCTTTGTAGAAGGCGAGGTATGATCAGGCTAGTGGTAGCTAGCAGAAAAAGAAATGGCAGGGTAACCAGTCCCAGGGCAACCAGAACAGAAAGGTATCCACAGGGGATTCGGGTGTTAAATCGTAGTGGTGTACGCGATGTAGGGCTACTCACACTTGGCAGTGTACTGCTCAGACTATGCGATGTGTGTAATGTGGAACACACGGACATGAATCAAAGGATTGTCTGTTCCCTAGGAATGTATGTTGGAATTGCCAGAAGGAGGGGCATAGGGCAGGTGATTGCCCTACAGGGAGAAGACCAGGGACTGGGTCAGGGACAGGGACAGGGGCAGGGGCGGTTGGGGGATCGTCTTCATCAGGGGGCAAAAGAGGATGAATCCTCCGACGCCGGAGGGTAGGGCGTTTCGCATGACCGTAGATGATGTGACTACTACCGATGAAGTAATCACCGGTATGTTTCTTATAAACTCCCTACCTACGCGTGTATTATTTGATTCATGAGCGACTCGCTCCTTTATTTCTGTGGCATTTTGTGCTAGATTAAATTTGCCTACTACTGTTATTTCTGTACCACTTGAAATAGAAGTAGCAGATGGTAAGATAGTGTCTGTTACAACTTCTGTGACTGGGGCTGAGATTGATATTGATGGTAAGTGCTTCCCAGTATCATTCCTACGTATGCCTTTGGCGGTTTTTGATGTGGTTTTGGGGATGGATTGGCTGAGTAAGCATAGGGTGAGTATTAAATGCCATAGGAAGCTGATTTCTTTTCCATTAACTGATGGGTCACATGTGCGGGCTCGAGGGAAAGAAACAAGTCTGCGTTTCCTATTATTTCTATGTTAAAAGCTAAGAAATCCTTGAGTAAAGGATGTGAGTGTTTTCTGGCAGATGCTATTGATGCTAGAAAGGAGAAGCGGGCAGTTATTGATGTGCGAGTCGTATTAGATTATCCTGAAGTGATTCCAGATGAGTTACCTGGTCTACCTCCCGTTCGAGCGGTGGAGTATAAGATTGACTTGATACCAGGTTCTAATCCAGTGGCAAGATCTCCTTACAGGTTGGCTGTTTCGGAGATTAGGGAGATGATAACACAGATTCACGATTTGTTGGATCGGGGATTTATTCGTCCAAGTTCTTCACCGAGCGGTGCACCAGTCTTGTTTGTGAAAAAGGAAGATGGTACTCTGCATGTGTATTGATTATAGGGAGTTGAACAAGAGGACGGTAAAGAATAAATACCCTCTGCCCAGAATCGATGATTTATTTGATCAGTTGTAGGGTGCTTCGTATTTTCAAAGATCGATTTGAGATCGGGTTATCACCAGGTACGAGTTTCTGACGAAGGTGTTGCCAAAACTGTTTTCCGTACCCGGTATGGCCATTATGAGTTCTTAGTCATGCCGTTCGGTTTGAATAATGCACCTGCAGTGTTTATGGATTTGATGAACCGGGTTTGTTGACCGTTTCCGGATAAATCTGTGATAGTATTTATTGACGACATTCTGGTTTATTCTAAATCTGAAGCTCATCACGAGATTCATTTGAGACAAGTTTTTGAAACATTGAAACGGGAGCAATTGTATGCCAAGTACTCAAATTGTGAAATCTGGATGCGAGAAGTTCACTTTATGGGGCATGTCGTTTGCAGTGATGGAGTCAAGGTCGATCCGGAAAAAATAGAAGCAGTGATGAATTAGGAGGCTCCGAAGTCGCCATCTGAGATTAAAAGCTTCTTGGGATTGGCAGGTTATTACAGACGGTTTATCAAAGATTTTTCTAAAATTGCGAATCCCATGACTAAGTTGACTTGTAAGGAGGTTCCATTTAAGTGGAATGATAAACAGGAAAGGGCTTTTCAGACGCTGAAATGACTCTTGTATCATGCTCCTATTCTTGCTCTACCGGATGGGTCAGATGACTTCATAGTTTACTGTGACGCGTCATTGGCAGGGTTGGGTCGTGTATTGATGCAATGGGATAGAGTTATTGCGTATGCTTCTCGTTAGTTGAAACCTAATGAGAAGAACTATCCAACCCATGATTTAGAACTGGCAGCTGTGGTTTTTGCATTAAAGTTATGGAGACATTATCTTTACGGTACAAAATGAGTCATTTGTACGGATCACAAAAAAATTGCAGTACGTATTTTCGCAGAAAGAACTCAATAAGCGACAGAGGCGATGGCTGGAACTTGTTAAGGATTATGACTGCGAGATTCGTTATCATCCCGGGAAAGCCAACATGGTAGCCGATGCTTTGAGTCGCAAGGGAGTTAGTGATAATATAAAGTTCATGTGAATTGAAATAATTTTTGACTTGATTGATTGAAGGCAGTTCAGTTGGAAGCCTTGAAGGATGAAAATCTGAAGTCAGAGATAATGATAAAGAAGAAGAATGATCTGAATGATGATTCTAGGATATTGAAGGTTTATCAAACTCGTGTGTGGGTTCCTTTGCTTCGAGGTCTTCGAAGTTTGATTTTGATGGAGGCACACAAATCTAGACTATCTGTTCATCCAGGTAGCACGAAAATGTATAACAATCTGAAGGTGCAATATTGGTGGCCTACAATGAAGACATATATTGCATAGTTTGTGGAGTCTTGCATTATTTGTGCACAGGTTAAAGCAGAGCACTAGAAACCCTATGGATCACTGAAACAGTTGCAGATTCCATAGTGGAAGTGGGAGCACATAACGATGGATTTTGTAACCAAACTTCCACGTACGCAGAGGAATCATGATATGATTTGGGTGATCGTTGATAGATTGACCAAGAGTGCTCACTTATTGGCTACTAGTGAGATGGCATCACTCAGTAATTTGGCTCAGTTGTATATTGATGAAGTTGTTTCCCGACATGATATACCGCTTTCGATCGTATCGGATAGAGATTCCAGGTTTGTGTCTAATTTCTGGAACAGTTTATAGCGGGAGTTGGGTACACGTGTTAATCTGAGTACAACTTACCATCCTCAGATAGACGGGCAATCTGAACGAACTATTCAGACACTTGAGGATATGTTGTGTGCATGTGTGTTGGAATATTGAAGTTCTTGGGATTCCCACATGCCGTTGATTGAATTTGCGTACAACAATTCTTACCATTCGAGTATCGGTATGCCACCTTATGAGATGCTATATGGTCGTCGCTGCCGTACTCCTACGTGTTGGTTAGAGGTGGGTGAGAAACAGTATGCAGGGCCTGATATTGTGGGTGATAGTGGCTATTGCGTGAGAAAAGTTAAAAGCTGTGAGGGATCGACAGAAGATGTATGCTGATCCACGTCGTAGATCCGTTGTGTTTGTTGAGGGTAAATTGGTTTATCTGAATGTTTCTCCCTGGAAGGGGATTATCCGTTTCGGGAAGTGGGGAAAGCTAGCTACTCGCTATATTGGGCCGTTTCGTGTCCAATGGGTGGTTAATGATCAGACGGTTACTCTTGATCTTCCAGTAGAATTGTCAGGTATTCACAATACCTTCAAATTGTTATATGCAGAAATTTAGAGTTAAGGATGAGAGTTAGATTCTTCCTCTACATGATCTTAAAGTGGATTCAAGCAAGAAGTTAGTGAAAACCCATTGAACTACTAGATAGGAAGGTGACAAAACTGCGTAAGAAACAAATTCCGATGGTTCTAGTTAAATGGAGGCACAGTTTGGGTTCAGACCTGACGTGGGAAACCGAGGCCGATATGAAAGCTCGTTACCCTCATTGTGTTTGAAAGTGAATAGATTCTGAGGACGGAATCCTTTTTAAGGAGGGAGGATTTGTAACATCCTGAGAATGGGCCTAGAATTTGTGTAGGCTTCAGTAAGTTTATACGTGAATTATTAATTGGTTAATGTTTAATTAAATGTTAATCATTCAATTAAGTGATATATATATATATATATTTATATATTAGTTTATATATACGTGTGCGGTTTGGTGTGTGTGTGTGTGCATGTTATTGAAAGATAATAAGGTGACACCTCCTGCTTGGTTAACTAACTCTATGTATATGTGGCTTATATGGGAAACACAATAGAAATCACTTCCTAATTTGCAATCTGTGAAGTGTGTGAACTATGTGTGCAAAACCGAGAGAACAAGCAAAAAGAACATAATCGGATTTGGCATTTTGAATTATTAGATTCAAGTTAAAAGGTTTGTTTGATTCTTCTTCGATTCTTGTTAACATGCTACGGTTTTGTTATTAACATGATGGGATTTGTATATGAACACCAAGTTATGAACATGATAGAAACCTTTGTTAGTGGGTTTTATATGTTTTAAGTGTTTATGTGGTTTATAGGTGTTTATGATGCATGATTGTATGTTTAATCATGTTTGTATATGTTTTGGTAAACTTGTATATGAATTCTTTGATCTGTGGAAAATCATTCATGGAAGATTGAAGTTATCGGATTGTTGGAATTTGAAGTTGTCGGATTGTAGTGAAGATGATGAATCCGGATTGATGAAAACCAACAACATGGAAAACCGAGTGTTGAAATCCGATGGTGGATCACAAGTTTATGAAATCCGAACATATGTGTAATCCAATGAAGATTCCGATCGTTGAAATTCAAAGGGTGAAATCCGAGAGAAGTATCGGATTTCCTTGAAAACCGACTAAGTGTTGCGGATTGTCTTCAAATCCGACAGGTGTATCGGATTTACAAGAATCCGATCAGTTTTAGCGGATTTTGCATGAATCCGATGGTAGTATCGGATTTCCCTTGAAATCCGATAGTTTGGCTGTTTGTTGGATATTTGATACTATATGGTAAGTGTTTATGCATATGTGAATCTAACATGTTATGTTTGATTTAAAGATGATATAAATATATGTTTGATATATATATTTATGTGTTGGATACTGATTACAGTTTGTTGTGTTCTCAGGAACATACAAGGCTCAGTAAAATTAGATCACTGAGTGGAGAAGTTGAGATCTTGAGGTGAGTGGATGTTCACTCACAGGTGATATTAGTTGTAACTGGTTTGGTTGCAACTGTTTGTTGGTTTGATGCATGGATAGACTTATTGTCTGATAATTGATTAACTGGTTGATTGTTAATTATGTGTTGCATCAGTGATATGTATACATGATGGTTGGGAAGTCAGTTTACGACTGGGCTTATGGGCTGGGTTTGTTTGCTATCGGCTAATCAGTATTGGGATCTTTTGATGCATTTGTAGCAACTTAAGGTAATACTGTGTGAGAATAGCAAATGAACTATCGGTAAACCTTTGCTTTGGCCGGCATTGGTTGTAGATTCCTGCAGAACCGCCGGTCTTCCCAGGGTGTTTATTTGTGGTTGTTGATATCATGTGGTTCTGGCTGATATATCTGTTGTGGTTGTACTCCATTCATTTAGTTTTGTGCTAATTCCCTACCTCTCACTCTTTTTACAGGTTTTGGTAAGTCAACGGCTCGGCTAAGAGTGGTTAGCTTGGGGAGTAATCACCTAGGACTCTGATATGTTATTTGTGACGAACCGTGTTTTGTAATACTATTATTTAAACAGGATGGTTTATGTACAGTTGTTGTAACATCGTATTTTCACCCATAAAATTTTCACTTTTAAATACACTACGGAAGCGTTCACCAAAACATAAAATTAATTACAACTGAATTTAAACCACTAACAAAACCAATCAGTTTAAAACACAGTATTACAAAAACTACGGCTCGTCACAATTTAAATCAGAGTGCCTGTCAATTTTTCCCCAGGCTACACCCCCTCACACTGAACCGCAGAACTTACCAGCCACCTGTAAAAGTAGTCAGAGGTGGGGGATTAGCACAAAGCTAAGTGAATGGAATTAAACCACCATAGATACTAGCAAGTAACCGCATGATATCAACAACAGTAAACACATAATCACCCTTTTGCCTCACGAGAAGACCGGCGGTTCTACAGGAACCTACAACCAATGCCGGTCAAAGCAAAGGTTTACCGATAGTCTATTTGCTATTCTCACACGGTATTATCTTAAGTTGCAACGAATGGATCAAAAGACCACAATACTGATTAGCCGATAGCAAACAAACCCAACCCAGTATGCCCAGCCGTCAGCTGACTTCACCACAGGCGCAACAATCAATTAACATAACACAATTAATCAATTACCTGACAAACAGTCTATCCATGCATCAATTCGCATACAGTTGCAACCAAACCAGTTACAACTAATATCACCCGTGAGTAAACATCCACTCACCTCGAGTTCTCGAACTCCCACTCAGTGGTCTAATATTACTGAGCCTTGTCCTTTCCTGAGATCAGAACAAACTGAAATCAGTAACCGATTCATAAATATATTCCAAAAACATATATTTATATCTTTTTAATCAAACATAAACATGTATGATTCACATATGTAAAAACATACAACCCATAGCTTTAAAAAAAGCAAACAAACAAGAAAACACTCAAAACCGCAGACGCGTCGCGTCTAAGCAGCCGACGCGTCGCGTCGAGTAACTTATCGGATTTCCACAATCCGAATCCCAACTTGTTGGATTTCGAGTCCCGGATTTTCCACTTCCGGATTCTTAGTTTCGGATTTCACTTAGCTGATTACCATGATCGGATATTGGGTCTGGATTTCATCAATCTGATTTCTAATCGGATTTCCAGAAGAATCCGACAACTTGCAAGAACTCGTCACGTTCCCTTCCTAAACGCGTTGCGTCGCGTCAGTCCATGTATCATCTTCTTCAACATCCAGCCGACTTACATCTTTCCAAATCCGATTTACACCCGTGAATTCCAATATGAACACTTCTAAAACATGTATAAACATCTTATAACATGTATCTAACATCAAGAACACGTCATAACCATTTAAAACACAAAAAATTCATTTGTCAAGTATGGAGCTTCAAGCTCCTTTCATGGTGTTTCACTATATACACATGTATTTCATCAGAAAAGCATATCAATAAGATCAGAATCAAACAAAGAACATTATCATACATTTGTTTTGAATTAACACCCACTTTCACCTTTTCAAGTTTGTGTTCTTTCTTTGCTTTTCTCTCAAACCACACACAACACACTTTTCACTTTTGAAACACAAATGAGCAGACACTTCAATTATCACCCACGTATATATTCTCACAAAACCAAGCAGGAGGTGTCTATGTAATACATACACATGCAACATACACACATACTTGCATACCTACATACTTAAATACATACATATATATATATATATATATATATATCTGTACACACACATATATATATAAATAAATATCTTAACTGTAATTAATTAACTTAACAATTAATTCAATTAAATCTAATTAGCAAATAATCAAATTTATAATCAATTGCTAATCACGTATACACGTACCTTGGCCTACATTACGACTAGGCCCAAAATCAGGATGTTAGAGTTGTAAATACTTTTGGTATTTAATTCGCTTCCGCAGTGATTGTTTAAAGTGAAAATTTTTGGTATGAAAATACGGTGTTACATGATTCCATAGGACAACGCCAACATTTGGATATGGAGCCCACATTCTCACCTCATGAGGTACACTCAAGAGCCTCTCCTACAGTGGAAATGGATTCTTCCACTGGCCAGGAGGACTTTGAGATTAAACAACAAACAGAGGAGCCCAAGCTGATGGCCACTGATGCCCAAGCCATTATACAGTATTTACAAAATCAGTTTGAGCTTCTGCACATGAAGAGAAAGAGTGATAAAGCCAAGTTGATGCGCAAGCTGACTGATCTTTCAAACTCTGTGGCCAACTTGGAAAGCTTTGTGTCTAAACTAAGACCCTCCCCTGGTGATGATGACAAAAAGGGGGAGGAAGAATCAAAGAAAAATGATGATGTAGTTGAGGGGGAGCATACAGAGGAAGTACACATTGAAGAAGAAGCTCATGATCAGTTCATGAGTACCGTAGATCAACCTCCTCAACAAAAGTCAGTACCATACATTCCACGTGTTGATATTCCTCACGCTGAACCTCTTGAAGTGTTACAAGATGAATTGCCAAAAACTGGAGAAGCTGAGTTTGTTCCAGCTTCACTGATGGATAAAGGGAAAGGCAAGGCAATTGAGACTGGAAAGAGAAAGAAAAGAACAACTGCAAAGTCTCCAGTTAAGAGGAGGAAGATGATAATAGAAAAGCCAAAGAAATAAACTGAGCCTGCAAATTCTGATTTTGAGACTAACATAAAAGATGAACTTGATGCAGCAGAAAAGGCTAACCTGGCTCTAGCTGAGCAAATGATAGCCGACATGGCTAAGGAATTAGGAATGACTGGGGAAGAGTTAAAGGCACAAGAAGAAGAAGCTGAAAGAGTAAGAGAACAAGCCAAAGTTGATGCTACACTAGCTGAAGCAGAAGATGACTATTCAGGACCAAGAGCTGAACCAATCCCATATACTGATGATGAATTAAGATACTAATACAGAAGGAAATATTTTGGTCATAAAATTGAAAGACTAACATTGAGCAGAAAAGGGAAGTTGGTAATAATCAACTTTGTGTTGGAAAATAAAGCTGAGGTGGGACTAGACATGAGAAGATTGTATAAGTTGGGATTCACTGAATGGAAGACAATGGCCTTAAATGTAAAAAGAATGAAAAAAATCCAGATCAAACAAGAGGTCATTCAAGAGCTTAAGAAAATTTTTCTTTGAATCGATCAACTTGGAGAAATCCCTATAGCTGAATTTGATGCCTTCCTAAATTGAAATAAAGTTACAAGAGAAAGAGCAGCTAGGCAAAGAAAAAACAGAGTTCTCAGCTTACAAGTTCCCAAGGGTGTTGAGTTCAAAGAAAATACATATATTGATCAACCCTAATCAGGCTTCATGTATATAGACATTGAAGGAAATCAGTGTTTCTTGGAGGAAGCAAGTATACATTTTGTTAGCCTGGAGCAGATTCTGTATTTAAGAATTCTGTGTGATGACTTAAGTCAGAATTCACCATTTAGATATCAACTAAACAGAGCAATCAGATCAAGAAGAGATGGAATGAAGGAATATCAAGATGGTGAAGAAACTCTTACCAGTGCTATTAAAGAAGCAGCAGTATGGGAACTCATATTATCAAATGAATGGTTAGAATTAGAAGAAGATTTATAAATAGATTAGTTCTATGATTTTGTAAGCACTAGTGTGCACAAGCTGATCATAATGATCAAGCAAAATGTAATTGATATGTTCATTAATGAACATTTAAGTTTGATATGTTCAAATATTATGTTTGATATGTTCAAATAAACAGCTTTGTAAAGTCAAGCTGAGAATTGATATGTTCAAGTATAATCTGATATGTTCAGTATCTCAGTAGTTGTATGTTCAAATAATTAGAATACAAGTCTTATAAAATGATTTGTAGCATAGTAAATCTTGTAAGTTCAAGACATAGTGAACAAGTATAGATAAGTTCAATACTCGACTCAAAACTAACTTTTGTCAATTCCATAGTTGTTTAACATAATTCTTTAACCTATGCTTAGTTTGATTCAATGTTTTGTCATAATCAAATAGGGGGAGATTGTTAGTCCCATGTTTAGAATAGTTAGATTTGATGAGACAAACCATAGAGATGTATAGATGATAGGTTAAGTGTTAGGAATTATGTAAGTCTGTTGTAAACTGACTAGTCAGCTTAGGCTGAGTAGTCAGCGTACAAAAAAATATCGAGTTTTCTATGTAAGTACTCGATATCTCTATGACTTCTAAGCTGAGATAGATTTCAAGAATAAAGACTTGAAGATGTTGAAGATCCAAGAACTCAGCTTGATGATATCAAGACTGAGTGAGTCAGCTCAGCGCTAGAAGTCAGTGCAAGAATTTAGGTAAGTTTTAAATTCTGTTATAAACTCTTGATATCTACGACATTTAAATTAGGATATCTAAACCTAATTTAAACTATGTATTAGTTGGATAGAGATCTCAAACGAAGTTAATTAGATATGTTCTAATTAAGGAGTTTGTTACGGTTTTAAAGAAAAGATAAGTTTCATCTTTAAATTGCGATTTGTTCATAGATAAATCAAAGATATATATAAACCTTCTTATGGATTTTAAAGGAGAGAGAACAACAGAAGGTTCTGCATAAGTTGCAAGACGTACGTGTTCATCATACTTGATACGCGTGTGTTGCGATAACTTTGTGTGTTCGAAGTTCAAGAGAGTTTTCGAGAGTTCTTGTTAATCAGTGTTAACAAGAAGTTTGATCATCAATTAGTTTGTGATACAATAGTGTTTACAGAGAGTTGAGTTTATAATCAGTGTAACATCAAATCATTCTGTTGATTTGATTAAAGAGTGATATTGTAATATCATGATTGATTATTGAATATATTCTTGTAGAATAGTTTTATTATTAATTGAGTGTATTCAACCCCCCTTCTACACTATATCGGTTGCTTGTTTACCCTCTTTGGGACCAACAGACGCGAATTTTTGGTGGATCCTTTCTCCAAGCCACTATCTCAGGCCAAGCATAGACCCATTCTAGGTCTTACGGTCTTAGATTAGACATACCATTGGCTTGATGTAATAGGTTTATGTCTTCCTGAGTAGTTTGTTTTTTATTATTGTCGGACTTAATGTAATTATTATTTTATGAATGGATACTTAGAGCAAATTACATTAATTAACAATAGATTGAAAATCCTTTTGCATGTTTAAAACACTTCCATGAGTTGTATTGATAAACTCTAAACTCTCCACAATCAATCATTCTTTGCTTGGGAAGGAAGAATTGAATTAAGATTGTTGTGATGGTGTTAGTTGATTAAGTTGCAACTAAACTCATGAATACTTGAGCTGGTACTAAGTATTGGAGGTGGCCACACTTAGATATTGTTTCCTGGATATGTCAAAAACAAATCCAAGTATTTGTCCTCTAACCTGAGATGCATGCTTACTTGCTATGATTCTATTACTCTTTGATATCTCCCAAACGTTGTCCGTAAATGGCTGCTATAAAGGGAATGTTGGGAGTGATATGATGAAATAGATAAGTGTGATGTAGTTAATGGGATTTGTTTCTCTTATAATTGATAAGAGTGATGTACGTAGGCCACTTGATGATTTTGTGCTAACACTTAATGCATAGACATGCTCAGACTAGATTTGATCGTAGTCTGTTGTAGTTGGTTACCACGAATCTTGATCGAGAAAAACAATTGAACGATCTGGAGTTGACTTTGCCATGACTCGTGTTCAAATGGACGTTAGTAACAATATGACAATAATAGAACTGTTACACAATTATTTGGTTTTGGCTATCGTCTGCATAAGAGATACCCCATGCTAAACTACGGGCAATGATGCATTGCTAGATGCCGCTCATTGTCAGTATTATTGGATTGCACCATGCCAAGTGCATGTGGGAGTTTGTTGGATATATCAACGATCATCTCGTCACACGACAAGAATATCAGCGATCATCTCGCAGGAACGACAAGGAAAAGAACCAAATGGCGAGGCACGACCGTGCCTCATATGGCATGGCCGTGCCTCATATGGCACGGGGCGTACCTCTCGCGGGTGTGCCAATGTTGGCATGGGCATACCTTTGGTGTGAGGCACGGGCGTACCTTATGGGTCACGACCGTGTCTGCCTAACCGGTAACTCTCTTAGAGGGCTAGTTTGAGTCTGGGCCTAAAGGGCCGGCACGGGCGTGCCCGGCACCTGACTTAGAGATTTACCCTAATCTAGATTCCTAATTGAACTACAATTCCTTCTCCTATAAATAGGAGTCATTAGGCTCCGGTTTTGGTACTGAAAAACCCTATGATTGATACTAGTATACACATTGGTGGTTTACATTAAGGAAGGAAGTTATGCCGGAGTTCCCGGAGGCTTATGGCTAGCACCCGATTGCACCAAGGTTCTTGCGGTGTCAAAAGAAGGAGCTTCAAAAAGCCTTGAACTCTAAAGGTATAACCTTTCTTTCTTCCCTCTTTGTTTGTTGCTAATTAGATTGTGCAAATCGTACCCTGGTTGTACATTGTGGTGATAAAACCGTTCTTCCGCTGCTAAAACTCTTTTGTGAAGATAACCATAATGTTCCAACACTAACGTGGTAGCCGATGCTTTGAGTAGAAAGTCAAGAACATTACATATAAATAATCAATCCATAAAGATGACAGATACTGTTGAAAAATGCCCACCAACACACACGAGTTGGTATCACTGCCGATGAGGCATAGGCCTATTAGGTCACACGCCAAGTATTGATTCCGGCAACACCTTTGAACGAGAGAGAGAGAGAGAGAAAAACGCCAAAACTAGGTTTTGGTGGGGCCGGGCACGGCTGTGCCTTATGAAGGTACGGGCGTGCCCTATGCCAGGTACGGGCCCAAGGCCGGCATGCCTAAGGAGTACCCACTTGGGCCGGCACGGGCGTGTCTCTTGGAGGTACGGCCATGCCTAGTGTGAAATCATGAGCACAAGTCGGGCGTGACTTGGGTGTGCCCGTGGGCTAGCACGGGTGTGCCCTATGAGGCACGGCCGTGCCTCATGCTGTAAAAACTTCCTACACTCGTCTTTTAAAACTAGATTAATGGGGTATTAATGGCTCATGATGGTCATTGATTCTAGGACTGTTATGAACGTTTCTAGACTTCATTTTGTGGTCTATAAAAGGTTCTAATGGTCTAAGGTGCTATGGTTAGCCATATGAATTATCATCACAAAGTTATCCAATATACCTTTGACATATGAAGTTGTAATTTGCCAATTAGTTCATACTCTCTCAAAGAACACATACTTGAAGATAGATTGGCATATCAATCTTCAAGTTGGAGTTAAACCTTTGGTGAAGCTTTTGGCGGCGTCAAAACATAGCTAGCACGTGAGAATCAAGCACACTTGGTGTGGATACCGATATAGGTGTACAATCTTGTGTACATATCTTTCAAAGGCAACAAGGAGAAGCTACTTGTATGGTATAATTTCTCATTCCTGTTCTTGTTTTGAGTTGCATTGCTATTGTCTAGAGTTTGTTCCATTGGGTGGTGTGTTGGTGGCATAAAATTGAAATTGTTTTTATACTCGTTTTCTTTCCGATACCTATTTCTAGGTGACACCAAAACCCAACAGTGGTATTAGAGCCATCTCTAACATGGCTTTGCACTATTGGTCTGAAAAGCTGGAATTTTCTGTCAAAGTTAGTTTTCCCGTGACCGAGCACAGCCGTACCTTTAGCGGTATGGGGCGTGCCGGCAGCCGGGGCACGGCGAGGGATGGCAAAAAAAACCCGAACCCGACGGGGAAAACCGAAAACCGAGCTAAACGGGGCGGTTTAGGGGATGCTAAACGGGGACGGGCATGGGGATGGTGAAAAACCTAATAAATTAAGCGGAGATGAGGACGGGGACGGGGATGGTGATACCCGATTACCCTATTACCTGATTATATTTTTTTTATATTTTTTATTCTATTTTTATATTTTATATATTTTTTATTCTAATTTATATTTTATATTCTATTTTTAAGTATATATTATATATTCATATGAAGTTGGAAGATTGATATAATCTATAATTTGGGTCGTCCTTGAACACTTAAATGTTTTAAAACCATTTGTTAGGATACATTTGAACACTTAATCATTATCTTGGATTGTTTTGTATGTATTTGTGGAGAATGTATTAATGTTGTATAATTTTAGTATAATTGTTTTTTAAAACTCGTGACTTTATCTTAATAGTGACGAGAATCCCCGCGGTGAAAAATCACCGTTTAACTTCATACGGGTATCTCCGCGGTGAAAATTACCCGTTCACATTAAACGGGGATACCCGTTTCCCCGCGGTTTTCCCTGGTTACCCGACGGGGATCCCCGTTTAAATCCCCGCGGTTTTTATGCAGGGACGGGGACGGTTTTTTTAAACGGGGACGGGGACGGGGGGATCAATCCCCGACCCGAAACTGGCCCGTTGCCATCCCTAGGCACGGCCGTACCTAGGGATGGCAAGGGCCCATGCCCGTCGTGGTTTGGCCAGAATATGGATTTTTGAAACTGTGTTTTTTGGTGTTCTTAAAATCCGGTTTTTGACTATGTTGGACCAGTCTTGGATCTGGTCGTACCCCACTATATTTTGAGTCCTCAAATTTATATATTTTGTATGGCTTGACATGAAGTGCATAAAAATATATTTATTTATAGGTGTATATATGAATATATAATTTTAAAGGTGTATTAATATTACTAATGCATATGTACAAGGATTGTCATTTATGCCTTTAGTGTTTTGTTGGCAATCATGATCAAAATATAATTGATATGGTTTCTGGCACACCATGGTTTTGCTTTAGATGTGTTTGGTAGTGGTTCGGTAATTAGATTCCATTTAGACCTAGCGCGCCGTATTGTTGTAATTTTTATAATTATTATTTGGTTCGGCTTGCATGCCGTTTATTTATTCCTTCGTACTAGTAATAGTGGCATAAGATTGTGGCCTGCACACCATTTCTTCTTCTATGTATTTGAAGATTACCTTTTGGAGATGCCGGCCTCAGTAGGAGCACACTCGACTGGGTACTTTGGATTGTGGATTCCTTTGTTGACCTTGTTATCCTCGTATGGCTCATGGGGAAAACACATAGGATTTGGGCATGTTACCGAACTATTGTGTATGCGTGGTTGTTTATATATTTATTATTTTGCATGGATGTGTAGGATGTCGCATGCTAGATAATTTTTCAAAATATATAAAAACGCAAAGATTTATAAAATTGGTTTATATATCTTTCCGCGCATATAGAATTAACAAAGTAATATAAATTTGTATTATATTATAAGTGGATAAAAATTGTACTTATCACTTGATTTGTTAATTCGCAAAATGGGTTAAAATTCTTTTAACCGGATGAACAAAATCCTGTTTTTAAAATGTAAATCACGCACCATTGGTAAGACGACACCACCCGAATCTAGTGAAACTTGGATGATTGTCGAGCTTTAGCACGAGTCATGCCTAGTGGAACTGTGTGGAAGGTGAGTGTGGTAACTCCCAATATTGGTTGTTGAGCTTAGCACGAGCTAATTATTGGCGAGACTTCCACCGTATGTCTTGACGGGGTGTTTACAATTCTTTTTGTGACACTTAGGTGGTGTCGAGCTTTAGCCGAGTCATTTAAGGGGATTAAGTTAGAATTGGTGTGAGAAGGGATCAAACATGCCAAAAGACATTTTCATTCTCAATGGATCCCACAAGAACCTAGAAGTTGCAAAGTGTTTGCAATCGGTAAAATGGTTACCAGCCTAAATAGCTTTACTTTATGATCGGCGGTAAACCCCTCATGAGGTAAGGTGAAATATAGTTTCTAGCCTTGTTTAAATAATTGGTTTTGGAAACTAAGGTTTATATTTAAATTCACTAAAACGTGTACTCTAAATTGTAGATGACAAACGTTTACAACGCAACACCGAATTTATCACTCCGTTCGTTCCTAGAAAAGGAGAAACTCATAGGCGTGAACTTTGTGCATTGGCATAGGCAATTGCAAATTGTCCTTCGTCATGAGTCTAAGTTGCACATCCTTGAGGAACCTCTTCCGGAACCACCTGTTACCAACACAAGTTGGGTCACTAGATATGCCTTTGAAAAGCGTGTCGAGGACGTAAAAGATGTTTCTTCTTTCATGTTATCGACGATGAGTTGCGAGCTGCGAAAGCAACTCGGGCATATGAGTGCGTATGACATGATTAATCGGTTGAAGGACTTGTTCCAACATCAGATTAGAGAGGAAAAATTTATGTGTGTCAAGGCCGTTGTTGGTTGCCGGATGCAGGAATGTGGAAAGGTTAGTGTTCATGTGCTTCTTATGAAGGCATACATTGACAAAATGGATATACTAGGATTTCCCATAGGGAAGGAGCTTGCGGTGAATATGATTCTCCAGTCCCTGCCCGCGTCTTATTATGAGTTTATCAAAAACTATCAAAAGGACAAAATGGTAGAATCCTTAGACGAGTTGCATGGCATGCTAAAGACTTTCAAGTCTAACATGGCCAAACGCAACTTCGTTGCCACCGGGTTATTTAAGGACCGTAAAACCGAGAAAGAGAATACGACTCCTATGGGAGAAGTTTGCTATTTCTGCGATAAATATTGAGATTGGCACCGCCACGCTTGTCCTGAGTGTTCGGAGGAGTTAAAGTTTCTTGTGAGGCAAGGGAATAGCTCCTCATCATCAGGTACACGCATGGTTAACTCCATTGCTTTTCTACTTCTTAGCTAGATTTTTGAAATGCTGGCTATAACACTCATGTTTGAACAAAAATGTTTTGTTACAAAGTGCAGGTGTTAAACGAAAGAGGTAGCTGATAAGGCATGGAGAGCTAGAGCTAAAGATTGGGAAACTTGGATGTTGTCTCGATTGAGAGGATTGGGAGTTTTGATTCCGTCTAGCTATTTTATTACTTACTAGATTAATATATTATCTACCCTGCGTGGCGAGAGAAATATTAAGTCTATTATGCATTGGTTGACGATGGATATTACTTTGTATATGATATATATATATATACATATATATATATATATATATATTAGTGGTTTATTTCAAAGTTTATCCATGTCATGGCATTTATAAGCGTTTGCTTAAAAGTAATAAAATAATCATGAATAATATGTATTAATCCAAAAATGGTTTGGATAAGTTATCTAAGTGACAAGGTTATTTTAGTTATGTAAACAAGACTTGCTTCACCAAGGTGCGTGTGGTTTGGAATCTTGATGCATTTGATAGTTGATCAAATGTTGAGTGCAAGAATTATTTTTAGGCTAAATGACTTGCACATCTTTCATTGGCGAATGTAAGAGGATTAAAAACTTGTTGAATTTAGTTCACACTTGTGAGAATGATTCGTTCAAGTAAATCCATGGGATAACTACATTCAGTTCATTACCTTTACCGGCTGTGGTAGTAGGAATGACTATGTTTGAAACCTTTGAGGTGTTCAATAATTACCATAACGAGGTTTGTGGGCTAAAGGTTAAGTTGCTTAAATCTTGTGAAGATGTTAAGTATCTTAATTTGTGGATTTTGTAACCATCATAAGAGTTATGAGATTTATCTCATAGTTTATTTCTCCTAGGACACATTGGCAAATGGGGTCGTGTAGATGAGAAACCGAACATTCTTGGATATGTTTGGGTCTCGATAGATCGCAAATTCATACCCAAAGTGTTGGGATGCTCAAATATGGCGGGCAATGTTCTATATATAATAAAATCATCAAAGATGGTTCAATACGCATCTTAGGATATAAGACTAGAAAGAGTGTCTTTGCTTGTCTATCTCAAATCCTAGATTGTCCAACCTACATGTAGACGTGAGGTGGAAGAATCCGGGGACTAGTGATGCTACTCCGTTAGGTATTCTGCTGAGACCATGGGATATTCGTTTCACAAACTTTTCAGGGCAAGGTTTTGTCGCTCGATAGCAAATGGAAACTAAATATCCATGGGAGCCAGTGGGAGTAAACGGAGCCTTGAATGGTAAAACCTAATGTTGGCACTTGAATACAATCAGTAATGATCGGAACTCAGCATGGCGATACTGGAGTACCTGGCATAATTCCTTACTCTTCCTATATTTGATAGGAGTTGTCGTAAGGCTGGATAGATATATGTTTTATATCTAGAGGAAGATAACTTGATGATGGATTAGTTGAATTCATCAACTATCGGAAGTCGTAGTGGGCATAGTGTCTACTAGAAGGAGAGAGGTAATGAGAATGAGATGCAATCCATGTAGGATATCCAAGTATTTGACTTGGTTGATTCGATGCCTTGGTGTAAACCTAAGGGTATGCATGGATTGAGATGCAGACAACTTCAAATACCGACAAGTGGTAAAAGTTCTGATATGATTGACAATGAGGATGATATCATGAAAGAAATTTTTCCTGGTGTTTATGTTGAAGTCTACTTGGATGACTTATGGTGTATCACTACCTTCTCATGGCTATGAAAGTATGGCAGTAAAATGTAAAGACCCTATTCCTTTATAGGAATTTTGAGGAAGTATTTTAACACTCTCCGAGAGTCTTGTACATTATAAGTATCCTTGTAAGGTCTACAAGCCCAAGAAGTCTATTGGATGGTTATGTTGAAGATTGCTAGGATACGTGTGTTTATCAATGTAATGTAAAGATCGTATTCCTTCATTGGAATTTTGAGGAAGATTGTTTTAACACTTTCCGAAAGTCTAGTTCATTGAAAGTATCCTCATAGACTTGAATAAACATCTCAAGGTGGTAATCTTTACTTTTATGTGAAGATCATAGTTTTGAGTTTTCGAGAAGAAAAGATTAAACTTGGATGTATGCCAGAGCTAGTGGGAGCACATGTATTCCTAATATTTTGATAATCAACTAATAAAATAAAGTAGCTAAATACGCAGAGATAAAGGAAAGCAGATCTAGGACAATATTGAATATGCAATTCACTCGTATTCATATCCCCCCCAAACATAGTTTTGATTTGTAAAACCCGATTAATGATGAAATCTCTAGAAGTTGATTGATTAGCTTTCGTTTAATCTCTCGCAATGCAAAGACATGGTTCCTAGGATTTTCATCTCTAAGCCTATAAAATAACACACCTCGAATTATCGTTCAATTATAGGATCGGATCTCTCGTCACCCCTAATCCTAGAACTTTCGTTTCAAGAATTAGTCTTTTAAGCAATTAACTAAGTTATTGGTGGTTAATTTCAACCCCTATCTTTAGTGAGTTGCATACTATGTCACATAAGTGAAAAGTAAAAGATATCACACAATAATGATACTTTCGTGATCAATAACACATGCAATCAATAAATCAACCATCCAAAGCTTAAAGCTAGAAACTTTAAGGGTTCTTTAATTGATAAACGGATAATTGTTCAAGAAAACATCAAATAATCCATAAAGATGAATCAAATCTAGTCTAGGGTTCAAATCATCCAAGTGAATGTAAGAGTTAACTCATAGAAAAGTTACAAGACATCAAAAATAGAGAAAGATAGAGTTCATGCACCATTATAGACAGATGATGATGAATCAAGTCAATCCTATAGAAGATGTAGCCTCCGATCTTCAATCTTCGGGCGTAATCAGTAAGAAATCTGACCTTCTGGCTTGCTTCCCTTTAAAAGTATGCCTTTGGCTGCCCAAAATCGCCCCCTTAGGACTCTGGTACAAATCCCTAGGCTAAAATACGATCTAATTCGGAATTAGGGTTCAAAAATCGAATTTATACGCATGTTGCCGACATGCTTCACGCCGCGATGTTGATAGGCTCGCGGCGCGATGAATTATCAAGAGCATAAACTTCCCTTTATCATATGATTGTAGCCCTTTGAGTCTAGTTTCCGTGGCCGCTTGAATCACCTTAATTCGAGTTCGTATGAGTGAGATATGGCCAAAACAGTGAAGGTGTGTCGAGGCTGTCAGCTTTTCTCATTTTCTTCAATTTCTTCCCCATGTTCTTCAATTCTTCTCCCAAGAGCTATAAAACACATAATATAACAATTTAAGTCATAATTAACATAATTTAATATAAAATGCGATAAATAATGAGATATCGGATATAAATATATGTATATTTTAGCCGATATCAACATCCATCTCGATTCTACCTTCTTGAACAGCTCATGTAACTCCTCATGTACAAAGAACACAATCCATTACACTCAAGGTACCAACATCTTAGTGTATTTGTGTGTTGTTAGTTTTGCACCAAGAGATAATATGGAGTATTGTAACACCGGCTATGCAATTACTAGATTTTAGCAAAAATTTGCGTTTTTAAACAAACGTGAACTTAATCACAATTAAATAACATTAAGCATCGGAAATATTTACAAACAGACTTGTATCAGTATCTGGTGTTACTCTACAATACAACCGACCATAATGTATTTATTACAACATAAGTGTTCCATCAAAAGAATATTATCCATCAGGAGGGCAACCCAACTCACTAGGCAGGTAATCTCAATCTGCAAGAGCAGTTAACATGGCACCGTTAGCTACACTTAGCCAGTGAGCACAAATTTAACATAAGCATCATTAGAGAAAGTCATGCATCACAAGAATAAACATACAATGCTATTCTATCACATTGCGTTGTGCTGACAAGTTCTGTATAAGTTGTTTCACGCAGGATAGCTAGTCCTGCTCAACACCAATATACCGGGGAATCAGACACAACCCTCCGCGCTGGTGGGGGAGCATAAACCAGTCCACCAAGCATCGTTTACGGAACCAGAGGCTCCTTAGGCAATTCAGCTACAAATGGTTGATTACCCCTCATGTTGTAAGGCACGACGGTTCTGCAGAACCTATGATCCAGAATGTTACCTCGAATCACAGATAAATCCCGAATCTCCTGAACAAGGGTCCCTGGGATCTAGCTATCCGGCTGACCTTAACCATGCTTGAAGATGTCTGCGAACTTTTCACATACACATACTGACCCAATCTGGATCATTCACTTAACATGCATATTCATTTACTTCTTTTAGCACGCATTTACATTCAGTTACGTCATTACGGATCCAATCTGGATCCCTAGCATACATATCATTAAACTTTCACTTTTCTGATTCATTCAGAATCAGTATCCTGCATGGCATTCATTTAACTAGGCGGTTCCACTTCTGGATCCCGCTGGCATGCACTTAACATACATACGACAAGTATTTAGCATGGCATTGTACATTAAGTATCATGGCAATTCTTACTCATTTACTTACAAGCACAAGTGCACTTAAAACACTTAACACATAAATCTTCCTCTACTGAGGCTTACGGAAGTCGGTACTCACCTGAGTGGTTTAAACAGACAATTATTTTATTTCTGCTTTGCCTAGGATGTTAGGTTCACCTAGAGTAGCATTACTTACATCACTTACCTTAGCATACAAAGAATAGTTTCAAAATCAACAAAGGAGATCCCAAAATCCGGATCCCACACAAATCCGACAAAACTGTTGGATTGTGGAAATCCGACACTTAGGGAAGTCCGATACTTTTGAGGAAATCCGACACTTTATCGTATTTCAACACTTGGTCATCTTATGGACTTGGTAATACAATGGAATCCGATACTCTATCGGAATCCGATACATTGAAATAAAATCTGGTACTTTTATCGGAATCCAACACTTTTGTCGGAATCCGACAATTACAAAGGAATCCGACATTCTATCGGATTTGACTTGCGGATTGAACATGTTAACTTAGGAAATTCGATACTCCATCGGATTTAGAACAATATGCGGATTTAGACCGCATGCGGATTCCGACATTATTAAGTCTCGGAATCCGAAACTATCGTATTTGGGCAAGTTGCGGATTCCGACACATACAAGTCTCGGAATCCGATAGCTTCATGGCTGGAAATATGCCAACTTCAAACTTGGCCTATTTCCAGAATTTCATTCGTTTGTTTGACATTTTCACATTCTGAAAACACTTATTTTCATTAGTATGACTTCAAAAACACATCAAACCCACACAATAACACCAAACTATCAAAACCCACTTGCAAAGTAAGCTTTGAATGTTCTTGGGTGGTGTTTTGCATGAATTTGGGTTTTAAACATGTTTCAAGCATAAAAGCAGTTTCATACATGTTAAATCTTTGCAATAAACATATGTTTACCTTTACTTGATTCAAAATCAGCAATTCCTTTACTTTGCAAACTAAGTCAACTTTTTACATATATATATATATATATATATACATTCACAATCCAGAGGCACCTCCTCTGGATTTCTAATTCCTTTTCTTTTCTTTTATTTAAACTGAATTATTTTCTTATATATATATATATATATATATTAAACACATAACACATAACAAACACATATATACAATTAAACCTCTTTATTAATACAATTGGCTAACAACTTAGACCCCTTACAAGACTATCAACTTAAACATACTTATACACGATTAACAGCCAGGCCCAAATCAAGGATGTTACATATCTACCCCCTTAGGTTCGGACGTAACTGTGCTTCCACATCCTCATGGTTCCATCCTTCTTTTTGACAAATAAAACAGGAGCTCCCTAAGGTGTGGAACTTGGACGAATTAAACCCTTCTATAGTAACTCCTGGATTTGAGTCATCATCTCGCGATTTCAAAAGGAGCGAGACGATATGGAGATCTAGCTACAGGTGTAGCTCCCGGAATCAGTTCGATTTTATATTCAACATCTCTTACCGGCGGTAAACCCGGTAATTCATCAGGAAAGACCTCAGGGAATTCAGATACTACCCTGATATCTCGAACTGGTCGCTTTTCCATCGTAACATCAATAACATATGCTAGGAAAGAATCACAACCTTTGGAGATGGACTTTTGTGCTTTAATGACGGAGATAACAGGAATATCAGACTCCCGTCATTCTCCTCGGGCAACTACATAAGATCCATCAGCAAGAGGGATCTTAATCATCTTCTTGGAATAGAGAATCTCAGCATCACATAGCCAATCCATTCCAATCTTGACATCGAAGCCCGCAATAGGCATAATAAAGAATGAGATAGGGATACTACTCCCATCAATATAAATAACGGCAATAGGGACTTTCTCGGTAAGCGAGACAACTTTGCCGTCAGCAACTTCTACATTAAGAGGCTCGTCTAAAGGCACAACAGGTAACTGGAGTCTTTTACGGCAAGCAACAGAAACAAAATAATATGTTGCTCCTGAATCAAATAGTACACTGGCAGGAATATAATTGATGAGAAATGTACCAGTGACGACATCAGCTGCTGCTTTTGCCTCATCGGCTGTCATCTAAAATGCCCGCCCTTTGGCACGAGGGGCATTATCTTTCTTCTGCCCTCCAGAAGATCCAGCTGCTCCGGAGCTTTGTAGGTCAGGGCACTCCACCATTCTATGACCGGGCTTGTGGCACCGGTAGCACATATCTTCTTTATACCGGCATTCATTCATTGAATGCCCTCTTTCCCCACACCTGCCGCATCTCCTAGTTGCTGTAGAGCATTCTTCAAAATGATAAGTACGGCATGAAGAACACCAAGGATCATTAGGTCTTGGTTTCTTAGAAGCTTCAGTCTTTCCACCTCATGAGGATTGCCCTTTTGAAGAGCCCGATTTGAGAGACGGCTGAAACTTTCTTTTACCACTTCCACTGGCGAATTCGCCCTGACACTAAATACGATCCCCTTCCATTTGTCGGGCAACTTGAAAAGCCCGATCCAGTGTTGGAGTTTCCCGTACATAGGCACGAAATTCCAGTGGCAGGGTCGCCAAAAACCTTCTTATTTTGGTGACTTCATCTGGGATCGGGTGTGGCACAAACCTCATCTTATCAGTAAATGAGGTGATGTGTTCTTCTATCGGTTTATCTCCCTTCCGGAGATTTGTGAACTCCCTTTCCATCCTTTCCATTTCATACTCCGTGCAGTACTTCTGTAGCACCTTTTCAGAAAATTGCTCCCAAGAAAGAGCACTTAATACCTCTTTGCTGACATAGGCCTTCACGGTATCCCACAAGAAAATAGCATGACCCTTTAACATACGTACCGCGTATTTCACACGGTACTCTGGCTCGCACTCGCAAGATTCAAAATCTTGCTCCATTTCACAAAGCCATTAGATAGTAATAGTGGCGTTATCACTCCCCTCGAACATTAGTGGCTTGCACGACAAGAACTTTTTATAAGAGCATATCTTGCGTGGTTTGCCGAGAGTGGATTGCAACAAGAGCTCCTTAGCTAAACGGAGTTCTTCTTCCAGACGCTTTATGTATGCTACTTGGTCTGGGTCAGGTCTTTCACCACGAGCATTATGCTGAGAGTGTTGATCTTTTGCTTGGTGAGGCATGTGCGAAGCCTTATCTTCCATTTCTTTTAGCGCTTGCTCAGTATTTCCTCTATCAACAGACATTTTCTTTAGCTTAACTCTTCTATATAACACATAAGAGTAATTAATACTTAATCATACTTGCTTATCATATCTGACAAGCTATATCATAACAAGTAATATCCATGCAACTCTCATACTCAACCCCTCATAAGGAACACTTATTATGGTCGGGCCCGAGTTTGAGATCGAATACTCTTGCAAGTACCCAATTCCTCAAACTGAGGCTCTGATACCTACTTGTAACACCGGCTTTGCAATTACCAGATTTTAGCAAAAATTTGCATTTTTAAACAAACGTGAAGTTAATCACGATTAAATAACATTAAGCAGCGGAAATATTTACAAACGGACATGTATCATTTTGTGGTGTTACTCTACAATACAACCGACCATAATGTATTTATTACAACATAAGTGTTCCACCAAAAGAATATCCATCAGGAGAGCAACCCAGCTCACCAGGCAGCTAATCTCAATATGCAAAAGCAGTTAACATGGAACCGTTAGCTACACTTAGCTAGTGAGCACAAACTTAACATAAGCATCATTAGAGTAAGTCATGCATCACAGGAATAAGCATACAATGCTATTCTATCACATTGCGGTGTGCTGACAATATCGGTATAAGCTGTTTCTTGTAGGATAGCTAGTCCTGCTCAACACCAATACACCGGGCAATCAGACACTGTAACACCGCCTTTGAAACCTTAAAAATCAGTTAAAATTTGAGTTTTCAAACTGCATGGGTCCGTTTGTAAATTGAATGTTTACCTGTTAGTTATCCTAACCGAATTTCAAAAACAAAGCAGTGGAATTTTCAAAAACAATAAACAAACCCAAGCCTATTAAACTATTACAATTTAAACACGTGTTTAGCGTATATACAATTATACAAAACAAAACTTGCCAAACACGAATACCGGAATGGCAATCACCCCAAATATTACATTAGGCTCAGCCAATTAAGGCAATCACCCCAAATATCTAAGGAATGGCACTCGAGTACCATTGATCCCGAACTGTCGCCCGAAGGCCTCATAGGATCCAGCCGAAGCTGAGCTTAATCACAAATATGTCCGGACATTCACATAGCTCATCATTATCTCATAAAAGAGATCATAGCATGCATGCTTTCACATATGAAATCATATATATATATCCAAATATCTTAATAAATATGCATATATTTAAATACACGCCAAATATATCATACCTCATGTCAATAACTTGTTTCTAAGCTTATATATAAATATACAAGTCTATTTGCATAAAAATAACGTACCATGTTCATTTAAACAATTAGCATTCAAAAACTTCCTTTATTGAATTCATACAAGTCGGTACTCACCTTGATGCTCAAATATAACACAAGTATGGATTTGGCCTTCCTTGAATGCTTAATTACCTATTGTTTACATAAAAGCCCATTTAGATCACCACATATATATACATATACTAAAACTAGTGTTATATTCCTATTTATGTGTTTAACTTGGCAAAGTGCTCAAACCATCCTAAACTCCTCTAAAATGAGTAAAAATGACACAAGATCATTACCTACACTGAATCCATTGCAAAACAGATTTCTGTTTGCTGCACAGCAGGTCGCGCCGTGACACCCTTAAGGGTCGCGCCGCGACGTTCAACCAGAGCCACGATTACAGCCTCTGCACAGCTGTGATTCCCATCCAAACCCAAGTTTAACACATTCTTAATTGATTCCAGGTTTTGTACTAGTTTTGGGGCATCATTTGAAGTCTAAAAACATTAACATACCCTACTATGAGAACAAATTCAAGATTAAATCATCAATTCTCCATTTTTTACCCATTTGGTCAATTTCAAGAATTACAATCAAGATGTCATTTTTAATACTCAAAATCAGTCCCAAACAACTTGTACATCATACTAGAACAGATTACTACCAAGAAATCTAAACTTGAATGGTCAAATTCGTTTTACCCATTTTAAACCTAATTCCTAAAAATGAAGAACAAGGAAGAAGAAGCTTACTAGGGATGAAGATGATGATGAATTGAAGCTTATGAACAGATTAGAAACAAGATTCAAGCTTTAATCCAGCTCCTTGGTTGATCTTGGCTTAGATTCTCCTTCAAGAACACAAAGGAAGAAGAAAGAGAGGTGAGGTGTGTGTATGTGTCTGTTTTCGTATGTGTGTGTGTGTAACCAGTGTGTGGGTAATCTCAAAAACCGACTTTGGTTTTTGAGTTATCCACAAGGGGTATTTTGTTCCCCTTTTCAACATACAACACAACACCCAAGTAACCGTTTCAACTAACGAGGATACTTTTGGAAACCTCGTTTGAAACCAGTTATTATTTTATAATTCTTTTCTATTTTTATTACTATTTTTAATTTCACAATTATCTGACCAATAGCTAATTTCTATTAATTCTTACAAATATATTTAGATTTAATTCATTTAAATAAATCTCACGTACCAAATGGAGCATGCGAATAGGCCATATTTGAGGATGTTACAACTCTACCCCCCTTAAGAAGATTCCGTCCTCGGAATCTGTTCTTCTGGGAATAAGTGAGGGTATCGTGCCTTCATGTCATCCTCGGTTTCCCATGTCAAATTGGGACCTAGACTGTGCTTCCACTTGACAAGTACCAGTCTGATCATCTTCTTACGCAGCTTCTTTGTCTTCGCGTTAAGAATTTCAACTGGCTCCTCTACAAGGCGTTTAGCCGAATCAACCTTCAATTCTTGCAGAGGTAGAACTTGATTCTCCTCAACTTTACACTTTCTCAAATAACATACATTGAAAGTGTTGTGAATACCAGATAACTCAGGAGGTAGTTCAAGAGATACAGTCTGCTCGTTGACTTTTCGAATAATCCTGAATGGACCAATGTAACGTGGACTCAACTTGCCTTTGCGTCCAAACCGAATTACACCCTTCCAAGGGGATACCTTCAAGAATACCCTATCGCCTTCACTTAATTCAACAGGTCGGCGCTTTGGGTCTACATATATCTTTTGACGATCACGAGCCGCTTTAAGTTTCTCCAGAGCTATCTTGACTTTATCAGAAGTAATTTGCACAATTTCAGGTCCGGCATACTGCTTCTCACCCGGTTCAAGCCAACAAGTGGGAGTGCGACAACGCCTCCCGTATAACATCTCATATGGTGGCATCCCAATGCTAGAATGATAAGAGTTGTTATAAGCAAACTCTATCAAAGGGAGATGAGAATCCCAAGAACCACCATATTCAAGTACACATGCCCTAAGCATGTCTTCAAGAGTCTGAATTGTTCTTTCAGACTGACCATCCGTTTGTGGATGATAAGCATTACTTAGATGAACCCGTGTGCCAAGCTCACGCTGCAAGCTTTGCCAGAAGTTAGACACGAAACGAGAGTCATGGTCAGAGACAATAGAACAAGGTAAACCGTGATGAGTGACAGTCTCGTTGATATAGAGTTGAGCTAGGCGTGTCAATGATGCAGATTCGTTTGTAGCAAGAAAATGTACACTTTTGGTCAAACGGTCAAGAATGACCCAAATCATATTATGCACCTTAAGTGTCTTGGGTAGCTTTGTGACAAAATCCATTGTAATATGATCCCACTTCCATTCTGGAATGTCAAGCTGTTGCAGATTGCCATAAGGCCTTTGATGCTCGGTTTTGACCTGTGCACATATTTGACACTTCTCCACGAATGAAGCACTGTCTCTTTTAAGAGTAGGCCACCAATACAGCTTCTTGAGATCATAATACATCTTTGTAATACCTGGATGAATAGACAACCTGGAATTATGAGCTTCTTTTAGTATCAACTCACGGTTGCCTCCAATTAATGGTACCCAGATTCGGAATTGAAAAGTCTTCAAACCCCGACTATCTTCAACTAGCTGATCCTTTATCTTTCTTATAGTCTCAGCTTTCAGATTTTCCTCCTGTAAAGCCAATTGCTGTGATTCTTTCAATTTTGTAATAATATCAGGAACCACAGTTAGCTTCATGAATTTGGCTTCAGTTGAAACCCCTTTTCTGCTCAAGGCATCAGCTACTACATTAGCTTTGCTTGGATGATAACGGATCTCACAATCATAGTCTTTGATTAACTCAATCCAGCGTCGTTGCCTCATATTGAGTTCTTTTTGATAAAAGACATATTGTAAGCTTTTATGATCCGTGCATACGACACATTTTGTGCCATATAAATAATGTCTCCACAGCTTCAATGCAAATACAACTGCTGCGAGTTCAAGATCGTGTGTTGGGTAGTTCTTTTCATGTGGTTTTAATTGCCTTGAAGCATAGGCAATCACATTATTACGTTGCATTAGAACACAACCCAATCCAGAATAAGATGCATCACAATAGACGATAAAATCCTCCGACCCATTTGGTAATGTAAGAATCGGAGCTTCACATAATAACCGCTTCAAGGATTGAAAGGATTGCTCCTGTGCATCCGACCACACATAAGCAACATCCTTCCGTGTCAGTTTAGTAAGAGGACCAGCGAGTTTAGAAAAATCACGGATAAACCGCCGATAATAGCCAGCTAGACCAAGAAAACTCTTGATCTCTGTAGGAGTTTTGGGAACCTCCCAATTCATCACTGCCTCTACTTTTGCAGGGTCTACTTTAACACCATCCCTACAGATAACATGGCCAAGAAAATGCACCTCCCGAAGCCAAAACTCACATTTAGAAATTTTGGCATACAGTTGTTCTCGCTTGAGAGTATCGAGAACTTGACGAAGGTGTGATTCATCTTCAGCTTCAGTTTTTGAAAAGATCAAGATGTCAACAATAAAGACTATCACGAACCTGTCCAGAAATGGACGACAAACTCGGTTCATGAGATCCATGAAGATAGCTGGTGCATTGGATAAGCCAAATGGCATAACCAAGAATTCATAATGGCCGTAACGTGTACGAAAGGCAGTCTTCGGTATGTCTTCAGTATGAACCCGTACCTGATGATACCCTGATCGAAGGTCAATCTTGGAAAAGCATGTTGCTCCCTGTAGTTGATCAAACAAGTCATCTATGCGCGGGAGTGGGTATTTGTTATTTACAGTTCGCTTATTAAGCTCCCTGTAATCTATGCACATTCGCATAGTGCCATATTTCTTCTTGACGAATAAAACTGGAGCTTCCCAAGGAGAAGAGCTCGAGCAAATGAAGCCCTTGTCAAGTAGTTCTTGTATTTGGTTCATCATCTCGCGGATTTCTGAAGGAGCGAGACGATTTGGAGCTTTAGCCACCGGAGTAGCTCCTGGAATAAGATCGATCTTGTATTCAACATCCCTGACTGGAGGTAGCCCGGGTAATTCATCAGGAAACACCTCAGGATATTCTGACACTACCCTGATGTCTTCAACTGGTTGCTTCTCCATCTTAGCATCAATTACATATGCTAAGTAGGATATACAACCTTTCGCCAATGATTTTGAAGCTTTGATAACCGAGATGATAGGAATGTCAGATTCCCGTCCTTCCCCCTTGCTATTGCATAAGACCCGTCATTTAAAGGAAATCTGATAATCTTCTTAGAACATATAATCTCAGCATCCCGACTGCTGAGCCAATCCATCCCGATCACAGCATCAAATCCCGCGATAGGCATAATAAGGAATGAAATTGGAAAGCTATGCCCGTCGATATAAACAAGTGCTACCGGGACTTTCTCGGTAATGTGAACTACTTTACCGTCAGCTACTTCTACTTTAATTGGATCAATTAATGCAATAACAGGTAGTTGCAGCTTCTTACGACAAGATATGGAAATGATTCAATAATAAAAGTACCCGTAATCACATCCCCTGCAGTTTTGGCCTCCTCAGCCGTCATCTAGAACGCACGCCCTTTAGCACGTGGGGCGCCGTCTTTCTTCGGCTCAGACGATGATCCTCCAGCTCGTGTATTAGTACTCTGTGGGCATTTGGCGATTCTGTGCCCAGGCTGACGACATCTGAAACAGACATCCTCCTTAAATCTGCAATCCTCCACTGGGTGGCCTTTGATACCACATCTGGGACACCTTCTGGTAGCTTTAGAACAATCACCAGAATGGGTGGAACGGCATTGGTTGCACCACGAGCCTTCAGATTTAGGCTTCTTATAATCACCAGATTTGGTACCTGCAGAAGATTGTCCCTTTAAAGGACTTGGGTTAGAAGAAGACTGGAACTTCCTCTTGTTGCTTCCTGCTGCAGATTCGCCCCTACATTGGATGTGATCACCCTCCATTTGTCGAGCTATTTCAAAGGCTCGATCCAGATAACTTGCCGCTCTAACATGTGCTCGAAACTCCAAAGGTAATGTAGCAACAAACTTTCTTATCTTCAGATTCTCATCAGTTAATAAATGAGGTACAAACCTCATTTTGTCAGAAAAAGTACCGATGTGTTGCTCCATAGTCTTATCTCCCTTTTAGAGATTGTTGAACTCACGCTCCAAGCGTTCCATATCATATTCAGTGCAGTACTTCTTCTGCACTTTCTCTGAGAATTGTTCCCAAAGTAAAGAATCAAGTACCTCCTTTCTGATAGAGGCTTTGACCGTGTCCCACCAGTATATGGCACGGCCCTTCAACATCCGAACAGCATACCTGACACGGTACTCGGATTCACACTCGTAGGATTCAAACGCCTGCTCCATCTCTCTAATCCACCTCATGGTAACTACGGGGTCATCACTCCCATCAAAAGTAGGTGGGTGGCATGATAGGAATTTCTTATGGGAACATGGCTTGCGGGTTGGTCTACCCAAAGCCGAGTTAAGTAGAAGCTCCTTTGCAGTATGGAGCTCCTCCTCAAGGCGTCTGATATACGCCTGTTGCACATTTTTAGCAGGTGCACCTTCAGAATGGTGTTGTGACTGCTCATCTACAGCCTGCTGAGGAGGTATATGAGAGGCTTCGTCCTCCATTTCTTTGAGTGCTTGTTCAGTAGCACCCGGTTGTGCAGACATATTCAACTTTTGCTATATGAAAGAAGGAGCATTCATTATAGCAATCACATTTACACATAAACATACAGACTAGCTAAATACAAGTACTTATCACATAACTCTCATACTCAAACCCCTTTACCCAATTAGAAACACTTCATAATGGTCGGGTCTGAGTTTGAGATTGAATACTCTTTCAAGTACCCAATTCCCTCAAACTTAGGCTCTGATACCTAAATTGTAACACCGCCTTTGAAACCTTAAAAATCAGTTAAAATTTGAGTTTTCAAACTGCATAGGTCCGTTTGTAAATTGAATGTTTACCTGTTAGTTATCCTAACCGAATTTCAAAAACAAAGCAGCGGAATTTTCAAAAACAATAAACAAACCCAAGCCTATTAAACTATTACAATTAAAACACGTGTTTGGCGTATATACAAATATACAAAACAAAACTTGCCAAAAGCAGTGTTCCTCAAAATCCCGTACAAAAGCATAAGGTTCCCGTCTCACCAGGCCTGCCTATATTCTGTCTGAAAAAGGAAAACAACAACTCGATTAGCTATTTAAAATAGCTAGTGAATACAGACAGGTATAAGTGCAATAATAGCAAGTCATGAATCAAATATGAGCATACAATGCTATCCTAACAATTAGCGGTAATGCTGACATGTCCAGCAGTGCTATATCTTGCCAGATAGCTAGTCCGGCTCAATAACAACCACCGGGGGAATCAAACACTGCCAACCGTGCTGGTATCATCACGTAAGTGATTCCACCTGCTCGTTACGGAGCCAAAGGCTCATTAGGCTCAGCCAATTAAGGCAATCACCCCAAATATCTAAGGAATAGTACTCGAGTACCATTGATCCCGAACTGTCGCCCGAAAGCCTCATAGGATCCAGCCGAAGCTGAGCTTAATCACAAATATGTCCGGACATTCACATAGCTCATCATTATCTCAGAAAAGAGATCATAGCATGTATGCTTTCACATATGAAATCATATATATATCCAAATATCTTAATAAATATGCATATATTTAAATACATGCCAAATATATAATACCTCATGCCAATAACTTGTTTCTATGCTTATATATAAATATACAAGTCTATTTGCATAAAAATAACATACCATGTTCATTTAAACAATTAGCATTCAAACCCTTCCTTTATTGAATTCATACAAGTCGGTACTCACCTTGATGCTCAAATATAACACAAGTATGGATTTGGCCTTCCTTGAATGCTTAATTATATAACCAAATGCTTGAAATAGTCACTAATGGTCCTTATGTTCCAACATCAGTGTTATCTATCCCATCAGAATATGAAGGTCAAACCTCTATAACTGAAAGAATCATAACCAAACCCATGCATCTGTGGACAAATGAGGATAAGAGGTTGGTTAGCCTAGATGTTAAGGCTAGATAAGCTCTTGTCTCTTCACTTCCTAATGAAATCTATCATCAAGTGCTTAACTGTTCTTCTGCTAAAGAGATGTTAGATACACTCACAGTTGCATATGAAGGGACTGAAGAGGTGAAGGAGAACAAGAAGCTCCTCCTCAATAGAGAGTATGAATTCTTCATTGCTCATAAAGGTGACAGTCTTACACAGACATACACCAGGTTCAACTACCTTGTCAATGACTTGAAAAGGGCAGACATAACCAAGAGCAATTTTGTCTTGGTGAACAAGTTTCTAGACTCCCTCCCTGAAACATGGGATCACTTTGTCACTATTCTAAGACATAGTGAGAAGATTAAGGGAATGTCTCTGGTTGCTCTCTATGGTAATTTACTCAACCATGAGCAATCAGTCAAGCAAAGGAAGTTGTCATCCAAGGAGATAAAGGAAGTAGTGAAAGCTGCACCAACTACCCTTGTATCAAGAGATACAAAGATGAGAAGCTTTGCAGCTATTGATTCTGGTTCTGATGAAGAAGGAGATGGAGAGGAGAGTGCTGGAGAAAGTGATGAGGAGGAGGATTGTGAGGAAAGTAATCTGGAGGAGTTGGTTGAAGGTGTAGCTATGCTGGTTAAGAAGTTCAAACCTTTCAAGAAGGGAAAGGGTGTCAAGAGGTTCAGCAAGAGGTCATCAAAGTTTGTGAAGCCCAAATCCACCTTTGATACCTCCATAGCAGAGTGTTATAAGTGTGGAAAGATTGGACACATAGCCAGTGACTGTAAGTCCAAATATAACACTGGTTCTTCATCTGTGCAAAAGCAGGAGGGCAAGATTGATTATGAAGCTAAGTATAAGAAACTCCTTGCTGCTGTCCTTGACAAGAAGAAGAAGAAGAAAGCCCAGGGCCAAGTTCTTGTTGCTGAAGAAGAAGATTGGGCAGAAGAAGATCTCTCCTCAGATGAAGATGAGGTGATCTCTGCTCAGTTCTGCATGATGGCCAACAACAATGATGGTAGTTCCTTTGATGAAGATATGAAAAAGGCTGCTAAAGCTTGTTCAACTACCAACTGGGATCCTTCTTCTATGTATCAGGTTGGAAAATTTATTAACTATGATGATAATGAGAAGAATGCTATGTTTGATTACTTGTGTATTGATTTCCAGTCTGCTATTCAAAGAGAGAATAAGCTAAAACTAGAAGTTGAATCACTAAAGGGAAAGTTAATTCTTAAGGATAAGGAACTTAAGCTGATAACAATATTAAATGATGAACTAGCTAATCAAAAGATACTTAATGAGATCTTAGTAAAAGAAACTAGTGAAGCAACCAAAAAGCTTAATGACCTCCAAAAAGTAGTAAAGTCTTGGTGTGTATCTGCAGAAAAGACCACTCAGTGTGTCAAGGATCAGATACCCAAACAAGTTCAAGCTATTATTGGTGGAAATTACACTAAGGCTGCTAACTATGTTGATTCTAGTAAGAACCTTAATATCTTAGACAAAGCTGACATTTTGCCACAGACCTTTCACAAAACTGTTAAAGGCAAAAGTGTGTTCAAAAATAAGTTTGTTAGAAGCAAAAGTTCCCACTCAAAAGAATCAATTATTCCTTCTGTTGAATCATCCTCTAGTAAGATTACAGAATGTAAAAATACTAATAACACAAAGTCAAAAGATGTGATTAAAGGAAAGGAATCATTGGTTGAGACCTCAGAGACATTATGCTGTCAAACCTTGAAAACAGATGACTTAATTCTTAGCATTTCACAAACAGAAGAATCATTAGCTAATACTACTCCATCAACTGATAACCTGTCAGCTGATCATAGCTCATCTTCTAAACAATCAGTTGATCTAGAAGTAATCAAATATCTTTTAATAAAAGAAACTATGAGTAAAAAGAATGATGTTCACATTGTTCCCATTTCTGCCACTCCAAAGATTGGTCAAAAACTTTCTAAAAACAATGATCAATCTAAGGTGCTTGTAAATAAAGACCTAAGAAATTTACAGGATAAGCGTCATAAGCTGAATGGTCAAGTTAGTCAAATGATGACTGATAAGAAATCTCATAGGCATTCAAACCATGTTGTTCAATGCTCCAAGGCCACAAAATCTAAAAAATGTTATAAATGTGGAAGCAAAGAGCATAAGGCATTTGAATGTTCTTTAGAAGGGAATTCAAGACAGCGGACTTGTAATGATGACATAGTCACTCCTCTCATACATAAGAAACCTGAGATGAAGTGGAAAGCTAGGTGCATTCGATAGGGATCCACTAAGTAGTGGATTCCTACTTGTGTCACTAACTCTTCTTTCATTCAAATCTGTGCAAGGTGTTGGTTCTTGGTTTCTTGACTATGGATGTTCAAGAACCATGATAGATAACAAGGCTTTGCTCAGTAACTACAAGAAAGAGAAAGGTCCAAGGGTGAATTTTGGTGACAACCACCATGGGCAAACAAAAGGCTATGGTGAGCTTCATAATGGGAACCTCAAGCTGTCAAAAGTTTCATCTGTCAAACGGCTGAAATATAATCTCATAAGCATAAGTCAATTGTGTGATGGAGATAATGAAGTCAACTTCACAAAGATAGGAGGCTCCATCATAAATAAAGAAGGTAATACAGTGTTCAGTGCCAAGAGAACCAAGGATGTGTATACACTTGACATGTCCTCTAGTAACCCTTCAAAGGAAACATGTTTGTACTGCAAGAATAATGAGGATACAAACTGGCTGTGGCACAAGAGGCTTTCCCACCATAATTTCAAAAACATCAACAAGTTGAGCAAGGGTGAACTAGTGTCAGGACTACCTTCATTGACTTATCTTAAGCCTAAACCTTGCACTGCTTGTGAGAAGGGAAAGCAGCATAAGACATCATTTCCATCCAAGAAAGCCTTCTCAATTACAGAACCTTTCTATATGTTGCACATGGATCTCTTTGGTCCTGTTGCAACTGCTAGTATTGGTGGAAGTAAGTATGCTCTTGTATTGGCTGATGAATTTTCAAGATATACTTGGGTTTTCTTTCTTAAAGCAAAGAGTGAGGCTGCTGAAGAGATTATCTGTTTTATCAAGAAGATGGAAGTGTTAAATGGCAATCTGGTGAGGAGTCTTAGAAATAATCATGGAACTGAATTCAGAAATCAAACTCTGGAATCTTTCTGTGATGAGAAAGGGATATCTCAAAACTTTTCTACTCCAATAGCTCCACAACAAAATGGTGTAGCTGAAAGAAGAAATAAAACATTGATTGAAGCTGCCAGAACCATGTTGTGTGAAAGTGGGTTACCCTTTAATTTATGGGCTGAGGCTGTAAGTTGTGCATGTTTCACACAGAACAGGTCCCTTATTATCAAGAGGCACAACAAGACTCCATATGAAGTGCTCAAGGGAAGGAAGCCAAGCATCAGCTTTGGTATATCTTTGGTTGTCAATGTTTTATACTCAATCAAAAAGATCAATTGCTGAAGTTTGCTCCTAAAGTTGATGAAGGAGTGTTTGTAGGTTACTCTGTGATTTCTAAAGCATACAGAGTATACAACCTCAAAACCAAAGTCATAGAAGAATCCTTCAATGTAAGTTTCAATGAAAATGACTTTGTTGCTTCTTGCTCCTCTAATCATGTTCAGGTGAAGAATTTAATGATCTTATACAAACTAGAGAAGTTCCTTCAGAGCAAGTAGATCCCTCTCCACCAGCTGCTCATGATGTAGATGAACCTGTTCCTATTCAAATTTTTAACCATGTACAACCATCCTCATCCAATCCCATACCTCTACTGAATCATGTGGAAAATGACTCTACATCATTGGATTCCAATTCCATATCACTCATTCCCTCTTCAGTAGAGATACCCACAGATTGCAATAATGAAGTTATATCAGCCACTCAAAACGAACTCATTTCTACTGCTAATAGCCAACATATAACTTCTTCTCCCCAAATCCAAATGAATCCCAATTCCCAAGAAATCCAAAAATCCTTCAAAGACCTCAAGCATCATCCTCATAATTTTGTGATAGGCAACATAGATGATCCAGTTAGAACAAGATCAAAAGCTTGCAACATCTGCTTGTATTCTAGATTTGTCTCAATGATTGAACCAAAGAAGGTTGATGAAGCTCTCATTGATCCCCACTGGGTGTCTGCCATGCAAGAAGAACTGGCAGAATTCAAAAGAAATAATGTATGGACTTTGGTACCCAAACCAAAGGATAAATCCATCATTGGAACAAAGTGGGTGTTCAGAAATAAGCTAGATGCAAATGGGCAAATCATCAAAAACAAAACAAGGGTAGTGGCACAGGGGTACTGTCAAGAAGAAGGTATTGATTTTGATGAAACCTTTGCCCTTGTTGCAAGATTGGAAGCTATCAGACTATTCCTAGCCTATGCTGCCTTCAAAAGCTTCAAAGTGTTTCAAATGGATGTGAAGAGTGCATTTCTGAATGGAGATTTAAAAGAAGAGGTGTATGTCAAACAACCTCCTGGTTTTGAGGAGTCAAGCTTACCTAATCATGTTTACTTTCTAAACAAAGCTTTATATGGTCTTAAGCAAGCTCCAAGAGCCTGGTATGATACCCTCTCGTCTTTTCTCATTAACAAAGGTTTTACAAGAGGATTCATTGATAGCACTTTATTTATTAGGAAGTAAAAAGGTGATGTGATACTTGTGCAGATCTATGTAGATGATATAATATTTGGGTCTACTAATTTGGAACTATGCAAAAAGTTTTCTAAACTCATGTCTGATAATTATCAAATGAGCATGATGGGTGAGTTAAACTATTTTCTTGGTTTGCAAATTAAACAAGAGGTTGATGGTATTTTCATTCATCAAACAAAGTATGTCAAAGATTTACTCAAGAAGTTTGATTTTGAAAACTGTTCTTCAATGAAAACACCTATGTCAACTTCTATCAAGTTAGGAAAGGACACTGATGGTAAATCAGTGACCATTACTACTTATAGAGGAATGATTGGGTCACTTTTATACTTCACTGCAAGTAGACCAGATATAATGTTTTCAACATGTCTTTGTGCAAGATATCAAGCAGATCCTAAAGAATCACATCTTGCTGCTGTTAAGAGAATATTCAGATATCTCAAAGGAACTCCTAATCTTGGTCTTTGGTACCTCAAAGACTCAGATTTTGAGTTAGTTGGATATTCTGATTCTGATTTTGCAGGATGCACATTAGACAAAAAAAGTACTTCAGGTGGTTGTCAACTTCTAGGAGGAAGATTGATTAGTTGGTCTAGTAAGAAACAGAATTCAGTGTCAACATCTACCGCAGAGGCAGAATACATTGCTGCAGGAAGCTGTTGTGCTCAAATTTTGTGGTTACAAAATCAACTACTTGATTATGATATGAAGTTTGTAGACACCCCAATTCTATGTGACAATAAAAGTGCAATCTCCATCTCAAATAATCCAGTCATGCATTAAAAAACAAAGCATATTGAAATCAGACATCATTTTCTCAGAGATAATGTGCAAAAGAAGAAGGTAACTTTGCACTACATCAACACTGATTTACAACTAGCAGACTTGTTCACAAAGCCATTAGATGAAGCAAGGTTCAATTTCCTAATATCCAAACTAGGTATGCTTAATTTTTAGTTTAGAATAGTGGTAATTTAGATTGTGTTAATTTATAAGTGTTGAAAATTATAAGATACTTATCTAAGCATATCTAAGTCTTACTTGATTTGTGTAAACTGAGTAACTATGCTCAGCTGATGCCTATCAGCTGATCAAATTTAAGATAAGGAAGACATGCTCAGCTAAGTACTTTACTCAGCTGATACCCCAAATTCTCACTATCAGCTGATAGTTTTCCATCAGCTGATACCCATTAACTAATAGTTTTTCATTAGCTGATAACCCTCAGCTGATACACTCCTATGATGAGCTGATGATTCTACACTTAGTAAAATTTTCACTTTTTACTCTCATTTAATGCTTTTTAACCCTTGTTATTTACTCCGTTTGTCAGTTTTCATTTAATAGCTAATTAATTTGTTTTCCGTTAGATCTTTTGTCAGTATCTAACGATCTCTGTTAACTAAACTTCATAAATATCCCAATTTCTCTCTCATTCAACTTTACCTGTTCAAACTTTCTAAATTCCCTCTCTCTCTCTCTACAAAGAACTACCCTACTTTCTCTCTCGATACTCACTGTTCATTATCCCTACCAAATGGCCACCTATATTCCAGACCCAGCAGTTAACCCTGGTGAGAATGTTGCACCCAATCAACCAATGAATATAACTCCCAACAACATTCTCCTCTGCACCACCATCCCTGCCTCGCGAGAAAACCAATGTTATGAACCAATGGTTCAGTTCCTTCAAGCTCATCCCCTGTTTGATAGTCTCACCGCTGATCCACACTACATATACCCTACCATTATTGGTGAGCTATGGTACTCTACAACCTATAACCCAAACAACAGCACCATCAACTGCACCCTAGCCCAAGGAAACTAAAATCTCCAAATCACCGCTGAAACACTTCGTGAAGCCACTGCTATTCCCCACTTTCCACCTTACACAGCCTTTCCATCCAGAGCCGATGTTCAAACAGTTTTAGACACCGTTGGCTACAATGAACCTGTAGTGCATGGTCAAGTCAATTTCTCTACTCTTGCTCATCCATGGAAGTATTTGGCAAACGAGGTCATCCGTTGCTTCGGTCCTAAATCTAGAAGCCACCATCTCATCAACCAAACCGAGCTTCTAGTGCTCTTTTGCCCTAGCCTTTGGGGTCAGCATCGACTTTGCTCAAGTCATATTCTCTGATCTCATTGATAAAATCACTCAGAGCACAACCAAGAAATCACCGAGGTCGAAGGTGCCCTACATTCGATATTTAAGCCTGATAGCCATGAATGAAATTGGAGAGGATGTTTATATGGGCTTAACAGAACATCTTGAGCATATTCTTGTCCCTGCCATGGGTGAAAAGATATTCCATTTCTTAAAGGCAAACAGAGGTCCTCCAATCACTGCCCAATGCAAGAGCTTATAGATGCTGCAAATGGTGATGAAAATGCTGATGATGAAGAAAATGATGATGATGTTAATGGTGATGATGATGCTGATGAAGGCCACACTGGTTCTAAGCATGATGATGATGATGCTGGTGATGGTGATGCTGGTGATTTTTCTCCTCCCAGTCCAATGGAGCTAAGTCCTCTTGGTGATGATGGTGATGCCCAAGAACAAGAGATCTCTAAGCAACTTCTTGAGCTCATTGACAGAAGTAGGCACATCATGATCCAAGGTATGGATAGTACTGATTCCACCTTTGAGGATATTCAAGTGGTCGTCCCAACCTTTCATAGCCCATCCTCATCTCCAGTCCAAACACCACTCCAACAGCCAAGCTCTAGTGAACCTTCTGTGGTCACTAGTTCTACTCCTATCCATAGCCCCATATATACAAGGTCACCGGAAGTGACTCATTATGAGCACTTTGAGGGAGTGCAATCCACACCTCTGACCTCAACTCCAATTACCCTTCCTCATGTTGAGGGGGAGCAATTGGATGTTGCAACCTTTGAACCCGTGGATGTATCCTCACAACAGGATACATCTGTAAAAATGGGACTTAAAGCGCTAGCTGAGACAACCTTCCAAAAGGTTGATTTCATTGAAAGACAGACCTCACCCCAATGTCACATTGTGTCTATCCCACAATTGAGTCAGCATATACCATCGACATTCTCCCAACAGAATGTGGATCCAATAAGGGATTCCCTGTTATTGAGTGCATCCCACACTCAGTCCACTTATCTTGCACCTATCATTGATTCTATTCTTACACAAGCACAGCCTGCCAATGCTAGTGGTACAAACCAACCACTTGCACAGGGCTCAACACTCTTCCCCAATGAATTTGAGCTTATACACCAAGGCTCAAATGAGGGGACACAAACCTTACCCAAGTTCATTGAACCTTTATCTACCACTTCCACCTCTACCCCATCTATATCTACCCAAACCCCGAACCTTACCCTTATCCAGACAATTAACCAAAACCTTGATCAGCTAACCCAGATCTTTCAAACCTTTAAAACACAAACCTCTACTCAATTGTCTCAACTTACCAAAGACATTGATTCTCTCAAAACCCCATCCCAACCCTCCCCTACACCCAATAACCCTACCCCAATCCTTATCAAAATCGACCATCTCTCTACTCTTCTTCCCTCTCAACCACAATTTCCCATCCTTCCTCAATCTACTATATCTAACCTAAAACAAACCATATCCAACCTCCTATCCCAACTCCAAACTCTACGCCCAATCAACCCAAACATTTTTGTACCCATTCCTGAACAACTCCTTCCAATGCCTTCCTTTCTTAAAGGTATCCTTGATGACATAGAAACCTTAACAGAACAATCCAAAATGAGTCATCTCTCATTATGGAAAGCCATTGAAGATCTCAAGGATGACCTCTCCCTTCAGCTCTCTAAAATTCCCTCTACCCATTCCTCAACCCATAACCCTACCCCTGCCCCTACCCCATCCCATAAGCCTGCAGCAGGTGACTCCCCTCCTCATTTTGATGATGCCAAAAAGGGGGAGAAATTCTCAAGTTCTTCAAGGGAGGATGATCCTGACTTAGAGCATATTGATGTTGCCTATGCTGAAACAACAACCAAAATCATGCAGCAGGAAGCCCCCAAAGCAACAGCTCCCTCACCTATTAAAAGAAAAGCACCTTCTGAGGGGGAGTAAAGGTTTCCCAAAAGGCTGAAAAGGATGGCAAACAGGCCAAAACCTAAAAGAAAAGTTGCTGAGGATTGCTCTCCACCAATCAACATAGAGTCTGATTCTGATGATGAGGATGACACTCCACTTTCTAACATCCTCAGAAGAAGAAGACAGAGCCCTAAGCCATCTGCTCCACCAGTCCAATCAACCCCATCAGTCCAAAAGGCTTCAACCTCTGCTCCAAAGGATAAAGGCAAACAAAAGATGACAGATGAGCAAGTTGAAGCAGATGCTCAAATGAAAAGGGAGCTTGCTCTTAAAGAACAGGAAGAAAGGGAAAATGCTCAAATGGCTCAAGCATTGGGTGTTTCAGTTGAAGAAATCTACCAAGACGAAGAGCTAGCATATCAGCAAGAGCAAGAACAAAGTCAAAATCAAGCTGCTGCTCAACACAAATTGGCAAGGAAAAAATCTCAGGCTGAACTACTCAAAGCTAGATCCCATGCTGATGCCATCAAAACCCTCTTCAACCTTGATTTATCTGCTCCCATCAATCTAAGTCAACAATGACTTCAAAGCTTCAGAGAAAGGATTAATATTTTGAGAAACAGAACAGAACCAACTTCAATAACAAGAGCCATTATCCATAAAGGTGATGGTGAACCCTACCTCAAAGCAATAAGACAGAACAACTTCAACAGCTGTGAAGTTGTATCCTATGAGAGGTGTCACATATATGGGTTCACAGAGTTAGTTGAGATCCTGTACCTTCTCTTCAAATCCAAGTCAAAGCTCAAAGTTCAATTTATTCAGAAAATTCAGAATTGGATAGCTCTAGTTGTGTCACAAAGGGCCTTCACTACAGATGATTATTACAGGCATGTGCACACAGTTGATAATCTTCATAAGAAAGGCTCCATGCCATTCAAACCATTTGAGCTAAGAGAGGTACTACCCCAGCATGAATTCTTATCATATTTTGAGGGTCTTAACACATCTCTTCCACTGAACATCACTCCTGAGCTGTACAAGTTTATAATTATGCCTGTTGAAGGTATATTCTTTTTGCACAGAGCTGGCACATGGAGGTTCTTTAGACAGTCTGAAATCCTTAAAGCTAGCAAAAAGATTCTATTTGGGCTAAGGATATCTACAAGAGGCAGAACTAGAAATGAAAACTTTGAAGCCCTTGTTCAAGCCCAATGTGAAGTCTTAGCTGAAGCTGATCCCCATGCCAAAGATTTTGAACTTAAAGAAGAACCATGGTGGGATGATTGAAGTTTTTGTGGTTATTTAGTTGATTGTAAATTATAGAATAGTTAGTTAGTAGTCTATCTATGTAATCACTTATGTACATTTCTTTATTTTGTTATTTCAAGTGATGTTTATGTATATCAGAAAATCAAAAGTATATAAAAATGGAAAAATGAAAAGATACCACAAAAACAGAACAAAATGGTACAACACAGAAAAAGATTCCACAAAAACAGAACAAAATGGAACACTAGAAATGAAACCAAAAACAGAACAAGGTTCAAATAAAAAGAGCTACCAAAAACAGATAGCTAGGTGGCCAAATGTACTTAAAAGTGTAAATCTTTTGTAATTCGAAGTCAACCTGATTCTTCAAAAAGAAAAAGGTTTTGTCATCATCAAATAGGGGGAGATTGTTGGGGAGATAATCACTTCACCCTAATAATCAACTTTGCCTATCCTAAAACATAGAATTTGATGATAACCAAACCCTACATTCAGAATAACTTAGAAAGAATTCAAACATGTGTTGTTTGAATCAGTTTATGTAAAAATACGCTAAGTATGGAACCATCAGCTGAGGAAAATAAACCATCAGCTGAGCATCAGATCCTACTCAAAGTATCAACCAAAGGATATCAGCCAAGGAGCATCAGATGAAGAAAACAAGTAAAGAAGACCATCAGCTGAGGAAAACAGTCTATCAGCTGAGCAAAATTGTTGATCAGCTGAGGAAAATATTCCATCAGCTGAGTGAACAGATTGATCAGCTGAGTGAAGAAAGTGATTAGCTGACTAAAGAAATTGATCAGCTGAGTGCCCACTCTATCAGCTGAGTGAACAAATGGATCAGCTGAGGCCCAGAGCATCAGCTAAGTAAGTCTTCCTTTACACAAGTCATCTCCCCTTATAAACGGATGTATTTGATTGATCAGCTGAGCAATCTTGATCAACTTATCATACAAATACATGAGCTTATGTCCTCCTAAGTTTTCTATTGATCAGCTGAGCATCTATACGATCAACTAAGCAATATGTATCAACTGAGTCCTAGCAAAAAGTGATCAACTGATATATTTTGTCAACTGAGTAGTGAATATCAGAGTTCCTAGTACAATCTGTTAGATGAGTCGTGAAAAATGTCAAATCTACTCTATCTTTTCACATTGTAAGTCATATGTAAAAGGCAGAACATGTGTTGTTCTATTATGCCTTAGATCTTTGTTTGTAAAAGTAAAAATGCACTCTTTGGATCAAGTATGAGACAAAAAGGTTTTGATCTTATCCTCTGGAAAAGGATAATGATACCTCAAACAGACGAAGATCTTAAAGATTTGTTCAAACAACTAAGTATAGCTGGCAATCCCATACTTGGTAAAGTCAAATCAATTAGAAGCATGGTGTTGGTTAAAGTACAATCATGGAAAGGGAAAGAAACTTATACACGGCAGTAGATGTGGGTTTTAATATTTTATATTGTAATGGGTTGCACTTTTGTAGAAAAGTACAATTACTTTTATCATACATTTAATTAAAGTAACTTTACTTTTCACCCACTACCTTTACAATATAAAATATTAAAACAAAGTGAAGTCTCTACTACACTAAAAGAAAATCTCATCAGTTGAGAAATTCGTAGAGTATAAGCATTGTGTAGAATCAAACTTGTTCATGTGTTGAACACTTTATATACATTAGTTGTTTTAGAGTTAGCTTGTCTATGTGTTAGACAAATTGATTGCCACCTTTTATTGTACTTAGAATTTCCGCTTCTAGTACATGTAATTCTTGATTCATATCAATAAGAATTATATAAAAGTATATAAGTTTGTCTTTAATTTTAAAAGCTAAAGTTTGTATTCAACCCCCCCCTTCTACAAACATTTGTTGTTGTGTACTCAATCTGGGACTAACACATTCAACATTTGACCCATGGTCAAAGGGTTCCAAGTTCCTTAACCTCATGGATCTTGGTGAAGCAAGTCTTGTTTATATAGCTAAATCGACTTCTAGATAAGGATAACTTATCAATTCAATTATGATCGTTCTATCTCTCCTTAAGCAAAAGCTTACTTTAAATGCCACGACATGGATAAACTTTGGAATAAATCACCACTAATTTCAAAAATCAAAGTAATATCCATCGTCAACAAAGGCACATTAGATATGGTGTAAAATATATCTATACTACTATATAAAGCATACAATATTCTCTCTCCTCTTACTCTTAAAACTTCTTAAAATTCAATCAACCATACATCCCCACCCTTCTTTTTATCTAATTTAATCTCATCCATTCAATTTTTAACCATTTCACTTTCCTAATTTACTTAACTTTTTATTTATTAAAAATATATATTTCCCTCTAACACACTCTCTCACACAAACACAATTATCCACCCATATCAACATAATTTCCAAAATCTTATTAACTTCTCTCACATTATTTCATACTAGTATCCATTAAAGTAATAGAATAGCTAGAGGGAAAGGCAAGATACAAACTTCCAATCCTCTCAGCAGGGACAACAACTATGTTTCCCATTTTGAATTCCAACTCTCCATGCCTCATCCGCCTACTTCTCTTTTAACACCTTCACTTTGTAAAACAAATTTGTGACAAACGTGAGCATCACAGCTACCGTTCCAAACCTAGCCTTTAGAAGTAGAAGAGCAACGGATTTTGATCATGAATGTTCCTGAAGTCAAGAAGCTAATTTCTCGTACTCATAAGTGATTTTAGCTCTTCCAGGTACATAGGGCAGGCGTGGTAACGCCAATTTCCAATCTTTTCTCAGAAGTAGCAAATTACTCTTTATGGAGTCTTATCTTGAGGCGCAATCTCATTGCCCTCTGACTTCACATTTAAGGTAGGCTTGGTTAAACCAAACTTTTCATTTTGAGGTGAATTTCTTCTTCTCGTTTTTTTATAATGTTAGCGAGAGTCGGTGAGGCGAGCCATATTTTGGCCATGTAAGACTTAGCAGTCCATAACATGCTATAATGCTTTATCAAGGACTTCTCTATATTGTGCATGTGATAGTTCATAATGAACCACTTACATCACGTAGGAAGGGACATTGGAGAATTTTCATTCACCACAAGCTCCCTCCCTATGGAGAATCCATGCCTGACCTTTAGGTCCACATACGCCTCCATCTCAAGGATATGGACACTAATATTCCCGCCTTCATGCATCCTTCAACCGATCAAGGCCACGATGCACTTTTACATGCATGTAGAGATCTAGGTCGCATTGGTAGCATTTTGGCTCTAGAAGGGATTCCTCAAAATGTGCAACTTTGACTCATGGTAAAGGACAATCCCCAATCAATCGTAGTCCATGAAGTTCACACTAGTGAGTTTCTCCTTCTTTAGGAACGAACGGAGTGTTAAGTTGAAGCGGTGTCGTTAACGTTTGCCAATTAAACATATTAGAATACACGTTTTAGTTAGTTTTGATACCATCCTCGTTACGACAATTACCCATTTAGTTTTAATAAAACCAATTATCTTAACAAGGGCTAAGAACCTTATTTCACTTCACTCCATGACGGGTTTGCCACGGATCATTTCCTGAAGTTATTTAGGCCGGTAAACGCTTTACAAATTGCAATCCGAGATTACAATTCTTAGGCACTTGTGGGATCCATCGACACTCATAGCTTCGCTTTGGCATGTTTGATCCCTTCTCAAACCAACTCCTCATTAAGCCACTTTGGCAACTCGGTATAGGCACCACAATTACCAAAGCGTATTAAGTTGGAATTGTAAATCGTTCGTCAAGATACATGGTGACACCCTTGACAATCATTGTCTCGTGCTAAGCTCGACAACCAATAATTTCAAGTTGCCACATTCACCTTCCACACAGATCCACATGGAATAACTCGTGCTTAGCTCGACAATCATCTAATGGTTCACTAGATTCGAGTGGTGTTATCTTCCGGGTGGCATGTGATTTACGTTTGAGAAAAACGGGACTTTTGCTTTTCCGGTTTAAAAAACCTTTTTCAACTTGATTAAAAAATAATTGACAAAACTCATTTTCCACTTTAATATAAACCATTTATATTTATATGTTAATCATGAGCGTGCGGGGTTTGTTAAACAATTTAACAACTTTTGTGATTTTATTATTTTGAAAAGTTTTCTAGCATGGGAGGATCCTAAACAACCACGTAAGAAAATAACAAAATAAATCACAACCACGCACAAAACAAATATCCGGTAACATGCTCCTAAACCCAATGCGCCCTCCCCGTGAGCCAAACAGAGAGATCAAGGCCAAACTAAGGACACAACCAAATGGCCTTGCCGGATGTGCTCCCACTGAATCCATCATCTCCAAATGATCCGCCGGATTCAAGATAGCCAAGACGTCTCCTCCACGACTCTTGATGGTTGTCTTCGGTCTTCTTTTCACAATTACAAACAATTTTGAAAAGAATCGGCATGCAAGCCGCGATTGCCATTCTAAGCTACTTACAACAAATACAAAGGAAATCAATGACATGCAAGCCACAATAAATATACAAATTCAAAAACCGAATAAGTATTATTACAAACCATTGTTACTAAAAGTCACCAAATGAATGAATACATAAATAAACAACCAAACAACCAGCACATAGGTCTAACGAGCAAGGCGTTACCGGACACAACAACCACAAACAAAACATGGTGTGCCACAACAAAACCATGCAAAATGTTTCACGATTAAGATTGTTCAAACAAGCAAAGCACTCAAGGCACAAAGGAACAATCATCGTACATATGCATTAGCATCCCAAACACTTTGACAATACGTATTCATATATACAAAATATAAGTATATGCATGTGTGCATTATATGCCAAAACCACCCAATACATATAAATATATGAATCAAGACACATATAAGGGGCTTTTCAAGTGTCCAACCAACAAGGACAGATTCTGGAAAAACAGAATCGAGAGGTGCCAAAACCGAAAACTTATTTCTTTTTATAACCAAGGATAAAAACATTGTTCACGAGACCTTCACGACCTAGAAGCCTTCATGGGCACTCACGGCCCGTGAAGCCCGTGAGCTCCACGATTCTGACACTGTCAAAACCATTCACGACCGACACCCCATAAAGCCAGTCGTGTAGGCTTCACGACCCGTGAAGCCAAAAGGTCCACGGCCCGTGAAGCTATTCTGGACAGAATGCTAATTTTCGGTTTTCAAGCCATCAAAGTGCAATTTCTTTGTAGAGATGGCTCTGATACCACTGTTGGAACTCGTGGGGTGCACAAACACAGCGGAAGCAAACAAGATAAGTAACATGCGAAACAAAACGAAACAAGCACAAGAAACCCACAACCAAGTTCCAATGGTGGAATACATAACAAATCAAATTGCAACTCAAGAACAGAAAGGAGTAGAATTTATACCTCCTTACCAACTGGAAATCGAGCACCATGTATAGGGATGAACTTGAGGAAACAAAAATGGCTTCCTTCTCCATTGCTAGTCCACACCAATAAGAGTTTGATCCCCAAATGCTAGTGAGCCATCATGTAGACATCCATCTCGATTCTACCTTATGGAACACCTCATGTAACTCCTCATGTACAAAGAACACAGCCCATTACACTTAAGGTACTAACATCTTAGTGTATTTGTGTATTGATAGTTTTACACCAAGAGAGAATATGGAGTAGGAGAGAAGTGTTATGTGTTCATTGTGTTCTCCAGCCTCTAACCATGCCAATTGACACCAGAAACTCGGCCAAAAACATGCAGTCTGATCGGACCATCAAATGGTCCAATAAAACACAAGTGTCACTTGAGCTACCCTCTTCACGACCACTCACGGGCTCTCACGAGCCGTGAAGCATAAATGCGCCATGGGCCGTGAAGCCCAAAGGCATCACGACACGTGGCGGCCGTCGAACAATCGTTAGGGCAGTCTACTTCACGACCGTGGAGAACCCGTCACGGTCGTGAATCCCCGAATCAAAACACTTTCGATTCTTTCACATTCTCTTTCCACACAAAGTTTTCGGGATGAATCATTGGTGTGTGACCCAATAGGCTCGCGTTTCAATAAAAGTGATACCCGCATACATGTGTCAGTGGGTAGTCTCCAACATTAAGATCGAGGCAACTGGATGGTAAAGTATTCATAGTAGATTGAATACATGTTTACGCAACACTAGCCTGTACTTGATAGGGATTAAGTAATTGGAGGACCTACACCTGAGTTTACTTCATGGACATGATCACGAGTAAATCAGGATGAAAATATTATTTGTCCTTTTACTGGAGATACATGCACTTCTTGAATAATGATATGGTCTTGTTTAAATTGCTTTCTAATGCAGTTCGTAACTGGCTATGATAAGGGAAGTTTTCAGGCAAGAACTTTTTTTTATGACGGAACGATGTAGTTAATGGTATTCCTTCCTCTTTGGAGAGATAACCCTGGGCCCCTCGTTGGCTAAATAGATTACATCAAAATGCATGGCTGTTCACAAGTTGAATTGATGGTGGATCAATTATGCAACTTGTTTGTTTGTCATAGTTAGCCTAGATCGAGAAACATAATCGTGGATGTTTTGGGTTTGACGGTGTTCCATGACCTGCATTCACAATGGATATTGTGAACGAAGGGATGAATAATCACTTATCTGTACGACCATTATTTACAGTTTGGTACTTGTCATGGGTGACATACCCTATGCTGACTTGGGGGTGTAGATGCCTTGTTACATGCCACTCTATGTCGGTGTTACCTTTCGTAGGTGTGTCATGTGCAAGTGGGAGTTTGTTGGAAAATGCCCACTGACACACACGAGATGGTATCGTTGCCGATGAGGCATAGGCCTATTGGGTCACACGCCAAGTATTGATTTCCCCAACACCTTTGAATGAGAGACAGAAAAACGCCAAAATTGGGTTTTCGTGGGGCCGGGCATGGTTGTGCCTTATGAAGGTACGGGCGTGCCCTATGCTAGGTACGGGCCCAAGGCCGGTGTGCCTAGGGCGTACCGATTAGGGCCTTTTGGAGGTACGTCCGTGCCTAGTGCAAAAGCACGAGCCCAAGTCGGGCGTGACTTGAGTGTGCCCGTGGGCTGGTACGGGCATGTCTTGTGAGGCAGGGTCGTGCCTCATGCTGTAACAGCTTCTTAAACTAGTCTTTTACGACTAGATTAATGGGGTATTAATTTCTCATGATGGGAATTGATGCTAGGACTATTATGAACGTTACTAGACTTCATTTTGTGGTCTATAAAAGGTTCTAGTGGTCTAAGGTGATATGGTTAGCCATATAAATTATCATCACAAAGTTATGCAATATACCTTTGACATATGAACTTGTAATTTGCCAATTAGTTCATACTCTCTCAAAGAACACATACTTGAAGATAGATTGGCATATCAATCTTCAAGTTAGAGTTAAACCTTTGGTGAAGCTTTTGGCGGCATCAAAGCATAGCTAGCACATGGGAATCAAGCACACTTGGTGTGGATACCGATAGAGGTGCACTATCTTGTGTACACATCATTCAAAGGCAACAAGGAGAAGCTACTTGTATGGTATAATTTCTCATTCTTGTTCTTCTTTTGAGTTGCATTGCTATTGTCTAGTGTTTGCTCCATTGGGTGGTGTGTTGGTGGCATAAAATTGAAATTGTTTTTATACTCGTTTTCTTTCCGCTGCCTATTTCTAAATGCCACGAAAACCCAACAGTTACGACACATTTGATTGTTATGATAAGAAAAACATAGTTAGAATCAATTAAAAGAGAAAATCATAATAAAGAGCGTATTAAAGGGCAAGTTATGGGGAGACACGGTAGACACTCCTGAGTAAAGCCTCCAAATTAAGGTTTTCTATTCATCCGAGTGCTACCAAAATGTATAAAGACCTGAAGGTAGATTATGGGTGGCCGGGTATGAAGCGTGATGTAGCTCAATATGTGGAAAAATGTCTTACATGCTTGCAAGTAAAGGCTGAACATCAGAAACCCCATGGTAAATTACAGCCCTTAGAGATACCGATCTAGAAATAGGAAAACATTACGATGGACCTGATTACTAAGTTACCCAAAACCTACGAGGTTATGATGCGATATGGGTAGTTGTAGATAGGTTAACAAAACGTGCACATTTTATTCCCATTACAGAAAATTATCCCTCAGAACGATTAGCAGATGTATATGTGAAAGAGATTGTGTCTCGTCATGGCGTGTCAGTATCTATTGTGTCATACAGGGATACCAGATTCACTTCCCGGTTTTGGAATAAATTTCATGAAGAGTTGGGAACTAAGCTTCATCTCAGTACAACTTATCACCCTTTGGCAAAATTTAGAAGATATGCTTCGTGCATGTGTTATCGATTTCGGAGGAAACTGGGATTCCTATCTTCCTTTGGCAAAATTTTCGTACAATAACAGTTATCATTCCAGTATTGGGATGCCACCATATGAAATGTTGTATGGTAGAAAATTCCGAACTCTAGTGTGTTGGGGTGAGGTAGGTCACAAAGAGCTGGGTAGTACAGAAGTGGTACAACAAACAACAGAACATATTCAACAGATACGAGATCGATTGTTAACTACCTAGAGTAGACAGAAGAGCTATGCAGATAAACACAAATCACCACTTGAGTTCCAGGTGGGAGACTATGTATTATTAAAAGTTTCGCCGTGGAAAGACGTAATTAGATTCAGAAAGAGAGGAAAGCTTGGTCTGAGATTTATTGGACCATTTAGAATCACCGCACGGGTGGGAAGGTGGCGTATCAATTAGAACTACTAAAAGAGTTGTCTTAGATTCATAATACCTTCCATGTGTCTCAGAAAGTGTTTAGCAGACGAAACTACATTCACACCATTGGAAGATGTTAGTATTGATGAAAAACCTAAATATGTGAAACACCCTACGGAAATATTGGAAAGAAAAGTTAAGACTTTATGTAATAAACAGATTGGGCTAGTTAAAGTCCAATGGAAGCACATAAAAGAATCAGATTTCATGTGGGAACCTGAACAAGAAATGATGAGGAACTATCCAGAACTCTTCAGCTGATGATTTTGAGGACAAAATCTTTTCAAGTGGTGAACAGTTGTAACATCCAGAAAATAAATGTGCAATATATAAGTGCTATATGAGTTATAAATGATTGTAAATAATAAGATGTGGATTTAACTAAAGGGGGCCAAAGTTGTCAAAGTAAAAATTTAATAGTTTAGGGACTATTTATGTCAATATGAGAAACTTGTATATATATAAACTCATAATTGACTTTCCAAGTCAAGGACTTGTCATTTGCAACACTTCACAACAACATTCTCTTACAACCACATCTTGTTTCTTACCTTTCTAGATTTTTGGACAAGAGGTAAATAGGATATTATGCTATTATCATCATTATCACCATCTTGAAACATCTAAGGTATGATTGGTTTGATTATTTACAAGTTCAAATGGGTTAATAGGATTCAAATGGTTGAATCAAGAATCAAAGGATGTTCTTTATGTGTTTGTAAGTGTTTTAGATTGATAGGGATGTTGAAAAACACCCCCAAGATGTTAAAAACTGATTAGAAATGTTTTGGCCGGAATTCAGCTTCTGTACAACGTCTGAACTGTAAGTTAGATGGGACGAGCACGGACCGTGTAGCGTTACACGGCCCATGTATATAAGTCGGATGAGATATACACGGCCCATGTAGGAGTACATAGGCCGTGTAGAGCTAATGGTGGTCATAAGCCCATGAAGGTATTTGTTTGGCATAATCGAGTAGCAACGGAAGTTAAATATAATATAAAAACTCTATAAGCTAACCAAACAAACACTTCCCACGGACCAAAATCTAGATATGGAGTTGCAACTAAAATAATGAACAAGAGAGAAGAAAGATTATACCATCATACAAGATCGCCAAAAGCTTTCTTCTTTGTCGAAGTGTGTAGAATTCAAGAAAGAATTCCTCTAGAGTAGTCCACCCCAAGCACACTTGATTCCCTAATGCTAGTAGGTTGATGTGGCCACCAAAACAACACAATCCAAGTACAAGAAACACCTTTTTGCATCAAAGCTAGATCACATGGTGTATATCACCTTCTCTTGTGCATCAAACTTGATCATAAGAAGGAAGAACCATTAGAGAGAATCATGAACATGAAAAAGAACCCCTCAACTACCAAAAGTCTGTTCTTGGGCACAGAAAACCGTAGCACATTTATCACACCACTTAATACCATTAAAAAGTGTGTTTAAGAATGTTAATTCTGCTGTTACAGTGATCGTGCACGGCCCGTGTTGGTCAAAACGACCGTGTAGGCCCAAAGTCCACGACCCTAAATGGGCCAAGTTATCTTGTGTCTAATAGGCTCAACACGGCCCGTGTTCACCTGCACGGCCGTGTTGGCCCAAAGTACACGGCCCTAATTTGGGCCTAAACGCCCCGTGTTAGTTAGGCTGGACACGGCCCGTGTTCAAGAACACGGCCCGTGTACCATCCTGCCAAAACCCATTTTGGCCTTTTTCTGTCTTTTGCTTGATCGTGTTGCCAGAATCAATACTTGGTGTGTGACCCACTTGCACGTGACACAACTATGAAATATAACATAAACATAGAGCGGCCTCTAGCAAGACATCTATGCTCCCAAGTCAGTATAGGGTATGCCACTCTTAAGAAGATCCCAATCATGAAATGATTGTCCTAAAGACAAATGAACATGTACATCCCTTTGTTCGCAATATCCTATGTGAACACAAGGCCTTGAATAAAGTCAACCTTCAGATCGTTCACGATTATGTTTCTCGATTCTAGATTAGTGGTGACCGACAAACCAAGTTATCATTGATACATCATCAATATAACTTGAGCACGGCCATGCATATGAACGTCAACACTCAATCATCAAGGGGCCCATGGATATCTTCTCTATACATAGAGGAATAAATTCCTTTCGACTACATAATTCCGCCACATAGATAATACCCAACTCAATCATCTCCCTTATAACGACCAGTTACGGAGCGTGTTAGAAGATGGTCAAAGCAAAGAAAACCTATGCTTTGGAATCACATGTATCTCAAGTACAAGGATGAAATGCCATCATCATCCCGAGTTACTTATGACTAGAACCACGAAATAAACTCAAGTATAGGCAAGAATCACGTTTATCAAAACTAATTCTTTACCTCAATCTTGATTCAAACTTCCTTCCCATAAAGTATGACCGATTGTGGATATTTAGAATGGAAAAACATTCTCGGAAGCGTTTAAACATGCTAAGATGGAACACAATAAGGATTCATAAAATATCCGCACTCAGTGTATTATTAAATCTCCATTTAATAATGGATATAGTATCAATTACAATACTACTTAACGTCCCCAAAACATAAGTATAAATCAAACATAAACCAAAACATATTCAAGCCAAGTTATACGCATTAAAAATGCTAATTGACCTAGTATGATAAACATCACTAGTCCATAACAACGGCTTAACTAGTGGATTTGTCCCACAACATCCACATGTACTTTTGTTATTTACTTATGCCTCTTTTGACAAGACTACTATAAAAGTATGCATCAAAGAGATCTTACAAAAAGTTAAAGTAATCACACCCACATTGTCTCAAAAGCCCACAATAGAGTTAGTGATACTTAAAGAATCAACAAACAACACCACAAGTTAGGATCATCAACTTTGACCAAAGATGAACAGTTATCCTAGCAAAAACACGCATTAGAGTAACTGCTTACTCCAAGCTTATTCAAGTCGCCAAACATCAATAACATATCTCTATATTTCTTGAACTAAATACTATCCAATTTTGTATCTCCTAAATGCCCTTATTAAGCAGTAATTCCTGAATTAGGTTTGCAGATAACCTAATATCGGGACATTATCTTCAATAGACATTTAACACTAGGAATACAACAAAGCTCCTACTAGCCCTTGCATACATAAAAGGCATCATCTATGCTACTAGAAAACTCATCACTTTGATTTTCTAACAGTAAGCAAAGATCTTTCCTTCAAGATGCAAGCATAAATCCGAAGTGGGCTTATTCACGCTTGTATACATAGCTCGAATACTACGGATGTATATTAAGACCCTCGGAGAGCGCTCAAAGCATTTCCTCATCATATTGTTCCATGATGGAACACGGTCATTAATATCCACGAGTATAAAACATTCTTCAACATAGCCACTAGGAAAAGTTTCTACATAACCATCATGAAAACTTTACCACTAGTCGGTATTTGAAGGTGTCTACAATTCCATCCATGTTAATCCCATTACTACCCCCTTGGTATACACCTAGGTATGGGATCAAGTCAAGTCAAGTACTTAGACATTTCAAATGGATTGTATCTCTTTGTCATTTACTTCTTTTATTTTAGTGAATTCTGGATCCGCTACGTCTTCCGATAGGTGGTGAACTCAACATGACTCACCATCAAGTCATTGCCACTGAGATATGAGAAAACCGTATCTCTTTGGCTCTATATGACTCTGATCAGAATTAAAAGAAGTAATGACTTTTAGTCAGGCATACCAGCATATCCATGCTGATCATCAATCAAAGATATCAGATTATAAGCTAGTATCAACATCATGTCTTCATTTAAGTTTCACGTTCTTCCACTGGAATACCTTAGTTTTAGTTTTCCTCTTCTTCCCCTTTTAAGCAACAAACATTGTTCTCAAAAGGTTAAATAGCTAAAACTTAGAAGAACTCCTCAAATGTATTAGCACTTCTTGACTTCAAGTTCATCCATCTCCCACTGAATGTAGATTGGATAACTTCGAACTATAAGATAGACAAACAAAGAATCTTTCTAGTCATATCTTAATAAGCGCTAAATAGACCATAAATTGAATTTAGATTTGAGGACTTAGTCACAACGGTGAATGAATGTCCCAACAAATCGGACATGCATTCTCGACCCGTCATAAACCGGATCATTATCAATAACACCCGGTTCCCTACTCCATGACACCATGTGCCAATGTGTCTTAGTAGGATATGAATAGTGAAACAATTCCACAATTCATTATAAGGTCATTCAATAGAGATAGCAAGTATCTTAGCATCTTAACTAGATCTAAGTACCTTGATCTATATGCCCTATTGATTCTGAAAGTCGTTTTGGCTAATTCTGAACACCAACAAGGCTTCAGACATATACCTAAACTACTAAACGTTTCGCAACTACTACCACCAAGGTAGCAACGAAGAAGTTTCTCTTTCGTTATTCTTTGTGATGTGCTTGAACGGATTATCCACAAAATGTGATCAATATCCAACAAGCCTTTAATCCTCTCACAAACTCCGGTGAAGGATCTCATATCATCTTAAACTAATAAACAAGATCAATATCAAAACGTTTAGCCCGAGGCTAAACTATCCCGAGTACCCAACCACACGGATCTAGGCGATATATATATCTCTTGTTTATGCGGTAAAGTTGATTATCACACAAAGATAATTAATCCAAACTATTTTGGATTCAGAATCAATTATTCATTAATATTCTATTACTTGTAACCAAACCTTGTGTATGCCATGACATGGAAAATTTTGAATGTAATAAAATATCTCACAATAAAATTTTCATAACAAATCTCATATTTTAAGAATAAACTCATCGTCATCACATGTAAAGTTGTGCACCACGCAGGGAAAAACAACACATGAGCTATGACATAAATAAACCTTGAATAAACAACGCTTAAAAAGGTTTTACATCAATTCTTAAACTTCAAAATTTTGTCCATCGTAATTAAAAACGAGCATACAAAGAGCAGTTACTTGCCACGCAGGGCAATAAAATAAAAGCGAGATCAAGTCTCCTTTTCTTCTCTTAGAGAACAATCACCCTGGTTTCCTCGTCCTAGATCCGGCTCTTCAAGCTTTTCTTCAATCCAACAAGAACCTACGCTTTGTAACAAAATAAATTTGTGACAAACGTGAGTTAATCAGCTCGGGTTAACAACCCATCTTATAGAATAATAGCAATGAATCATGAACAGACCTGAACATGGAAAGTTAACTCACTCTTTCCTGAGAAGTTTTATATCCTCTTGGCACGTAGGGCAGGCGTGACGGCCCCAATTTCCAAATCTTCCACAGAAGTAGCAAACCACCTTATCTTGAGTCTCTTCATGAGGCACATTCTCTATGTCCTTCGACTCAATATCAAGATCAGGCTTGGAAACTCCAACCTTTCCTTTTAGGGTCGGTTTCTTCTTCCTTTTCTTTTGTTTCTTTAAACCCAAGACTGGAGTGGTTGAGGTGGAACTATGCTTAGCCATGTCAAACTCCGCAGACTTCAACATGCCATGCAATTCGCTTAAGGACTTCTCCATTCCTTGCATATGATAGTTTGTGACAAACTGATCATATGATTTGGGCAGAGACTGGAGTACAATATCCACAACAAGCTCTCTCCCAATAGAAAATCCTGACCTCTCCATTGAATGAATTTGTTTGGCATAAACGAGTAGCAACGGAAGCAAGATACAATACAAAACTCTAAGCTAGCCAAACAAACACACATGCCATGGACCAACATCCTAACATGAAGTTGCAACTAGAATATAATAAACAAGATAAAAGAAAGATTATACCATCATACAAGATCACCACAAGCTTTCTTCTTTGTCAAAGTGTGTAGAATTCAAGAAGAATTCCTCTAGTGAAGTCCACCCCAAGCACAGTTGATTCCCCAATGCTAGTAGGTTGGAGTAACCACCAAAACAACACAATACAAGAACAAGAAACACCTTTGTGCATATCACAAAGTGTATGTCAACTTCTCTTGTGCATCAAACTTAATCACCTTCAAGAAGAACAACTAAAAGAGAATATGAACTTCCAAGAACCTCTTGAACTCTCTCAAGTCTGTTCATGTGTGGAGAAAAACGTAGCTAGCATTAACCTTTACTTAATCCCATTAAAATGTGTGTTTAAAGATGTTAATTCTACTGTTACAGAGATCGTACACGGCCCGTGATGGTCAACATGGCCGTGTAGGCCCTAAGCCTACGGCCTCAATTGGGCCAAGATAGCCCGTGTCTAATAGGCCCAACACGGCCTGTGTTCACCTACACGGCTGTGTAGGCCCAAAGCACACGGTCTCTACTTAGGCCAAAACGCCCGTGCTAGTTAGGCTGGACACGGCACGTGTTCAAGAATACGGCCCGTGTACCATGCTGCCAAAACCCATTTCAGCTTTTCTCTCTCTTTTGCTTGATCGTGTTGCCGGAATCAATACTTGGTGTGTGACCCAATAGGCCTATAGTTCATCAGCAGTGCTATTAACTCGTTCATGTCAGCGGGCATATTCCAACAGACTCCCACTTGCACGTGGCACGACTACGAAAAATAACACAAACATAGAGCGGCCTCTAGCAAGACATCTATGCTCCCAAGTCAGTATAGGGTATGCCACTCTTGACAAGATCCCAATCATAAAATGATTGTCCTAAAGATAAATGAACATATACATCCCATTGTTCGCGATATCCTATGTGAACACAAGGCATGGAATAAAGTCAACCGCTAGATCGTTCACGATTATGTTTCTCGATTCTAGATTAGTGGTGACCAACAAACCAAGTTAACATTGATCCATCATCAATATAACTTGAGCACGGCCATGCATATGAACGTCGGCACTCAATCATCGAGGGGCCCATGGATATCTTCTCTATACATAGAGGAATAAATTCCTTTTGACTACATAGTCCCGCCACATAGATAATACTCTACCCAATCATCTCCCTTATAACGACCAGTTACGGACCGCGTTAGAAAACGATCAAAGCAAAGCAGACCTATGCTTTGGAATCACATATATCTCTAGTTTAAGGATGAAACGCCATCATCATCCCGAGTTACTTATGACCAAAATCATGAGGGGAACTCGGGTGCGGGTCCTCCAATCACTTGAAACCCCTTTCAAGTAGAGGCAAGAATCCCGTTTTAACAAAACCAATTCTTTACCTCAATCTTAATTTATACTTCCTTCCCATGAAGTATAACCGATTGTGGAGATTTTAGAACGGAAAACATTCTCGGAAGTGTTTAAACATGCTAAGATGGAACACAATAAGGATTCATAAAATACCCGCCCTCGGCGTATTATTAAATCTCCATTTAATAATCGATATAGTATGAATTGCAATACTGCTTAACGTCCCCAAAATATAAGTACAAATCAATCATAAAACCAAAACATATTCAACCCAAGTTATACGCATTAGATATGCTAATAGACTTAGTATGACAAACATCACGAGTCCATAACAACGGCTTAACTAGTGGATTTGTCCCACAACATCCACAAGTTCTTTTGTTATTCAATTATATCTCTTTTGACAAGACTACTTCAAAAGTATGCATCAAAGAGATCTTACTTTTCAAAAAGGTTAAAGTAATCACACCCTCATGTCTCAAAAGCCCACAATAAGGTTAGTGATACTTAAGAACCAACAATCAACACCACAAGTTAGGACCATAAACTCTGATCAAAACCAGCAGTTTATCCTAACAGAAACACGCATTAGTGTAACTACTTACTCCAAGCCTATTCCATTCGTCAAACACCAAGAACATACCTCTATATTTCTTGAACTAAATACTATCCAATTTTGTATCCCCTAGATGCCCCTATGAAGCAGTAATTCCTGAATTAGGTTTGCAGATAACCTAATATCGGGACATTATCTTTAATAGACATTTAACACTAGGAATACAACAAAGCTCCCACTAGCCCTGACATACATAAAAGGTTTGATCTATGCTTCTAGAAAACTCGTCACTATGATTTTCTAATAGTAAGCAAAGATATTTCCTTTAAGATGCTAGCATAAGTCCGAATTAGACTTATCCACTTTTGTAGACATAACACGGGTACTACGGACGTATATTAAGACTCTCGGAGAGTGTTATAAGCACTTACTCATCATATTGTTCCATGACGAAACGCGGTCATTAATATCCCCAAGTATCAAACATTCTTCAACATAGCCACTAGGACAAGTTTCTCCATAACCATCATGAAAAACTTTACCCCTAGTCGGTATTTGAAGTTGTCTACAAATCCATCCATGTTATCCCATCACTACCACCTTGGTATACACCTAGGTATGGGATCAAGTCAAGTCGAGTACTTGGTCATTTCAAATGGATTGCATCTCTTTATCATTTACTTCTTTTATTTTAGTGAATTCCGGATCCACTTTTGTCTTCCAATAGGTGGTGAACTCAACATGACTCACCACCAAGTCATTGCCACTTAGATATGAGAAACCCATATCCCTTTGGCTCTACATGACTCTTATCAAAATTAAAGGAAGTAATTGACTCTTAGTCAGGCATACCAGTATATCAATGCTGATCATCTATCAAAGATATCAGATTATATGCTAGTATCAACATCAAGTCTTCATTTAAGTTCCACGTTCTTCCACTGGAATGCCTTAGTTTTAGTTTCTCTCTTCTTCCCCTTTTAAGCAACAAACATTGTTCTCAAAAGGTTAAATAACTAAATCTTAGAAGAACTCCTCAAATGTATTAGCACTTCTTTATTTCAAGTTTATCCATCTCCCACTGAATGTAGAATGGATAACTTTGTAGTATAAGATAGACAAGCAAGGAACCTTTCTAGTCGTATCTTAATAAATGCTAAATATACTATCAATTGAATTTGGATTTGAGGACTTAGTCACAATGGGAAATGAATATCCCAACAAATCAGACACACACTCTTGACCCGTCATAAACCGGATCAATAACACCCGGTTCCCTACTCCATGACACCATGTACCAATGCGTCTTAGTAGGATATGAATTGTGAAACAATTCCACAATTCACAATATGGTCATCCAATATATATAGTAAGTATCTTAGCATCTTCACTAGATCTAAGTCCCCTGATCTATATGCCCTATTGATTCTGAAATTTGTCTTGGTTAACTCTGAACACCAACAAGGTTTCAGACATATACCCAAACTAATAAACGACTCACAACTACCACCATCAAGGTAGTGACGAAGAAGTTTCGCTTTCGTTATTCTTTGTGGTGTGCTTGAACGGATTATCCACAAAATGTGATCAATATCCAACAAGCCTTCAATCCTCTCACAAACTCCGGTGAAGGATCACATAATTCCCTTAGCCTAATAAACAAGATCAACATCAAAACGTTTAGCCCAAGGCTAAACTATTCCGAGATCCTATCCACATGGATCTAGGTGATATATCTATTGTTTATGTGGTTAAGTTGATTATCACACAAAGATAACTCATCCAAACTATTTTGGATTCAGAATCAATTATTCATGAACATTCTATTACTTGTAATAAAACCTTGTGTATGCCATGACATGGGAAATTTTGAACAAAATATCTCACAACAGATTTTCATAATAAATTTGATATTTTAAGAATAAACTCATCGTCACCACATGTTAAGTTGTGTGCCACGCAGGGCAAAACAACACATGAGTTATGACATCAATAAACCTTGAATAAATAATGCTTAAAAGGTTTAACATCAATTCTTAAAACTTCAAAATTTTTGTTCATCGTAATCAAAGCGAGCACACAAAGACATGTTACTTGCCACACAGGGCAATGAAACAAAGTAATAAATAAACCGGCGACAAAAGCGAGATCAAGTCTTCCTATCTTCTCTTGGAGGACAATCACCATGGTTTCCTTGTTCGAGATCCGGTTCTTCATGCTTTTCTCTCACCAAAGGACCTAAACTTTGTAACAAAATAAATTTGTGACAAACGTGAGTCAATCAGCTCAGGTCAACTACCCAGCTTATATAAGAATAGCAATGAATCATGAACGTACCAGAAGATGGAAAGTTAACTCTCTCTTTTCTGAGAAGTTTTATATCCTCTCGGCACGTAGGGCAGGCGTGACGGCCCCAATTTCCAAATCTTCCACAGAAGTAGAAAACCACCTTTTCTTGAGTCTCTTCTTGAGGCACATTCTCTATGTCCTTCGACTCAACATCAAGGATAGGCTTGGAAACTCCAACCTTTCCTTTTAGGGTCGGTTTCTTCTTCCTTTTCTTTTGTTTCTTTAAACCAAAGACGGAAGTGATTGAGGTGGAACTATGCTTGGCCATGTCAGACTCCGCAGACTTCAACATGCCATGCAATTCGCTTAAGGACTTCTCCATTCCTTGCATATGATAGTTTGTGACAAACTGATCATATGATGCGGGAAGAGACTGGATTACAATATCCACAGCGAGCTCTCTCCCAATAGGAAATCCTAACCTCTCCATTTGGTCCACGTTCGCCTTCTTCTTAAGGATGTGAAAACCAACATTCCCGCCTTCCTACAGCCTACAACCGACTAGGCTTTTAACACACTCATAGTGTTCCTGCCTAACTTGCTATTGGAACATGTCCTTGAGCTTGTTTAGCATATTGTACACACTCATGTGCTCGAGCTGCTTTCACAACTCTGAGCTCATAGTTGACAACATGAGGCGGGCAACATCGCACGTGTCCTCAACACGTTTTTCATATCCGTATCGGACGGCCCAAGTCGCGTTGGTAGTCGGTGGCTCCGGAAGGGGTTCCTCAACGATGTGCAACTTTCACTCATGGCGTAGGACAATCCTCAATTGCCTAAGCCATGCAATAAAGTTCACGCCCGTGAGTTTCTCCCTCTCTAGGAACACACGAAGTGAGATGTTTGACGTGGTGTTGTTATGGTTTGACATCTTTAAATAACAATAATACGAGTTTTGGTTAGTTTAGATAAACCTTGTTAAAATAATTACTACATAGTTTTAGATAAAAACAATTATTTATAACAAGGGCGAAGAACCTTTTTTCAACTTGCAATGTGACGGGTTTACCACGGATCACGTGACGAAGCTAATTAGGCCGGTAACCATTTTACTAATTGTAATCTCTATTACAACTCTTAGATACTTGCGGGATCCGTTGACATCCATTATGTCGGTTGGCATGTTTGATCCCTTCCTTACACCAATCTTAATATATAATTTTTGTTTAGCTCGTTCTTAGCTCGACAACTAATCAAGAATTATATACTAAAATTGTAAACCGTCCGACAAGACACACGGGTGGCACTCTCGACGATCAATTCGGTCGTGCTTAGCTCGACAACCAATTTTGCGAGTTACCCCACTCACCTTCCACACAACTACGCAAGAAATGACTCTTGCTTAGCTCGACAATCATCCTTGTTTCGTTAGATTCGGGTGGTGTCATCTTATGGATGGTGCGTGATTTACATTTTAAAAACGGGATTTTGTTTCCGGTTTATAAAAACCCTTTTGTGAATTAACAAAGTAAGTGTCAAAACAATTTTAAGCACTTTTTAAATATAATACCAATTTTATATTTTCTTTGTCAATTCTATTCGCGCGAGCTTGTTAACCATTTTAACAAACGTTGTATTTTATTTAATTTTTATAGAAAAATTGTCTAGTATGCGAACCATAATCCATGCATAGGAAAAATAGAACACAACCACGCAAATATATATATATATATATATATATATAATTCCGTAACATGCCCAAAAAATCCTATGCGTTTTCCCCCTGAGCCACAACGTGGAAAACGAGGCCAAAACCTAAGGACAAGGTAAAGTCTCGGCGGGTGAGCTCCCACCGAATCCAACACTTCCATTAGCGTGTTGATTCTTTTTCGCCAAGACGTCATCACCATGACTCCCGTTGACTTCTCCGGTTCTAATTCTATACTATTTAAAAATACATAGAAAATATATATAAACGACACGCAGGTCGCATTCCTACACTATTTATACAAATACACGGAATAAAAGAAACGGCGTGCAAGCTGCACCAACAAATAAATAAATAAATAAATATTTACAACAATACGGCACGCAGGCCACGAAAAACCAAATCAATCAACCACCACAACACATAGGTCTAAGGGCATATCACGTTACCGAATTAACCAAACGCAACATAAATGAAACATGGTGTGCCACACAAAACCATGATACAAATATCTATCTATATTTTAGTTAAGATTGTCAACAACATCAAAGGCACCATAATGACAATCCTTGTACATATGCATTAGTGTACCAAACCATTTTTGTGACACATATTCATATATACATTTATAAGTATATATTTGTGTACACTTCATGCCAAGTTACAACAAATATATAAATATAAAAACTAAAATATAAACAAGGCTACAAATATAACAATTCTAGCACTACAAGGGTACAACAAGAGTCTCAATGAAATACCAATTTTTAGAAAACAATTTTCTTATACAAAAGTATTTATACGGTTTTTCTCGACTCGATGTAAAAACTAAAATATTAGGTAGGCTACAAATATACCAATTTTTGCCTAACTAGAATCTACATGAAAAACCATTTCAAGAAAACAATTTTCTAACATAAAAATATTTATATGAATTTTATGTAGGCTACAAATATATCAATTTTAGCCTAACAACCATCTATATGAAAAATCATTCCAAGAAAACAATTTTCTTATATATAAATATTTATATGGTTTTTGTAGACTCGTAAGTGCAAAGCCATGTTAGATATGACTCTGATACCACTGAAGGAATTTGTATGGCATAAACAAGTAGCAACGGAAGCAAGATACAAGACAAAACTCTAAGCTAGCCAAGCAAACACACATGCCATGGACCAACATCTTAACATGAAGTTGCAACTAGAATATAATAAACAAGATAGAAGAAAGAGTATACCATCATACAAGATCACCACAAGCTTTCTTCTTTATCAAAGTGTGTAGAATTTAAGAAGAATTCCTCTAGTGAAGTCCACCCCAAGCACACTTGATTCCCCAATGCTAGTAGGTTGGAGTAGCCACCAAAACAACACAATACAAGAACAAGAAACACCTTTGTGCATCAAATCTAGATCACAATGTGTATGTCAACTTCTTTTATGCATCAAACTTAATCACCTTCAAGAAGAAAAACTTATAGAGAATATGAACATCCAAGAACCTCTTGAACTCTCTCAAGTCTGTTCATGTGTAGAGAAAAACGTAGCTAGCATTAACCTCTACTTAATCCCATTAAAAAGTGAGTTTAAAGATGTTAATTCTGTTGTTACAGGGATCGTACACGGCCCGTGTTGGTCAACACGGACGTGTAGGCCCAAAGCCCACGGCCTCAATTGGGCCAAGATAGCCCGTGTCTAACAGGCTTAACACGGCCCGTATTCACCTACACGGCCGTGTAGGCCCAAAGCACATGGTCTCTACTTGGACCAAAACGCCCCGTGCTAGTTAGGCTGGACACGGCCCGTGTACCATGCTGCCAAAACCCATTTTGGCCTTTCTCTCTCTTTTGCTTGATCGTGTTGCCGGAATCAATACTTGGTGTGTGACCCAATAGGCCTATACTTCATCAGCAGTGCTATTAACTCGTTCGTGTTAGCAGGCAAATTCCAACATCCATTTGATCCACGTTTGCCTTCATCTTAAGGACGTGAAGACCAACATTCCCGCCTTCCTACATCCTACAACAGACTAGGCTTTTAACACACTCATAGTGTTCCTGCCTAACTTGCTGTTGGAACATGTCATTGAGCTTGTTTAACATATTGTACACACTCATGTGATCAAACTGCTTTCGCAACTCTGAGCTCATAGTTGACAACATAAGGAATGCAACATCGGGCGTGTCCTCAACACGTTTTTCATACCCGTATCGGACGACCCAAGTCGCGTTGGCAGCAGGTGGCTCCGGAAGGGGTTCCTCAAGGATGCGCAACTTTGACTCATGGCGAAAGACAATCCTCAATTGCCTAAGCCATGCAATATAGTTCACCCCTATGAGTTTCTCCCTTTCTAGGAACACACGAAGTGAGATGTTTGACGTGGTGTTCTTATGGTTTGACATCTATAAATAACAATAACACGAGTTTTGGTTAGTTTAGATAAACCTTGTTAAAAATAACTACCCCATAGTTTTATATAAAAACAATTATATGTTCCAAGGGCTAAGAAACTTATTTCACCTCGCATCGTGACGGGTTTACCGCGGATCACGTGGCGAAGCTATTTAGGCCGGCAACCATTTTACCAATTGTAATCTCTATTACAACTCTTAGACACTTGCGGGATCCGTTGATATCCATTATGTCGGTTGGCATGTTTGATCCCTTCCTTACACCAATCTTAATATATATTTTTGTTTAGCTCGTGCTTAGCTCGACAACTAATCATGAATTATATACTAAAAATGTAAACCGTCCAACAAGACACACGGGTGGCACTCTCGACCATCAATTGGCTCGTGCTTAGCTCGACAACCAATCATGCGAGTTACCCCACTCACCTTCCACACAACTACGCAAGGAATGGCTCATGCTTAGCTCGACAATCATCCTTGTTTCGTTAGATTCGGGTGGTGTCGTCTTACGGATGGTGCGTGATTTACATTCTGAAAAACGGGATTTTGTTTCCGGTTTGGAAAAACCTTTTTGTGAATTAACAAAGTAAGTGTCAAAAACGATTTAGGCACTTTATAAATATAATACCAATTTTATATTTTCTTTGTCAATTCTATTCGCGCGAGATTGTTAACCATTTTAACGAACATTGTATTTTATTTAATTTTAAAGGAATAATTGCCTAGCATGCGAATCCTAATCCATGCATAGAAAATAAAGTACAACCACGCAAATATATATATATATATAGATATATATATAATTCGGTAACATGCCCTAAAATCCTATTCATTTTCTCCGTGAGCCACAACGGGAAGAACAAGGCCAAAAGCTAAGGACAAGGTATAGTCTCGTTGGGCGAGCTACCACTGAATCCAACACCTCCAATAACGTGTTGATTCCTTCTTGCCAAGACATCATCACCATGATTCCCATTGATTTCTCCGTTTCTAATTCTATACTATTAACAAATACATAGAATATATATATAAACGAAATGCAGGTCGCATTCCTACACTATTTATACAAATACACGGAATAAAAGAAACGGCGTGCAAGCTGCACCAACAAAAAAAAAATACTATTACAACAATACAGCACGCTGGCCGCCAAAAACCAAATCAATCAACCACCACAACACATAGATCTAAGGGCATATCATGTTACCGAATTAACCAAACGCAACAAAATGAAACATGGTGTGCCACACAAAACCATGATACAAATATATATATCTATATTTTAGTTAAGATTGTCAACAACATCAAAGGCACCAAAATGACAATCCTTGTACATATGCATTAGTGTACCAAACCATTTTTGAGACACATATTCATATATACATTTATAAGTACATATTTGTGTACACTTCATACCAGGTTACAACAAATATATAAATATAAAAAGTAAAAGAATAATGTAGGCTACAAACATATCAATTTTAGCCTAACAAGAATCTACACAAAAAACTATTTTAAGAAAACATTTTCTTTTATAAAAAAACATTTATATGGTTTTGCTAGGCTCGTTAGTACAAAGCCATGTTAGATATGGCTCTGATACCACTGAAGGTATTTGTTTGGCATAATCGAGTAGCAACGGAAGCAAGATATAATATAAAAACTCTATAACCTAACCAAACAAACACTTCCCATGGACCAAAATCTTGACATGGAGTTGCAACTAAAATAATGAACAAGATAGAAGAAAGATTATACCATCATACAAGATCGCCAAAAGCTTTCTTCTTTGTCAAAGTGTGTAGAATTCAAGAAAGAATTCCTCTAGAGTAGTCCACCCCCAGCACACTTGAGTCCCCAATGCGAGTAGGTTGATGTAGCCACCAAAACAACATAATCCAAGTAAAAGAAACACCATTTTGCATCAAAGCTAGATCACAAGGTGTATATCATCTTCTCTTGTGCATCAAACTTGATCATAAGAAGGAAGAACCATTAGAGAGAATCATGGACATGAACAAGAACCCCTCAACTACCAAAAGTCTGTTCTTTGGCACAGAAAACCGTAGCACACTTATCACACCACTTAATACCATTAAAGAGTGTCTCTAAGAATGTTAATTCTGCTGTTACAGTAATCGTACACGGCCCGTGTTGGTCAACACGGCCGTGTAGGCCCAAAGTCCACGGCCCTAAATGGGTCAAGTTAGCCCGTGTCTAATAGGATCAACACGGCCCGTGTTCACCTACACGGCCGTGTTGGCCCAAAGCACACAACCCTGATTTGGGCCTAAACATCCCGTGTTAGTTGGGCTAGATACGGCCCGTGTTCAAGAATACGACCCGTGTACCATCCTGCCAAAACCCATTTTGGCCTTCCTCTCTCTTTTGCTTGATCGTGTTGCCGGAATCAATACTTGGTGTGTGACTCAATAGGCCTATACTTCATCAGCAATGCTATTAACTCGTTCCTGTCAGTGGGCATATTCCAACACCTATGGGGTACATGGCCTATGTAGGTTTGTTTGATCTGACTTTTGTGATGTTTGTATGTCAGACATGTAGAGCATAGGGTACATGTCCCGTGTATGGGTACACGGCCCATGTAATAGTCAGTTAAGATCAGAATTGTATGTTTTTAATTATATGTTGTTGTATTACATGTGTAGGATCGTGTTCGGATACCTGAAGCATTATCTTACATTACTTTACGTATTAAACAATTACAAGGTGAGTCTTCCAGACTATTTTTCACATGTGAAGTATGTGTGTTATTATAGTGAATAGTTATGTGTATTCATCAAATGTGTTATTTAGCATACTGCTATGTGAAGAGAAATATTACAGTATTGTGGTTTAGTTTGTTGTCCTAGGTCTAGAACCAGTGGCTGGCAGGTTTCATTATGTGATTATATACATGTGTTTATATGAATGATAGTCTGGTTTACTCACTAAGCTATCGTAGCTTATGACATACTATTTTAAGTGTTTTGTTGTGCACGTTATTGACAAGAGCAAAGCTCGGTTTGACTTTATTTTAAAACTTTAAATGCCTGGTTGTATATGAGAAGTTTCCGATACTAAACTTGAAGTTGTTTTTCAAGTATCTAACTTTTGATATTATGGGTTTTGAAACAGTTTACGCTTCCGCTTTTATGTACAAATCTCAGGATGTGAATTATTATGTGAGTTTTTAATAACAATAATCAGTTTTATAAATTGGGACGTTACAGACCGAGTCCTTAAGTCGGACCGATCATCTTGGTCAGACCTAATACCAATGCAGATATGGAGTTTAACAATGAAAATACCTGCAATCACATCCGATTCTGATTTTGCTTCCTCCACTGTCATTTGAAAGGCTTGGCCTCGATGCTTCGGTGCTTGTCCTCTTTCCCCACTAGTGATCATCAAGGGTGGTTGTTGAACTAGTCTCCCATCCCTACTGCAGTTCCCGGACAATCAGCCATACAGTGGCCTAGTTGGTTACATTGGAAGCACACACTCATATTAGCCCCACATTCTCTGCTTACATGACCCGACTTTCCACATTTATAGTAATTCATCTGTCCCAGCTAGCATTCCCTAGCATGGCCCTTTCCGCACTTTGGGCACTTAGTACCTTTTTTCTTGGCCAGCTGCTTAAAACTCCCTGTCTTGAACTTCTTCTCGGATACCTTCTAGTGAGTGGCACCCAACGTGGCATGCCTACAGTTCTTTTCTTGGCCCTGAGCTCCAAGTCCAACTCTCTCTTTCTAGCAACCTCAATCATTTGGTCTAGGGTAGTGCACCTCCCAGTAGTCACGAATTCAGAGATATCTTCCCTCAACATATAAGAATAGCGGTGCATCTGTAAACTTTCATCTGGCCACATACACACGACAAAACAAGATCTTCTCTTTGAATACTACAGTGATCTCATTTACTGTTTTAGTAGTTTGTTCCAGTTTCAGGAATTCGTTCATTCTCTCTTTCTACCTTTGGTGCAAACTATTCGTTGAACAACCCCATAAATTCCTACCAAGTCATTGTAGTGATCAGTTATCCCTTAAGTTGACTCAACAGATTCTATCAGGTTTTTGCAGCTCCCCTCAACAGGTTCGATGCGAACCATACTTTAATTTCTTCAGAATAGTGACATGTGTGAAAAACTCCTTCCATTTCAGAGATCCACTGAGCACTCTTGATGGGGTCCGGAGTCCCCTCAAAAGTAGGTGGCTTACACGCCGAAAAGTCTCTATAAGTGAAACCCCTCTGTGCCTGATTAAATGTTGACGTCATCAGTGTAGTAACAGTAGCAGCTTCCTTTACAGCCCACAGAGCACTGAGTTTCTGATCAATCATCTTTACCATATCTTCTTTTATCTCTGCTACTATCTGAGGTAGCATCTCCCTCAGTTCTTTCATCACATCAGCTGTTACCTTAGCATGTATAACATTTTCTGGTGTCATATTCTCCAGATGGACTTCCTCGTACTCTTCCTCATTCAATATCGGTTGCTGGTGAGGATCAGTCTCGTTAGTAACACTAGTCTCAATTCCATCCGGCATGTGGCCGGTTCCAATTCCAGCGGTATTTAGATTGCGGTTTCGTCTCGTGTTCACCATTATGGAAGTATATATAATGCACTAGTTAACAGGTGGCTTTACCATACTTTCCTATGCACACTGCAATTCATTCTACATTCTGCATGTATTTCTAGCATGCCTTTCTTACATCTGAAGTAGCCCTACTCGTACTAAGGCACTCCTACTCTATAGGCATTCTACCGTTCTACAGGTACCCCTCACCTGATTCACAAGATTTCTTATGCTTCCAGCAGGTTCCGACGGGTATCATGTGCTTGTAATAATATGGGCCCGTATATTATTCTAAACACATTACACCTACCGAGTCTTGCCATTACCACTTGAAATCCTTATTTACAGGCTTAGGCCATGTATCACTTTATCACATATAGGCTAATACCTATTTATCTTTATATTAAAGCATACTAGCTAAAAGTATTTCACTACGCCCACATGTACCTTAATGCTCTCATACTGTCACAATAACATGCAAGCATATAAGGCTTCACATCCAATTCATCATATCCTAGTTTAAACATGTCATGTATACATCCATGCATAACACTAATTCATATAAGTGATCGAGTGTTTGATTTTACCCTACCCCAACATCAAACGAGAACATGAAACAAGGCCAAATCATCCATTCTAGACGTATTACAGTACACAGTATTCACGATATGCCTAAACATGGATATAATCTTTAACACATTAACATATATCATGGATTCAATTACACATCATATTTTACGAAAATACATATATACCATGCTTCACCTTGTACTCACTAGGACCAAGCTCCAGCTGACAGCTCATCAATCGAGTTTGAAAACTTCAGTGTGGTTTTCGAACCGTAAGTCAGATCTCAAGCAACAATTAAAAGAACACTCATGGAACCATAATTACAATTCTCAACCTGACAATTTATTTATAAAGAAATTAAAATTTTGATCGTTGAAAGTTTTAGAACCAAGGTTTAAGTCAAAACACACCACTTGTTTGTTCGAATCCCTTAAACCGAGGCTCTGATACCAAGTTGTAACGTACCAAAATTCTTTTTTCACAAGTAAACATATAAACACATATTCGTTTTAATGTAAGTATATGTATATATGCATGTCACGTAAATAACTATAGTCATACAGACAAAATTTCAGACGATGTCCTGCACCCGGAACTACACGTCATACAAAAGAAATTCTTAAAAGTAATTAATTAGAAATATGATATTCAATAAAATGCTTGTTTAACTAAACAACAGAAACGTTTGAAAGCAGATGAGCCATCTTCACACTCCCGGAGCTTTCCCACGATTAGGTCCTGATAGGAATAATTCAACAACAGTGAGCATAAAGGTTAGCGAGCACACATACTTACACACCACACTAGGCATGTACATTACACATAACAATCCATGATCATATATCAAATCACATAATACTGACGTAGTGCACTGACGACGATTTCACACTTTGGGTCACGTGTCTGACTGTGCCCGAGTTGCCTTTTCACCACAATATAACGCAACCCTTCACTTCACATATCATTACATTTGTTACACTTTCACATAGATAGCACATACACATCACACACTAATATAATGAGTAAGTTAGTGTAACTCACCTAATTGCAGCAGACAATACACAATAGGAATAAATCACGTAACTGTAAGTTTCGTTTCTATTGGTAAACACCTACAATTGTGGTTCCATCACGTTAATACTCTTATATCGTTGTATGAATATGTATTCCATTTATTTATATTATTTATTCCCGTAACTGACTATATGAAGCTCTCGATCTAACCCGAGCTTAAGTCGAATGGGTCTAGGCCCACTTACATGTCCTATGATTTCGGTTTCGATCCATACACGAAAACCCTATTTGATTTTGGATTTCACCGGCGAAGCTAGAAACACCCTTAGAGGTAGAGATAGCAGATGAAAAGGTTGTTAATTGTAACGCCCCAAATTATAAAACTGATCATTTTGTTAACAACTTACAAAATAAATTACATTCTAAAATCTTACATAAAGCGGAAGTGTAACTATTTCAACAGTATTTAACAAAACTACACACATGTGAAAGAACTATGAGTTTAACACCAAAAACTTGTTTTGTAAAACTACGCGTTCATTTTCTTAACAAATTCAGTCAAACCGGAGCTTTGCCCTTGCCTTGGTTGTGTCATGCAAAACACATAAAATAATATCTAATAAGCTGCGAGAGCTTAGTGAGTAAACTAGACTGCAAATCATATAAACACATGAATATAATCACATTCTGAATATCGCCAATAACTGGTTCTAGACTTAGGGTAGCAAACTAAGTCCCAGTACTCCGCTATTTCTGAGCCAACACTGCACAAAGCAACATGCTTTATAACACATACAACAAATACATATAAGTATTCCTTGTATTAACACTATTATGCACATATGAATAATAGTCAAGAATACTGACCTTATAAGCTAAAGTATAATAATCTAATCCACGGAAGATAAAGGTTCACGTATATGTCCCCTGCTAATCTCTACAGTTATAATAATAATGATATGTACTAAACACATGGTGAAACTAAAGAAATAAAACTAAACAGGACAAGGGCACGCCCATGCCCAATATAGGTACGCTCGTGCCCTATCACGGCCACACCCGTACCGTACCAAGGTACACCCGTGTCTATCAATTAATCCAACTTTCTCATCCGACTTATTGATTCGAACTTTCTATCCGACTTATTTCTTGAAATTCATACGACCAACGAGTCACGCCCGGGGGACGCCCAAGGCACGTTCGGACCTTATGAACATATGGCGGTCATGACCACAAGGCACGCCCGTACCCTTTATAGGCACGTCTGTGCTTCGTGTATTCTGAACTAGTACAGTGCGATGACTTGTTGATTTTCCGGCCAAATCCCATAAACTCATTCTAATCAGTATTTTGACATCTTTGGGATGTTTTCCAACATCCCTAACAGTATAAAACACTCAATATCTCATAATAACATATTTTGATTCTTGTTTTAACCATTTGATTCATAAAAACCCATTAAAAGCTTGAAAACTAACCAACCAAACATACCTTAAGTACACAAGGTTGAATATGATGATGAAGATAACTCAATCTCTGCTTTCTTTTGTCCAAAACTCCAGAAATTCAAAGATCAACATTTGAAGTTGAGAGAAACATTTGTTGTAGAAAGTTGTAATGAAGTAATTGACTTTAAAAACTCAATTACAAGTATATATATACATAAGTTTCCCATAATGACAATAACAGTCCCTTGACTATTCTATTTAAAATTTAACAACTTTGGTCCCTTTAGTTAACATCCATCCACACTTTAATAATTACAATCACTTATAACACATTTATTTTCTCGATGTTACAACTCTTCCCCACTTGAAAAGATTTTGTCCCCGAAATCATTTGTTGAAGAGTTTTGGATAATTCTTCATCATATCTTGTTCAGGTTCCACGTGAAATGTAATCCTTTTCTGTGTTTCCATTGGAATTTAACTAGCCCAATCTATTTATTGCGTAGAGTCTTAACTTTTCTTTCTAATATTGCCATTGATTGTTTCACATAGTTAAGTTGTTCATCAATACTAACATCTTCCAGCAGTACAAAAGCAGACTCGTCTACTAGACACTTTCTAAGATGGCACACATGGAAGATGTAATGAATCTGAGTCAACTCTTCTGGTAATTCTAATCGATAAGCAATCTTTCCCACATGTGTGATGATTTTAAATGGTCAAATAAATCTCGGACCAAGTTGTCCTCTCTTTCTGAATCTAATTACGCCCTTCCATGGTGACACTTTTGATAATACATAATCCCCCACCTGGAATTCAAGTGGTGATCTGCGATTATCTGCATAGCTCTTTTGTCTACTCTGGGCACTTAACAATCTATCTCGTATCCATTGAATCTTTTCTGTTGTTTCTTGTACCACTTCGGTGCTACCTAACTCTTTTTCACCTAACTCACCGCAACAGATTGGAGTTTGACATTTTCTTCCATACAACATTTCATAAGGTGGCATCTTAATGCTGGAATGATAACTGTTATTGTATAAAAATTCCGCCAAGGGAAGATACGAATGCCAGCTTCCACCAAAATCAATAACGCATGCACGAAGCATATCTTCTAATGTCTGAATAGTCCTTTCACTCTGTCTATCGGTCTGAGGGTGATAAGTTGTACTAAGATGAAGCTTAGTTTCCAATTCTTCATGAAATTTACTCCAAAACTTGGAAGTGAATCTAGTAAACCCTAAACCCTGTCTGACACAATAGAGAGTTGCACGCCATAACGAGACACAATCTCTTTCATATAAACATCTGCTAATTGTTATGAGGGATAATTTTCTTTAATAGGGATAAAATATGCACTTTTTGTCAACATGTCTACAACCACCCATATTGTATCATAACCTCATGGGGTTTTGGGTAACTTAGTAATCAGGTCCAACGTAATGTTTTCCCATTTCCAGATCGATATCCCCAAGGGTTGTAACTTACCATGGGGTTTCTAATGTTCAGCTTTCACTTGTAAGCATTTAAGGCATTTTTCCACATATCGAACTACATCATGTTTCATACCCGGCCACCAATAATCTATTTTCAGGTCTTTATACATTTTGGTAGCACCCAGATGAATAGAAAATCTTGATTTGTGGGCTTCACTCATGAATGTCTGCCGTGTCTCCCCATAATTTGGCACCCATATACTACCATATCTAGTCCGAACGTCACGACTATCTTTAAAAATATTGATTACTTGGCCTTTGATATGTTCGTTATTATGATTTTCACTTTTAATTGCTTCCGACTAAGCTGTTCTTATCACGTCAATCAAAGGTGTTGTAACTGTCATCTTTAAGGATTGATTCTTTATAAGTACTGTTCTTGACTTTCTGCTCAATGCATCGGCTACCACGTTAGCCTTGCTAGGACGATATAATATTTCACAATCATAATCCTTTAATAGTTCTAACCATTGTGTCTACCTCATATTGAAATTCTTCTCGTCTGATCCATAAAATATTTCAAACTCTAATGATCGGTATAAATAGTAAACCTTACACCATACAAATGGTGTCTCCATATTTTAAGCACAAATACCACAGTTGCTAGTTTTAAATCATGAGTCGGGTAATTACTTTCATGTGGTTTCAATTGTATGGAAGCATAAGAAATAACCCTACCATTGTGCATCAAAACACAACCCAGTCCCCTGTACGAGGCATCACAAAATACAACCATATTTTCAATTCCTTCAGGGAGTGCAAGAACTGGAGCTTTACATAATTTCTATTTAAGGGTTGATAAAGCGACTTGCTAATCACTTCCCTACTTAAATTCAACATTCTTCTTTTTCAATTGGGTCAGAGGAGTAGCAATCTTTGAAAAGTCCTCAATAAATCTCCTGTAATAACCTGCTAACCCTAGAAAACTTCTGATCTCTGTTGGGTTCTTTGGAGAATCCCACTTCATTACTGCCTCCACTTTCATAGGATCCACTTTGATTCCATCTTTGTTAATTAAAAGACCCAAGAATTGTACTTCTTGGATCCAAAATTCACATTTTGAAAACTTAGCATATAACTGTTCTCTTCTTAAAGTTTGTAGAACTTCTCAAAGATGTTATTCATGCTCAGCTGAACTCTTGGAACAAATAAGGATATCATCTATAAACACAATAGATGATTTATCCAACATTCGTCTACACACCATGTCCATTAGGTCCATAAATGCTGTTGGTGCATTAGTAAGGCCAAAAGGCATTACAACAAACTCAAAATGCCTGTAATAAGTTTTGAAAGTGGTTATTGAAATATCTTTTGTTCTACTTTTAAGTTGGTGATAACCCGACCTCAAATCGATTTTTGAAAACCATGTTGCCCCTTGTAACTGATCAAACAAATCATCTATCCTTGGAAAAGGATACTTATTCTTAATGCTCACTTTATTAAGTCACGATAACCAATGCACATATGGAAAGTACCATCCTTCTTTTTCACAAATAAAATAGGAGCACCCCATGGAGAACTAATGCGTCTAATGAATCCCTTATCTAGTAGTTCTTGGAGCTTCTTCATCAACTCTTGCATATCTGGAGGAGCAAGTCTGTATGGGGCTCTTTCAACAGGCGAAGTTCCTGGCAATAAGTCGATTCTGAACTCAACTTGTCTGTCAGGCGGTATTCCCGGTAAATCCTCGGAAAACACATCAGGATACTCACATACCACTTTCACATGTTCTATACTCGTCTGTCTCTTTTCCATTTTAGTATCTATAACATAAGCTAAGAAGGCCGTGTACCCATACCGAAGATACTTCCTAGCTTTGGAAACTGAATACATACATGATTTTCCCCTTGTAGTATCACCACATATAACCAGGTCTTCCTCACTTGGGGTCCGAACCCGTATCTCTTTTTGCTCACATAATATCGTAGCCTGGTTACAGCCTAACCAATCCATTCCCACTACTACTTGAAATACCCTCAAAGTCATAGGTATTAATTCTATAGGAATCTAATAGTATCGATTTCTAACACATTATGCTTAAACACATCTGATAGCTCTCCACTTTGTCTTTGACACATTATCCTTCTTCACCTCAAGAACACGTGTAGATGGTAAATTTGGAGTAGACTTGGAAGCGGTAAACACTGTAGTAGTTGGATTGGGACATTCAGAGCTCTTATGACCCGGCTGATAGCAGTTATAGTACACCTTGATCGGATTCTTGCAATCCCTACTTACATGACCATGTTTCCCTCACTTATAACATGTCGGAGAAACAAACATGCATTCTCCCATATGGTGTTTCTTGCATGTTGGGCAAATCGGGTATGTCTTCTGTACCACGGTCTTTTCTGGAGTCTCAACCTCGGTTTCTTATACAAAGGCGTCGCCTTCTCCACTGGCTTTCTTTCTGTCTCCTGTCTTTCCAATTCTAATCCTCTAGCCCTTGCAACATCCATCCATCATGGACTTCACCGTTTGATACTTACTAGCATCAATAAACTCTCGGATGCTAGACTTAAGCACCATCATGTATCTATACATCTTCATCTTTTCATTTGCCACATTGTCTGGGCAAAAACGATCTTTGTCTATAAAGTTTGCGTTAATTTCTGGTATAGTCTCTCTTGTCTGTTTCATTTTGTGGAATTCGTCCACGATTCTATCAATTTCTGCTTGCGGTACAAATTGGTCTAAGGAAATTTCTTTGAATTCATCCCATGACATAACTTTAATATGAGCGTAACCTCTTTGTTTTACCTCCATATCCCACCAATCCTTGGCTGCACTTCTCATCTGATTGGTTGCATATCTGACCTTTTTCTCAGGTGCACACGAACAGGTGTAAAACACACCTTCAATTTTAGAGATCCATCTGTGACTGGCAACTGGATCAGTTGTCCCATAAAACAACGGCGGTTGACAAGCCACGTATGTAACACCGCTTCCGAAAACAACGAATTTACTGAAAATTTTAAACTTTTAATCCGTGTGGATTCATTTTCAAACTTATAATCATTAGCTTAGCAGCGGAATTTCATTTCAAAAGTGACAACAATTAATTTCAATGTCATCTTCTCAAAACAAACGTTGGTGTTACCTAACACGGGAACCGACCATGACAACATAATTCAACAATCATTACATCATACAGTACAAGTGTTCCAACCCACATAAGTTTATATACATCAAAATCCACCCCGCCTCACCAGGCCTTCTAGTCTTTACTTGAAAAGGGGCAACATAGTACCATTAGCTAAACAACATAACTAGTGAGTACATACTTATCATAAACATCAATAAAGCAAGTCATGCAACATATATCATTCATAAACAATCATTTGTAATGCCCCAAAGTTTAAAGTTGTTATGGCTAAGTGTTATTAAAGATTAGAGGGGTTTATAAAGCTAGAGGGGCTAAAGCTGTCAGTTTGAAAGATGATAAGTCCAGGGGCTGTTTAGTAGTTCTTTGAAAGTGTATATATATATATATATATATATGCTAGTAGCTTGACTTGTGTTAGTCAAACCATTCTTTTGCTCCAGCCATATTCACAGCAGCCTATTTCCTTGGTTTCTTTTGATCAAGTGCAGCAGATCTAGAGTATAGCAACACATCTAAGTAGTTCTTATAGTAAGGGAAGTGTTATTGATTATGTTTTGTGATTTTTGAGTCAAGAAAGTGATTTCAATGGTGAAATCCTTGATAGATGCATGTTAATGTGTTTCTAGATGTTGTTTAGTAGTTTCAGAAGTTATACTATAGTTTGCAGGTGTTGTAGTTTTATAGTGAGTTTGTTCAATTTCCAGCAAAGCAGTCGCGAGAACTGCTGCTGCAGTTCATCGGGCACAGGTGTGCCTTTGGGGGTACGGCCGTGCCAAGTGGGCGTGACCGCCATTGTTCTTCAGGTCCGGGCGTACCTGGGCACGGGCGTACCTACGAAGGGTACGGGCGTGCCTGGCCCAATACGCCCAAGTTGGAGCAAGCCATGTTTGGGCCCAGAATGAAAGGCACGGGCGTGCCTTGAGGGAGGCACGGGCGTGCCTAGCCCTGTTCAGCTTTATTCATTCAGCAGAGTCTTAAGCATTGACTCAGTGATTATATATTGCTTGTAGGCAATAAGTGATGGCGTACTTATGGTGAAGTGCGGCCGAGTTTGCAAAGCTTAGCATAATACACGATCACCAGGTGAGTGTACTAGTCCTTTAGCATGTTTAGCACATGACTATGATTTAGATGAACAACATGATATCTATAATATGAGATATGAATGTTACATGTATACAATGAAAGTAAGCATGGTACAGAATGCGTACGAGGTTTAACCATATACAAAGAATAGTGTTAAGATTTACAGCCATACAGATGGTGTAACTATACACCAAAGCAGTATAAGTATCTATGAATCAGTATATGTATATGTGCACTAGAAGATATGTTATGTTATGACCATATATGATATGTTATGTTATGACCATATATGATATGTTATGTTATGACTAGATATGACATGTGATACAAGTACAGGTGTATAGTCTTGCCATGAGCATAACTATGCACAAGAACAAAGATAGGGTATTCAGCGAGCTATTTACCAATATCAATTGGGATAGGCTACTCCTGCGAGGTGTAGATAAGCCCAGTACAGTGGGTACCTAGTATGTGCAAACGTAGCTTTGTATCCGAGAAAGTGGGAAGGGGTATATTGAGCTCCTTATACCCAAGAAGAACTTATAAGCCAGACATAGAGGATACCCAGTACGCGCAAGCGTAGCTTTGTATCCAAGATAGTAGAAAGGGGTATATCGTGCTCTTTATACCCAAGAGAAGTTCCGGGGATATTCTACACTAAGATGTAGATAAACCCTAGTACAATAACAGTTTTGCATATTTGCAGGTCATACAGCTTGGATGCGAGACATCCTGGAGAGATCTTACTCCAGTTATTACAGTTTAGATACAAGATATGCCGGGGAGATTTTACTCCTGTTCCTTGTTGTTTATGCTAAGTTAGTATGCTCACTAACTGCTAGCTTATGTTTCAGTATTGAATGTTGCAGGTTATGCAGATTCTAGCAAGGGTAAGGCCCAGTACGGTGGTCAGTCGGATAGCTCCTAGTTTTCAAGAAGCAAACATGGACACTACTTTTGTGAATGATAGCACGCGTATATTTAGAAACTGTATTATTGTGAAACTATGATATCTTTTTGGGTGCTAACACGTAAGATAATACCTCCTTACCAGAAGAAGAAGGAAGAAAATACCTCCTTACCATGGCTGGAAATCGAGTTCATCAAGTGGATTGGGATTAGATTGAGGAAACAAGTGGCTTCCTCCTCCATTGCTAGTCCACACCAAGAACATTTGATCCCCAAATGCTAGTAAGCCATAGATGAACATCCTTAATGACTTCACCATCTGGAATAGCCCATGAACATCTCCTCTTGCACCATAGATCAGCTCACATAATACTCAAGATCACCATCTTAGTGTTAGTTTTTTGAGATCTTTGCATGTGGCACCAAGAGAGAATAGTTGTGGAATGAGAGAGAGGGTTTCTAGATAATGTTCCAGCCCTTTGAACAACCATCTGAAGCCTCCAGGATCGGATCAAAAGTAAAGGTTTTGATTGGACCAACAAAAGGTCCAATAAAAACAAAGTGACACTTCAGCTGCCTCTTCACGGCCCGTGAAGGATTCTTCACGGCCTGTGAAGCTCATAGCCTTCACACGATTCGAACACTTGCTTCATCTCCCGGAGCCACTGAATAGTAACGGTGGGGTTATCACTCCCCTGGAACGTCGGAGGATGGCAAGTCAAGAACTTCTTGTATGAACAAGTCTTGCGGGGGCTTGTTCAGTGTTGCTTGTAGTAAGAGCTCTTTAGTAACTCGAAGCTCTTCCTCCAATCGCCTAATAATAGCAGCCTAATCTGGCTCAGTTCTGCCACCACCAACATTTTGCTGAGATCTTTGATCCTCAGCCTGATGAGGCATATGAGAAGCGTCATCCTCTAATTCTTTAATGTCTTGTTCGGTACGGCCACGTTCGGCAGACATTTTGTATCAACTTTCAATATAACAGAGAAAGAGCAGTTAATACTCAATCTCACTGACTTACTAACAAGCCATTATATAATACTAATCTCACTCAATCCCCCCCATAGGAAAACTTCTTTATGATCGGGCCCGAGCTTGAGATCGAATACTCTCACAAGTACTCAATTCACTCAAACTTAGGCTCTGATACCTAATTGTAACACCGCTTGTGAATTCGGTTACTTTAATGATAAATCAGGTTTTAGCAGCAGAAATTTTTCTTTTTTAAAGCAACAAATTGCTATTTACATTAATAACTTATCAAAACATCATTGGTGTTACCAAGTACAGGAACCGACCATTGTATCTATTTACATTTCATCACATAAGAACAAGTGTTCCACCCACAAGGGGCATTGTATATCCCAAAAGCAACCCGCCTCGCAGGGCATCTACTCTTTACTTGAAAAGAGAACATAGTACCGTTAGCTACACTAGCTAGTGAGTGCATACAATCACAAGCATCAATACAATAAGCTTTTGAATGTTCTTCATGGTGTTCTTGCGTGACCTCATGATTCTAATATACATGCAATCTTCTAACCTCAATGATTCTAGGTTGCTAACCTTTTGCAGATTAAACAATCAAGAATCCTTGTTCTTCTGGAAATCCGATGGCAACGAGAGAAAAGAGAGATGAGAGAAAGTGTGTATATTTGTTTTGCTAGGTTTGACTTTAGTCAACTTACCACACACATATGTGTGTTTACACACAACAGTGGCGGTTGCCACCTTACTTCACATTAGGTTTTACTCAATTTCTAATTAATTATACACATACACACTTAACATACATACACATATTCACACATGTAAACACAAATACTTATATCTATATATATATATATATATATTCAATTAACTTATCAAATACATACAAAGAAAATACTCCTATTACATTGACTATACATACGTACGTACAATTACAACTAGGCCCAAGTTGAGGAAGTTACAACAGTAAGAAAGACAGTAGCTTTAGAATTGGAATAAAGTCCTACAGATAAACATTCTTTGTTTAAGCACAGTTGGTTGAGTAAGTATAAGAAAGATTGTAAGTGATGTTATAGAAATGAGTAGATGTAGTGATGTAGGCTGAAATGATGTATGTATAGAAAATTGAGAGAAGTTAAGCCAAAATGTATCAGTTATAAGAGTTAGAGTATACTTACAAAGATTTCTAGCAGCCAGGGTACCTCTTCTTGGAGGAGGTTACAGATTCGATTGTGAGTGATGGTTAGTAAGTAGAGATGTAAGGGACATTCCATATGGTTGGGTGTTCAGTAGAATGAAAAGTTATATACGGTTCAAAGTTATTTTGTGAAATAGCAAAAGATCAGTAGATTTTGCTGTTACCAAGGAAAGAAAAAGTAAAGAGGGAGGCAACGATTAGGCCTCGGTATAAAGTAGTGTTAGAGGTGCAATTTGCACTAATTAGCTTGAATAGATAAGATTACAGAAGAGTTTTTATCCCTCCGACAGATGACAGAAGCGGTAAATGATATCACCGGAAGGTTGATAAAAGTAACTAGTTTTGTCCAGAATGTATTGTTATTGAGTTTATGAAATGTAGTGACAGTTATTGCTAACCCGGCGAAAGAGATGATGAGTTTTGTATAAAAGAGATAGCAGTAGTTGAGCAGATAGAGATTAATGAATGGAAAAGCGAAAGGTTAAACAAGCAAGTACGTTAAGCGAGAGATTAGTGTATATACTATAGTAGGGAAGGCCAGTTCCTCACTCAGATATAAGAAAGTGAGAAAAGCAAAGACATGTGCTCAGAAATTATTAGAATTCACACTAAGGAGATTATTATTGTTACTAATGGGGCATATTGAGTTTGCCCTAAGTTGATAGCTTTAGAGAAAAGCACAGTGAATTCTCTACCCCCACTTTGTTTTAGCAAGCGTAGGGATAAGTAAGTGAAAGTGCAGCATATGGTTGTAGTTTTACATTTATGTTCAGACAAGTGTTTCACCCAATATAGTAGAATTTCCTTTTAAGGAAGAAGAAGAAGATGATGAGTCTACTATTAAGAATAGTAAGTGTAAGAATAATGTGATAAAGAGAGATAATTGCCGGTTTCCCCATCAATCTTGTAGCAATTGAGGTGAAAGTGTTTTGAGTAGTTGTGAGTATGAATTAGTTGAGTCAGTATCAAGCTCAGATATTATGTGATCAGAAAACAGTATAAGTTCAGAATCCAAGTGGGGAAGAATTGCTTAATAAACATAGAAGTATAAGAGCCAGTAATCCTGTTTGATAGTAAAGTAAGGAAGTATCTAGTCTTTGGTGTTATGGGAAAAGAGAAAATGACATGTTCAGAATGTGTATAGATTACAAAATTAATGAGTATAGTTTATTGAACTATGTTCGATAAATTAGTGATTGTGATTATTGAGGATCAGTTATTTATTCTAAGATTTCTGAAACATGTGGTGTTAGTTTTAGAGAAGTGCTAAAAATGTTATATAGAGAGGAATGGTAAGAGAAATTCTCCAAGTGTAAAGTTTAGTTATAAGAAGTAAAATTCCAGAATCACGTTGTTAGGCAGAAAAGGATTTGAGCAGATTCAGCCAGGAGAAATCAGTGTGGAATGGGAGCCATCTCAGAATCGTAACAGGGTAATAAGTTCCTTTCAGTTTGCAAGGTATTACAGATGATTTATACTAGACCTTTCTAAGAGAGCAGTACCCTTAGTCTAATTGACTAAAGAAAGCATATAATTCAAGATAAATATTGATCAGTAGTAAGTGGTTGATACATTAAAGTAAGAATGATGTATTAATTCAGTTAAAGATATAGAAAACCAACTTCCTAACTTATGATTAGAACTAACAGCAGTTGTGTAGCTAGAGCCAATGTGGTAGCAGATGTTTTAAGCAGAAACACAGAAATAGCGAGAAAGTTACAGTAAATTTAATTGTCAGATAACCTAGAACTTCTCAGGAGTTTAATATTATCTGAGAAGTAATTGACAGACTAATAAGAATGTAGATTTTGTTTCAGTAAAGGGAGTGTATTCTTCTGAAAGAATGACAGATGTTTAGTTAGAGGAGATAGTAGTCGGATATAGAGGTCCTGTTACACCTCGTTTCAGTATTTCACCCTCAGAGGAAGAATAGAGTAAAAAGAAAGATACAGATGCCAGAGGACAGACGTGAATCATGTGTGTATTTCAGTAGTAGTTGGGATGTCTATCTATCATTACTAGAGTTCTTTTAGTTAACAGTTACCTTTTAAGTGATGGTATGTTACCATATGAGATGTTGTACAGTATAAGTGTAAGATCCCGGTTTTTTGGGTTAAAGTTGATCGGAGAAAGTTAAGCAGTATAGAAATAGTACACTAAATAACTTGAGTATATATATTAGATAGGTGAGCAGTTTAAGTAGTTCAGAATGGATAGAAAAGATATGTAGAGAAGATGAGATCACTGTTAGAGTTTCAGATTAAGGACTATGAATTGTTAAGAGTGGCACATGGTAGAAAGTTAATAGATCATTGCAAGTTGAGGTAAAATAACATACAGACAGGAATTACCAGAAATGTTTCACCTTTGTGGGTGATTAACAAATGAATTGGCAGTTGTTTCCCTGCAAGAGGTATCAGGAAATGAAAAGAACAGTTTTATATAGACCAACCAATAGTTATTTTAGAAAGTAATGGTTAAGAGTTTATGTAAAGAATGGATAGAACTTGTAAGAGTACAGTAAAAGCATAGAAAGGATTCAGATACACTCGGATGTATGGGTGTCGTGTTATGTGTGGTACGTTTTCCATGAGAATGTTGTAGACCGTCTACTATGGTAACGGATAGTACGTGAAGTAAGACTATCGTCAGTGCGCTGAGATAGCATTCATAGATGAGGAGATGTGAGACTACCACCAGTGTGTTGTGGTAGCATTCGGCTTGATAATGCCTAGTCATTTATACAGTAGAGTTTTAAAACGCCCCAAAGTTCAAAGTTGTTATGGCTAAGTGTTATTAATGATTAGAGGGGTTTATAAAGCTAGAGGGGCTAAAGCAGTCAGTTTGAAAGATGATAAGTCCAGGGGCTATTTAGTAATTCTTTGGAATTGTATATATATATATATATATATATATATGTTAGTAGCTTGACTTGTGTTAGTCAAACCATTCTTTTGCTCCATCCATATTCACAGCAGCCCATTTCCTTGGTTTCTTTTGATCAAGTGCAGCAGATCTAGAGTATAGCAACACATCCAAGTAGTTCTTATAGCAACGTAAGTGTTCTTGATTATGTTTTGTGAGTTTTGAGTCAAGAAAGTGATTTCAATGGTGAAATCCTTAATAGATGCATGTTAATGTGTTTCTAGATGTTGTTTAGTAGTTTCAGAAGTTAAACTATAGTTTGGAGGTGCTGGAAAACACTTGCAATGAGTTTTATAGTGAGTTTGTTCGATTTCCAGCAAAGCAGTCGCGAGAACTGCTGCTGCAGTTCATAGGGCACGGGCGTGCCATTGGGGGTACGGTCGTGCCAAGTGGGCGTGACCTCCATTGTTCTTCAGGTCCGGGCATACCTGGGCACGGGCTTACCTATGAAGGGTACGGGCATGCCTTGCCCAATACTCCAAGTTGGAGCAGGCCATGTTGGGGCCCAGAATGAAAGGCACGGGTGAGCCTTGAGGGAGGCACGGGCGTGCCTAGCCCTGTTCAACTTTATTCTTTCAGCAGAGTCTTAAGCATTGACGCAGTGATTATATATTGCTTGTAGGCAATAAGTGATGGCGTACTTATAGCGAAGTGCTGCCGAGTTAGCAAAGCTTAGCATGTTACACGATCACCAGGTGAGTGTACTAGTCATTTAGCATGATATCTGTAATATGAGATATGAATGTTACATGTATACAATGAAATTAAGTATGGTACAGAATGCATACGAGGTTTAACCTTGTACAAAGAACAGTGTTAAGATTTACAACCATACAGATGGTGTAACTATACACCAAAGCAGTATAAGTATATATGAATCAGTATATGTATATGTGCACTAGAAGATATGTTATGTTATGACTAGATATGACATGTGATACAAGTATAGGGGTATAGTCTTGCCATGAGCATATCTATGCACAAGAACAGAGATAGGGTATTCAGCGAGCTGATTACCAATAGCAATTGGGATAGGCTACTCCTGCGAGGTGTAGATAAGCCCAGTACAGTGGATATCCGACACATACAAACGTAGCTTTGTATCCGAGAAAGTGAGAAGGGATATATTGATCTCCTTATACCGAAGAAGAGCTTATAAGCCAGACACAGAGGATACCCGGTACGCGCAAGCGTAGCTTTGTATCCAAGATAGTAGAAAGGGGTATATCGTGCTCTTTATACCCAAGAGAAGCACTGGGGATATTCTACACTAAGATGTAGATAAACCCTAGTACAGTAACATTTTTGCATATTTGCAGGTCATACAGATCCTGAAGAGATCTTACTCGAGTTATTACAGTTTGGATACAAGATATCCCGGGGAGATTTTACTCCTGTTCCTTGTTGTTTATGCTCAGTTAGTATGGTGACTAAGTGTTAGCTTATGTTTCAGTATTGCATGTTGCAGGTTATGCAGATTCCAGCAAGGGTAAGGCCCAATACGGTGCTCAGTCGGATATCTCCTAGTTTTCTAGAAGCAAACATGGACACTACTTTTGTGAATGTTAGCACGCGTATGTTTAGAAACTGTATTATTGTGAAACTATGATATCTTTTTGGGTGCTAACACGTAAGATAATGTTTTTAAATTAAAACTGAAAAAGTGTTGTTACAACTTGGTATCAGAGCCAAGGTTTAAGGGATTCGGGCATACCTGAGTGTGATGCCTGAACGTAAACAATGGTTTTGAGATTAAGTGGAGCTATCCCTGGGGCAGTAAACCTTAGTGAGCATACGGTTAGTAGAAGTTTCAGATTGATATCTGTTTTACAGATAAAGTATGAGGTAGCCTGTTTATGCATGTACAACAGTTATGTGGCTAAGTGTTAAATGATATGAAGTGGGAATCTGATTGGCTAGAGTTGTAACGCCCCAAAGTTCAAAGTTGTTATGGCTAAGTGTTAAATGATATAAATGGAAAGTTATATACGGTTCAAAGTTATTTTGTGAAATAGCAAAAGATCAGTAGACTTTGCTATTACCAAGGAAAGAGAAAGTACAGAGGGAGGCAACGATTAGGCAACAATTAGGCCTCAGATCAGACACAACCAACCGTGTTGGTGGGCGTAGCATAAAGCAGTCCGCCAAACATCGTTCACAGAGTCAAAGACTCCTCAAGTAATCCAGCGGTCATCCAGCTGATTACCACTCTCGTTAAGGCACGGCGGTTCTGTAGAACCTATGATACGGAATGCCTCCTAAATCACCGTGAAATCCCGAAGTACTCATGGGATCCAGTTACAACCGACCGACCTTAACCATGCTTCAGATAGTCTGCAGATAGTGCACATACATACATACATATAATCCCATAGGGATTCATCATCTTTCATATCACATCATCTAGTTAAACATTCATACATATTATTATTTATTAACTAAGCGGTTCTAATCTAGACCCGCCGGCATAAACCCAGCATATATATCTTACAAATAGCAACGTAAGATAACATTATTCAAACTTACACTTACATTCTTGAGCGTAGCTGCAACAACAAGTTAGACATACATAATACAATCATGTATAATTAATCAGGTAGTCATCTAGCAAATAAGCCTTACTCTACCGAGTCTCATGAAAGTAGGTACTCACCTAGGTAACTTACGACACACAAATATTCTGTTTTGGCCCCGCTAATACAACAAGTTCACCTAGAACATTATTACTCATGTTAACCATCTATACATACAAAGTAGGACTACAAAACAAACATAGGAACTTAAATCTGGACTTAGCATAAATCCGCCAAAACTGTCGGATTTGGGAAATCCGATAGCCCTTGTGGATTCTGAGAAATCCGACACATACATACGGAATCAGACACTCTTGCGGATTCTGAGAAATCCGACACATACATACGGAATCCGATAGCCCTTGCGAATTCCAACATGAGGATTCAACATGCATACGGAATCAGACACTCTAGCTGATTCCGACACATAGAGGAAATCCGACATATATAAGCGACACACATGCGGATTCGGACAAACCAGCAGATTCCGACACCTTCATAGGTCTCGGAATCCGACACCTTGTAAGTCTGAAATTCCGACACCTTCTTTAATCCATTCTAAGGATTGCATATTTGTTGGTTTTACACCCAGAACACTTTAGAGCCTCATACTCTACCCATACAACCGTCACAAACACATCAAATCTAAATAAGAACACCAAACATGCAAAACCCACTTCCAAAGTAAGCTTTATATGTTCTTCAATGGTGTTTTACATGAATTTGTGTTTCTAACCATAACACAACATGTATCTAACTTCAAACATGTTTAAATCTATACTACTGACCATCTTTGGATTTACAACAGCAACTTCTTCCTTTCATTCTTCAAAAACTGGGAGAAAGCGTGTGTGTGCTTGTAGGTGTTTTGCTAGTTCTTGCCACCTTTGACTTTTATGAGTCAAGTTTAACACAACACACACATACATATACCTATCCAAAGGCAACTACTCTGGATACCTTCACCTTTGGTTTTCCTTTTTAATTGTTTCTTTTTTTCTTTATTAGTACATATATACATATATATATATATATATACTTAACACATACTTAACTTCACAATATAACACATAAACATACATATATTCAATTAATCTTAACATTCCAATAAAATACCCTCCTATTACACTAATTACCCTCCTATTACACTAATTACATATGCGTAGATACTACTTACAACTAGGCCCAAGTAATAAAAGCCATGTCTTTTATTACAAAGGCATTCAAGAATTGGTATTCCAAAACCAACAAGCATCAGAGATACACTTCTTGGTCCCGTAGACCAGATAACTTCAAGGTTACTGAAAATCCTAGATTCGTGGAGGAGGAGAAGAAGGAAGATAGAAAATATCTGTGGGGGCAATGGCCATTTCATTAAAGATTGCACTCAAAAGAAGAAGAAGGATGCTGAGTATTACAAGCAAAAACTCAGGCTATCCAAGAGAAAAAGTGCAGAAAAGGTCACGATGGTTGAAGAAGACCAATTCCTATTAGATACTGATGATAGTGATTTGGATGAGGAAGCACAAGCCCAATTCTGCCTGATGGTTGATGTCCAAGATGAATTTACTAATGAAGATGAAGAGCCAGAGGCACACTATGACAACACAGATGATGAAGGGCTTGATGCTGAGGATGCTAATGATGAGGTACACTCTAACTTCCTATCAGGTTGTGGTCTGAGCATGGAACATGTTCAGATCATTATGGCACGCATGAAAAAGTTAGAGAAAAAGGTACAAAAATCCAAAACAAATAAAGAAAAATTAAAAGAAATAATAAGAAATCAACAAATGGAAACATTCCAGGTCTACAAAGTAATTACTGAACTCAAAATAAAAATAATTGAAAAAGAAAATGAATTGATTGAGTTAACAGCAAGCATGAGCACCCAAATTCATGATCTCAGAGAAGAGAAAATTAGAGCTGAAAATGACACTAAATTTGTTATCAAAGAAAAGGGTGAACTATGCTGAAAGATTAAAGAACTAGAGGACACACTGATTAAAAGGGGTCAACCAGAACAAACAATCTTTCTTAATTAATCCAAAGAACGAAAATTCTCTAAATGGACATATGATGATCTTGGATTTAAAAACCCAAGAATCAGTGAAAAAGTGACTGCCAAACAGTTATATCACTTTAATCTAATAAATGATGGCATCACAAAGAATATGGTATTTGTTGAGCAAGAGGAGGAAGTAGGAGAAAAGGACTTCAAAAGAAAGACAAACTTAAAATTTGAAATTCCTTTTAACTATCAGGAATTAAACGAGTCTATCAGATCTGAGCCACACAAGCTCAGTGAGTTAGATGATTTTATGCTTACATATCCTGAAGATTTTAAGAAGCAACAAGTAGTTCTGGAAGCCCGAGTTTACATACCACATATTGTAACACCGTATTTTTAATCAAAAAAATTTCATTTTGATAATCACTGCTGAAGCGTTTTAAACATCAAAGTAATTACAACTAATTACAAACCACTATTTACAAAATATGAGTATTACAAAACATGGCTCGTCACAAATGATCTATCAGAGTCCTAGGTGATTACTCCCCAAGCTAACCACTCTCAGCCGAGCCACTAAACTTACCAAAACCTGTAAAATGAGTGAGAGGTGGGGGATTAGCCTAAAGCTAAGTGAATGGAGTAACACACAACAGATATATCAGCCTGAACCGCATGATATCAACAACCACAAATAAGCACCATGGGTAGACCGGCGGTTCTGTAGGAACCTACAACCAATGCCGGCCAAAACAAAGGTTTACCGATAGTGCATTTGCTATTCTGACACAGTATCATCCTCTGGTAGCAACATATGCATCCCAAGGTCCTAATACTGATTAGCCAATAGCAAATGAACCCGGCCCATAAGCCCAGTCGTAAACTGACTTCCCTTCCAACATGTATACATATCACAGAATACAACGATTAACATTCACAGTTAATTAACCAACAGATATACAATCTATCCAACAATAGTTGCAACCAAACCATTATAACTAATATCACCCCGTGAGCAAACATCCACTCACCTCTGGTTCTCAGCTATTTCCACTCAGTGATCTAATTTTACTGAGCCTTGTCTGTCCATGAGAACACAACAACCAGCCATCAGTATTTAATCCATAAATATATATATCAAACATATATTTATATCCTTTTAATCAAACATAAACATGTAAGATTCACATATGTATGCACATATAACACTTAGCATTAAAACAATGCAAACAAAAGCCAACTATCGGATTTAAAGAGAAATCAGATACTATTATCGGATTTGCACCAAATCCGCAACCATCATCGGAATCCGCCACTTATTATTGGATTTGAAGGAATCCAATACACCCATCGGATTTCCACACTTGTATCTTAACTTGGCACCCACAATCGGATTTCATGCTTGGAATCCACCATCGGATTCAACAATCGGATTTCATCTAAGTTCCAGATTCCTAAAGTACCGGATTCATTGTATCGGTTTTCCCTAGCTTCGGATTCAAGAGTATAGGATTTCCAATACTCGGATTTCAACTCCCGGTTTTCATCATATTCATCAAAATCCGCCACATTCAACCTTCCAAGAATCCGACAACTTCATAACTTGAATAAATAAACTTTCCAGTTTATACAATTCATATGCAAGTTCATAGAAACACGTATAATCATTTTTAATCATATAAGCATGCATCAAGAACACCTTTACACCCAAGAACACCAAATCCGATAACTTCATATATGATGTTCATATCAAACCCACTCAAAGCGTAGAATGTTAATAACTAATCAAAGCATGTTAACTAGAATCAACTAAGAATCCACAAACCTTTAAGCTTTGATCACAATTTCACAATCACCAACAATCCGATTGCTTGTTCTTTCTTTCTTCTTTGCTCTCAGTTTCACACAAATACACACACATGCAATACTTCAAAGTGAAGTAAAGCAAACACATACCCACATATACATATTCAAATTACATTACAAGCACATGCACACACACACACAATACGTATATACATATATATACATATCAACACATATTTACATACAATACTTAATTGAATAATTAACAATAAAATATCAATTAAGTAATTCACATGTAACATACCCAAGCCTATCTTTCTACTAGGCCCAGTCTCAGGATGTTACAAATCTTCCCTCCTTAAACTGGATTCCGTCCTAGGAATCTATTAATTATCAAACAACTACGGGTAACGAGCTTTCATGTCGGCCTCGGATTCCCACGTCAAGTCTGAACCCAAACTATGTTTCCACTTAACCAAAACCATCGGAATCTGTTTCTTTCGCAATTTCGTCACTTTCCGATCCAATAGTTCTATGGGTTCTTCCACCAACCTCTTGCTGGAATCCACTTTAACATGTAGAGGTAGAATCTGACTTTCATCCTCAACTCTACATTTCCGCAAGTAACAAACGTTGAAGGTATTGTGAATACCTGACAATTCTACTGGAAGATCAAGAGTAACCGTCTGATCATTAACCACCCGTTGGACACGAAACGGCCCAATAAAACGCGGAGCTAACTTTCCCCGCTTCCCAAAACGGATAACTCCCTTCCACGGAGAAACCTTCAGATAAACCAACTCCCCCTCAACGAATACAACCGACCTACAACGTGGATCAGCATACATCTTTTGTCGATCCCTCGTAGCTTTCAACTTTTCTCGCGCAATAGCCACTTTGTCTGCGGTGATCTGCACAATATCAGGCCCTGCATACTATTTCTCACCCGCTTCTAACCAACACGTAGGAGTACGATAGCGACGACCATATAGCATTTCATAAGGCGGCATGCCGATACTCGAATGATAAGAATTGTTGTACGCGAATTCGATTAACGGCAGATGGGAATCCCAAGAACCTCTATATTCCAACACACATGCCCGCAACATATCCTCAAGTGTTTGAATAGTTCGCTCAGATTGCCCATTTGTCTGTGGATGGTAAGCTGTACTCAGATTCACACGTGTACCTAACTCCCGCTGTAAACTGTTCCTGAAGTTTGACACAAACCTGGAATCTCTATCTGATACGATCGAAAGCGGTATACCATGTCGGGAAACAATTTCATCTATATACAGCTGAGCCAACTTACTGAGTGATGCCGTCTCACTGGTAGCCAAGATGTGAGCACTCTTGGTTAACCTGTCAACGATCACCCAAATCATATCATTATTCCTCTGCGTACGTGGAAGTTTCGTTACGAAATCCATCGTTATGTGTTCCCACTTCCACTCTGGAATCTGTAACTGTTTCAGTGATCCATAGGGTTTCTGGTGCTCTAGCTTAACCTGTGCACAAATATGCAAGAATCCACAAACTGTGCAACATTCGTCTTTATTGTTGGCCACCAATATATCACCTTTAGATCGTTATACATTTTTGTGCTACCCGGATGAACAGATAGTCTAGACTTGTGAGCTTCAGTCATAATCAAATTACGAAGACCTCCAAGCAAAGGCACCCAAACACGAGATTGATAAACCTTCAATCCCCTAGAATCATCAGTCAAGTCATTCTTTTTCTTAGTCATAATCTCAGACTTCAGGTTTTCATCCTTCAAGGCTTCCAACTGAGCTGCCTTTAATCTGTCAATCAAGTCAGAGACTATTTCAATTCGCATAAACTTGACATGTTCACTAACTCCCTTGCGACTCAAAGCAACGGCTACCATGTTGGCTTTCCCTGGATGATAACGAATCTCGCAATCATAATCTTTAACAAGTTCCAGCCATCGCCTCTATCGCATATTAAGTTCTTTTTGCGAAAACACATACTGTAGGTTTTTGTGATCCGTACAAATGACGCACTTTGTACCATAAAGATAGTGCCTCCACAATTTTAACGCAAAAACAACAGCTGCTAGTTCTAAATCATGGGTTGGATAGTTCTTCTCGTTAGTTTTCAACTGATGAGAAGCATACACAGTCACTCTATCCCGTTGCATCAACACACAACCCAACCCCGCCAATGAAGCTTCATAGTAAACTATGAAGTCATCTGACCCATCCAGTAAAGCAAGAATAGGAGCCTGGTATAAGAGTCGTTTCAATGTCTGAAAAGCTCTCTCCTGTTCATCACTCCATTTAAATGGAACATCCTTGCGAGTCAATTTAGTTATGGGATTCAAAATTTTAGAAAAATCTCGGATAAACCGTCTGTAATATCCTACCAATCCCAAGAATCTTTTAATCTCATAAGGCGACTTTAGAGCCTCCCAGTTCATTACTGCTTCTATTTTTGCCGGATCAACCTTGACTCCATCATTGCAAATGACATGCCCCAGAAAGTGAACTTCCCGCATCCAGAATTCACACTTCGAATACTTGGCATACAATTGCTCCCGTTTCAATGTTTCAAGAACCAGTCTCAAATCAACCTCGTGATCAGCTATGGATTTAGAATAAACGAAAATGTCATCGATAAATACTATCACAGATTTATCCAGAAATGGTCGACAAACTCGGTTCATGAAATCCATAAACACTGCAGGTGCGTTAGTCAAACCGAACGGCATGACTAAAAACTCAAAATGGCCATACCTGGTGATAACCTGATCTCAGATCAATCTTTGAGAAATACGAAGCACCCTGCAACTGATCAAATAAATCGTCAATTCTAGGCAGAGGGTATTTATTCTTCACTGTCCTCTTATTCAGTACTCTGTAGTCAATACACATTCGTAGAGTACCATTTTTCTTTTTCACAAACAAGACTGGTGCACCCCATGGTGAAGAACTCGGACGAATAAATCCCCGATCCAATAAATCATGAATCTGCGTCATCATCTCCCTTATTTCAAAAGGAGCCAACCGATAACGAGATCTAGCCACTAAATTAGAACCTGGTATCAACTCAATCTTATACTCTACCTCTCGAACAGGAGGTAGCCTAGGTAACTCATCCGGAAATACTTCAGGATATTCTCATACAACTCGCACATCAGTAACTGCCCGCTTCTCTTTTCTAGCATCAATCGAGTTTGCTAGAAAACACTCGCATCCCTTACTTAAGGATTTCTTGGCTTTCAACATAAAAATGATAGGAAACGCAGACTTGTTCCTTTCCCCATGAGCCACCACATGCGAACCATCAGATAACAGAAACGAAATCAGCTTCCTATGACATTTAATACCTACCCGATGCTTACACAGTCAATCCATCCACAGCACCACATCAAAACCCGCTAATGGCATCAACAGGAATGATACAGGAAAGCACTTACCATCTATGACAATTTCAGCACCCGTCACAGAAGTTGTAACAGGCACTATCTTACCATCTGCTACTTCTATATCAATCGGCACAGAGATACTAGTAGTAGGCAAATTCAACTTAGCACAAAATGCTACAGAAATAAAGGAGTGATTCGCTCCAGAATCAAACAATACAAGAGCAGGTAAGGAGTTTATAAAGAATGTACCGGTGATCACATCATCAGTGGCAGTAGCATCATCTACTATCATCCGGAACACCCTGTCCTCCGGAGTCGGAGGATTTTTCCTCTTTTGCCCTCGTGCTGTAGACGAGCCCCCAACCGCCCCTGCCCCTGTCCCTGACCCTGTCCAAGCCTCGGGTCTTCTCCCTGTAGGGCAATCTCCTGCCCTGTGCCCCTCTTTATGGAAGTTCCAACATATATTCCGAGGGTATCGACAATCTTTGGATTCATGACCATGGGTTCCGCAGCTCACACAACGCATAGTTTGAGCTGTACACTGCCCAGTGTGAGAAGACCAGCACCTCGTGCACTATTACGATTTATCTCCCGAATCCCCTGAAGATGCCTTCCTATTCTGGTTGCCTTGGGACTGGTTACCCTGCCGTTTCTTTTTCTGCTGGCTACCCCCAGCCTGATCATACCTCGGCTTCTGTAAAGCCGCCTCACCCTTGCTCTGTTTGTCTTTGGCCTGGATGTCCCCCTCACCAGATTTTGCTAAGGTGAAGGCCTGGGACAAAGATCTAGCCAATCTTGTGGTGCTCCTGTACTCTGGGAATAAAGCCCCAATAAAGTGCTGAACCTGGGAAGATTCATCAGGCACCTACTGACTTACAAATCTCAGTTTAGAATTAAATTGTTCAATCAACTCATCCACCGTCATCTTTAGTTCCATGAACTCCTGCCTTATTTTTTTCAATTCAAAGGCGTTGCAGTACTGTTCACACAACTTATCCCGAAATTGGTTCCAAGTAATTGAATCTATTTGTGCTCTCGTTAAGTGGGTGGTAATGGAATCCCACCAAACCATCTCTTTGCCCTTCAACATACGGGTAGCAAAGCATACTCGCATTTCATCCTCACAGTTGCAAGCGTCCAAAATCCTTGAAGTATCCCTCAGCCAGTTCAGAGAAACATTGGGATCCGTGCTAACGTGATAATCATCCAGTTTACAATCCAAAAACTGCTTGTAAGTACACAACTGCGTATAACCCATTCCTGGTGGAAATCCCATATATGGATAAGAATACAACCCTTGTGGCATCGACCCCCGTGGAACAGATCCTTGTGGATAGGGTCCCTGAGGAAACAACGGATAATAAAATGGTTGTGTCATCGGTTGAGATAGAGGTGGTATCGGCATTGACATCGGAGGAACCTCTGCCAAAGTAGTAACTGTTGGAAAGATAGGAGGTATCTCAACAGTACTTGAATACAGGAATAACTGGTGGTTGTGCTGCAGGAGCCTGCCTCTACGGCTCTAGCTCTTTTCTCAGATCCTGAAACTGACCCTCCAGTTGAAATATATATTCATCTCTCTCATCAATCGCTGTACCAGTTGTACCAGCGTCAGTAGGAACTTCAACTATTGCAGTAGGGACTTCAGCAGTAGTTGGGACTGTAGGGGTACCGGTCAAGAAATCACGTCCAACCATTGTTATCTGTAAAAATAACATCACGTCACGATTTATTAGATAAATCCGTTAGTACACAACATACTAACTCCACCACACTCCAATTCACCCCAATCCCACACCCAAGGAGTAATCGACCTACTACGAGCCAAGATTTTGGATTGTAACATTTCCACTGTGCCTACACTGCCAAACCAAGCCTCTGATACCAAACTTGTAACACTGTATTTTTAATCCAAAAATTTTCATTTTGATAATCACTGCTGAAGCGTTTTAAACATCAAAGTAAGTACAACTAATTACAAACCACTATTTACAAAATATCAGTATTACAAAACATGGCTCGTCACAAATGATCTATCAGAGTCCTAGGTGATTACTCCCCAAGCTAACCACTCTCAGCCGAGCCACTAAACTTACCAAAACCTGTAAAATGAGTGAGAGGTGGGGGATTAGCCTAAAGCTAAGTGAATGGAGTAACACACAACAGATATATCAGCCTGAACCGCATGATATCAACAACCATAATTAAGCACCTTGGGAAGACCGGCGGTTCTGCAGGAACCTACAACCAATGCCGGCCAAAGCAAAGGTTTACCGATAGTCCATATGCTATTCCCACATAGTATAATCCTCTGGTAGCAACATATGCATCCAAGGTCCTAATACTGCTTAGCCAATAGCAAATAAACCTAACCCATAAGCCTAATCGTAAACTGACTTCACTTCCAACATGTATACATATCACAGAATACAACAATAAACATTCAAAATTAATTAACCAACAAATATACAATCTATCCAACAATAGTTGCAACCAAACCAGTACAACTAATATCACCCGTGAGCGAACATCCACTCACCTCTGGTTCTCAGCTATTTCCACTCAGTGATCTAATTTTACTTAGCCTTGTCTGTCCGTGAGAACACAACAACCAACCATCAGTATTTAATCCATAAATATATATATATATATATATATATATATCAAACATATATTTCTATCCTTTTAATCAAACATAAACATGTAAGATTCACAGATGTATGCACGTATAACAATTAGCATTAAAACAATGCAAACAAAAGACAAGTATCGGATTTAAAGAGAAATCCGATACTATTATCGGATTTGCACCGAATCCGCAACCATCATCGGAATCCGCCACTTATTATCGGATTTGAAGGAATCCGATACACCCATCGGATTTCCACACTTGTATCTTAACTTGGCACCCACAATCGGATTTCATGCTTGGAATCCACCATCAAATTCAATAATCGGATTTCATCTAAGTTCCGGATTCCTAAAGTACCGGATTCATTGTATCGGTTTTCCCTAGCTTCGGATTCAAGAGTATAGGATTTCCAGTACTCGGATTTCAACTACCGGTTTTCATCATCTTCATCAAAATCCTCCACGTTCAACCTTCCAAGAATCTGACAACTTCATAACTTGCATAAATCAACTTTCCAGTTTATACAATTCATATGCAAGTTCATAGAAACACGTATAATCATTCTTAATCATATAAGCATGCATCAAGAACACCTTTACACCCAAGAACACCAAATCCGATAACTTCATATATGATGTTCATATCAAACCCACTCAAAGCGTAGCATGTTAATAACTAATCAAAGCATGTTAACAAGAATCAACTAAGAATCCACAAACCTTTAAGCTTTGATCACAATTTCACAATCACCAACAATCCGATTGCTTGTTCTTTCTTTCTTCTTTGCTCTTGGTTTCACACAAATACACACACATGCAATACTACAAAGTGAAGTAAAGCAAACACATACCCACGTATATATATATATATATATTCAAATTACATTACAAGCATGAGGTGGCACATTTTAGACTTACTAAGCACATGCACACACACACAATCCGTATATACATATATATATATAAACACATATTTACATACAATACTTAATTGAATAATTAACAATAAAATATCAATTAAGTAATTCACATGTAACATACCCAAGCCTATGTTTCTACTAGGCTCAGTCTTAGGATGTTACACATATGGTATTACAAAGGCAACTTGAAATACTTGTAGCCTATTATTTTCAAACCATCATAACAAATGAATTAGAAAAGGAAGTAAAAGAATCAGAAAAGAGTTTTTCATGTCATTGTAAGAAAGAAATCCTCACATGCACTTCTACACCTTCTACTTCCTAACCAACAAGAAAGTATACCAGAGAAGATAAAGGTAAAATGAAGGTGGAAGATTCATGGATTCCAAGCAAACATCACAAATCTCCTGAAACCACCAAAAAGCAACCAAATGCCATTTCTAGATCCAAAATCACACAACTTCATAAGAACAAACCACAATCTCAAACAAATGTTGTCAAAAAGAATTTGAAGTCTCTCACAACTAACCATTGTTCATCTGTTTCAGATGTGAGAAGAAAAGACAACAACATGAGAAGTTTTTGCACGAAAGATATCAGAAGAAAATTTACACCTCGTTTTTCTAAGCCATGTTTTGATTTTTCAAAGAAGTTGCATCACATTTCCAATTTCTCCAGTCAATGTATTTCTTTTTCAGAATCAGAAATCAAAGCAAGCACTTGTTTTTGCACAAGTAATGGTTGTCTACACGGACATTGTGAGTACAAATGTGAGTATGATAGGCTTAGAAAACGCCTGGGAATTCATGTCTGTGAGAATTGGAGACCACAATGGTCAAATCAAATCAGTGCACCATTTATCACCTCACACAGTATAATCGTTCATCAATGGGTAACAAAACATGCTCTAAAACTCATGACCTACTGGAACTATAAAAATAGATTAATCACAATTCAAGAGTTAGAAGCATATCACAGAGGAGGGTACAAAGAATTTTTAAAGGCATGGAACAACATAGAATCCAAAACAAGGAAATCTTAATCACCAAGTACCAATTCTTTCTTCAAAACCAAATCTAAATCCTCAATACCATCAAACTCAAAAGTTCAAACCATCTAACCAAAAGCAACCAAGACAGCCACCAAAGTCTACAAACCTGTAACCACCAAACAACCACCAAAGGCTAAACCAGTTGCACAACTGAAAATGATTCAAGTTTGGAAACGCAAAGATATGGTTCAAGTACTTGATCTCACGGACTCAAGAGAGCCCACAATTTTTAAAAAAGGAGAGATCCCCCTCAAAATTGAATATGAAACTGTTCTTGATCCACTCTGGATTAAAACATCAAAATTTAATAAAGATGAACAAAAGATTCAATGGAAATAATAGAAAAGCATACATTGCATTTTTCAATAGGTTGTTGACACCAATGCATCATGTAACACACCAGAACCATCTGTACATGGGGACTTAAACCTTCATTCTTTTCTGTGCGCAGGAACCTAATCTCTGGTACCTGGATTCAGGGTGCACCAAGTATGTGACAGGTGACAAGAGTCTTCTCAAAAACATCGTTCCCAAGTACTCCGGGAATATTTTCGTTTTAGGAACAATAATGTAGCACCAATTATGGGGTACGGATATATAATTAAAAAGAGTATCAAAATCAAGAAGGTTTAATTTGTAGAAGGACTGGGCCACAACCTATTTAGCATTGTCCAGTTCTATGACAAAGACTTGGAAGTCACCTTTAAAAAGAACTCATGTTCAGTCAACACGGAAACGGGTGATGTACTTCTAGCCGGAACAAGGAAGTCAAACATGTATTCCATTGACTTGAATAACTACAACACGAAGAACTCCGTCTGCCTTCTGAGTAAGGCCTCATCGGACTTAACTTTGCAATGGCACACGAAACTCTCACATCTCAATGTTCACAACATCAACAAATTGGTTACTAGAGATCTGGTGAGAGGCCTTCCAAAGTTAAAATTCAACAAAGATCATCTGTGTGCAAACTGTAAAAATGGGAAGATGAAACGATCATCTCACAAAGTCAAGCAAGTCTCCAGTGCAAAGAAGTATTGGTATATGCCTGCTGACATGCACGAGTTAATAACACTACTAATGAGGTATAGTCCTATTGGGTCACACACCAAGTATTGATTCCGGCAACAAGATCAAGCAAAAGAGAGAAAAAGGCCAAAATGGGTTTTGGCAGGATAAGACACGGGCCGTGTGCTTGAACACAGGCCGTGTCTAGCCCAACAGGCACGGGGCGTTTTGGCCCAATTGAGGCCGTGTACTTTGGGCCGACACGGACGTGTAGGTGAACACAGGGCGTGTCCAGCCTATTAGACACGGGGCGTCTTGGCCCATTTGAGGACGTGGACTTTGGGCCGACACGGCCGTGTTGATGAACACGGGCCATGTACGTACACTGTAACAACAGAATTAACAGCCTTAAACACTATGTTTAATGGGGTTTATGTCAATTTATTTTGGCAGATTAAAGGTTACGGTTTTGAGGCATTTGAACTGACTTGTAAGAGACTTATGAGTGTTAGTTCATGCTAAAATTCTCTCTACTTTGATATTCTTCTTTGTGATCAAGTTTGGTGAACAAAAAGGTGATATACATATTGATCTTGTGGTTTTGGTGTCTAATACCAACATACTAGCATTTGGGAATCAACACATCTTGGGGTGGACTACACTAGAGGAGTCCTTGGTTGGATTCTCGCAACTTGACAAGAAATTTGTGCTTTGCATTGTGGTACAATTCTTCTTGTCTTGTTCATTATATTTTAGTTGCATAACCATGTTTAGATTTTGGTCCATGGGAAGTATTTGTTTGGTTTGCTTTGAAATTTTGATTTATATTATGCTTCCGCTACTACTTGATTACGCCAAACGAATACCTTCAGTGGTATCAGAGCAATATCTAACATGGCTTTGCACTAACGAGTCTAGAAAAACCGTATAAATATTTTTTTTATAAGGAAATTGTTTTCTTGCTATGGTTTTTCATGATGACTCTTGTTGGACTAATCTTCATATATTTGTACTCCCCATAATATTTTAGTTTTTATATTTATATATTTGTTGTAACTTGGCATGAAGTGTACACAAATATATACTTATAAATGTATATATGAATATGTGTTTTAAAATTGGTTTGGTACACTAATGCATATGTACAAGGATTGTCATTTTGTGCCTTTGATGTTTTAGACAATGTTAACACACACACACACACACACACACACACACATATATATATATATATATATTTGTACCATGGTTTTGTGTGGCACACCATGTTTCATTTTGTTGCGTTTGGTTTGATTCGGTAACATGATATGCCCTTAGACCTATGTGTTGTAGTGGTTGATTAATTTGGTTTTTGGTGGCCTGCGTGCTGTATTGATATAATAGTAATTTATTTATTTATTGGTTCCGCTTTCACGCCGTTTCTTTTATTCCATGTATTTGTATAAATAGTGTAGGAATGCGACCTGTGTGTCATTTGTATATTCTATGTATTTGTAAATAGTATAGAATTTGAACTGGAGATGTCAACGGGAGTCATGATGATGACGTCTTGGAGAGAAGGAGTCCACACGCTACTGGAGGTGTCAGATTCAGTGGGAGCTCCCCCAACAAGACATTACCTTGTCCTTAGGTTTTGGCCTTGTTTTCCCTGACAACGGGGAAAACGCATAGGATTTTTGGGCATGTTACCGAATTATATTTATTAGCATGGTTGTATTTTATTTTCTATGCATGGTTTAGGAATCGCATGCTAGACAATTTGTTAAAATGGTTAACAATCTCGCGCAAATAGAATAGACAAAGAAAATATAAAGATGGTATTATATTTAAAAGTGCTTAAAATCGTTTTGACACTTACTTTGTTAATTCACAAAAGGTTTTTATAAACCGGAAACAAAATCCCATTTCTCAAAACGTAAATCATGCACCATCCGTAAGATGACACCACCCGAATCTAACGAAGCAAGGATGATTGTCGAGCTAAGCATGAGTCATTCCTTTTGTAGTTGTGTGGAAGGTGAGTGGGGTAACTCGCATGATTGGTTGTCGAGCTAAGCACAAGCTAATTAATGGTCTAGAGTGCCACCCGTGTGTCTTGTCGGACGATTAACAATTTTAGTATATAATTCTTTGTTAGTTGTCGAGCTAAGCACGAGCTAAACAACAATTATATATTAAGATTGATGTAAGGAAGGGATCAAACATGCCAACCGACATAATGGATGTCAATAGATCCCGCAAGTGTGTAAGAGTTTTAATATAGATTACAATTGGTAAAATGGTTGCCGGCCTAAATAGCTTCGCCATGTGATCCTCGGTAAACCCGTCACGGTGTGAGGTGAAATAAGGTTCTTAACCCTTGTTGTAGATAATCATTTTTCTTAAAACTATGGGTACTTATTTTAACAAGGATTTCCAAACTAACTAAAACTATTTTGCTATTGTGATGGCGTCTTCAAGCAACACCAACACCACCAACCATTTTTCGCGAAGAGTTTTCCTTAAGAAGGAGAAACTCAATGGTAACAACTTTTTGGATTGGTTTAGGAAACTCATGCTTGTCTTACGCCAAGAAGGAAAGATGGTTACCATAGAAGAGGCCCAACCCGAGGCTCCTGCTGCCAATGCCACTCGGCCTATCTGAGACGCTTATGAGAAGTGTGTCAAGGATACCGAGGACATTACTTGCCTCATCTTAAGTACTATGATTCCCGAGCTCCAAAAGAAAATGGATCATTTAAGTGCTTTTGACTTGATTGCTTAGCTTAAGGAAATGTTCCAGCACCAAGCGAGACAAGAGAGGTTTGAGTGTCTTAAGACGGTTCTTGGTAGCAAAATGTCCGATGGCGGGAATGTGAGTGCTCACGTGTTACGCATGAAAGCAAACGTGGAGTGCATGGAACGGCTTGAATTTACCATAGGGAGGGAGCTAGCCGTGGATTTAATCCTATGGCCCTTGCCCACTGCGTATGATCAATTCGTCATGAGTTATCATATGCATAGTATGGATAAATCCAGCATGGAGATACATGGTATGCTTAAGACAACGGAATCTAGCATGACCAAACACAAGCCCGCCGTTTCAAATCTCGTTCTTGCTATTAGGGAAGGGCGAATCTAGAAAAAGAAGAAGTCCGCTTATACCCCTAAGGGTAAGGGGAAGGGGAAGGTTGGCGCTGCCAAGCCTAGCCCCACTTCGGAGGGTAAAGGCAAGGGGAAGATGGTTCCCGAAGCCAAAACTCCAGATGAAGCGGAATGCTTCTTCTGCTGGAAGAAGGGCCATTGGCGCCGTAACTTCCCGGGGTACCTAGAAGGTCTTAAGAAGCTCAAGGGGTTGAGAATCGGATGAACATCCGATTCAGGTATGTACATGATTGAACTCCATCATAATTCTACATCTGGAAGTTGGGTATTAGATACCGGCTGTGGCACTCACGTTTGTAATATTGTGCAGGTGTTAAAGGCAAGTAGGAGGATGTAGAATGGAGAGCTTGACTTGATAATGGGAAACAAGTAGATTGTCCCGATCAAGGCTCGAGGAAAAGTTGAATTATCTTTTAATTTTGGTTTTTCTATATTGTTATTGAACGTATGCTACTTGCCGCTTGTGGCGAGGAATATTATTTTTTTTCATGCGCTACATGACGATGGATTTGCTTTTACTTTTGAATAATGGGGTTATTATATGTTTTAAAAATAATATTTGTTATTACAAAGCTTATCCTTGTCGTGGTATTTATGAAGTAGATGCATACGTTAGTAATAATCAATCAATCATGAATATTGATTCAACGTCTAAAAATGGTTTAGACAAATTGTCTTTGTGGCATGGTCGACTTGGCCATATAAACAAGACTCGTATCGCCAAGCTCCAAGCGGTTGGGATATTGGAATCATTTGACCATGAGTCAAATGAAGTATGCGAATCTTGTTTATTAGGCAAGATGACTAAAGCACCCTTTACCGGCGTGAATGAGATGGGTAAAGACTTATTGGACATCATACATTCTGATGTGTGTGGTCCGTTTAAGCACATCACAAGAGACAATTCTAGATACTTCGTTAGCTTTATAGAAGATTATAGCAAGTACGGGTATATCTACTTGGTTAGACAAAAGTCCGAGACCTTTGAGGTATTTAAGACTTTCCAAAACGAAGTAGAGAATCAATTGGAAAAAAGATTAAGATACTTCGATCTGATAGGGGTGGAGAGTATCTTAGTCAAGAGTTTCGTGATCATCTTAAGAGTTGTGCAATTATCTAACAACTTACAACTCTTAGGACACCACAATTAAATGGTGTCGCCGAGAAGAGGAACCGAAAATTGTTAGATATGATTCGGTCTATGATGAGTCACACCCAAGTGCCTATAAGCCTTTGGGGTTATGCTCTTGAAACGGCAACAAGGATCCTTAATCTCGTACCAACGAAGAAGGTCGAGAAAACACCTTTTGAGATGTGGCATGTGAAACTCCCGTTCTTTCCTATCTAAAGGTTTGGGGTTGTCAAGCCTACATGAGACGTGAGGTTGATGACAAGTTAGAGGCCCGATCCGAAAAGTGTTATTTCATCGGGTATCCAACTGCGGGTATTGGATACATATTCTGTAAACCTTCCGATAACAAAGTATTTGTTGCTCGAACAAAACAAGATTGACCTTTAAGAAGTTCAAGGGTTAACGGATGAAAGGCCTTACATTGGCACTAGCCAACAACCTAGTGAGGTTGAGTCTGAGCATGAAAATGTAGAGACTAACGTACATCCATTACCTCCCCGTAGATCCGGTAGAGTTCGCCATGAGCCAGAGAGATATGGGTTTCTCATATCCGAGAGCGACGAACTATTGGTGGATCATAATGAGCCCACCAACTATCGGGAAGCGGTAGCGGGCCACGAGTCTACTAAATGGAAAGAGGCAATGGATAACGAGATGCAATCCATGGAGGACAACCAGGTTTGGGAACTGGTTGATCCTACACCCGGTTTTAAACCAATAGGGTGTAAATGGGTCTTCAAGAACAAGACCGACATGGATGGAAAAGGTAGCACATTCAAAGCCCGACTAGTGGATAAAGGTTTCACCCAGACACATGGTGTCGATTATGATGAAACTTTATCCCCAGTGGCCATGTTGAAATCTATTAGTATACTTTTGGAAATTGCTGCATTTCATGATTATGAAATATGGCAAATGGATGTCAAAACCGCCTTCCTTAATGGGAAGCTTTCCGAAAAGGTGTATATGACGCACCATGAGGGTTTTGTGCATCCAAAGCATCCTAATAGAGTGTGTAGACTAAAGAAGTTGATTGGGCCAAGACTAACTATTCTATATATATTTTGTGTGTGTTGGGTGGGTTTTAAAACAAGGAGAAGAGTGATTGGGCCAAAGCCCATCAATTGATACCTTCACTTGGTATCTTATTAGGTTAGGCCATCCCTTTGTTCATTCATGTAGCCGACAACGAGATCAGGAGTAGAGTTCTGTGTGTGTGTGACGGAGAAGACTTGAAGGAGGGGAAAGGCACTCTCGTTTATTGGTCGAATCTTGACTAAATTCCGAGCAGGTAACACCGAGAACCCTACGAGTAGCATATTGTGTTCCTGTCGATTTTATTGTAGACGTCAACGGTTTAGTAGTCGTTCGTGGGTGTAAGACCCAAAGTAGAAATGAAAGTCCTTTGTAGTGAAGAAGATGAGTAAACAATGAATACTTGAAGTAATGATGATGAAGTTTAGTGTGAACAAGTATGAACACTTTGCATTAACTTGAAGATTCTCTCTTGTATATAGCTTGAACGTAATAGTGCAGAGAATACAATTGCAAAGGTTACCTTGCAAACCTAGTTTGCAAGGATATAAATACATAAGCCACATGGGCCCAAGTCTAAACACTTGAACTATACTAGGAAATACATAAAGAAAGTGGGCCAACCCCATATCATAAACTAGTCTAGGAATATATGGACTACATACAAAAGAACACAAGGCAAACAAACTAATTAATATCTAACAATCTCCCCCTGTTGTTGCCTTGTGCTGAAGCAGGTATTTTTCATCTGCTTCTCTGACCTAGGAGTCTTTCCCAGCTCCGGATGGCCTTTCTTTCTTGAATCTTTTCCTCCAATTGATCTGCATTTCTGGTCATTTTCACCAATTCTGATTGATCAAGCAAGTGTCGGTTTCTGAAGCATGTTTTGCAGAATTTAGATATGCATCTTTGAAGCGTCCCGTTAGAATATGCACTGAGCTCTGAGAGTCCAAGGAATTTGTTCGCCGTTAGGATTTGGCATGACGAATCCATCGGCTCCTTTGTAATCTTCATCAAAATTTTCGATGATAGTGTATTTTCTATGTCTGTCTAGCTTGGAATGCTGTTGGTTGGGCCTTTGAAGATTTATCTTTGCAAGATCAGCCTCAGCGCCAAGCTGTAGATCATGGATTCTGCATAGGATGATCTTCTCTCGCATGAAGTCTCTGATGACTTGGAGAGCTCTTTGTTCCTCTCGATTCTTTTCTAGCTTACATGCCAGCTCATATTCCATATGTGTTATATCCCCCAAATTCAGAAATCTAAGCTCGACCTCGTGAAATGTATACCTTTTCCCATCTGCTCCTGTTACGTGAAAGTGAACCATTTGGTAGTTGAGGAAGTTACGCAAGTACACGAACTTGATCTTGACAATTGGATATTTGGAGGCCACTTGTTGTCTTTTGCTTGTATGGAAGGTGGCGGCGAATCAGACGGCTTTTTCATGCTCTTCCGAGTTCAATACACACAGATCGTCAACCTCTCTGACCACCTCTGAGAAGATACCCGGAATTCTTTCTTCAAGATAAGGAGTATTTATCCATTGAGTGGCCAAGGGAATAGATCCTCCATGGTAAGTTGTAGGTACCGGCCAGTCATCCTCTTTCTGCTCAGTTCCTTGAGGTTGCTGCTGAGTTATAAGATCGATGGGCGCGATGTTGAATTGCCCCTGATTAGGTGGAAAAATGTCAAGCAACTCCCTGTTTACCGTTGTAAAGACCTTGTGTATGTTGATCAGTGGAGTCTCTTCTACTTCCTCAGTAATCGGCCTTTTGCCTTTGGATTTTTCAATTAAAGATTCAGGAAGAGAGGATTCTGGTTCTTTTGGATATGTTTGGATTTGTGGGATTTGGGTTGATGGAGTTTGGATTGTTGGGGTCTTTTGTCTTTCCGTCTCTGACTCTGCCCCCTGACCCGCTTCAAACTCAAAATCTGCCATTGCAGGCTCAGTTAGTTGTTGTTTGCCCTCACTACCACTGCCGCCTTGGCCCTCTGACGGCCTTGAGACTGGGGCGGCTTCAATTCTGAGTACGGTGCTTTGAGCCCCAACGTATCACCGCTGCCGCTTCTCCCCCTCATGATGTCCTGGATCCTCAGGATCATCATGCCTACGCTTGCGAGATTCAGATTGAGCTTTGCAGGACTCCTTCACTACTTCCAGCCTTTTGCTTAAATTTGATACGGTGGAGGTTAAGACATTCAAGGCTTGTAGGACTGTATCTTAGAAGGTGGTGGAGCTGGAGGAGGAGGGCTGGGGTTGTTGTTACAGTGCTGCAAGTATGGCTGATTGTTCGGGTGTAGGATTGGCAACACTGTTTAGTTTGGCATGTACGAGGTCCTTGAGTTCATTGATTGAATAAACTCGCTCAATGACAGTGGCTGGGCGGTTTTCCAGGGCTCGTATTTGGGCTCTGAGGGAATTGATTTCAGAATGGAGTTGTGTGTCTACATACTCCCTCAGGCCGGAGTCAAGAGAGGGGAACTTAGAATCCATGAAGGATCTAAGCTCTGGTGTAACCCCGACCTCACTAAGAGGCTTGGTTGGCACAGGTCTTTCAGACCTGTGGCCCTCAGGCAGTGTTGGCAGAATGGTAGCACTGGAGGGACTTCTGCTCGATCCTCGTGTTACCTCTGCAGTAAAGGCCGCTACGGGCATTCCGGCAACGTCATGAAGACGTGCTAGTGGTGATGGTGTCCTAGAAAAAGAATGAAAAACTGTCAAGGTTGGCGTTAGACTCGATTGTGCATGGAAAGAAGATGTGGACGGGAGAGGCTGTCCACTGATTTCAAAGCTAGCAAACTCCAAACGAGTTGCCGACTGCGTATATGATAAATCCCTGTGCAATGAAACTACTTCCATTTGAGTGGAAGCAGAGTGGCTGGTGGGGTGAAGTGCATGCACTGGTGGGATGCCAACGTCTGATTCAATACCTGCCGGAACAGTGTCCCGACCGGTAGTGGATGAGGCTTCTCGGCTTTCTCGGTCTGGGGTACTGTCACTCTCATTCTTTTCTTTCTCACTTTCACTATCGCTCACCACAACATCCACTTTTGCATCTTCTCTTTCCATCCTAGGTACATCACAAAAGGTGGCAGATATGTCAGATAGATCGTGATGGATGTCCTAGGGATGATCAGATACTTGCCGCGTGCAAGTGGATTCAGCACGGACTGGAGAATGTCGTGGGCCAAATGATATTGATTGCCCGGAGGAGGACAATTCTGTTTGAGTCCTTTCTGTTGAGGACTTATTCTCTGATTCGGCATGGGTGGAGGTCTCTGAGTCACTTTTCACAACACCCTCGCTCTCGTGTATCTCTGCTCCCTCACCACTTCCACCACCCCTCTCTACTAATTCTTCCATCTCAACCACAAACCTGCTCGGGGCACCCCTGTGCATCCAAGCCCTAATACCACTAGGACCCTCACCAGGTATTACTGCTCCCGGGGCAGGCACAACCAGCTCTAGTTGCGCCAGAGGAGCAATCCTATTGACTCTCATATACTCACGCACTGCCTCACTTTCTTGATTTAGGATTCGAAGAAGGGCAACAGGCATGGTCATGGCTACGATGTTGGGGAGGTCTCTGGTGATGCGTTGTACTTGGACCTGCGGGTTGTTGAGTCGCCGAGGAATGGTGTGGTAGGTTTCCAGATCGGTGGCGATACATATGGTCAGGAATCATTGAAAGGGGTTGGTTAGAAGCCATCTGTCACAGATAAGATAGATCAGAACAGTACAGGAGATACAGATAGTGTCGAATGCACATGTGAATATATGAATATGTGTTTTGGAGTTCAATGCACATGTGAATGTTTGGTTTTGACTTTGACCTTGATTTTGTGAGTTATGAATTTTTTGACTCTTATTTGGAATATTTTGGACTCAAGTCAAAAATTTTCTAAGTGTTGAAAGTCGGATGGACTTAAGTTATACGAAAGTCGCATGAGGTGAAGGTTGCATGGGTTGTTTAACTTGAAAGTCGCATGGGATGTTTAACTTGAAAGTCGCATGAGTTTAACATTCATGTGAAAGTCGGATGAACTTAATTCATGCGAAATTCGGATGGTTTGAAATATGCGAAGGTCGGATAACCCAAGTTGCATTCGAAAGTCGGATGAACACATTCTATGCGAAAGTCGGATGAACGAAATTCATCCGAAAGTCGGATGGGCAAATGAGTCATGCGAAAGTCATATGGAATTGTTTCAAGCGAAAGTCGGATGGAATTGTTTCATGGGAAAGTCGGATGGAATTGTTTCATGCGAAAGTCGGATGGAATTGTTTCATGCGAAAGTCGGATGGAATAGTTTCATGCGAAAGTCAAATGGCATAAAACTTAGTCTTTTCAGTGTTATTATGTTTCGAAAGTCGCATGGTGTAAATTAATTCATTCGAAAGTCGCATAGAACAAAGTTCATCTGAAAGTCGGATAGACCAAAGTCATCCGACTGTCGGATGAAACTAACTTCTCTTCATCCGACTATTATGAACACTCAGTTTGTTCATATTAAGTCCAAACATGATTTTTGACAGAAAGTAAACTTATGGACTCAAATTTGGTACCAATAGACTCGGATTTTAACTTCAAAGAATTGTGTACACTCAATCAAACCTAAACAACTCTAAAGTTTGCACATTTTGACTCGAAGAACTCTGTTCTTCCAAGCGAAAAATAGTGCCCAAGACTACCTAAAAATCCCCATTTGACTCGATTGTGTGTGACTTTGAATGTTAGTTTGGTTCCCGTGTGTGCGCAAACATCCAAGAGACACTCTATTCCATTCAAATACCACAAACAACACTATGAATGGTGTTTTGATTCACAAGCCCAGAGGACCCAACTGTTCAATAAACAGAGGTTGAAAAACCACAAAAAAATCGATTTTTGATGTGTGAATGTGTAGAGAATCATCATTTCTTGTTCACATCATCTTACCTTTCAGTTTAGTGTTGTTTAAACACAAAATTTTGCACTAGAAATAATTTTCGATCGAGAGTAGTTGAGAAGGCAAGAAGATGAACAGTGACTATGCTTTTTGAAATATTTGGAAGCGTGAAAGGAAAGAAAGGTCGGATAGTCCTATATATAGACTATCCGACGGTCGGATAGGTCGGGGCTTTGATCCGACTGTCGGATCGACCCGGTTTGACACAAACTTGGTGGTTGGCCCAATCTATTCAATTCAAGCCCAAGGCTTAAAATTTAGCATTATTTAAGCCCAAAATTGATTATTATTTCTTTTTGTTGTTTTCTTCTTAAGTTAAAACACATAAAGCGAACAACTGACAATGAATCATCTGAAAAGATGATTTCTGAAATCTGAACATTTCTCCCCCTACCCGAATGCACGGAAAACATTCGTGTTAACCAGCAAACTGCATCGCTCCCCCTAGACAGGAGCATTTGTATAGCTGCACAGAGAACAAAAACAATGCGTAAGTCTGTTCAAGACAGGAAAACATAAACGAATTACAGTTTGAGATTCAGCATTCCAATTTTGGATACCAGAAATGAGAATCGGGCTTCGTCCAGTGCTTTAGTGAACAGATCAGCCAGTTGATGATCAGTAGGAACGTACTGTAGTTCAATCAGACCCTTTTCGACGTTGCTTTTAAAGAAGTGATACCTGATATCAATATGCTTGGTTTTAGAGTGATGGACGGGATTTCAAGATATGGCAATTGCACTCTGAGAATCACACAACAGTGGGATCTTGGAGTAGGTAAGACCAAAGTTCCGTAGCTGAGTTCACATCCATAGACTCTGAGAGCAGCAACTGGCAGCGGGCACATATTCAACTTCAGCAGTGGATGTAGACACACAATTCTGTTTCTTTGAACTCCAGCAGACCAAGCGATCGGCCAAGAAGTGTGCACTTCCTGACGTTCTTTTCCTGTCCAACATACACCCGGCATAATCCGATTCAGAATACGCAAGCAGTTCAAATGATGAGTCGCGGGGATACCACAGACCAAGGTCAGGGGTCCCTCTCAGGTATTTGAGGATACGTTTCACGACAAGTAAATGTGATTCTTTGGGATTTTCCTGAAAACGAGCACAGAGACAGGTAGAAACATTATGTCCGGTCTACTAGCCGTGAGATACAGTAAAGAGCGATCATTCCCCGATAGGTTTTCAAGTCGACTGCTTTTCCATCAGGATCAGCAGACATCATGGTTTTGGAAGACATGGGGGTTGATTTGGACGAGCAGTCCGACATTTTATATAATCTTCATAAATCATTAATATATTTAGACTGATTTATGAAAATGCAATTGGAAAGTTGTTTGACTTGTAAGCCGAGAAATAAATTCATTTCTCCCATCATGCTCATTTCAAAGTTGCTCGCCATTAGTTTTGAAAACTCTAGACTGTATTGTGGGTTCGTAGAGCCAAAGATAATATCGTCAACATATATCTGGACTAAGATATAGTCATCCCCAATTTTCTTGGTGAAGAGTGTGGTGTCAATTCGTCCCTTTGGATAGCCTTTAAGAACCAGGTAGGCCGAGAGAACATCATACCAAGCCCGTGGAGCCTGTTTTAGTCCGTAGAGGGCCTTATCAAGTATGTAAACGTCATTTGGTCGTTTGGGATCAAAAAATCCTTCTGGTTGAGATACATAGACTTCCTCCTTAAGGATTCCATTCAGAAATGCCGTTTTGACATCCATCTAGTATACCTTGAAGTCCCTATAAGCAGCATACGCGAGAAAAACTCGGATGGCTTCAATACGGGCAACAGGAGCGAAGGTTTCATCATAGTCAATACCTTCCTGCTGGTTGTATCCTTTAGCCACCAGTCTAGCTTTGTTCCGAATCACCACACCATCGGAATCTTTCTTGTTCTTGAAGACCCACTTGGTGCCAACGATGGTCTTGTCATTGGGTCGGGGCACCAGTCTCCAAACCTTTAAACGGGTGAACTGATCTAACACTTCTTGCATAGCAAGAATCCAGTCTGGGTCCTGCAGGGCGTCAGCAGTTCTTGTGGGTTCTAACAGATTAAGTAAGCTGGAGAACTGACACTCATTTGCTGTGGCAGATCTGGTCTGAACGCTGGCATCTTTGTTTCCAATGATTTGTGTGTCAGGATGTGCAGCCATCCACTTGGTGATATGGGGAAGGGAGTTATCAGCTATTTCATTAGTAGCATCCTGAGGGAAGAATTCATCCAGGCGTTGTTGAATAGATGTTTCACCCTCAGGAGTAAATGACTCTGGGAGGGACTGAGGTGTTCTATTTTCGTGATCCTCAGTGGCAGCATCGTCGACAGTGTTTATTGTAGAGTTGGATGCAGTGTACCGTTCACCCAGAACGAGGAATGGGTCAGCAGGCCCTGATGTAGATGCAGTGGCAGTTTGTTGCGTGAGTTCAAGTGATTCCTGAACAACATCTATAGGCTTGTCAAGAGGTACACTATTAGTTCCAGAATCATCAGCATCTAAGAAATCAAATATATACTTTAAATCTGAAGATTCATTTACGTGTGTTTTATTTGTTTCTTGTCGATTAAGTCCAGGTCTTGAAATGATGTGTTCAGAAATGATTGCAGGTGACTCGGGTGATAAAGATGTAGTAGTTAAAGTATCATCAAAAGTCACATTAATACTTTCCATCACAACTTTTGTTCATTTATTTCTCACACGAAACGCTTTAGACTCTGAAGAATAACCAAGGAAAATTCCCACATCAGCTTTGGGGTCAAATTTTCCTAGGTTAGCCTTTTCATTAAGAACAAAGCACTGATTACCAAACACGTGAAAGTGTTTAATATTGGGCACTTTGCCATTTGCAAGTTCATAGGGAGTTTTGTTAAAGCGACGGAGCAAAATTGTGCGGTTTTGCGTGTAGCATGCTGTCTTGACAGCTTCTGCCCAATAGGAAGGTGGCAAATCAGCATAGGACAACATGGTTTGAGCTGCTTCTACAAGCGTTCGATTTCTTCGTTCGACAACCCCATTTTGTTCTGGAGTATATGCTGTGGAGAATTGATGCATGATTCCCACTGAATCAAGAAAAGAATCCAAGACTTTGTTCTTGAATACGGCGCCATTGCCGGTTCGAATGGTACCAACCTTTCCTTGTGATTGATTCTGCACCTGTTTGAGGAACTAGATGATTATAGATGGAGCTTCATCCTTCGCCCTCAAAAACTTGACCCATGTGTATCTCGAATAGTCATCAACTATCACGAGAATGTACTTCTTCCCATTTCGTGATTGAACCGTCATCGGCCCACACAAGTCCATGTGCAACAATTGGAGAGATGCTTTTGTGTTGGACACTTGTTTGATTTTGTGAGGTACCCGTTTCATTTTGCCCCTCTCACAGTGCTCACAAAGGTTCTCTTTTTCAAACATCAGTTTGGGCAATCCACGAACTAAATTACCGTTGACCAATTTGTTGATACTCTTGAAGTTTAGGTGAGATAATTTGCGATGCCACATCCATGTCAGTTCCGATGAGGCCTTGCACAGAAGACATACTGATTGTTTTCCATCCAGATCTGCGAGATCAATGGTGTATAAATTTGACCTTCTGGACCCAGTCAGTACCACATCACCGTTTTTAGTCTTAACAGAGCAAGTTTTGGCCTCGAAGTTAACTTCTAACTCCTTTTCACAAAATTGCCCAATACAGAATAGATTGTGTCCCAATCCCTCTACATACGATACTTTGCTTATTTTTATATTTTTCTTAAGAATGTCTCCTGTTCCCATTATTGGTGCCACGTGGTCGTGTCCAAAACGAACATTTCCCGAGTATTTTGGGACATGGTTCGTAAGGAGACTGTTTTCGCCCGTCATATGCTTCAAGCAGCCGGAGTCTAGGTACCACCGGCTAGATATCTGCACATTGAAGACAAAATTTGTTGAGGTACCCATTGTGTAGTGGGTCCTTGGCTGTTAGCAGAAACAACAGTATCACATGTAGCTTCAGTTAATGAATTCGTTGTTAGTGTCTTGGGAGTGCAAACTTGTGACATTATTTGTGGTTGGGACGGTGATGGTGTTATGCTTTCTTTGGATATCGCGGGGGAATTGGTTGTTCTAGATGTGATGACAGATTGTTTAATTGCCGCATGACTACAACCTTTTGGTAGTTACACATCATCGTCGATATATTCACTTTGTTTCCTTGGAATTCTTGTCTTGGTTGTTTCTTTTATCACTTTGGTGGGTTTATATTGAATTGTAGGTTGTTTATGCTGTGTGACTTGAGTTTTCTTACTCAATTGATCTGTGACAATCGGTTTGACAGCATTTTGATTGGCGGGATTCCAATTGTTGTGGTATCTGCGATTTGGAGTCGATGAAGTGTGCCGATTGATGGAATTTGATTCAGAATTATGTTTAAAATGTACACTTTCATTACTCATTTGGAATTTTTCTCTTTTGGAGCGTTTCTTTCGCCAATAGGTAATCTTGTTACCTCTTCTGTTTATGAAGGAAGCTTGTTCATGAGTGGATTCAAATGATTTATAGTTTGCATTTGGTTTAATGCCTCGGTTCTATCGATCGGCATCATACACACATTTGAAAGTACAATGACCATCCATACAACCATCACTCATGCAAAACATTTCGGTTTGAACAGAATTAATTGGAGTTCGAACTGGTTTAACATTCAAAATTGACGAATCAGTACAAAGTAACAGAGTTGTTTGTTTATTGAAAGTAGCAAGGTAAATCAAACACTCTTCGTCTTGTCTTCCTCCATCCTTCTCTTCTGGCTTCTTCCGCCATCCAAAAGTCTGTTTTCTTTCGCTCTTCACACTTCCACCTAGAAGGACATTTGCGTTAGAAGCAGGCATTGCCAAACGATCATTCTTGGAACGAAAGCGAGTTGTTTGTTTCTTGATTAGCTTTGTTTTGGATTAGAATGTTTTTGGGATACTTTTATTATGTGATAACCGTGTATCAATTACCTTGGCTTTTCCCTTAAAGTTGATGGATTCAATTGTTTTCATTCTGAAAAAATCATTCTCAAGTGTATTAAGTTTCTCATGAAGAGTGAACAATGACTTTTCTGATCTTTTGCATTTTTCAAAATTTTTACCAAGATTTATTAAGGATACATCACTTGTATGTATGTTGGATCTTGAATTTGTAGATGTTGAGCATTCACTTTCTTGCACGTGTGGACTTTGGATTTCGGACGTGCTTAGAGCAGCGGAATTTTGTGGATTGGTATTTTCAGTTGCAAGGTGATCGATCAGGTTATGAAGAATTGCCTTTTCAAAGTCATAGATAATGGATCTATGGACAAGCTCACGTTCAACTAACTCGAGGTTTTGCTGTAGATCCATATGGGGAATATAGATGCGAGGCTCAGGTGGAGAATCTGAGATTGATGGTAACGACTCCACTTCTGTTTGGGAGTAGCTTCGGAAGTAGTCATAGGAGATTATGGGTTTGAAAACTTCGGTTACGTACGACTGATTTAGGCTTTCGTAGTCGTATGAGGTTGAAGCTCTGTTTGTGATACATCTCTTGTGTTCCTCCTCGGCGAGTTCATCGACTTGTCCAACGAACACCATTTTCATGGTTAACCCCAAATTCATGTTTTCAAAGTCGTATAGCTGTTTAGCACTTATCTTGTCATTTATGTGAGGATTAACGTAACCTAAACCTTCGTATGTCCATTTAGAAAATTTAACATCCTTAGGTTTGTTTAGAAAAATGGTTTGTGTTGTTTGATCTCTTTTAATCAACAGGTCTTCGAGATCTTTTATTTTTTAGTATAGTTGACATCGTTCTTTTTGCAAAAACTTGAAATCTTCTTCAATTGAGATTTTGGCCGCTTTTAAGTTATGAATGATTACCTCATTTTCACCTCTTAAGGTGTACAGTTCGTTTTCTTTTGCAGTTAATTCTGTTTGAAGATTGTCTAAGTTAGATGTTGATTGATTCTTGATTATGTGTTCCAACTTAGAGACTTTACGGTTTTTTCTTTCGATGTGTTCAACTAATGTTTGTGCATACTCGATGTTTACCTTCCCAGAAACACCTACATCATTATTGTGTGTTTCTTCGAACTCGTCAGCACCATCAGCTTCATTCTCATCCTCATCATCTGAGGAGACCCCATCGTGAGCCATCAAGCAAAAGTGAGCTTGATCAGTACCGTCTTCGTCTAAATCATCAGTGTCAGTCAGAAATTGGTCTTCTTCTATAAGCATTGCTCTCCCACTCTCCTTTTTCTTTGTCAACCGCAGTTTGTTACGGTAGTATTCGGCATCTTTGGTCTTCGGTTTTCTACATTCTTTGATAAAATGTCCCGTTCTACGACAGTTATAGCATTTCTTTTCCTCCTCCTGAGGTTCTGCGGATTTGTCGGTCTTCCTCTTCTCATCAACTACCATACCTTCACATTTTCTTGGTCCGGATGTGTACCACTGTCGCTTGTTGGTCTTTCCATACTTGTTCTAGAAAGCTCTAGTAATCAATAACATGGCCTTTAGCACTGCATCCTTTTCTGACATCTCCATCTCTTCTTCCGAGGAGTCGGAGTCAATCCAAAATCTGCTTTCCCTTGCTACCCCTTGATGATTCCCGCGGTCTCCTTTCAGCCACTAGTGCAACCGGGTCAGATGGTTGCTTCATTGAGAGTTTGGTGAGGACCTCATCTTGAAATTGATTCAAGTCCTCATAAATTGAGTGGTGAGATACCGCCTTGAGATTCCGATTAACATGTTTATACAGGCGAACATGTTCACTCCATTCTAGACCAAGTGCATTGATCCAGTTGACATTTATATCTAGATTGGATCTCATTATGCCATGATTCCTCATTTCATTCAACAGTCTGCAGAAACGACTGTAGTATCATGCAACAGTTCTCCCTCCCTAGCCTTGAATTCCCTGAAGGTGTTAACAAGTTACGTTTCCCTGATGAATGACCCTTGCTCAGTACCCTGCATCTGTTGTTTTACATCGTCCCAAATTTCTTTGGCAGAAGTCAAACTGTCTATTTTTTGAGTAGATTTCAGCGCATAGCCATTGTTTCAAGTAATATTTTATGTCTTTGTCGGCGCGTGCACGGTCTTTCTCTTCCGCAGTTGGTGGGTTGTTATCCGGAACAGCCTCGATAATTTTCTCAAAAATGGCATCAATGTTTAAGATGTTGTCTTTCATCATCTCACCATACTTTTCATTGTGCTCTATGAAGTCCATAAACCTTCCTTTCCATACACTGTACTCATTTCTAAAAAGTACTGGAGGTTTAGTGTCTGTTCCTATGGCAAGAATTTCGTTGCTTGAACTCATCTTTTCTTTGGATCTTTATCCCTGAAGTAGAATGGTTAGTATGTGTGTGAGAACATTTGTGAACGTCGGATGAAGTGTTTGAAGGTCGAGTGAGATTATCCGACCGTCGGATTGTTTGTTTAAGCGACTGTCGGATGATCCGAAGGTCCGATGGACTAAAGGGTATCAGATTTGTGTTTCTGTGACTGTCGGATTGTGACTATACGATTTTTGTGACTATCGGATTTTGGATACGAAAGTCGGATGAACTTTAGTGATCCGAATGTTGGAAGAGACTAGTAGTGATCCGAAAGTCGGATGAGTTTTTCAATCCGAAATTCGGATGAAACTGGTGATGCGAAATTCGGATGAGTTTTTCAATCCGAAAGTCAGATGAGACTGGTGATCCGAAAGTCGGATGAGTTTTTCAATCCGAATGTCGCATGAGACTCGTGATCCGAAATTCGGATGAAACTTTTAGAGATTCAAAGGATTCAAATTCTAAGCACTTATAACATTTTTGGAAAGTTCACCAATCTCAGTCAATAACCGATATCGGTCACCATTGGATTTTTCTTTCAAAATTTGTTCAAGTGTCACCAAAAACAATTTTCAACCGACTCTAGCACTTTCAACTGAATTTGGTCATCGCACAGTAGTATCCAAATTCAACCATTTCAAAACCAACCATCATTTTCCAAGATCCAATGTTTGTTAAACTTTGAACTTACCTTTTGTGTTAGTCCTAGAATGAGTACGTAACAACAAATGTTTGTAGAAGGGGGGGGGGTTGAATACAAACTTTAGCTTTTCAAAATTTGAAGACACACTATTATACTTTTATATAATTCTTATTGATATTGGATAAAGAATTACATGTACTAGAAGCGGAAATTCTAAGTACAATAAAAAATGGCAATTAATTTGTCTAACACATAGGCAAGCTAACTCTAAAAGAACTAATGTTTAAGAGTGTTGAACGCATGAACAAGTTTGGTTCTACACAATTGCTAAACTCTACGAATTTTCTCAACAAATGAGATTGTTATTTTGTTGTGTAGAAGATATTTTGCATTTCCACCATGCAAGGATATTTATAGAAGCAAGGGTATCCGGTTGGCATGTATAAAAGTAGTGTGGAAATATATAATTTTAATTGTAAAGTTAGTGGGTGAAAAGTAAAGTAACTTTAATCAAGTGTTTGATAAAAGTAAATGTACTTTTCTGAAAAAGTGCAACCCACTCATAATATAAAATATTAAATCCCACACCTTTTGCCTTGTAAGACTGTCTTTCTCTTTCCATGCTTGTACTTTAAACAACTACCATGCTTCTTCTCGATTTGAATTTACCAAGTATGGAATTGCCAGCCATACTTAGTTGTTAAAACAAATCTTCGGGATCTTTATCTATTTGAGGTATCTTTCTCCTTTTCCAGATGATAAGATCAATCCTTTTGTCTCGTACTTGATCTAAAAAGTGCTTTATACTTTTACAAATAAAGATCTAAGGCATAATAGAACAACGCATGTTTTGCCTTTTACACATGAAACTTAGAATCTGAAAGGAAGAACAAATTTGACATTTTGCTCGACTCAGCTAACCGAATGTACTAAGAACTTTTTCAATTTATACTACTCAGTTGATAGAGTTGATCAGTTGATATTTTTATCAAAGGCTCAGTTGATACCTATTGCTCAGCTGATCATATAGATGCTCAGTTGATCAATAGTTATACTAGGAAAACATAAGCTCATGTATTGATATGATCAGTTGATCAAATGTGCTTAGCTGATCATTTAAATATATCAGTTTATGTATGATAGAGACATGTGTTTTGAAAGACTTACTTAGCTGATGCTCTTGGCCTCAGCTTATCCAAATTCACTCAGCTGATGGTTATAAGTCCTTCAGCTGATCAAAGTGCTTTGGTCAGCTGATGGTGTAAGCGCTCAGCTGATCAACTTCCTTCACTCAACTAATAGATGTTTTTCCTTAGCTGATGGTCTTCTACACTTTTCTCTTCATTCAGATGTTTCTCAGTTGATGTCCTTTGGCTGATGCTTTGAGTAGGAGCTGCTTCTCAGCTGTTGCTTTCATACTTAGAAAAATTTCGCTAATCTGATTCAAACAACACATGTTTGAATGCTTTCTAAGTCATACTGAATGTAGGGTTTGGTTATCATCAAATTCTATGTTTTAAGATAGAATTGATCATTAGGGTGAAGTGATTATCTCCCTAACAATCTCCCCCTATTTGATGATGACAAAACCTTTTTCTTTTTAAAGAATCAGTTTGACTTCGAATACAAAATATTATAAACTTTTTAAGTGCATTTTACTACCTAGCTATCTGTTTTTGGTAGCTTTTTTTATTTGAACCTTAATATGTTTTTGGTTTCTTTTCAAATGTTCAAATTTGTTCTATTTTTGTGGAATCTTTTTCTTTGTTGCACCGTTTTGTTTTGTTTTTGTGGTATTTTTTCTATTTTTCCATTTTTATATCTTTTTTATTTTCTGCATATACACTAACATAGCTTGAATTACAGGACAAAGAAGGATACGAAAGTATTTACAAGAGATCAAGTATTAGCTAAACTAAACTAAGAGGATACTAATAGAATTTACAAGGAATATACAACAACTAAAGCAATATGTTAGATATTTATTTGTTTGTTAGCCTTATGTTTCTTTTGTTGTAATTAAACTATCTTTACTAGACTAGATATAGTAATGGGCTTAGCCCACTTTCTTTATGTAATACCTAGTAAGTCTAGTTAGGTAGTCTTTGGGCCCATGTGGCTTTTAAGCCCATGAGGCTTTTGTAGAAATGCCTTGCAAACCTATTTTACAAGGCAACATTTACCAATTGTAATTCTCTTCTAGAAATCAATGTTCAAAGCAATACCAAGAAAAAACTTCATCTTGCATGCAAAGTGTTCATACTTGTTCTTACTAAACTTCATCATCTTTTGTTCAAGTATTCTCAACTAACTCATCTTCTTCACAATAAAAGGACTTTTAATTTGTATCAGAGCCAAATCCCTACTGGATTTGTTCAACATTACTTGAAACTAATATCTTTGAGTGAGAAACAAAACCCAAGAGCTGTGCTGGTTCTTGGTTACGTGAGTATTTGAGAACCAAAAACTCATTTTCTCAAATCTTCTTGTTTTTCAATTTATTTGTTGTCTTTTAGAAGATTTTGAGTAAGATAAAACCTTTTAGAACAAATAAACAACATTTGAGTATTTATTTTGAATTCTTCTTGTTCTTCAAGTTCTTGAAGTTTTTCACTGTTCTATCAAATTCTTCAACAAATTGTTGTTGTTTTGGGTTGAAATTGATTAAGGTAAGTGTTTTTAGTGATAAGGAAAGTCAAAGCAAAGGTTAAGTGAAATTTTAGTGTGTTTTAGGAAAAATCAGAGGTCTGCTCGATAACAGAGTACAAACCTGCAAGTTTTTGGATTGTTATCTCATCCGACTTTCAGGTCATCCGACATTACTTCATTTGATTTTTGAGTTCTGGTGCATGCTACTTTTGCGCCATCCGATAGTTGCCAAAGAGTATTCATCCAACGTTTAACTTAAAGTCATCCGACAGTTGAAGTAACTTAAAGTTCATCCGACTTTTGCTGCATATGACACTTGACTCATCCGACCTTCAAAAGTCATCCGACCTTGAAATTTCATCCGAGTAATCAACTCATCCGACTTTCGAACCATCTGACAATCGTGCGAATTTTGAGCCATCTGACTCTTCAAGTCATCCGACTTTTGAAGTCATCCGAATTTAGGTCATTGGACTCTTTGGTCTATCCGACTATCACATAAGATCACCATCCGACAGTCGCCATCCGACTTTCAAACACTTCATCCGACTTTGAAAGTTTTCTCACAAACAAAGTAACCAGTCCACTTCAGGGAGAAAGATCCAAGAAAAGATGAGTTCTAGCAATGAGATTCTTGCCATTGGCATAGACACTAAACCTCCTGTTCTCTTCAGAAATGAATATAACGTATGGAAATGACGGTTTATGGACTTTATAGAACACAATGAAAAATATGGCGAGATGATGAAAGATAGCATACTAAATGGTGATGCCATATTCGAAAAGATTATGGAGGTTGTTCCCGATAACAATCCACCAATAGCCGCTGAGAGAAGATGTAAACTCCGGTCAGAACTAATTGCTGAGGAAAGAGACCAAGCACGCGCCGACAAAGATCCAAAATATTATTTGAAAAAAGGGTTATGTGCTGAAATCTATTCCAAGATAGATAGTCTAACTTCCGCCAAAGAAATTTGGGATGAAGTCAAATAGCAGATGCAGGGAACTGAACAACGATCATTCATAAGGGAAACTTAATTGGTTAACACTTTTAGAGAATTCAATGTCAGGGAAGGAGAGCTGCTACAGGATACATACAGTCGTTTCTGTAGACTGTTGAATGAAATGAGAAACCATGGTGTGACGAGATCTAATCTAGATATCAACGTCAACTGGATCAATGCTCTTGGTCCACAATGGAGTGAACATGTTCGCTTGTATAAACATGTCAATCGGAATCTCAAGGCGGTATCTCACCACTCAATCTACGAGAACTTGAACCAGTTTCAAGATGAGGTCCTCACTAAACTTTCAATGAAGCAATCATCTGATCCAGTTGCACAGGTGGCTGAACGAACACCGCAAGAATCATCACGGAGAAGAAAGGGTAAGCAAGTTGTGGTAGATTCTGATTCATCGGAAGGAGAGCTAGAGATCTCAGAGAAGGAGGTCGTACTAAAAACTATGTCACTAATCACAAGGGCTTTCCAAAACAAGTATGGAAAGACCAACAACAGACAGTGGTACACCTTCGGGCCAAGGAAAAGTAAGGGAAACGCACCAGAAGATAAGAGAAGAACAGATAAGCCCGCAGAGCCTCAAGAGGAGGAAAATAAATGTTACAACTGTGGTAGAACAGGGCATTTTATCAAAGATTGCAGGAAACCAAAGACAAAGGATGCCGAATACTACAGGAACAAAATGCGGCTTACCAAGAAGAAGGAGCGTGGGAGAGCAATGCTGGTAGAAAAGGATCAATTCCTGACCGATACTGATGATTCAGATGATGATGGATCTGATCAAGCACACTTCTGTTTGATGGATCTAGATGAGGGTTCCTCAGATGATAAGGGTGACAATGAAGCTGATGGTGATGATGAGTTTGAAGAAACTCAGACTGATGATGCCGGTGTTTCTGGAAAGGTAAACATTGAGTATGCACAAACCTTAGTTGAACACATCGAAAGATAAAACCAAAAAATTACTAAGTTGGAACATAAAATCAAAAACCAATCAACATCTAACTTAGACAATCTTCAATCGGAACTAACCGCAGAAGAAAATGAACTGAACACCTTAAGAAGTGAAAACGAGGTAATCGTTCACAACTTAAAAGCGGCCAAGGTTTCAGTTGAAGAAGATTTTAAATTTTTACAAAAAGAACGATGTCAGCTATACTAAAAAATAAAAGATCTGGAAGGCTTGTTAATTAAAAGAGATCAAACTGCACAAACCATTTATCTAAACAAAACTAATGATGTTAAATTCTCAAAATGGACATACGAAGGTTTAGGTTATGTTAATCCACACATAAGTGATAAGATAAATGATAAACAACTATAGAATTTCCAAAGCATGAATCTAGGGTTAACTGAGAAAATGGTATTTGTTGGACAAGTCGACGAACTCGCCGAGGAGGAACACAAGAGACGCATCACAAATAGACCTTCAACCACGTATGACTACGAAAGTCTAAATCAGTTGTACATAACCGAAGCCTTCAAACCCAAGATATCTGATGACTACTTTCAAAGTTATTCTCAACCAGAAATGGAATCCTTACCATCAATACTAGACTCCCCACCCGAGCCTCGCATTTATATCCCTCATATGGATCTACAGCGATATCTTGAATTAGTTGAACATGAACTTGTCCATAGATCCATCATTTTTTACTTTGAGACCGCAATTCTTCATAACATGATCAACCAACTTGTAAATGAAAACTCCCAATCACATAACTCCGCTGCTCCAAGCACGTCTGATACCCTTATCCAACATGTGAACACAAGTGACTATTTTTCATTTACAAGTTCCGAACTCAACACACCTACTAATGATTCATCATTAATCAACCTTCGTAAAGACTGTGAAGAATGTAGGAAATCGGAAAAATCTTTGTTCAAACTTCACGAAAAACTCAATTCACTCGAGAACGGCTTTTTCAACTAAAGAGACGAACCAAGTTTTTGGATGGAGGAAGAAGCCCCAAGAGAGGAATGGAAAAAGAAAAGACGGAGATTGTTTGATTTACCACAACTTTAATAAACAAACAACTCTACTTCTTTGTAATGACTCGTCTGTTTTGAATGTCAAATCTGTTCAAACTCCAAGTAATTCTATTCAATTTGAAATGTTTTGCATGAGTGATGGTTGTGTTGATGGACATTGTACTTATCATTGTGTGTATGATGAAGATAGAAAAAAACGTGGAATTAAACCAAACCGAAATTATAAATCTTTTGAATCAAATCATGAACAAGCTTTCTTCATAAATAGAAAAGGTAATAAAATTACCTGTTGGCGAAAGAAACGCTCCAACAGAGCACGATTCCAAGCGAACAATGAAAGTCTCCCCACTAAGCTTAATTCAAGAGTCACACTCACAAGCGGTCACACTTCAGGACGCCAAATCGTAGATACTACAACAATTGGAATCACGCCAATCAAAATGCTGCTGAAATCAAACTACAATGCACAAATCCAATGAAACGAAAAACTCACATCTCACAGCATAAACAGCCAACTGTTCAACACAAAACCACCAAAACCAAAACAGCTCTGAACGACTAAAGAAATCCAAAGAAACAAAATGAATACATCGACGATGATGTTTCACTCCCTAAGGGCTGTAATCGCGTGGAAATTGAATAACCAATAGTCACATCGAAAGAAAATTCGCCCCCCGCTTTATCCAAAGAAATTGTAACACAATCACCTTCCCAACCTCAAACGACTACACAAGTTTGGATTCCCAAAGCACAAGCAAAGACATCACAAATTGAAACATCATTTGATACTGTTGCATCTGCTAACAACCAAGGACCCAGTACACAATGGGTACCTCAACAACTTTTGTCTTCCATGTGCAGGTATCTAGACAGTGGTACTTGGACTCCGGCTATTCAAAACATATGACAGACGAAAAGGGCCTTCTCACGAACTATGTCCCTAAATATTCGGAAAATGTTCATTTTGGGAATGATCATGTTGTACCAATAATTGGAACCGGAGATGTAATAAAAGAAAATATAAAAATAAGTAAGGTATCATACATGGAAGGATTGGGACACAACCTGTTTCGCATTGGGCAGTTTTGTGATAAGGGATTAGAAGTAAATTTCAAGGCCAAGACTTGCTCGGTCAAAACAGAGAATGGTGATGTGGTACTGACAGGCTCCAGAAGGTCAAATATGTACACAATTGATCTAGCAGACATGGAGGGAAAGCAGCCAGTATGTCTTCTGTCAAAGGCCTCATTGGAACTCACATGGATGTAGCATCGCAAACTATCTCACCTAAACTTTAAAATTATCAACAAGCTGGTCAAAGGTGATTTAGTTTGTGGATTGCCAAAGCTTAAGTTTGAAAAAGAACATGTGTGTGAACATTGTGAAAGAGGTAAAATGAAAAGGGCATCACACAAAATCGAACAGGTGTCCAGTACAAAAGAACTTCTCCAACTGTTACCCATGGACTTATGTGGGCCGATGAGAGATTAGTCTAGGAATGGGAAGAAGTACATCCTCATGATAGTTCATGACTATTCGAGGTATACGTGGGTCAAGTTTTTGACAACGAAGGATGGAGCTCAATCCACAATCATCTTGTTCCTCAAATAGGTGCATAATCAATCGCAAGGAAGAGTTGGTATAATACGAACCGACAACGGCACCGAATTTAAAAACAAAGTCTTGGATTCCTTTCTTGACTCAGTGGGAATCATGCATCAATTCTCAGCATCTTATACTCTAGAACGAAATGGGGTTGTTGAACGAAGAAATCGAACGCTTGTTGAAGTAGCTCGAACAATGTTGTCCTATGCTGATTTACCACCTTCCTATTGGGCAGAAGCAGTTAACACAACATGCTACACTCAAAACCGAACAATCTTACACCGTCGCTTTAATAAAACTCCTTATGAACTGGCAAATGGCAGAGTGCCTAATATTAAACATTTTCATGTGTTTGGTAATAAGTGCTTTGTCCATGATGAAAAGGCTAATCTAGGAAAGTTCGACCCCAAAGCAGATGAGGGAATTTTCCTAGGTTACTCTCATGAGTCTAAAGCGTTTCACGTGTTAAATAAACGAACCAATGCTGTGATTGAAAGTATTAACGTGACTTTTGATGCTACACTAACCACCACATCTTTATCTCATGAGTCACATGCAATCATTTCTGAACACATCCGTTCAGGACCGGGACTTAATCGACAAGAATCAAATATATCCCACACAAATGAACCCTCAAACTTAAAATATATATTTGATTTCTTAGATGATGACTCTGAAATTAATTGTGTACCTGTTGACAGGCCTACGGATGTTGTTCAGGAATCTGTTGAACTTACACAACACACGACTACTGCTTCTACATCCCAACCTATTGATTCAACTACCGACCCATTCTTTGTTTTGAGTGAACGGTACACTACATCCAACTCAACGGTTAACACTACTAACAATGCTGATACTGAGGACCACGAAAACACTACACCTCAGTGCAATCTAGAATCATCAACTCCTGAGGGTGAAATATCCATCCAACAACGACTGGATGAATTCTTTCCTCAGGATGCCAACGATGAGGTTACTGATAACTCCATCCCCCATGTGACCAAATGGACTGCTGCACATCCTGAAACGCAGATTATTAGCTTGATAGAACCTACACGAACTGCGGATGCACTGCAAGACGCAGACTGGATTCTTGCTATGCAATAGGAGTTAGATCAATTCACCCGCTTAAAAGTTTGGAGACTGGTGCCTCGACCCAACGACAAGACAATTGTTTGCACCAAGTGGGTCTTCAAGAACAAGAAAGATTCGAACGATGTGCTGATTTGAAACAAAGCCAGACTTGTAGCAAAAGGATACAACCAGCAGGAGGGTATTGATTATGATGAAACCTTCGCTCCTGTTGCCCGTATCGAAGCTACTCGGGTATTCCTCGCATATGTTGCTTACAGGGATTTCAAGGTCTATCAAATGGATGTCAAGACGACATTTCTAAATGGAATAGTTAAGAAGGAAGTCTACGTATCCCTACCGGAATGGTTTGTTGATCCTAAGAGACCAAACGATGTCTATATACTTGATAAGGCATTATATGGACTCAAACAAGCTCTATGGGCTTGATATAATGTTCTATCAGCCTATCTGGTCCGTGAAGCTTACTCCAAGGGATGAATCGACACCACACTATTCACAAAGAAAATTGGGGATGACTATATCTTAGTCGAGATATATGTAGCTGATATTATATTCGGCTCTACGAACCCACAGTACAGTCTTGAGTTTTCAAAACTAATGGCAAGCAACTTTGAAATGAGCATGATGGGAGAAATTAATTTCTTCCTTGGTTTACAAGTCAAACAGTTTTCCAATGGCATTTTCATAAATCAATCTAAATATATTAATGATTTACTATGAAAATATGAAATATCTGACTGCTCGTCCAAATCCACCCCTATGTCTTCCAAAACCAAGTTGTCAGCTGATCTTGACGGAAAGGTAGTTGACTTGAAAACCTATCGGATGATGATTGCCTCTTTACTGTACCTAACGGCTAATAGACCAGACATAATGTTTTCCAAATGTCTCTGTGCTCGTTTTCAAGCAAACCCAAAAGAATTACATCTTCTTGCTGTGAATCGCATCCTCAAATACCTGAAAGGGACCCCTGACCTTGGTTTATGGTATCCCCGGGACTTGTCATTTGAATTGCTTGCGTACTCAGATTTGAATTACGCTGGATGCATGTTGGATATGAAAAGCACATCTGGGAGTGCACATTTCCTCGGAGATCAGTTGGTCTGTTGGAGTTCAAAGAAACAAAACTGTGTGTCTACATCAACTGCTGAAGCTGAATTTGAAGCTGTTGTCAGTTGCTATTCACAGAGTCTGTGGATGCGAACTCAACTGTGGGACTTTGGTCTTACCTACTCTAAGATTCCACTATTGTACGATTCTGAGAGTGCAATTGCCATCTCTTGCAATTTTGTCCATCACTCTAAAACCAAGCACATCGACATCATGTATCATTTCTTGAAAGATAATGTGGAAAAGGGTCTGATCGAATTATAGTACGTTCACACTGATAATCAACTAGTTGATCTATTCACCAAACCACTGGACGAAGCCCGATTTACATTCCTGGTGTCTAAGATTAGTATGTTGAATCTCAAACTTTAATGAATTACTTTCTTATCTTTCTTGAACGGAATTACGCGTGATTTTGTTATCTGTGCAGATATTCAGATGCTCCTGTCTGGGGGAGCAAAGCGGTTCACTGGTTAACACAAATGCTTTTGGTGCATTCGTATGGAGGGAGAAATTCAAGGATTCATCTCAAATCAGACAAACACTTATAGTTTTTGATTTTTAGATGTTTACTTTATGTCCATTTATCATTTCTAAGGGGTTAAATGAAGTAGAAAAACAATAAAAGCAAGAATAGTCAATTTATTTCTAGCTTTTGGACTTAAATAGTGTAAATTTCTAAGGCTTGGGCCTAGCTAGAATGGACTGGGCCAACCATCAAAATTGGGTCAAACTGGGTCGATCCGACAGTCAGATAAGCCCCGACCCAACTCGATCCGAATACCGGATAGCTTATAAATATAACTATCCGATATTCCTTCTTCTTTACGCTTTCAAAAAATTCAAAAAGCAGATACTTTTCATCTTCTTCTTTCTCTTTCGACTGTTCTCGATCGTAGCTTCTTACTTGCGAAAACTTTGAGTTCCTTCAACACTAGACATAAAGGTAAGATGATTTCATCAAGAAATGTCAAAGCATTTGCACATTTAAGTGCTTAAATCGGGATTTACATTGTGTTTAGCCCTCTGTTTATCGAACAGGGGGTTCGTGTATGAAAATTGGTTCTTTTGTATCTTAAATGTTGTTGTTTATAGTGTTAGTTTAAAGTAAATCATGTCTCTGTTGATTGAACATGTCTTCATACAAAAACGGAGGTTACATTCAGTAAAATGAGGATTTCGGAAATGGGTTTTCAAGAAATAAGGGCACTGTTCACCTTCTTCAATGAACAGAGTCGTTCAAGTCAAAAATTGGTGAAACTTAGGGTTGTTTAGGTTTGTTTGAAAACACATAGATGTTTGGGGTTGAAATCCGAGTTGTTTGGTATAAAACTTGAATCTCCAAACATACATTTATTTGAAAGTCGATTTTGACTTAGTAAGAATGGTCTGGAAGTTCTTAAAATTCGGTTGAAAATAATTTGAATCATCCAACTTTCGAATGAAGTTTGGTCTATCTGACCTTTGGAATGTTAAGTCCATGCGACCTTAGTTCAAAATGCACCATGCGACCTTCGATGCGACTTTTGGATGAAATTTGCTCTATCCAACCTTTGGGAAAAATGTTCCATTCGACTCTTGGTCAAATCATTCCATGCGACTTTGGAATACTTTTCAAGTACCTAAGTTCATCCAACTTTCGCATCTCACAATTCTGAAAATTTGCTAAGTCCTAAACCATGCGACTATCGCATGACTTGTGTCCATCCGACTTACGCATGATTTTTTCTCATCCGACTTTCGCATGATGTTTGTCCATCGGACCTTTGCATGACCTGTCCATTCGACTTTCACTTGAAATAAGCTCATCCGACTCTTGGAAAATTAAGCCTATGTGACTTTCGAATATCATTGGTCTATCCGATATTCAAGTGAACTAATCCATGCGACTTTTACACTTAAGTGTTCCATGCGACTTTTGCCATGAATGTTCTATACGACTTTCACACAATTTGTCCATCCGACATTCACACAATTAGTTTATGCGACTTTCACTAATATTTTACCACATGCGACTTTCAAAGTGACCATTCATCCGACTTTGAACACTTATACAAATTTTGACATAATTTCAACATATTGCCTCAAAAGGTAAAAATTCAAAAGTCAAAGTCAAAGTCAAAGTTAGTATTCACATGTGAATTGTAATAAAAAAACACAAATTTCCTCATACATTCACATGTGCATTCTATACTACTTGTTTCTGCGGTACTGATCTGATCTATATTACTTGTGACAGATGGCAGCCAATCAACCCCTTCCTGAGGAAAGTCTTGTCCCTATGTAATACCCGTTTTCCGCATGTAATTTTTTAAGATGATGTAATTGAATGACGAATATTATTATTATCAAGGTTAATCGGATCCGAGAATACAAAATTATTTGGCTTGAGGGTGACTTAGTAAATTAATTTATATGTATGCATATGCACTTATTTTAATCTTGGGCTTTCATGGGAAATCTAGCAAAGTGGACTTGGGCTTAATTTAATATTGAAAGAGGAAAGGATTGGATGGGCTTGGCCCAAGAAGACAAGTATAAATATATATTTAGGGCACAGCCTCCCAAGAATTTTCACTGTTGCATTGGGTGTTCAACATAGAGAGAGAGAGAGAGAGAAAGAAGCGTGATCTATGTGTGCTACGTGAAGGAGAAGAAGAAGAAGAAGGAAGCAAGGAAGTTGAGTCTTGAAGCAAGTGTTGGAAACAATTCAAGGTATGGATTCTATTTCTCATAGTTGTTTCAGTTTGAGTTTCTTGGGTGAGATTTAGGTTGCAAAGTAGGGTAGTTTCATCCCTGTTCTTGAAGATTTATGAAAACCCATTTTTTTAAGAAGAAAGAACTTCATTTATAGACTAGCAAATGGAGTATTAAATGGGTTTGTTTGATAAGGAGTTGTTCCTTAGTTGTTAGGAATCTTTAGAAACTAAAATAAAAGGAATTGGTTGAGTTTTGAAAGAGTTTGATTTGTTGGCCATGGAACCTCGGTTTTCAAAATAATGAACTGTTAGGGAAGAAGATGCCCTCATGCGACAGTCACATGGATACATGAGTAGTCCATGCGACAGTCGCATGAGCCCAAGGGCATTCCATGCGACTTTCAGTTGTTGTTGGGTAGTGCCATGCGACTTTCAGATTGGTATGAGGATAGGTTCATGCGACTTTAGGTAGTGTGTGGCTCCATCCAATTTTCTAAATGGTGCCATGCGACCCATACCATCCGACTTTCGTAGACTCCATGCGACTTTCATTGACTCCATGCGACTTTCGTAGATACCCTGCCACTTTCGCATGATGCGACAGTCGCATGAGGCGTGCTTGCGACCTTTACACTTGGTGTAGAGCAATCAAATGAATACACAATAGATTCAAGTAGAGAGAAAAGTATGGAAACACCTTAATGTTTTCTATACAATATTATATCAAAGGTTACAAGGAAAGGAAGACTACAATACTATATATACTATGTACTAAGTAAATCATAAAACATTAGATTGTGACTAGACTTAAACACAAATGTAACTCTAACAATCTCCCCCTTGTTTAAGTCTAGCTCATATTTCTTTGACCCATCTTTCTCTGCCAATGTCTGATCATCTTTTGTTCATCTCGTTTGGCATCGAATAGCTTTATGACTTCAGTTAATCTGACTCTGGGTGCATGATCTACTTCATCCTTTAGGCTCATACTATAATCCAAAATTTTTAAGGTTCAAATCTTCAAAGATTCATCTGAGTAAGCATTAACTTCTTTGAACCTTAAGAAGAACTTTTCTCTTTTGGTATTAAACAAGACAATTCCTTCATTTCCCTCAAACTCTTCATCATCACTCCATACAACTTGAAACATCTTCAGTTGGTCAATCTTTGAATGTTCTATGTTTGCCTTTAGTAGATTGATTTTGGAATTATCAGATTCGGCTCCCAACTGAAGATCTGTATACTCTGCAATTTGACATTGGTGTCTAATGAACTCCCTGAGCTTCTTATAACCAGCTGAATCTTCAGCGTTCTTTTCTAGTTTACTTTCAAGCTCCTCTAGCAGAAAATTAACGTCACTAAGGTTTAAGAATTTTAGGTCCACATGCCCAATTGTATAACTCTTCATATCCGACCTTGTGACTAGATAGATGATCATTTCTTTATAGACAACTCTCTAAACTCCAACAAAATTGAGCTTTATGATCTGAAATTTTGACTTGACTTCCTCTTTCTTTGCAGTATGCATATTGAGAATCATCTTTGCTTTAACATCTTCTGCATCTTTAGCACCCATCATATTCACATCCAACATTTTTTCTATTTCCTCTGCATAGATGTCAACAAATTTTTCTTCTAGAAAGGCCACTGGTATATCTTGGTATCTCCAGTTTCTGACGGTTTTTTTCAGGGCCTCCCTAGTTAGCACATAGCTTTTCTTTACGTTTGGTAAAGACCCAGTGTGGACTGGATCTATTTGAGCAGTTTTAGGGATACTCCATTCTGATTGTTTTGATATTTCTCTGATTTAACTTTCTTTCTGTTGTTGCTTTCTGATGTCTGAAGGAGTGACTCTGAATTGCTTGGGAGATGGCGGAAATTGTTCTGTTACTTCTTTATGCACTTTCAACACACTATCCAAATTGTAACTTTCAAGCCTAGATTCATCAACTATCTCAGAAGAAGGCTTTTCAACCTCTTGCTTGCTCAGCCATAAGGCTAGCGTCAGATCCTCATCCTCTGCCTCAACCTCAGGCACATTAGACTCTTCAAATTCAACCACAGTCTGCTTGCACTTATATTTTTGTTTAAACGATGTTTCCTCCAATCTGGCAGCAACTACACCGATTCGCTAAGCAGCCGGGGTATCAGAATAAGTTTTCAAACGTTTCTCCCCCTCAGGACGATCGGTGTCTCAGTCATCATCGTCATGCCTAGGTCGTTTTGATGACCCGGCAGCAGCTTTGCACGTAGACTCCACCTCAGTTCTCAACAATGATAAGATATCTAAATCCTCAGAACTGCTATCACCCATGCCAATCAAGTTCACCATTAATAAGCTTTTTAATTCATCCATTGGCAAAGCATCTGTAACTTTATCCTTTACTTCCATTTCTTTCTGTTCGACTAAATCATCCAATTTGTTTTCGATTCAAGTGAGTCTGTCAAGTTGTAATATTTGAATATCATCCATTCTGACGTGCAAATGTTCAAGAGCAGCATCAAAATCAGCATTGGAAATGAATTCCTTAGCCAATTCAGATTCATAGGTTGTAACACCGGGATCACTTAGATTGCCCCTTGAAGTTCCAGCATCTCCAGAAATGAATTCTATAGATGAAGGATATGGCCTGTAAACGCTTCACCTTTGGCTGTGGTGGGATTTCCTACTAATCCTCGGATATGGCCTGTATAGGCTTCACCTATAGTAGTTCCAGCTGGTCTATCATTGAATAGACCAGTTATTGCTTCAAGTGTTTCCGTGTGTTTTGAAAGAAAATCAATAATCCGTTGATAGTTATCGATGTGCGCAGAAACGACAGGTGTGGCCTGAAGAGGAATGCCACTCGTTTCCATAACAGTTTCCTCCAAATGAGGAACCGTTAGATTATGTGCTTTATCTCCGTGTGATGAAACAATATCCTGTTAAAAGGATACTGAGTGGCTTGGAGGGGTTTGTGCATGCTCTGGTGGGAAGCCAGAGTCTTTTTCAATGCCAGGTATAAACCCGACAGTAGATGTGGTTTCCCGGCTAAAAATGGCTGGAGGAATCTCAGCACTCACTTTTTCTTTTCTTACAGCACTCACTCCCTCACTTTGATTTTGCCTCTCAGCATCTTCATCTACATTAAGCGTAGTAATATCATCATACATCATTTGCGTATCAATATCCAAAAAATCCATCATTTGGTCATAATCATGTAAACTAGTATGTACTCTTTGACCATCAGGACCTAACTCCTCCTCAATCTGATCTGGAAACATTTTCTCAATATGTTTTTGGAATGAATCAGTGTCACTTTCAGATGTGTCCAAAGCAACTCCCTCTCTAAACTCACCAACACCTTCACTTTCTTCTCCACCCCTCTCAATTATTTTTTCTCTTAGCTCTCACCCGTCAGCTTCTCCGTAGAAAACTGACTCCTAATATCACTAGCACTCGGGGATCCTAACGTTCTTGAGGTAGGATCAACAGGCTCTTGTCGATCCATAAGAACAATGTTATGCAATCTCATATACTCCTGGACCACCGGTCAAATCCGCAAGTTCTTGCAACTGTTGTAACCGCCAACTTTCAAACTTCAAATTCTTCCGAATTTAGATCAAATTCATGAATTTTTTCTTCCAGAGGGTTCATACACACACGAATTACAATTCAGAATCAAATTTACAACAAAATTCAACCTCTAGAATACATTTTAGATCAATTTTTCTCAAAAATCGAAAAATACAAAATCTCAAATTCAACACAAACTGTTGTAGTGATTGATCGCGGACTCACACAGATTAATTCTAATGATGATTGTGAATCCAATAAACTTCTAATCCTCCATCTTCATACACAATTCGATAGAATTCAGATTTTACTCAAAGTCGACCAAAATATCTCAAAATTTGACAAATTCCTTCGGATTGTTGCTGTTATCTCTCGAAATCTTCAATCAAGAGCCTTATCTTAGAAAAGATTAGGCTCTGATACCAATTGTAGAGCAATCAAATGAATACACAATAGATTGAAGTAGAGAGAAAAGTATGGAAACACCTTAATGTGTGTGTTTTCTATTCAATCTTATATCGAAGGTTACAAGGAAAGGAAGACTACAATACTATATATACTAGGTACTAAGTAAATCATAAAACATTAGATTGTGACTAGACTTAAACACAAATGTAACTCTAACACTTGGACTTCATGCGACTTATGCAAAATAAAGTGAAATCCAATGGTTGAAATCGGAATCGAAATCCGACACTTTACTCTGACGCGACACGTCGGGTTGATGGATGCGACGCGTCCCCGGTTTGTGGACTTTGGTGTTTGCGTTCCTTTTTGTGGACTTTCAGTATAAAAGTTGGTTTCATGTGACCTTCACCAAGTATACCTCATCCGACTTTCGTGTGGTCCGACTTTAGGACTTAGGGTGTGCGTGCATGCCTTATGATTTAGAGACTTGTGTCCGGTATTGATTTGTTAGATGTATTGTAGGTTCTTGCTGCTGAACAATCCGAAGTACTTCGACTGTTACTGTGTTTCTATTGCTTTTACTGCTGAACAGGTGAGTTTTACTAACTCTTATATTATTTTGTGATACGTGCTCTATGTGATATTGTAATTTATGTGACACGGAGGTTGTGTCTACCCCGCCAGTGTGGCAATTGATATGACCCTGAGGTTGTGTCTACCCCGCCCGTTTGGCAATTGATATGACATGGAGGATGTGTCTACCCCGCCTTTATGGCAGTTTATGTGACACGGAGGTTGTATCTACCCCGCCTGTGTTGCATAATTGATGTGTGGTGCATTATCTGTAGATGTGTGTTCTGATATAATGTATAAGTGTGGTGTGCTCACTAAGCTTTGTGCTTAACCCGTTGTTGTTGATTCTTTCAGGACCGTTACGTGCTGACAAGGGGAACGCTCCTGCATGATAGCTGTTTCCACTAAATTTTATTCGAACTCTGATTTTAAACTATTACTTACAAACATGTATTTTGTGTGTCGTAAGTCCTATGTGTTGGTCAGACGGTTGATTGATGATGAACTAAACGTTTATTTAACGATTTATAATTATTTATGAAATTATATATATATAAAAAAAATTTGTGACGTTACAACTCGGTATCAGAGCCTCGGTTTAAGGGATTCGAGCACGCAGGTCGTGTGTTTGGACTTAAACCCTAGTTCAGTACGAGATTTTTAAACGATTTTCTTAACTTATTTTCAAAACGCGCTGTCAGCTGGAGCCGGAGGTCCTGGTGAGCACCTACTGTTGATATGATTGTTGAACTGTGAGTACCGAATTGTGAATGTTGCTCAGATATTGATGATATTGTTGATGTCGGTGCTTAGTGTACGGTGAATATACTATGTCTTGCATGAAACTGGACAATTCGGTTTAGAAAACTTGAGTTGGGCTTATTGCATGTTCTCGTTTGATGTTGTGGTAGGGTAGATTCAAGGATTCGACTACTTGTATGGCTAGGGTTATGCATAGCACTATATTTACACTACACTACACCAATGTAAGAAGTGACGACTTATACGTGATGCCTTATGTTGGGATTTATGATGCTATACATGACCTAAACCTGTGAATCAGGAGATTGAGTGGTGAAGCTAAGATCTGGTGTGTATATTGTGTTGGTAACAATATGATGGCCTGTATTGTTACAAACCCATGATACCCATTAGAACTTGACGGAATCATTAAATGTCTTGTGAATCGGGCGAGGGGTTACTTGTTGGATGTTTTGTGCTTAGTTAGGGTTGCCTTAGTGCACATAGGGCTACTTGTAGGTGATCCTAGATACGAGAAAGTTTGTGAGTTGGAAGTTATGTGCGGTAACGCCTACCTAACTTACAGTGCGTTATCTATACTTCAGAATGGTTGAAACAAGAAGGAACCGCAACTTATTGGCCCGGGGAAGCGCTCCCGTACCCCGAGATGGGGAACCTGCAAGCGTTACGGCTGAAACAGACCCGCGGCGCCAACCAAGGATGCCGGTTGTTCCCACTGGGGAGGAGAATGAGGATCCCCCTGCGGTGGATGCTGGATTGGTAGCTGCGATCGAGAAAGCTTTGGAACAAATCCTGCCGAATATGTTTGAACAAATGGCTTAGGAAATGGAGGGTATGGTTGCCGCCGAGGTAACGAAAGCACTGGATGCAAGGGGAATGAGCAGACACCCCGTGGCACAAGCAGGAGCCCAAGGGGTTGCCGGGGGTTGTATATACATGGAGTTTGTGGCTTGCCAGCAGCCGACCTTTGAAGGCAAGCCAGACTCTGTAGCTAGCTCCAGGTGGCTAGCGGAAGTTGTAGGGGCCTTCAGGACCAGTTACTATCCCGCAGACTGTAAAGTCCTGGCCATGAAGCAAACAACTGAAACCATCACTGAGTTCAACGAGCGGTTCTTAGAAAAAGCTTGGTCTTGCCCTGAGTACGTAGCGGATGAGAAAATGAATATTTTTCGCTACATGGATGTGTTGAATACAGAGATAAAGGAGTTTCTGGATGATGGGGGCTGCGAGGGCAAGGGAACTGGAACTGGAAAAGCAAGTGGCATAGAGGCAGGTCAAGAGGAAAATCGAACAGGTTGATATGGGATACAAGAAAACAAATTCACTGTACCAAAGCAAGGGGGAAGAAAGAACCTGATAAGTGTGTGAAATAGTGTGCGAAATGCGGGAAGCACCACGAGGGTGCGTGTGGAGAATGGGCACCGAACTGTTACAAGTGCGGGAAGAGGGGATATCTAAGTAGGGATTGCAGTTCACCTACGAGATTATGCTTCGTGTGTTACCAACCTGGGAATGAGAGGTCGGCCTGCCCGCTCTTGAAAGCTAACCCTGTCGGGGCACCAGCCCTAGCTACGTTGAGGATTGCCGATGGTAACCAGGGCAAGAGGACTGAAGGACCGAGTCATAGGGGTCGGGCTTTCCAGCTAACCGCGGAGGAAGCCAAAAGGGAGCTAGATGTATTCGCAGGTACTTATCTTGTTAACTCGAAACCTGTACTTGTATTGTTTGATTTGGGGGCCAGCAAGTCCTTTGTGTCTTTTAACTTTTGTGATAACCTCGGTATCGCGCCAGTTAAGTTAGAAGTACCTTTAGAAGTAGACATAGTAGATGATCGGGTCGTATCAGTAATGACAGTTTATAGAAGTAACCTCCTACATATAGAAGGGGAGGATTTCAAAATCGACTTGATACCTATTCAGATGAGGAAATTCCATGTGATCGTCGGTATGGATTGGTTGAGCCAGAATCGGACTACCATTGATTGTAATCGACGCGAGGTAAAGATTCAGACTCCAAGTGGGGGAGAAGTAGTAATCGTCGGGGAACGCAAGAGGTGTGGTCCGGCTATCTGCACGGTCTTGAAAGCAAGGAAATACCTGCGGCACGGGTGTTCAGCATTTCTAGCATACGTCATCGAAAGCACCGAGGAGAAGAAAATAGTGGAAGTAGGTGACGTGCCACTACTAAGGGAATTCCCAGAAGTGTTTCCAAAGGACTTGCCGGGGGTACCACCGGAACGTTAGGTGGAATTCAGGATCGATCTAGTTCCTGGCGCCACTCCGATAGCCAAAGCACCGTATCGCCTTGCACCACCAGAAATGAAGGAGTTGATGAGTCAGCTGCAAGAACTGCTAGACAAGGGATTCATATGCCCGAGTAGTTCGCCGTGTGGAGCAACAATACTCTTTGTAAAGAAGAAAGACGGAACCTTCAGAATGTGTATTGATTACCGAGAACTAAATAATCTTACTGTCAAGAATCATTACCCGTTAACCCGAATAGACGACCTATTCGACCAACTCCAGGTAGCATCATGGTTTTCAAAGATAGACCTTCGATCAGGATACCACCAATTGAGGGTTCGGGAGGAAGATATTACTAAGACTGCGTTTAGAACGAGGTATGGACACTATGAGTTTGTAGTAATACCCTTCGGGCTTACGAACGCGCCAACGCTTTTTGGATTTAATGAATCGAGTGTGCCGACCCATGTTGGACCGATCCGTAATTGTGTTTATCCATGACAGCTTAATATATTCCAAGACTCGGAAGGAGCACGAACGACACCTTCGGGAGATCTTAGAAACCTTAAAGTGGGAAAAGTTGTATGCAAAGTTCTCCAAGTGTGAATTTTGGCTACGCGAAGTTCAATTTCTAGGACATCTTGTGAATCAGGACGGAATCAAGGAAGATCCCGCGAAGATAGAAGCGGTGCTAAGATGGGAACAGCCGAAAAGCGCCACCGAGATTCGGAGTTTCCTTGGGTTGGGGGAGTGCGCAGCAGACGGTTTTTGAGACCTTGGGAAGGAAGTTGTGTGAGGCTCTGATATTAACCCTACCTGAGGGAATGGAGGACCTAGTGGTTTATTGTGATGCATCGCACTGCGGGTTAGGATGCGTTCTAATGTAGCGGTGAAAAGTGATAGTGTATGCGTCAAGACAACTTAAACCCCACGAAGGCAATTATCCAACCCACGACCTAGAGCTTGCGGCCATGGTTTTCGCTTTGAAATTTTGGAGACACTACCTCTACGGAGTTAAATGTACTATTTATACCGACCACAAGAGTTTAAAGTACTTCGCAGACTAGAAGAACCTAAATATGCGGCAGCGAAGGTGGTTGTATCTGGTGAAGGACTACGATTGTGAGATCCTATATCATCCGGGTAAGGCAAATGTTGTGGCCGACGCCTTGAGTTGTAAATCGGGATGTATGTTACTAGAGGCGAAATGTTTACAATTGACCCTTATCACTTCGTTGTTTGACTTGGTTCGGTCATGCGCAGGCTGAAGCAGTTAGACCAGAGAACCACAATAAAGAGAGAATTAAGGGTAAAGTGTAGAATTTTGTTAAGGATAGCCGAGATCTACTCACGTGTCATGGACGGATTTGGGTACAAGCAACAGCTAATGAGTCTAAGTATCAGACCTTGGAGCAGATGATGGGGGCTGCGAGGGCAAGGGAACTTGAACTGAAAAGCAAGCGGCATAGAGGCAGGTCAAGAGGAAAATCGAATAGTTTGATATGGGATACAAGAAAACAAGATTCAGTGTACCAAAGCAAGGGGGAAGAAAGAACCTGCTAAGTGTGTGAAATGCGGGAAGCACCACGAGGGTGCGTGTGGAGAATGGGCACAGAACTATTACAGGTGCGGGAAGAGGGGTCATCTAAGTAGGGTTGCGGTTCAACTGCGAGATTATGCTTCGTGTGTTACTAACCTGGGCATGAGAGGTCGGCCTGCCCGCTCTTGAAAGCTAACCCTGTCGGGGCACCAGCCCCAGCTACGTTGAGGATTGCCGATGGTAACAAGGGCAAGAGGACTGAAGGACCGAGTCGTAGGGGTCGGGCATTCTAGCTAACCGCGCAGGAAGCCAAAAGGGAGCCAAATGTAGTCGTAGGTACTTATCTTTTTAACTCGATACCTGCACTTGTATTGTTTGATTCGGGGGCCAGCAGGTCCTTTGTGTCTTTTAACTTTTGTGATAACCTCGGTATCGCGCCTGTTAAGTTAGAAGTACCTTTAGAAGTAGACATAGCGGATGACCGGGTCGTATCAGTAACGACGGTTTATAGAAGTAACCTCAGGTTTCCAAAGGACTTGCCGGGGGTATCAGTTAGAAGTACCTTTAGAAGGGAATTCCCATAAGTGTTTCCAAAGGACTTGCCGGGGGTGCCACTACAACGTCAGGTGGAATTTAGGATCGATCTAGTTCCTGGCGCCACTCCGATAGCCAAAGCACCGTATCGCCTTGCACCACCAGAAATGAAGGAGTTGATGAGTCAGCTGCAAGAACTGCTAGACAAGTGATTCATACGCCCGAGTAGTTCGCTGTGGGGAGCGCCGATACTCTTCGTAAAGAAGAAAGACGGAACCTTCAGAATATGTATTGATTACCGAGAGTTGAATAAACTTACTGTCAAGAATCGTTACCCGTTACCCCGAATAGACGACCTATTCGACCAACTCCAGGGAGCGTCATGGTTTTCAAAGATAGACCTTCGATCCGGATACCACCAATTGAGGGTTCGGGAGGAAGATATTAGTAAGACTGCGTTTAGAACGAGGTATGGACACTATGAGTTTGTAGTAATACCCTTCGGGCTTACGAACGCGCCTGCCGCTTTTTGGATTTAATGAATCGAGTGTGCCGACCCATGTTGGACCGATCCGTAATTGTTTTTATCCACGACAGCTAAATATATTCCAAGACTCGGGAGGAGAACGAACGACACCTTCGGGAGATCTTAGAAACCTTAAAGTGGGAAAAGTTGTATGCAAAGTTCTCAAAGTGTGAATTTTGGCTACGCGAAGTTCAATTTCTAGGTCACCTTGTGAATCAGGATGGAATCAAGGTAGATCCAGCCAAGATTGAAGCGGTGCTAAGATGGGAACAGCCAAAAAGCGCCACCGAGATTCGGAGTTTCCTTGGGTTGGGGGAGTGCACAGCAGACGGCTTTTGAGACCTTGCGAGGGAAGTTGTGTGAGGCTCCGGTATTAACCCTACCTGAGGGAATGGAGGACCTAGTGGTTTATTGTGATGCATCATACTGCGGGTTAGGATGCGTTCTAATGTAGCGGGGAAAAGTGATAGCGTATGCGTCAAGACAACTTAAACCCCACGAGGGCAATTATCCAACCCACGACCTAGAGCTTGCAGCCGTGGTTTTCGCTTTCAAAATTTGGTGACACTACCTCAACGGAATTAAATGTACTATTTATAGCGACCACAAGAGTTTAAAGTAATTCGCAGACCAGAAGAATCTAAATATGCGGGAGCGAAGGTGGTTAGATCTGGTGAAGGACTATGATTGCGAGATCCTATATCATCCGGGAAAGGCAAATGTTGTAGCCGATGCCTTGAGTTGTAAATCGGGATGTACGTTATTGGAGGCGACATTGTTGGATATATGCCCACTGATACACGTATATTGGATCACTGCCAATGAGGCACGGGCCTATTGGGTCACACGCCAAGCGTTGAATCTGACAACACATGTCAAGAGGGAGAATTAGGGTTTCTATCGACCTTCACGGGCCCTCACGGGTCGTGAAGAGGTCGTGACGTGAAGCCCTTCACGAGGCTTCATGGGCCGGTCAAGGATCGTGGGGTGATGCCTTCACGACTTCCTCACGGGCAGTGAGAGCCCGTGAAGGCAGAAGTCTAAGTGACACTTTGCTATTATTGGACCTTTTGTTTGGTCCAATGGGAGGGTGCCATTATGGCCGAACCTGGGGTCACCTAGAGAGGTAATCTGCTTATATAAACCCCTCTTAATTCTCTCTACAAAACCTTTTGCCAAATTTACAAACACACACACTAAAGAGAGCCTTGTAGGAGTATTTTAGCAAAGGAGTTTGTGTTGGTTGTGAGCAAGAGTTCTGGTGTTGTTCTTGAGTGCAAGTTAGAGTATCTCAAGCTTTAGCAAAGGAGATTTACGGTTTGCTTGGAGTGGATATCAATAGAGGAACTTGTCTTGGAGTTCAAGCTTTTCATCTACAACAACAAAACAACCAGAGACATTAAGGGAATGGTCTCACTTTCTGGTTTCATTTGTTGTTCTTGTTGCTATCATTCTTTGTAGCTAGATCCCACTATGTGTTTCTTGTGCATGAGTGTTGAAAACCCGAAATGAACTTGTTGTTATCTTCTGGCTTCCGTTGTGCTTGGGTTTTTGTTGTGCATGAGAAACCTTCAGAAATGTTTACAATTGACCATTACCACTTCGTTGTTTGACTTGGTTCGGTCAGCGCAGGCTGAAGCAATTAGACCAGAGAACCATAATAAAGAGAGAATTAAGGGTCAAGTGAATAACTTTGTTAAGGATAGCCGAGATCTACTCACGCATCATGGATGGATTTGGGTACCAGCAACAGCTAATGTTAGGGCAACGCTGCTAGAGGAAGCTCATAAGTCGAAATTTTCCATTCATCCTAGGGCGACAAAGATGTATCGAGATTTAAGAATGGACTATTGGTGGCCCGGGATGAAGCAGAAGGTTGCCAAATATGTTGAGGGGTGTTTGACTTGTCTTAGGGTCAAAGCCGAGCACCAAAGACCTCATGGGAAGCTGCAGCCATTGGAAATTCCGGAATGGAAGTGGGAGCACATTACGATGGATTTTATTACCAAGCTACCAAGAACACCGAGAAATTATGATATGATTTGGGTGGTGGTGGATAGGCTTACCAAGAGTGCACAGTTTATACCAATTCGCGAGACCTTCTCGTCGGCAGTATTGGCTAGTGTGTATGTGAAGGAAGTGATCTCTAGGCACAGTGTGCCGGTGTCGGTGGTGTCCGACAGGGATACGAGGTTCACTTCGAGGTTTTGGGAGAAGTTTCATGCCGATTTGTGAACAAAGTTGCATTTTAGTACCGCCTATCATCCACAGAACGATCGTTAGAGTGAGAGGACGATTCAAACTCTCGAGGACATATTGAGGGCGTGTGTTCTAGATTTTGGGGGTAGCTGGGATACCTATCTTCCATTGTCGGAATTCTCTTATAATAACAGTTACCATGCGAGTATCGGGATGCCTCCGTATGAGATGCTATACACAAGGCGGTGTAGAACCCTGGTTTGTTGGGGTGAGGTTGGGCATAAGGTACTGGGTAGTACCAAAGTTGTGCAAAGGACGACAAAGAACATACAGAAAATTCGTGAGAGGCTCCGCGCAGCTCAGAGCCGACAGAAGAGCTACGCAGATAAGAGACGACCAGACTTAGAATTTCAAGTTGGGGACTTTGTGTTGCTCAAGGTCTCGCCATGGAAGGGCATTATACGTTTCAGAAAGCGGGGTAAGCTGAACCAGAGGTTTATCGGACCATTTAAAGTGATCGAACGAATAGGCAGGGTAGCATGTCGTCTAGAGCTACCCGAAGAGCTGTCAAGGATTCACAATATGTTCCATGTGTCGCATCTGAGGAAATGCCTGGCCGACAAGTCTACTTTCATGCCGTTGGAAGATATAAAGGTTGATGAGAACCTGAACTATGTTGAAAGACCCGTGGCTATAATAGATCGGGAAACCAAGGTGTTAAGGAATAAGCAAGTAGAGATGGCAAAAGTTCAGTAGGAACATCGAAAGGGTTCCGAGTGGACGTGGGAACCAGACGCGGAGATGAGGAAGTTCTACCCGGGGCTATTCGAGTAGTGACTTCGGGGACGAAGTTGTGTCTAAGTGGGGGAGAGTTGTAATACCCGTTTTCCGCATGTAATTTTTAAGACGATGTAAATTGAATTAGGAATATTATTATTATCAAGGTTAATCGAATCCGAGAATACGAATTTATTTGGCTTGAGGGTGACTTAGTAAATTAATTTATATGTATGCATATGAACTTATTTTAATCTTGGGCCCTCGTGGGAAATCTAGCAAAGTGGACTTGGGCTTAATTTAATATTGAAAGAGGAAAGGATTGGATGGGCTTAGCCCAAGAAGACAAGTATATATATATATTTACGGAACAGACTCCCAAGAATTTTCACTGTTGCATTGGGTGTTCAACTTAGAGAGAGAGAGAGAGAGAAAGAAGAGTGCTCTGTGTGTGCTATGTGAAGGAGAAGAAGAAGAAGGAAGCAAGGAAGTTGAGTCTTGAAGCAAGTGTTGAAAACAATTCCAGGTATGGATTCTATTTCTCATAGTTGTTTCAGTTTGAGTTTCTTGGGTGAGATTTGGGTTGCAAAGTTGGGTAGTTTCATGCCTGTTCTTATATATTTATGAAAACTAATTTTTTTAAAAAGAAAGAACTTCATCTGTAGACCACCAAATGGTAGTATTAAATGGGGTTGTTTGATAAGGAGTTGTTCCTTAGTTGTTAGGAATCCTTAGAAACTAAAATAAAAGGAATTGGTTGAGTTTTGAAAGTGTTTGATTTGTTGGCCATGGAACCTGGGTTTTCAAAATAATGAACTATTAGGGAAGAAGATGCCCTCATGCGACAGTCACATGGATATGTGAGTAGTCCATGCGACAGTCGCATGAGCCTAAGGGCATTCCATGTGACTTTCAGTTGTTGTTGGGTAGAGCCATGCGACTTTCAGATTGGTATGAGGATAGGTTCATGCGACTTTAGGTAGTGTGTGGCTTCATCCAACTTTCAAAATGGTGCCATGCGACCTTCGCACCATACCATCTGACTTTCGTAGACTCCATGCGACTTTCGTAGAATTCATGCGACTTTCGTAGACTCCATGAGACTTTCGTAGACTCCATGCGACTTTCGTAGATACCATGCGACTTACCCATGCGACTTTCACATGATGCGACAGTCCCATGAGGCGTGCATGCGACCTTTACACTTGGACTTCATGCGACTTATGCCAAATAAAGTGAAATCCGATGGTTGAAATCTGAATCGAAATCTTACACTTTACTCTGACGCGACACATCCCCGGTTTGTGGACTTTGGTGTTTGCGTTCCTTTTTGTAGACTTTCAGTATAAAAGTTGGTTTCATGTGACCTTTACCAAGTATACCTCATCCGACTTTCGTGAGGTCCGACTTTAGGACTTAGGGTGTGCGTGTATGCCTTATGATTTAGGGACTTGTGCCCGGTATTGATTTGTTAGATGTATTGTAGGTTCTTGCTACTGAACAATCCCGAGTACTTCGACTGTTACTGTGTTTCTATTTCTTTTACTGCTGAATAGGTGAGTTTCACTAACTCTTATATTATTTTGTGATACGAGCTCTATGTGATATTGTAATTTCTGTGACACGGAGGTTGTGTCTACCCCGCCTGTGTGGCAATTGATATGACACGGAGGTTGTGTCTACCCCGCCTTTATGGCAGTTGATGTGACACAAAGGTTGTGTCTACCCCGCCTGTGTGGCATAATTGATATGTGGTGCACTATCTATAGATGTGTATTCTGATATAATGTATGAGTGTGGTGTGCTCACTAAGCTTTGTGCTTAACCCGTTGTTGTTGATTCTTTGAGGACCATCACGTGCTGACAAGAGGAAGGATCTTGCATGACAGCTGTTTCCGCTAAATTTTATTCGAACTCTGATTTTTAAACTATTACTTACAAACATGTATTTTGTGTGCCGTAAGTCCTGTGTGCTGGGCCGGCGGTTGATTGATGATGAACTAAACGTTTAGTTAACAATTTATAATTATTTATGAAATTATATTTATATAAAAAAAATTTGGGACGTTACACCCTGTTGTCGAGCGGCTCGAAACACTCAGCAACAACCTTTACTTCAACTTGGAGACAGACACCAAAATTTCAATAGTTACAGAAATAATCCGAGCCCATCCACTCTGTCCAGCCATAACTGAGATCCCAAACACATCACCAACCCATGTACCTGAAATCACCTACAACAACTATGGTATACCTTTACTCAGGATGTTACCCGTCTAGGCCACAAGTGCCTCCGAGGATGCATTGAAAATGTTCGATTCATTCTTACTGCGGTCCAACTCCGAAATTTACTAGACCTACCCACCGCAGATCACTATCCCAACAAAGTTGAATTTGTTGAAAATCCAGGAGTGGATGAAGTGGTTCAGCTTGTTCAAGGCCTTGGTTATAACAGAGAGCTACAACAGATTCACCAATTTAGACGAACCAACCTTGCACCTCTTTGGCAAACGCTTGCGACAATAATCTCCCTTACCCTCACCGGCATTCATGGGGGTACTGATGGTGGATCATACTACTCACCGCTACTTCTAGCTGGTGTTGCTTACCACCTCCATCTTGACTACGCCACCATCATCTTTGAGGAGACGGTAAGGATGGTGAATGAGAAAACCATAACCCGCTGCAAAACATTCATTCCATTCCAAAGATTTCTTACCATCTTGATCGCTGTTGATTCACAACCCGCAGATCCAAATGCAACGGATAACCCGATTCTTGCGTATAAGAGATTTACCTAACATAGTTGCTATTCAGGTGCCTATTGCCTTTCTTCGAATCTTGAATTAGGAGAGTGAGGCTGTGCAGGAGTATATGAGAGAGAATAGGATTTCTCCTCTGGTGTAACCATAACCAGTTGTGCCTGCCCAAGGACCAGTAGCACCTGGAGAGGGTCCTAGTGGTCTAGGAGCTCGGGTGTGCAGGGGTGCCCCGAGCAAGGTTGTGCTTGAGCGGGAACAATCTACTGAAAGGGGGGGAAGGAAGTGGTGAGGGAGAAGAGATACAAGAGAGTGAGGGTGTGCTGATCAGTGACTCCGAGGCCTCCACAGTTGACGCATCAGCAAGTAAGTCCTCCACGAAAAGGACGCAAACCAAATCATCTTCCTCTGGGTAGTGAATCTATTTCGGCCCGCGACCTTCTCCAGTCCGTGTTGAATCTAGTGGCATGAGACAAGTATCTGATCACAAGGAGGACATCCATCATGACCTATCTGACACATATGCCACCTTCGGTGATGTACCTGTCATAGAAAGAGAAGATGTAGACCTGGGTGTAGTTGTTAGTGATAGTCAGGGTGAGCTGGAAAAGAAAGAGGGTGAGAGTACTCTAGAACCAGAAAGCAACTTCTACTATCGGTCGGGACACTATTCCGGCTGGGAGTAGTTTCATTCCACATGGAATCATCACATACTCAGTCGGCAACTCATTCGGAGTTTGCTGGCTTTGAAATAAGTGGACTGCCTACCCCGTCCACATCTTCAATTCATCCATAATCGAGTCTAGCACCAACTATGTGGACTGCCTCCGCCGTCCACATCCTCAATTCATTGACAATCGAGTTTAGCACCAACCTTAACGATTTCAATCTTTTTCTAGGACCCGATCACCACTTTCACGTCTACGTGACGTTGCCGGAATGCCCGTAGCGGCCTCTACTGTAGAGGTGACGCGAGGATCGAGCGGAAGACCTGTGCCAACACTGCATGGGGGCCAACACTGCATGAGGGCCAACACTGCATGAGGACCTCAGGGCTGAAAGCCCTGTGCCAACCGAGCCTCTACGTGAGCTCGTGGTTACAATGGAACTGTTAGTCTCAGATTGAGTACACAATAACAAACTTTTTAGTGCATTTGGCTACCTAGCTATCTGTTGTTGGTAGCTCTTTTTATTTTGAACCTAGTTCTGTTTTTGGTTTCTTTTCTCCTGTTCCATTTTGTTCTATTTTTGTGGAATGTGTTTCTTAGTTGTACCATTTTGTTCTATTTTTGTGGTATCTTTTCATTTTCCCATTTTTATATGTTTTTGATTTTTTGATTAACATAAACATCACTTGAATTAAGAGAATAAAGAAATGTACAGAAGTATTTATAGAGGATTAAATAATAGCTAAACTAGTCTAAACAGAATATACAATCAACTAGAGATCAACAAGTCTTCAGAGTTAGATCAATCTTCAATTATCCCACCATTGTTCTTCTTTTACATCAAATATCTTTGCTAGAGGTTCTGCTTCCGCTAAGACTTCACATTGGGCCTGTACAAGGGCTTCAAATTTTTCATTTCCAGTTCTACCTCTTGTAGATGTTCTTAGCCTAAAGAGAAAATTTCTGCTAGCTATGGGGATTTCAGACTGTCTAAATAACCTCCAAGTGCCACCACTGTCCAGAAAGAATATACCTTCAACAGGCATAGATATAAACTTGAAAAGCTCGGGGGTGATGTTGAGTGGCAAGGTTGTGTTGAGACCCTCAAAATCACACAGGTACTCATGTTGGGGCAATACCTCTCTTAGCTCAAATGGTTTAAAGAGCTTGGAGCCTTTCTTGTGTAGATTATCAACTGTGTTCACATGCACATAATAATCATCTGGAGTGAAGGCCTTTTGTGACACAGCTAGAGCTATCCAATTCTGAATCTTGTGAATGAATTGCACTTTGAGCTTGGATTTGGATTTGTAGAGGAGGTACGGAATCTCAACCAATTTTGTGAACCCAAGGATGTAACACCACTCATATGATACAACTTCACAGCTATTGAAGTTGTTCTACCTTATAGCTTTAAGGTAGGGTTCACCATCACCTTTATGGATAGTGCCTCTTGTGATAGGAGTTGGTTCGGTTCTATTTCACAAAATGTTGATTCTTTCTCTGAAGCTTTGTAGCCTTTGTTGACTTAAGTTGTAGGGAGCAGATAGATCAAGGCTGAACAGGGTTTTGATTGCATCCGCGTGAGATCTTGCTTTAAGCAATTCAGTGTGAGATTTCTCCCTTGCCAATTTGAGTTGAGTAGCAGCTTAGCTTTGAGCTTTTTCTTTTTCTTGTTGGTATGATAACTCCTTGGCTTGGTAGATCTCTACAACTGGAACACCCAATGCTTGAGCCATTTGGGCATTCTCCCTTTCTTCTTACTCTTTAAGTGCAAGCTCCCTTTTCATTTGTTCATCTGCTTCAACTTGCTCTTGTGTCATTTTCTTTTTCCCTTTGTCTTTGGGAGCGGACGTTGAAGGCTTTTGGACTGTTGGAGTTGATTGGATTAGTGGAGCAGATGGTTTAGGTGAGCTGGAAAAGAAAGAGGGTGAGAGTACTCCAGAACCAGAAAGCCACTACTACTATCGGTCAGGACACTATTCGGGCTGGTATTGAAACAGTCACTGGCATCCCACCAGTGCAAGCACCTAACCCCACCAGCCACTCAGCTTCCACTCAACTGGAGTTTCCACTCATTCGGAGTTTGTTGGCTTTGAAATAAGTGGATTGCCTCCCCCGTCCACATCTTCAATACATCCACAATCGAGTCTAGCGCCAACTAAGTGGACTGCCTCCGCCGTCCACATATTCAATTCATTGACAATCGAGTTTAGCACCAACGTTAATGATTTCAATCTTTTTCTAGGACACGATCACCACTTTCACGTCTTCGTGACGTTGCCGGAACACCCGTAGCGGCCTCTACTGCAGAGGTGACGCGAGGATCGAGCGGAAGACCTGTGCCAACACTACATGGGGGCCAACACTGCATGAAGGCCTCAAGGCTGAAAGACCTGTGCCAACTGAGCCTCCATGTGAGCTCGGGGTTACAATGGAACTGTTAGTCTCAGATTGAGTACACTATAACAAATGTTCGTAAAAGGGGGGGTTGAATACAAACTTTAGCTTTTTAAAAATTTAAAGACACACTGATATACTTTTATATAATTCTTATTGATTTTGAATCAAGAATTACATGTACTAGAAGCGGAATTCTAAGTATAATAAAAGGTGGCAATCTATTTGTCTAACACATAGACAAGCTAACTCTAAAACAACTAATGTATATAGAGTGTTCAACACATGAACAAGTTTGATTCTACCCAATGCTTAAACTCTACGAATTTCTCAACTGATGAGATTTCTTTCTGTGGAGTAGAGGCTTCACTGTGTTTTTTGTTGTTGCAAGTCCATCATTCATGTATATTTATAGAAATCTTGGCTTATCCGGTTGCATGAAGGAAGGAGACAAAAAGTATGTGGAAATATAATATTTTAATTGTAAAGGTAGTGGGGGAAAAGCAAAGTTACTTTAATCAACTGTTTGATAAAAGTAATTTACTTTTCTGCAAAAGTGCAACCCACTCACAATATAAAATATTAAAAACCACATCGACTGTCGTGTAGAACTTTCTTTCCCTTTCCATGCTTGTACTTTAAACAACAACCATGCTTCTGCTTGATTTGACTTTACTAAGTATGGGATTGCCAGCCATACTTAGTTGTTGAACAAATCTATAAGATCTTCGTATGTTTGAGGTATTTTTCTCCTTTTGCAGAGGATAAGATCAAACCTTTTTGTCTCAACTTGATCCAAAAGGTGCATTTTACTTTTACAAACAAAGATCTAAGGCATAATAGAACAAATCATGTTCTGCCATTTACATATGACATTTACAATCTGAAACATAGAGCAGATTTGACATTTTGCTCGACTCGGCTAATAGAATGTACTAGGAACTTTGAATTTCACTACTCAGTTGACAAAATATATCAGTTGATCAATTTTTGCTAGGACTAAGTTGAAACATATTGCTCAGCTGATCATTTAGATGGTCAATTGATCAATAGTAAACTTAAGAGGATTAAGCTCATGTATTTACATGATCAGTTGATCAATAGTAAACTTTAGGAAGACATAAGCTCATGTATTTACATGATCAGCTGATCAAGAATGCTCAGCTGATCATTTAAATACATCAGTTTATGTAGAGAGATAACTTGTGTTAGAGAAGACTTACTTAGCTGATGCTCTAGGCCTCAGCTGATCCATTGTTCACTCAGATGATGGTGTAGCTGAGCAAAGTCTTTGCTCAGCTGATGGTGTAGGCACTCAGCTCATCGAATTTCTTCACTCAGCTGATGGTCAACTGATGGTCTTTTTCACTTGTTTTCTTCATCTGATGCTCATTAGCTAATATCCCTTGGCTGATACTTTGAGTAGGATCTGATACTCAGCTGATAGTTCCATACTTAGCATACTTTCCAGAATCTGATTCAAACAACACATGTTTGAATTCTTTCTAAGTCATACTGAATGTAGGGTTTGGTTATCATCAAATTCTATATTTTAGGATAGGCAGAGTTAATTATTAGGGTGAAGTGATTATCTCCCCAACAATCTCCCCCTATTTGATGATGACAAAACCTTTTTCTTTCTGAAGAATCAGTTTGACTTCGAATACAAAAGATTTAAACTTTTAAGTGCATTTGGCTACCTAGCTATCTGTTGTTGGTAGCTCTTTTTATTTTGAACCTAGTTCTGTTGTTTGTTTCTTTTCTAGTGTTCCATTTTGTTCTATTTTTGTGGAATGTGTTTCTTAATTGTACCATTTTGTTCTGTTTTTGTGGTATCTTTTCATTTTTCCATTTTTATATGTTTTTGATTTTCTGATTTACATAAACATCACTTGAAATAATAGAATAAAGAAATGTACAAAAGTATTTATAGAGGATTAACTAATAGCTAAACTAGTCTAAACAGAATATACAATCAACTAGAGATCAACAAGTCTTCAGAGTTAGATCAGTCTTCAATTATCCCACCATTATTCTTCTTTTACATCAAATGTCTTTGCTAGAGGTTCTGCTTCCGCTAAGACTTCACATTGGGCTTGTACAAGGGCTTCAAATTGTTCATTTCCAGTTCTACCTCTTGTAGATGTTCTTAGCCTAAAGAGAAAATTTCTACTAGCTATGGGGATTTCAGACTGTCTAAATAACCTCCAAGTGCCACCTCTGTCCAGAATGATATATACCTTCAACAGGCATAGATATAAACTTGAAAAGCTCGGGGGTGATGTTGAGTGGCAAGGTTGTGTTGAGACCCTCAAAATCACACAGGTACTCATGTTGGGGCAATACCTCTCTTAGCTCAAATGGTTTAAAGAGCTTGGAGCCTTTCTTGTGTAGATTATCAACTGTGTTCACATGCACATAATAATCATCTGGAGTGAAGGCCTTTTGTGACACAGCTAGAGCTATCCAATTCTGAATCTTGTGAATGAATTGCACTTTGAGCTTGGATTTGGATTTGTAGAGGAGGTACGGAATCTCAACCAATTTTGTGAACCCAAGGATGTAACACCACTCATATGATACAACTTCACAGCTATTGAAGTTGTTCTACCTTATAGCTTTAAGGTAGGGTTCACCATCACCTTTATGGATAGTGCCTCTTGTGATAGGAGTTGGTTCGGTTCTATTTCACAAAATGTTGATTCTTTCTCTGAAGCTTTGTAGCCTTTGTTGACTTAAGTTGTAGGGAGCAGATAGATCAAGGCTGAACAGGGTTTTGATTGCATCCGCGTGAGATCTTGCTTTAAGCAATTCAGTGTGAGATTTCTCCCTTGCCAATTTGAGTTGAGTAGCAGCTTAGCTTTGAGCTTTTTCTTTTTCTTGTTGGTATGATAACTCCTTGGCTTGGTAGATCTCTACAACTGGAACACCCAATGCTTGAGCCATTTGGGCATTCTCCCTTTCTTCTTACTCTTTAAGTGCAAGCTCCCTTTTCATTTGTTCATCTGCTTCAACTTGCTCTTGTGTCATTTTCTTTTTCCCTTTGTCTTTGGGAGCGGACGTTGAAGGCTTTTGGACTGTTGGAGTTGATTGGATTAGTGGAGCAGATGGTTTAGGTGAGCTGGAAAAGAAAGAGGGTGAGAGTACTCCAGAACCAGAAAGCCACTACTACTATCGGTCAGGACACTATTCGGGCTGGTATTGAAACAGTCACTGGCATCCCACCAGTGCAAGCACCTAACCCCACCAGCCACTCAGCTTCCACTCAACTGGAGTTTCCACTCATTCGGAGTTTGTTGGCTTTGAAATAAGTGGATTGCCTCCCCCGTCCACATCTTCAATACATCCACAATCGAGTCTAGCGCCAACTAAGTGGACTGCCTCCGCCGTCCACATATTCAATTCATTGACAATCGAGTTTAGCACCAACGTTAATGATTTCAATCTTTTTCTAGGACACGATCACCACTTTCACGTCTTCGTGACGTTGCCGGAACACCCATAGCGGCCTCTACTGCAGAGGTGACGCGAGGATCGAGCGGAAGACCTGTGCCAACACTACATGGGGGCCAACACTGCATGAAGGCCTCAAGGCTGAAAGACCTGTGCCAACTGAGCCTCCATGTGAGCTCGGGGTTACAATGGAACTGTTAGTCTCAGATTGAGTACACTATAACAAATGTTCGTAAAAGGGGGGGTTGAATACAAACTTTAGCTTTTTAAAAATTTAAAGACACACTGATATACTTTTATATAATTCTTATTGATTTTGAATCAAGAATTACATGTACTAGAAGCGGAATTCTAAGTATAATAAAAGGTGGCAATCTATTTGTCTAACACATAGACAAGCTAACTCTAAAACAACTAATGTATATAGAGTGTTCAACACATGAACAAGTTTGATTCTACCCAATGCTTAAACTCTACGAATTTCTCAACTGATGAGATTTCTTTCTGTGGAGTAGAGGCTTCACTGTGTTTTTTGTTGTTGCAAGTCCATCATTCATGTATATTTATAGAAATCTTGGCTTATCCGGTTGCATGAAGGAAGGAGACAAAAAGTATGTGGAAATATAATATTTTAATTGTAAAGGTAGTGGGGGAAAAGCAAAGTTACTTTAATCAACTGTTTGATAAAAGTAATTTACTTTTCTGCAAAAGTGCAACCCACTCACAATATAAAATATTAAAAACCACATCGACTGTCGTGTAGAACTTTCTTTCCCTTTCCATGCTTGTACTTTAAACAACAACCATGCTTCTGCTTGATTTGACTTTACTAAGTATGGGATTGCCAGCCATACTTAGTTGTTGAACAAATCTACAAGATCTTCGTATGTTTGAGGTATTTTTCTCCTTTTGCAGAGGATAAGATCAAACCTTTTTGTCTCAACTTGATCCAAAAGGTGCATTTTACTTTTACAAACAAAGATCTAAGGCATAATAGAACAAATCATGTTCTGCCATTTACATATGACATTTACAATCTGAAACATAGAGCAGATTTGACATTTTGCTCGACTCGGCTAATAGAATGTACTAGGAACTTTGAATTTCACTACTCAGTTGACAAAATATATCAGTTGATCAATTTTTGCTAGGACTAAGTTGAAACATATTGCTCAGCTGATCATTTAGATGGTCAATTGATCAATAGTAAACTTAAGAGGATTAAGCTCATGTATTTACATGATCAGTTGATCAATAGTAAACTTTAGGAAGACATAAGCTCATGTATTTACATGATCAGCTGATCAAGAATGCTCAGCTGATCATTTAAATACATCAGTTTATGTAGAGAGATAACTTGTGTTAGAGAAGACTTACTTAGCTGATGCTCTAGGCCTCAGCTGATCCATTGTTCACTCAGATGATGGTGTAGCTGAGCAAAGTCTTTGCTCAGCTGATGGTGTAGGCACTCAGCTCATCGAATTTCTTCACTCAGCTGATGGTCAACTGATGGTCTTTTTCACTTGTTTTCTTCATCTGATGCTCATTAGCTAATATCCCTTGGCTGATACTTTGAGTAGGATCTGATACTCAGCTGATAATTCCATACTTAGCATATTTTCCAGAATCTGATTCAAACAACACATGTTTGAATTCTTTCTAAGTCATACTGAATGTAGGGTTTGGTTATCATCAAATTCTATATTTTAGGATAGGCAGAGTTAATTATTAGGGTGAAGTGATTATCTCCCCAACAATCTCCCCCTATTTGATGATGACAAAACCTTTTTCTTTCTGAAGAATCAGTTTGACTTCGAATACAAAAGATTTAAACTTTTAAGTGCATTTGGCTACCTAGCTATCTGTTGTTGGTAGCTCTTTTTATTTTGAACCTAGTTCTGTTGTTTGTTTCTTTTCTAGTGTTCCATTTTGTTCTATTTTTGTGGAATGTGTTTCTTAATTGTACCATTTTGTTCTGTTTTTGTGGTATCTTTTCATTTTTCCATTTTTATATGTTTTTGATTTTCTGATTTACATAAACATCACTTGAAATAATAGAATAAAGAAATGTACAAAAGTATTTATAGAGGATTAACTAATAGCTAAACTAGTCTAAACAGAATATACAATCAACTAGAGATCAACAAGTCTTCAGAGTTAGATCAGTCTTCAATTATCCCACCATTATTCTTCTTTTACATCAAATGTCTTTGCTAGAGGTTCTGCTTCCGCTAAGACTTCACATTGGGCTTGTACAAGGGCTTCAAATTGTTCATTTCCAGTTCTACCTCTTGTAGATGTTCTTAGCCTAAAGAGAAAATTTCTACTAGCTATGGGGATTTCAGACTGTCTAAATAACCTCCAAGTGCCACCTCTGTCCAGAATGATATATACCTTCAACAGGCATAGATATAAACTTGAAAAGCTCGGGGGTGATGTTGAGTGGCAAGGTTGTGTTGAGACCCTTAAAATCATACAGGTACTCATGTTGGGGCAGTACCTCTCTTATCTCAAATGGTTTAAAGGGCTTGGAGCCTTTCTTGTGTAGATTATCAACTGTGTGCACAAGCATATAATAATCATCTGGTGTGAAGGCCTTTTGTGACACAGCTAGAGCTATCCAATTCTGAATCTTTTGAATGAATTGCACATTGAGCTTGGATTTGGATTTGTAGAGGAGGTACGGGATCTCAACCAATTCTGTGAACCCAAGGATGTGACACCACTCATATGATACAACTTCACAGCTATTGAAGTTGTTCTACCTTATAGCTTTAAGGTAGGGTTCACCATCACCTTTATGGACAATGGCTCTTGTGATAGGAGTTGGTTCGGTTCTGTTTCTCAAAATGTTGATTCTTTCTCTAAAGTTTTGTAGCCTTTGTTGACTTAAGTTGTAGGGAGCAGATAGGTCAAGGCTGAACAGGGTTTTAATTGCATCCGCGTGAGATCTTTCTTTAAGTAATTCAGTGTGAGATTTCTCCCTTGCCAATTTGAGTTGAGTAGCAGCTTAGCTTTGAGCTTTTTCTTGTTCTTGATGGTATGATAACTCCTTGGCTTGGTAGATCTCTTCAACTGGAACACCCAATGCTTGAGCCATTTGGGCATTCTCCATTTCTTATTGCTCTTTAAGTGAAAGCTCCCTTTTCATTTCTTCATCTGCTTCAACTTGCTCTTGTGTCATTTTCTTTTACCCTTTGTCTTTGGGAGCGGAGGTTGAAGGCTTTTGGACTATTGGAGTTGATTGGATTGGTGGACAGTGGAGTATCATCCTCATCATCAGAATCAGAATCTATAGCAATTGGAGGAGAGCAACCCTCAATAACTTTTCTTCTTGGCTTTTGCTTGTTTGCCATTCGTTTCAATCTCTTTGGAAATCTTTGCTCCCCCTCAGAAGGTGCTTTTCTTTTGAGAGAAGGAGCAGCTGTTGCTTTGGGTTTTCCTGCTGCATGATTTTTGTGGCAATTTCAGAATATGCAGCATCTATTTCCTCTGAATCAGGATCATCCTCCCTTGTTGAACTTGAGAATTTATCCCCCTTTTTGGCATCATCAAAAGGAGGAGGGGAGTCATCTGTGGTTGGTTTTGGGGATGGGGTAGGGGCAGGGGTAGGTGTATGGGTTGAGAAAGGGGTATTGGTTGGGGTAGAGGTATGTTTAGAGATTTGAAGAGAGAGGTCATCATTGAGATCCCTAAGAGCTTTCCATAAGGAAAGATGGCTCATTCGGCTTTGTTCTATGAGGGCTTCTATATCATCAAGGATGCCTTTGAGGAAGGAAGGCATAGGTAGGAGTTATTCTGGTATGGGAACATAAATGTTTGGGTTGATTGGGCATAGGTTTTGAAGTTTGGGTTAGAAGGTTTGAGATGGTTTGATTGAGAGAAGATATAGTAGATTGAGGTAAGATAGGAGGATGTTGTTGAGATGGAAGAAGGGTAGATAGATGGTCTAATTTGGCTAAAATGTGAGAGAGATCATATGGGGTATGGAGATGGGTAGGGAAGGGTAGGGAAGAGGTTTTAAGAGACTCTATGTCTCGAGCAAGTCTAGACAGTCGAGTGGTGGTTTGGGTTTGGAAGGTTTGGAAGGTTTGGGTAAGATGGTCAAGGTTTTGATGTATGGTTTCAAGAATGGGAAGGTTTGGTGTTTGGGTAGAGGTAGAGGGTTGAGAGGTAGAAGGTGCAGAGATAGGTTCAAAGAAATTGGGTAAGGTTAGTGTTCCCTCATTTGAGCCTTGGTGTATAAGCTCAAATTCATTGGGAAAGACTGTTGAGCCCTGTATAAGTGGTTGGTTTGTACCACTAGCATTGGCAGGCTGTGCATGTGTAAGAATTGAATTGATTATAGGTGCAAGATAGGTGCAGTGAGTGTGGGATGCACTCAATAGTAAGGAATCCCTTATTGGATCAACATTCTGTTGGGAGAATGTGAATGGTATAGGCTGACTTAATTGGAGTGTAGACATAGTATGACCTTGGGTTGAGGTCTGTATTTCAATGAGATCAACCTTTTGGGAGGCTGTCTCATATAGCGGTTTAAGTCCCATTTTACAGATGTATCCTGTTGTGAGGATACATCCACTAGCTTAAGGTAAGTAACATCCAATTGCTCGCCCTCAACATGAGGAAGAGTAATTGGAGTTTAGGCCAGAGGTGTGGATGTCACTACCTCAAAGTTCTTAAAATGAGTTACTTCTGTTGACCTTGTATATAGGGGGCTTCAGATGAGAGTAGAAGTAGTGACCACATGAGGTTCACTAGAGCTTGGTTGTTGAATTGGTGTATGGACTGGAGAGGAGGATGAGCTATCAAGGTTGGGACTACCATTTGAATAACCTCAGAGGTAGAGTCAGTGCTGCCCTTACCTTGGGACATGATGTGCTTGCTTCTATCAATGAGCTCAAGAAGTTGCTCAGAGATTTCTTGTTCTTGTGGATCAGCATCATCACCAAGAGGACTCATTACCATTGGACTTATGGGGGTAAATTCAGAATCACCAACATTACCAACATCACCAGCATCATCATCATCATTGTTACTTCCATTGTGACTTTCCTCAGCATTATCATCACCACCACTTTCATCACCATCACCAGCATTCGCATTGTCATTAGCAGCATCGATCAATTCTTGCATTTGAGCAGTTATGGGCGGACCTCTGTTTGCCTTTATAAAATGGAAAACTTTTCCACCCATGGCAGGGATAGGGATATGATCTTGGTGTTCAGTTAGGCTTACATAGTCATTTTCACCAATCTCCGTCATTGCTATCAGTCTTAGGAATCGAATGTAGGGCACTTGAGACCCTGATGTTTTTTTGTTTGTGCTCTGGGTAATTTTGTCAACAAGATCGGAGAATATAACCTGAGCAAAATCGATGTTGACCCCAAAGACTAGGGCATAGAGCACCAGAAGCTCTGTTTGATTAATGAGATGGTGGCTTCCAGATATAGGACCAAAACAACGGATGACCACGTTGGCCAAATACTTCCACAGATGGGAAAGAGCAGAAACTTTCACCTGACCATGCACTACAGACTTATTGTAGCCGATGGGTTGGAAAACTGTTTGAACTTGAGTTCTTGAGGGAAAAGCGGTGTAAGGTGGGAAGTGAGGAATACCAGTGGCTTCTCGTAAGGTTTTAGTGGTGATTTGGAGATGATAGTTTTCCTGGGCTAGGGTGCAATGGATCGTATTGTCATTGACGTTGTAGGTTGCAGAGTACCATAGCTCACCAATGATTGTGGGATATATATAGTGGGGATCAGCAATAAGGCTTTCGAACAGAGGGTAAGCCTGAAGAAACTGTACCATAGGCTCATAGCCTTGATTTTTGCGAGAGGCGGGTATTTTGGTGCACAGAAGAATGTTATTTGGAGTTATGTTCATGGGTTGGTTTGGAGCAACATTCTCACCAGGGTTGACAGCATGGTCAGGAATATAGGTGGCAATTTGGTAGAGATGACGAACAGTGAGTATCGAGAGAGAAAAGCTAGGGAAATTATTTATAGAGAGAGAGGGAATTTTGAGAGTTTGAACAGGTACAGATGAATGAGAGAGGAAGTGGGATATTTATGAAGGTTAGTTAACAGAGATCATTAGATGCTGACAAAAATTCTAACGGAAAACAAATTAATTAGCTATTAAATGAAATCTGACAGACGGAGTAAATAACTAGGGTTAAAAAAATTAAATGAACACAAAAGATGAAAATTTACTAAGTGTTGATCCATCAGCTGAGAATTGAATTGTATCAGTTGAAGGGTATCAGCTGATGAAAGACTATCAGCAGATAGTGAAAATTTGAAAGTATCAGCTGAGATAAGTACTTAGCTGAGCATTTCCCTCTTATCTGAGGGTGATCAGCTGAGTAAATTTGATCAGCTGATGGACATCAGCTGAGCAAAGTTACTTAGTTTACATAGATTCAGTAAGACTTACAAATTATTAAATAAGTAACACATTATATTCAGCACTTATAAATTGACAAAAACTAAATTACCACTAATTCATTCTAAAAATTAAGCATACCTAGTTTTGGATATTAGGAAATTGAACCTTGCTTCATCCATTGGCTTTGTGAACAAATCTGCAAGTTGCAAATCAGTGTTGATGTAATGCAGAGTTACCTTTTTCTTTTGCACGTTATCCTTGAGAAAATGATGTCTAATTTCAATATGCTTTGTCTTTGAATGCATGACTAGATTATTTGTGATGGAGATGGAACTTGTATTGTCACACACAATTGGGGTGTCATCAAACTTCACATCATAGTCAAGTAGTTGATTTTGTAACCACAAAATATGAGCACAACAGCTTTCTACAACAATGTATTCTGCCTCTGTAGTGGATGTTGACACTGAATTATGTTCCTTACTAGACCAACTAATCAATGTATCTCCTAGAAGTTGACAACCACCTGAAGTACTTTTTCTATCTAATGTACACCCTACAAAATCAGAATCAGAATATCCAACTAACTCAAAATCTGAGTCTTTGGGGTACCAAAGACCATGATTAGGAGTTCCTTTGAGATAATTGATATTCTCTTAACAGTAGCAAGATGTGATTCCTTTGGATCTGCTTGATATATTGCATAGAGACATGTTGAAAACATTATATCTGGTCTACTTGCAGTGAGGTATAAAAGTGACCCAATCATTCCTCTATAAGCAGTAATGTTCACTGATTTGCCATTAGTATCCTTTCCTAACTTTATAGAAGTAGACATAGGTGTTTTCATTGAAGAACATTTTTCAAAATCAAACATTTTTAGTAAATCTTTGACATATTTTGTTTGATGAATGAAAATACCATCAACCTCTTGTTTAATTTGCAAACCAAGAAAATAGTTTAATTCACCCATCATGCTCGTCTGATAGTTATCAGACATGAGTTTAGAACACTTTTTGCATAGTTCCAAATTAGTAGACCCAAATATTATATCATCCACATATATCTGCACAAGTATCACATCACCTTTGTACTTCCTTATAAATAAAGTTCTATTCAATGCATCCTCTTGTAAAACCTTTGTTAATGAGAAAAGAAGAGAGGGTATCATACTAGGCTCTTGGAGCTTTCTTAAGACCATATAAAGCTTTGTTTAGAAAGAATACATGATCAGGTAAGCTTGACTCCTCAAAACCAGGAGGTTGTTTTACATTCACCTGTTCTTTCAGATCTCCATGTCAATGACATACTCCTCATTGGGAACGATGTCCCGACCCTTCAAGGTGTAAAAACATGGTTAGGGAATTGTTTTTGAAAGAAGGATCTAGGAGATGCAACTTATATTCTTGGGATCAAAATCTATAGAGATAGATCCAAGAGGCTTATTGGGCTTAGCCAAAGTACATATGTTGACAAAGTCCTAAAGCGGTTTAGGATGGAAGACTCCAAGAAGGGGTTCAATCGAATGTCACATGGTTTGATATTGAGTAAGACTCAATCCCCTAGTTCCCCAGAGGAACGGGAAGTAATGAAGCGAGTGCCATATGCTTCGGCTGTGGGCTCGATCATGTACGCCATGCTATGTATGAGGCTTGATGTATCGTGTGCCTTGAGCATGACTACTAGATATCAAGCCAACCCTGGCGAAGCTCATTAGACGGCAGTGAAGAGCATTCTCAAGTATCTTCGGAGGACTAAGGAGATGTTTTTGGTGTACGGAGGTGAGGAAGAGCTTAGAGTAAAGGGTTACTCTAATGCAAGCTTCCAAGCCGATAGGGATGACTACCGATCACAATCGGGGTTCGTGTTCCTATTAAACGGCGGTGCTATATCCTGGAGGAGCTCCAAGCAAGACACCGTGGCCGATTCCACTACCGAGTCGGAATACATTGCGGCCAGTGAAGCTGCTAAGGAGGCCGTATGGATGAGGAAATTTCTGCTTGATCTGGGAGTGGTTCCAAGCATCAGCGACCCTGTTGAGATCTCCTGTGACAACGAGGGTGCCGTTGCTTTAGCAAAGGAACCAAGGTCTCATCGACGCACGAGGCATATTCCGCGGAAGTATCATTTTATCCGGGACGTGGTCGAAAATGGAGACATCGTCATCAGCAAAGTACACACAGATAGCAATTTGGCGGATCTGTTCACTAAACCGTTGTCGCAAGCTAAGCATGATGGGCACACACGTGCTATTGGGATTAGATTTGCTAGTGACTTGGTTTGAGTTGTATATTGGTTATTGTATTCGATGTATTTACTATGTTATTGAGAACATTAAGCAATATTGTATTTTTGAATGTATTGATTATTAAATGGAGATTTAATGATACGCGTGTAGCGAATACTTTCTTTAAATCATTATTGTGTTCCAACTTTACATGTTTTATCACTTCCTTGAATGTTTTAACATTCTAAATTGTCCACGATCGGTCATTCTTTATGGAAGGAAGTATGAACGAAGATCGAGGGAAATGATTGGTCACAGTGTTCAATGGGATTGAATACAAGGGACGCAATATTTCACCTGTACTTGAAAAGAGTTTCAAGTGATTGGATGACCCACACCTGATCTTACTTCTGGTACATGTCAAGAGTAAATAAGGATGATAATATCTTTTATCCTTAGACCGGAGATGCATGTGTTTCACTATTTTGGTTTGCTTTACTCTGTCTGCTTTCAAACGTAGTCCGTAACTGGCTATCATAAAGGAGGTATTTGGGTAAAGTATTGCCATTGTATTGGTGGCAATGTAGTCAAAGGAATTTGTTCCTCTGTAAAGAGTGATATCCATGGGCCCCTCGATGATTGGGCGCTGACACCAAAAATGCATGGTCATGCTGGAGCTTGCAATGATTGTTGATCAGTTGCAACTCACCTTTTTGGTCACCACCAATCTTGATCGAGAAACATAATCGTGAATGATCGGAGAATGACTTTGTACCATGTCTCGTGTTCACTTGGATATCTCGAACAATAAGATAATAGATCACTTATCTATAGGACCATGTCAAACTCTTTTAGTTTAACTTGGTACTTGTTAGGGATGACATACCCCGTGTTTAGTTGGGGGCAGGGATGCCTTGCTAGAGGCCGCTCCCTGTCTGTGGTGCCCATGGGTACGGTGTCTCATGTGCAAGTGGGAGTTTGTTGGAATTTGCCCACTGACACACGTACGCCGGCATCACTGCTAATGAAGCACAGGCCTATTGGGTCACACGCCAAGTTTCCACTCCGACAGCCTAATAAAAGTGAAAGGGTCAAAATGGTCAAATTCCAGTTGACCAAGGCTTCATGACCGTGAAGGATGCTCCACGGGTCATGAAGCAGCTAGTGTCCACGAGTCCTGTCGTAGGCCGCATGGTTCGTGAAACCCTAGGGCTTCACGACCCTACACGGCCCGTGAAGGAGGTCGTGAAGGCACAACCCTCACGATTCTTGCACAGCGCGGCACGGCTCGTAGAGGATTAATGGCCGGTCGTGGTGAATTTATCCTTCACGGCCCGTGAAGAAGTCGTGAAGGCAGAATTCTAAGTGACACTTGCATCTTATTGGACCATCCTTTTTGGTCCAATGATCTGGTGCCATTAGATCCGACCCTGGAGCAAATGAAGCAGAGTTTTTGTCTTTAAAAGAGCCTTCAATTGTTCCTTGTTTCACTCTTGGAAGAATTGGCATACACACATACATATTGGTGATTTTTAGCTAGAGAGTTAGAAGAGACCATTGTGAGTGTATGTGTTCTTGATATTCAAGTGCTGTTCCAGAATTCAAACAAGTGTTCCTGGTTTGGTTTTGGCTTTCTAGTACAAGGGAAGTTGGTGATTAGCTTGGTGTGGACTTCTTTGGAGCCTGGAGCCTATTGTTTCAAGGATTTACCCCACACTTCGGTTTTGTTCCAGCTTTTAATCAAAGTCTTCAAGGGTATGTTTTGATTCCCTTATTCTCTTTGTGCTTGTTCTTGGTTGCATGCATGTTCTTTCAAGTTTTCACCACCATTGGGAAATCATGGGATCCTTTTGTGTGTTTTTGTTGCTTCCGTTGCGTGCTTTGATCCCCATGGATTCCCAACACATGCGACTTTCTGCTAGTGTAATTTTGCCATGCGACTTTCAGATAGTGTATGTGCATTTCATGTGACTTTCAATTAAAATATGTATACATCAATGCGACTTTCAACTAGTGTAATTGTACCATGCGACTTTCAGATAGTGTATGTGCATTTCATGCGACTTTTAGTTAGAATATGTATACATCCACGCGACTTTCAGCTAGTGTAATTGTGCCATGTGACTTTTAGTTAAAATATGCATACATCCATTTGACTTTCACCTAGTGTATGTATTCATGCGACATTCAGTAAGCACCATGCGACTTTCAGTAAGTCCGTGCGACTTTTAGTATGTAGCCATGCGACTTTCAGTAGTCATGTGTCTCCATGCGACCTTCCGTAGGCCCATGTGACTTTCAGTTAATATTCGTGTGTTCATGCAACTTTCAGTAGTGTATACCCATCCAACTCATGGAGAGTTGTGTAAGTAAGTAAAAGCTAGTACCCGGTACTAAACATATTAAACATGGATTAGGTGATAGTTAATTAGAGTGCAACCAAGTAAGGTCTTACAGTAAGAACTGAGTAACCAGGACCGCTGACAGGGGAGTATTCTCACTTATGATCTAAATTGATTGCAGATGTGAATGCATGCATATGAATACTTGAATAACTATGAGTTATGATAGAAACATTATTAGACCGCTTACTTCGGTAGCGGGTACGAGTAGACCGTTTACTTCGGCAATGGGTATGACTAGAGTGTTCACTTCGGTGACGGGTATGTGCAGACCGTACACTTCGGTGTCGGGTATTAGACCAACACTTCGGTGTCAGGTATGTTAGACCGTTGTGACGACAACGGGTGAGATGAGATCGTCTTAGTTGACGGGTACGATGAGACCACTTAATACGGTAGTGGATATGAGTTATGAGCAGCTATATAATCTATTTGGCTTGTAAGTAGTATACTCGCCAAGCCTTGGGCTTACAGTTGTCGTTTTAACTCTTTTCAGGTGACAACCACGGTGGGGCTCCGGTTCGACGTTGATAGCTCATTTCCAAAGGCTTCCGCAACATTAATGATATATTTTTAATATTAATAGTTTAGTAACAAACAATCATGACGGATGTAGTTTACAAAATGTTCTGTACTCATTCTATTTAAGGATTATCATGCAATTATGTTACTGTTTACCTTATCGACATCATTCCCTGGATAAGATATATATATATATATATAATTGGGACGTTACAACTTGCTATCTGAGCCTAGGTTTAAGGGATCTAGATGCGTTTCGGTGTGTCTAGACTTAAACCTTGGTTCTTTAGGAATTTCCAAATAAGTTTCACAACTTGCAAATGACAAAACTTTTAAAGGCTGGAGCTAGTCCGAGTGCTCACACATGAGGTACAGAAGTTGGGTGCTTTGTGTGCCGTGAATGAAGCAACTGCAACAGCGGCAAACACCCAACTAGTAACTCCCACGACTAACCAGGGAACTTCAAGAGGTACCTTTCGAGACTTTTTGGCGTGCCAGCCACCAGCTTTCGAGGTCTGCCAGACCCCGTGCTAAGTACTAGATGGATCGCTGAAGTGGAGAGAGCGTTCTTAACTAGCAACTGTGCCGACGATGCAAAAGTTTGGTATGCGTCTAACTTCTTGAGGGGAGTAGCTAAGGATTGGTGGAACTTTCTACGAAAGATGAAAGGCGAGGCAATCGCTAGGATGAAGTGAGAAGAGTTTACATAATTGTTCTATGTTGAGTATGCACCCAGAGTAGAGGTGAAGAGGGTTATGGATGAGTTCATGAAGCTAGAGCAGACCATTGAGACGGTCAACCAGTTCATGAAAAGGGTTATGCCGTTTGGCCTCACTAACGCTCCAGCAACTTTCATGGACCTAATGAACCATGTTTATAGACCGATGCTTGATAAGTCAGTGATTGTGTTCATCAATGACATTATAGTCCACTTTAAGACCGAGGCGGAGCATGAGAAACACCTTTGAGAGGTACTGGAAACATTGAAAAGGGAGAAGTTATACGCGAAATTTTCAAAATGAGAATTTTGGCTAAAGGGGATGCAATTTCATAGGCACTTGATGAACCACATGGGAATCAAAGTGGACACGGCAAAGATAGAGGCCGTGAAGAGATAGGAAACGCCAAAGATTCCAATGGAAATCCGGAGTTTTGTGGGGTTAGCCGGTTATTACAGACGATTCATCGAGGATTTCTCGAATCTGGAAGTGCCACTAACCAAGCTGACAATAAAGAATACCCATTTTGTTTAGGAATGGACCAACAGGAAGCATTCAAAACTTTCCAAGGGAAACTATGCGAGGCACCGATACTAACCTTGCCCGAGGGAATAGAGGACTTGGTGGTCTATTGTGGTGCCTCCCACGTAGGGCTTGGATGAGTACTCATGTAGAGGGGGAGAGTTATTGCTTACGCTTCGAGACAGTTGAAACCTCACGAGTGTAATTATCCGACTCATGATCTAAAATTGGCAACCATGGTGTTCGCGCTCAAGATTTAGAGACACTACTTATACGTAGCCAAGTACACCATCTACACAGACCACAAGAGCTTGAAGTACTTTGCCGATCGGAAAATTTTGAACATGCGCCAACAGAGATGGCTAGATTTAATCAAAGATTATGACTGTGAAATGCAATATCACTCGGGGAAGGCCAACGTGGTGGCGGACGTGTTAAGTCGTAAGACTAGCAAGTTACAGTTTAGCGTGAAATGCCTAAGAATGACGGTCACAACCTCACTCTTCGAGATGATTTTGACGGCTCAAGCGAAGGCCGCGAATGAAGAAAATCATAAAGCAGAGCGGATTAAGGGTCAGTTGGCCATCATGGCCAAGGATAGTCTTGGATTATGGACCCGTTACTGGCAGATTTGGGTGCCAAAAGTTGCAGATGTCCGAAGTGTAATTGTAGACGAAGCTCACAAGTCGAAATTTTCCATACACCCGGGGGCCACTAAGATGTACAGAGACATAAAGATGGGTTACTAGTGGCCAGGAATGAAGAGACATGTGGCAAGTTATGTAGAAAAACGTTTAACGTGTCTAAGGGTGAAAGCCGAGCACCGGAGACCACATGGTAAGCTACAACCTTTAGAAATACCGGTGTGCAAATGGGAACACTTAACCATGGATTTAATAACGAAACTGCCTAAGACACCAAGGAACTTCGATGCCATTTGGGTTGTGGTGGATATATTGACCAAAAGCGCGCATTTCATACCCATGCGAGAAGCTAGTTCGGCAGAGAAATTGGCAGATATTTATGTGAAGGAGATAATCTCTAGGCACGAAGTGCCGGTTACTATCATTTTAGATCGGGATGTGTGGTTCACGTCTAGATTCTGGAACAAATTTCATGAGGATTTGGGCACGAGGATAAATCTCAGCACGACATATCACCCCCAAACTGATGGACAGAGTGAGAGAACCATACAGACCCTGGAGGATATGCTAAGAGCTTGCGTGATCGACTTTGGGGGATGTTGGGATTTTTACTTGCCCCTCAAGGAGTTTTTGTACAATAAGAGTTACCACGCCAGCATCGGGATGCCGCCTTATGAGATGTTGTAAGGAAGGAAGTGTAGAACCCCGATCTGTTGGAGGGAAGTGGGCCAGAAAGAGCTTGTTAACACCGAGATAGTTCAGAAAACTTCAGAGTACGTGCAGCAAGTTCGTGAACGATTGAAAACTACTCAGAGCCGGCAGACAAGCTATGCGGGTAAACGAAGATCGTTACTAGAATTCCAAGTGGGTGACCACGTGTTGCTCAAAGTATCTCCATGGAAAGGAGTGATCCGATTCAGAAAATGTGGGAAGCTGAACCGTAGGTTCATTGGACCGTTTAAGGTCATTGCAAGAGTCGGAAAGATGGCCTATCGCTTAGAGCTACCAGAGGAGTTACCAAGAATACACAACACCTTCAATGTTTTAGACTTGAGGAAATGCTTCGCCGATGAGTCGGCATTTGTGCCATTGGAGGACATTACCATGGATGAAAAGTTGAATTATGTTGAGAAGCTGGTTGCGATCATCAAAAGAAAAAATCAAACAGTTGCGCAACAAACAAATAGGGATGGTTAACGTACAGTGGGAGCACTGCAAAGGATCATAATCGACATGGGAATCTGAAGACGAGATGAAGAAAAACTACCCAGCGTTGTTCGAATAAAGATTTCGAGGATGAAATAGTGTTTAAGTGGGGAGAGTTGTAATACCCGCAATTTTAAAATGTATAAAATTATTTTATGAAAATATTTATTGTCACTTTTAAATATGTATTTTGATGAGTTGGCAATCAAAAAGTGTTTGGGCTTGAATGTTAAAAGCGAATAAAGTTATTAGCTGTAATTTGGACTTGAGATGTTAAGGTGGGCTTAGGCCCACAATAGATATGTCATGAGGGTATAAATAGGAACTTAGGGCACAACCCCCAACACTAACAATCAGATCACTGTTCCATTCAAGTGTGTGTGTGGGTGTGCTGAGTGCCATTCTCGAAGAAGCAGAGGAAGAAAGAAGACAAAGTTCATTTTAGAGCAAAGAGATTTCAAGAAAATCATCAGGCAATGTTTCTCAATTCTTTGGAATCATGTAGACACCAATTCTTGCTATGTTAAGGTATTGATTAGATGCTTGAAATCTGGGTTTGGGTTTTAGAATGCTTGAGAAAAACCCAGAAGAAATATTTAACCAAGAACACTTTATAAGTTGATAAAATACATATTTGTGTTAGAAAGAAAGTTTTAAATGAGTGGAGAAACGTTTTGCAACAAGAATGAATTAAATTGATTGAGTCTTGAGAAAGCTTGATCTTCGCTATGGAGTTTGGGTTTTTAGAAAAATGAACTGACAGGGGAGGGAGATGCACCATGTGACTTTCAGTAAAATTCCATGCGACTTTTATAGTTATGAACACATCATGCGACTTTCAGATAGTGCATGTGCATTTCATTCGACTTCAGTTAGAATATGAATACATCTGTTAGTCCCAGATTGAGTACGCAACAACAAATGTTTGTAGAAGGGGGGGTTGAATACAAACTTTAGCTTTTAAAAAATTCAAGACACACTTATATACTTTTATATAATTCTTATTGATATGAATCAAGAATTACATGTACTAGAAGCGGAAATTCTAAGTACAATAAAAGGTGGCAACCAATTTTTCTAAAACATAGACAAGCTAACTCTAAAACAACTAATGTATATAGAGTGTTCAACACATGAACAAGTTTGATTTTACACAATGCTTATACTCTACGAATTTTCTTAACTGATGAGATTTTCTTTCGGTGTAGTAGAGACTTTACTTTGTTGTATTGTGTATTGTTATTGTATCTTTGCATGTCCACCATGCATGAAAATATATAGAAGTCTTGGTGGATCCAGTTGCATGAAAGTAAGTGACAAAGAGGATGTGGAAATATAATATTTTAATTGTAAAGGTAGTGGGTGAAAAGTAAAGTTACTTTAATCAAATGTTTTGATAAAAGTAATTGTACTTTTCTGCAAAAGTGCAACCCATTCACAATATAAAATATTAAAGTCCACATCTACTGTCGTGTAGAAGTATCTTTCCTTTCCATGATTGTACCTTAATCAACGCCATGCTTCTGATTGATTTGACTTTACCATGTATGGGATTGCCAGCCATACTTAGTTGTTTGAACAAATCTTCAAGATCTTAGTCTATTTGAGGTATCATTATCCTTTTCCAGAGGATAAGGTCAAACCTTTTTGTCTCATACTTGATCCAAAAAGTGCATTTTACTTTTACAAACAAAGATCTAAGGCATAATAGAACAACACATGTTCTGCCTTTTACATATGACTTACAATCTGAAAAGATAGAGTAGATTTGACATTTTTCATGACTCAGCTAACAGATTGTACTAGGAACTCTGATATTCACTACTCAGTTGAACAAATATATCAGTTGATCACTTTTTGCTAGGACTCAGTTGACACATATTGCTCAGCTGATCATATAGATGCTCAGCTGGTCAATAGTAAGCTTAGGAGGACAAAAGCTCATGTATTTGATTGATCAGCTAGCTCATGTATTTGTATGATCAGTTGATCAAGAATGCTCAGCTGATCAATCAAATACATCAGTTTATAAGGGGAGATGACTTGTGTAAGGAAAGACTTACTTAGCTGATGCTCTGGGCCTCAGCTGATCCATTTGTTCACTCAGCTGATAGAGTAGGCACTCAGCTGATCAAATTCTTCACTCAGCTGATCACTTTCTTCACTCAGCTGATCAATCTGTTTACTCAGCTGATGGAATATTTTCATCAGCTGATCAACAATTTTGCTCAGCTGATAGACTGTTTTCCTCAGCTGATGGTCTTCTTTACTTTTTTTCTTCATCTGATGCTCTTTGGCTGATATCCTTTGGCTGATACATTGAGTAGGATCTGATGCTCAACTGATGGCTTATTTTCCTCAGCTGATGGTTCCATACTTAGCATATTTCTACATAAACTAATTCAAACAACACATGTTTGAATTCTTTCTAAGTCATACTAAATGTAGGGTTTAGTTATCATCAAATTCTATGTTTTAGGATAGGCATAGTTGATTATTAGGGTGAAGTGATTATCTCCCCAACAATCTCCCCCTATTTGATGATGACAAAACCTTTTTCTTTTTGAAGAATCAGTTTGACTTCGAATGAAAAGATTTGAACTTTTAAGTACAGTTGGCTACCTAGCTATCTTTTTTTGGTAGCTCTTTTTATTTGAACCTTGTTCTGTTTTTGGTTTCTTTTCTAATGTTCCATTTTGTTCTATTTTTGTGGAATCTTTTTCTGTGTTGTACCATTTTGTTCTGTTTTTGTGGTATCATTTCATTTTTTGCATTTTTATATGTTTTTGATTTTCTGATATACATAAACATCACTTGAAATAACAGAATAAAGAAATGTACATAAGTGATTACATAGATTAACTACTAACTAACTATTCTATAATGTGCAATCAACTAAATAACAGCAAAATCTTCAGAGTTAAAATCAGTCTTCAATCACCCCACCAAGGTTCTTCTTTAACTTCAAAATCTTTGGCATGGGGATCAGCTTCAGCTAAGACTTCACATTGGGCTTGAACAAGGGCTTCAAAGTTTTCATTTCTAGTTCTGCCTCTTGTAGATATCCTTAGCCCAAATAGAAACTTCTTGCTAGTTTTAAGGATTTCAGACTGTCTAAAGAACCTCCATGTGCCAGCTCTGTCCAAAAAGAATATACCTTCAACAGGCATAATTATAAACTTGTACACCTCAGGAGTGATGTTCAGTGGAAGAGAAGTGTTGAGACCCTCAAAATCTAATCAGAATTCATGCTGGGGTAGTATCTCTCTTAGCTCAAATGGTTTGAAGGGCTTGGAGCCTTTCTTATGAAGATTATCAACTGTGTGCATATGCCTATAGTAGTCATTTGGAGTGAAGGCCCTTTGTGACACAACTAGAAATATCCAATTCTGAATTTTCTGAATGAATTGAACTTTGAGCTTTGATTTGGATTTGAAAAGAAGGTACAGGATCTCAACTAACTCTGTGAACCCATATATGTGACACCTCTCATAGGATACAACTTCACAGCTGTTGAAGTTGTTCTGTCTTATTGCTTTGAGGTAGGGTTCAACATCACCTTTATGGACAGTGGCTCTTGTTATTGGAGTTGGTTCTATTCTGATTCTCAGAATATTAATTCTTTATCTGAAGCTTTGAAGTCTTTGTTGACTTAGGTTGATGGAAGTAGATAAATCAAGGTTGAAGAGGGTTTTAATGGCATCGGCATGGGATCTAGCTTTGAGTAGTTCAGCCTGAGATTTTTCCTTTGCCAATTTGTGTTGAGCAGCAGCTTGATTTTGACTTTGTTATTGCTCTTGCTGATATGCTAGCTCTTTGGCTTGGTAGATTTCTTCAACTGAAAAACCCAATGCTTAAGCCATTTGAGCATTCTCCCTTTCTTCCTTTTCTTTAAGAGCAAGCTCCCTTTTTCATTTGATCATCTGCTTCAACTTGCTCATCTGTAATCTTTTGTTTGCCTTTATCCTTAAGAGCAGAGGTTGAAGCATTTTGGACTGATGGGGTTGATTGGACTGGTGGAGCAGATGGCTTAGGGCTCTATCTTCTTCTTCTGAGGATGTCAGAAAGTGGAGTATCATCCTCATCATCAGAATCAGACTCTATGTTGATTTGCGGAGAGCAACCCTCGGCAACTTTTCTTTTAGGTTTTGGCCTGTTTGCCATCCTTTTCAACCTTTTTGGAAACCTTTGCTCCCCCTTAGAAGATGCTTTTCTTTTAATGGGTGAGGGAGCTGTTGCTTTGGGTGCTTCCTGCTTCATGATTTTGGTGGCTGTTTCAGCATAGGATGCATCAATATCCTCTGAGTCAGGATCATCCTCCCTTGAAGAACATGAGAATTTCTCCCCCCTTTTGGCATCATCAAAAGGAGGAGGGGAGTCACCTGCATGCTTATGGGATGGGGTAGGGACAAGGGTTTATTAGGCGTAGGGTTTCGAGTTGGGGTAGGAGGTTGGATATGGTTTGGTTTAGGGTAGATATGGTAGATTGAGGTAGGCTGGGAATTTGTGGTTGAGAGGGAAGAAGGGTAGAAAGATGGTCTATTTTGGTAAGGATTGGGGTAAGATTAATGGGTGCAGGGGAGGGTTGGAATGGGGTTTTGAGAGACTCAATGTCTTTGGTAAGTTTAGATAATTGAGCAGAGGTTTGGGTTTGGAAGGTTTGGAAGGTTTGGGTTAGTTGATCAAGGTTTTGGTGAATTTTCTGGATAAGGGTAAGGTTTGGGGTTTGGGTAGATGTGGATGGGGTAGAGGTGGAAGGAGTAGATAGAGGTTCAAAGAAGTTGGGTAAGCTTTTTGTCCCCTTATTTGAGCCTTGGTGTAAAGCTCAAATTCATTGGGGAAGAGAGTTGAGCCCTGTGCAAGTGGTTGGTTTGTACCACTAGCATTGGCAGGATGTGCATGTGTAAGAATAGAATCAATGATAGGTGCAAGGTAAGTGGACTGAGTGTGGGATGCACTCAATAACAGGGAATCCCTTATTGGATCCACATTCTATTGGGAGAATGTAGATGGTATAGGCTGACTTAATTGAGGGATAGACACAGTGTGACCTTAGGTTGAGGTCTGTCTTTCAATGACATCAACCTTTTAGGATTTGTCTCAGGTAGCGGTTTAAGTCCCATTTTTACCGATGTATGCTGTTGTGAGGCTACATCCACTGGTTCAAAGGTTGCAACATCCAATTGCTCCCCCTCAACATGAGGAAGGGTAATTGGAGTTGAGGTCAGAGGTGTGGATTGCACTCCCTCAAAGTGCTCATAATGAGTCACTTCTGGTGACCTTGTATATATGGGGCTATGGATAGGAATAGAACTACTGACCACAGGAGGTTCACTAGAGCTTAGCTGTTGGAGTGGTGTATGGACTGGAGAGGAGGATGGTCTATCAATGGTTGGGACTACCATTTGAATATCCTCAGAGGTGGAATCAGTACTATCCTTACGTTGGGACATGATGTGCCTACTTCTTTCAATGAGCTCCAGAAGCTGCTCAGAGATCTCTTGTTCTTGGGAATCACCAAGAGGACTTAACTCCATTGGACTGATAGGAGCAAAAGCACCAGCATCATCATCATGCTTAGAACCAGTGTGGGTTTCATCAACATCATCATCACTATTATTATCATCATTAGCATTTTCATCACCATTTACAGCATCTATCAGCTCTTGCATTTGGGCAGTGATTGGAGGACCTCTGTTTACCTTTAAGAAATGGAATATCTTTTCACCCATGGCAGGGATAGGTATATGCTCAAGATGTTCGATTAAGCCCACATAATCATACTCTCCAATCTCCCTCATAGCTATCAGGCTCAATAGTCTAATGTAGGGCACCTGCAACCTCGATGATTTCTTGTTGGTGCTCTGGGTGATTTTATCAATAAGGTCCGAAAATATCACTTGAGCAAAGTCGATATTTGTTGGATATATGCTCACTTATACACGTATATTGGATCACTGCCGATGAGGCACGGGCCTATTGGGTCACACGCCAAGCGTTGAATCCGACAGCACATGTCAAGAGAGAAAATTAGGGTTTCTGTCGACCTTCACGGGCCCTCACGGGTCGTGAAGAGGTCGTGACGTGAAGCCCTTCACGAGGCTTCATGGGCCGGTCGAGGATCGTGGGGGTGATGCCTTCACGACTTCCTCACGGGCCGTGAGAGCCCATGAAGGTAGAAGTCTAAGTGACACTTTGATATTATTGGACCTTTTGTTTGGTCCAATGGGAGGGTGCCATTATGGCCGACCCTGGTGTCACCTACAGAGATAATATGCTTATATAAACCACTCTTGCTTCTCTCCATATGACCTTTTGCCAAATTCACAAACACACACACTAAAGAGAGCCTTGTAGGAGTCTTTTAGCAAAGAAGTTTGTGTTGGTTGTGAGCAAGAGTTCTAGTTCTGTTCTTGAGTGCATTTTGGAGTATCTCAAGCTTTAGCAAAGGAGATTCACGGTTTGCTTGGAGTGGATATTAATAGAGGAACTCGTCTTGGAGTTCAAGCCTTTCATCTACAACAACAAAAACAACCAGAGACATCAAGGGTATGGTCTCACTTTCTGGTTCCTTTTGTTGTTCTTGTTGCTATCATTCTTTGTAGCTAGATCCCACGATGTGTTTCTTGGGCATTAGTGTTGAAAACCCGGTATGAACTCGTTTTTATCTTCATGCTTCCGTTGTGCTTGGGTTTTGCATGTGCATGAGAAACATTCAGTGGTATCAGAGCCATTGCTACAAGATGATTGCACAAAATGGCTCGAAAAATCGTTTTTTTTTTTTTGAAGTTTTGGCATTCTGTCTAGAAGGCCTTCACGAGCCGTGAAGTTCTCTTCACGGGCCGTGAAGTTCTCATCACGGGTCGTGAAGGTCACACAACCAGTGTAGTTTGGGGTCTGGTCGTGAAATGGTTTTTTGGTGCTTCACGAGTTCATCCGGGCCGTGAGCAGTCGTGACGCCCTCGGGCCTCACGAGCCGTGAAGGGTCGTGAAGGAGCTCGTGAACAGTGTTTTTGACCTTAAAAGAAATTTTTCGGTTTTTCGAGTCATGGCTGTGTTTCTGGTTTTATTCAGTTGTTTCTAGAAATCCCCAATGATATTTTGGTACCACTATGGGTATGCATGGTATGGTCATGGCATTAGATGCATACATGCATACACATATGCGTGTGTATATATGAATATAGGTTTTAAAAATTGGTTTTATGCCTTAATGCATATGTACAAGAATTTCCATTGTGCCTTGAGTGTTTGCTTGGAAATTCTTATCAAAATATTTGCTTGTTGCGGTTTTTGGCACACCGTTTTTTTTTTGTGGTTGTTTGCCTTGTTCTTTGTTGGTAACCTTGGCCTTAGACCTTGTGTTTGTTTGTGGTTGCTCCCCTTTTATTTGGTGACTTGGAGTCACATGGTTTGTAATTATTATTTATTTATTGATTGTTGTAATTATTATTGCAGTTTGCGTACCGTTTCGGGTACTTGTAAATAGATGATAGAATTTTCGTGGCTTGCATGCCATTTCATTTCTATTTTTATGTACTTGTACTCATGGAGCATGGAGACCACAATCAAGAATCAAGGATGGTGTCTTGAATATAGAAGATCCGGTGAATCCCTTTGGAGATGGCAGATCAAGTGGGAGCTATGACTTTTTGTATTGTGTCCCTAGTTGACCGCGTTCTTCCCGTAGGCTCACGGGTAGAACGCATAAGTTTTGGCTTGGTTACCAACCACTTACTATGCGTGTGTTGTGATTTATTTCTTGTATGGATTGTTTAGGTTTTCGCATGGTAGAAAATTTTTCAATAAATTAAATCACAAGAGTTTTATAAAATTGGTTTATTTTTCTCTCGCGCGCGCTCATGATTAACAAACCAACTAAAGTGAAAAATAAGTTTTTGTCACTCAAATATGTTAATCAAAATTAATCGGAAACAAAAGCCCGTTTTTTCCATGAAACATAAATCACACATCATCCGTAAGACGATGCCACCCAAATCTAACAACACAATGATTGGTTGTCGAGCTTAGCACGAGCCAATCTTTGTGGAGTTGTGTGGAAGGTGAGCGTAGTAACTCGCAAACTTGGTTGTCGAGCTTAGCACGAGCCAATTCTTGTGAAGTGTACTTACCGCATGTCTTGGGGACGATTTATAATTTCAAATTAGAATTCTTGAAAGATTGTCGAGCTTAGCACGAGTCAATCAACAATTCTAAATTGGGATTGGTGTAAGAAGGGATCAAACATGCCAAACGACCGATTCTTGTCGTAAGATCCCGCAAAGACCAAAGAGTTGCAATAATGGATTGCAATTGGCAATATGGTTGCCAACCCGAAATAACTTCCTTATGTGATCCGCGGTAAACCCTTCATATACGGAAGTGAAATAAGGTTCTTTGCTTTGTTAAAATAATTAAAAATTTGTTTTGGGTAAATTGTTTTAACAAACTTAAATATCAAACTAACCAAATCTACTTTGCTATTATAGATGGCATCTTCAAGTACCACCACCACGAGCAACATTTCTCTACGAGTTTTCCTTGAGAAGGAGAAACTCGACGGTAGCAATTTCATGGATTGGCATAGGCAACTTCGGATTGTGCTACGCCATGAAGGGAAATTGCATATCATTGAGGAAGCCTTGCCCGAAGCCCCTGCGACTACAACATCTAGGGGCACCCGAGAGGCACATGAAAAACGCCGCAAGGACACGGAGGAAATAACGTGCCTTATGCTTAGCACAATGATCTCCGATTTGCAAAAGCAAATGGATCATTTAAGTGCTTTCGACTTGCTCGCGCAGCTCAAGGACATGTTCCAACAGCAAGCGAGGCAAGAAAGGTACGAATGCCTCAAGTCCTTCCTAGGTTGCAAGCTCCAGGATGGTGGGAACGTAAGCGCTCATGTGTTGCGTATGAAAGCAAACATGGAGCGCATGGAGAGGTTAGGGTTCTCCATAGGGAGGGAGATGGCGGTTGATCTCATCCTCCAATCCTTGCCCAATGCATATGATCAATTCATCGTGAGTTATCATATGCATAGTATGGACAAAACCCTCATGGAGCTTCATGGGATGCTTAAGACCGCGGAGTCAAGCATCTCGAAGCCCAAGGCCACCTCATCCAATCCCGTCTTGGCTATCCGGGAGGGCCGCATCCAAAAGAAGAAGCCGAATCCTTCCCAAAAGGGAAAGGGTAAGGGAAAGGTTGGTGCCACCAAGCCTACCCATACCCCGGTGGCAAAGGGCAAGGGGAAGATTCCCCAAGCCAAGGCCCCGGAGGATGCGCAATGCTTCTTTTGCGGGGACAAGGGGCATTATCGCCGAAGCTGCCCAAAGTACCTAGATGGCCTCAAGAAGCTCAAGGCAATGAGCATCTCGGGACCTTCAAACCAAGGTACGTTCATGATTGAGCTCCATCAAACTTCTATTTCAAAGGGCTGGGTTTTAGATACCGGCTGCGGCACTCACATTTGTAATATGGTGCAGGTGCCAAGGGAAAGTAGAGGCTTGGAGCGTGGAGAGCTAGATCTAATTATGGGGAACCGAGAGGTTGTGCCCGTTGAAGCAAAAGGGAGTGACGAGCTCTCTTTTAGAACCGGTCTTTCCATTGTTCTTATTAATGTATGCTATTCGCCCTACGTGGCAAGAAACATCTTATCTTTACATGCTTTGTATGACGATGGTTTTTCTTTTAAATTTATGGATGGATCGATTTTATGTTATAAAAATGATATTTGTTATTTTAAAGATTTACCATGTCATGGCATATATGAAGTTGATGCATACATTGAAAATAAGAGACCTATCATGAATATTGATTCTCAATCCAAAAATTGTTTGGCTAAATATTCCTTATGGCATGGTCGTCTTGCTCATGTAAACAAGACCCGCATCACCAAGCTCCAAGTGGACGGGATCTTGGAATCATTTGACCTTGGGTCAAAAGATGTATGCGAATCTTGTTTACTAGGCAAAATGACCAAAGAACCCTTCACCGGAGTTAGTGAGAGGGGAAAGGATCTTTTGGAAGTCATTCACACCGATGTGTGTGGTCCTTTCAAAAACATCACAAGGAACAATACTAGATATTTCGTTACCTTCACGGATGATTATAGTAGGTATGGATATATCTACTTGATTAGACAAAAGTATGAAACCTTTGAGGTGTTCAAGACATTTCAAAGTGAAGTAGAGAATCAATCGGGTAAGAAGATTACGATACTACGATCGGATAGAGGCGGTGAGTATCTTACTTTGGAGTTTCTGGACCATCTTAGAAAATGTGGGATTATCTCACAATTAACTCCTCCTAGGACTGCACAATTAAATGGAGTTGCCGAAAGGAGAAATCGGACATTATTAGATATGGTCCGTTCTATGATGAGTCATACGGAGGTACCCATTAGTTTTTGGGGTTACGCTCTAGAGACGGCGGTAAGAATCCTTAACCTCATACCAACAAAGAAAGTTGAAACAACACCATATGAGTTGTTGCACAAGAAAAAGCTCACTCTCTCATATCTTCGTGTATGGGGATGTCTAGCCTACGTGAGACGTGTGACGAATGACAAACTAGAACCCCGTTCCGAAAGGTGTTATTTTATCGGATATCCTCCTGCCGGTATTGGATATATTTTCTACAAACCTTCAGGGAACAATGTTTTTGTTGCTCGAAGAGCCGTTTTCCTTGAAAGGGAACTTATATCCAACGCACCGAGGCAAAAGGAAATAGACCTTGAAGAAATTCAAGGTACACCCGATAAGAACTTGATGTTGGCACTAGCAACCAACCATCAATGGTTGACACCGAGCAAAGTGAAGCTGCGGTACCAGACACACTTCCACTTCCTACCCCACGTAGATCCGGTAGAGCTCATCATGAGCCAGAGAGATATGGATTTCACATATCTGAGGGCAATGACCTATTGGTGGATCAAGATGAACCCACCAGCTACCGAGATGCAATGGCGGGCCCTGAGTCTACCAAATGGAGGGAGGCAATGGAAAGCGAAATAAACTCCATGTCGGATAACCAAGTTTGGGAACTGGTTGATCCAACACCCGGGTTTCGACCCGTTGGGTGTAAATGGGTTTTCAAGAAGAAAACCAACATGGACAATACCTTGGACACTTTCAAAGCCCGATTGGTAGCAAAAGGTTTCACGCAAACACCGGGTGTTGACTATGACGAAACTTTTTCACCAGTGGCCATGTTGAAGTCCATTAGGATCCTCCTTGCCATAGCTGCTTTTCATGATTATGAGATATGGCAAATGGATGTAAAAACCGCCTTCCTTAACGGGAAGCTTTCTGAAGAGGTGTATATGACACAACCTGATGGTTTTGTACATCCTAAGTATCCTAACAAGGTATGTAGGCTTAAGAAGTCCATTTATGGACTTAAGCAAGCCTCTCATAGTTGGAATCTTTGTTTTGATGAAAATATCAAGGAATTTGGATTTTTGAAAAACGAAGATGAACCATGCGTGTATGTCAGGGCTAGTGGGAGCTCAATAATTTTCCTAGTTTTATATGTAGATGATATTCTACTCATAGGAAATCATATCCCAACCTTGCGTAGTGTCAAGGATTGGCTTGGGAATTGCTTTTCTATGAAAGACTTGGGAAATGCGGGATGCATTCTCGGAATTAAGATCTATAGGGATAGGTCTAGAAGGCTTATAGGATTAAGCCAAAGTGCATATGTGGATAAAGTCGTTAAACAATTTAAGATGGAGGATTCTAAGAAAGGGAATCTCCCCATGATGCATGGATTGGCATTAAGCAAGGCTAAATGCCCCAACTCCCAAAAGGAGTTGAACATAATGAAGCGAGTCCCATACGCTTCGGTTGTGGGATCGATCATATATGCCATGTTATGCACACGCCCCAATGTCTCATGTGCCTTAAGCATGACTAGCAGATATCAAGCGAATCCGGGAGAGGCTCACTGGAGGGCTGTGAAGAACATTCTAAAGTACCTTAGGCGTACAAAGGAAATGTTCTTAGTATACGGTGGTGAGGAAGAGCTTAGAGTAAAAGGTTACACTGATGCTAGCTTCCAAACCGATAGGGACGACTGCCGATCTCAATCGGGGTTCGTGTTCCTATTGAATTGTGGTGCAATAAGCCGGAGGAGCTCAAAGCAAGACACAGTTGCTGATTCAACAACCGAGTCAGAATATATTGCAGCAAGTGAAGCTACTAAGGAAGCTGTGTGGATGAAGAAATTCATCCAAGATCTAGGAGTGGTTCCAAGCATCACCGACCCTATTCAGATTTTTTGTGACAATGAGGGTGCGGTGGCTTTGGCAAAGGAACCAAGAGCTCACAAGAGGACAAGACACATTCTTCGAAAATATCACTTCATTTGAGAAGTAATCGAGAATGGTGACGTTGCCATAAGTAGAGTACCGACGGATGGGAACCTTGCGGACCCATTCACTAAGCCATTATCACAAGCTCCACATGATTCTCACACTAAAGCTATAGGTGTTAGATTCGCTAGTGATTTGGCTTGACCTATGTATTTGGTTTGTTTGATTTGTATGATTTGTATTTGTATTTATGGGAACATTTAAACGGTATTGTAACTTATGTTTGTTTCGATATATGAATAGAGATTTATATATACGCTTGTTGCGGTCACAATCATCAAGTCCATACCATGTTCCATCTTAGCATGTTTAAACACTTCCTTGAATGTTTATCATTCTAAAACCTTCTGAAATCGGTTATTCTTCATATGGGAGGAAGAATGAAATAAGATTGAAGTAAGTGGTTGGCCCGGTATTCAAAATGGTTGAATAAGGGTGCAAGACTTACTTGTGCTTGAAAGGTGTTTCAAGTGACCAGAAGACCCACACCTGAGTTTACTTCATGGATTTATTAGTCACAAGTATCTCGGGATGATAATATCATTTCATCCTCAGACTTGAGACGCATTGGTTACCAGAATATGAATCTGCCTTACTCTAGTTATCTTCAAACACAGTTCATAACTGGTTGTTATAAAGGAAATAATTGGGTAAAGTATGAAACATATAATGGGACTATGTGGTCGAAAGGATTTGTTCCTCTAGTAAGAGAGATATCCCTGGGCCCCTCGATGATTAGGAGCTGACATCAAATATGCATGGCCGTGCTCAAGTTACATTGATTTTAGATCAGATGCAACTTGTCTATTTGGTCACCACCAATCTGTAATCGAGAAACATAATAGTGAATGATCTGGAGATTTACATATTCCATGTCTCGTGTTCACAAGGATATCGCGAACAAAAGGATGCACATGATCACTTATCTATAGAACCTCATGAGCCTTTAAGGCAATTAGATTTTTGTCGAAAATGACAACTCGCGCCGACTTGGGGGCATTGATGCTTAGCTAGAGCCGCTCTTTGTCTGTGATTAATATATGACGATGTATCATGTGCAAGTGGGAGTCTGTTGGATATATGCCCACTGATACACGTATATTGGATCACTGCCGATGAGGCACGGGCCTATTGGGTCACACGCCAAGCGTTGAATCCGACAGCACATGTCAAGAGAGAAAATTAGGGTTTCTGTCGACCTTCACGGGCCCTCACGGGTCGTGAAGAGGTCGTGACGTGAAGCCCTTCACGAGGCTTCATGGGCTGGTCGGGGATCGTGGGGGTGATGCCTTTACGACTTCCTAACGGGCCGTGAGAGCCCGTGAAGGCAGAAGTCTAAGTGATACTTTGATATTATTGGACCTTTTGTTTGGCCCAATGGGAGGGTGCCATTATGGCCGACCCTAGTGTCACCTACAGAGATAATATGCTTATATAAACCCCTCTTGCTTCTCTCCATATGACCTTTTGCCAAATTCACAAACACACACACTAAAGAGAGCCTTGTAGGAGTCTTTTAGCAAAGAAGTTTGTGTTGGTTGTGAGCAAGAGTTCTAGTGTTGTTCTTTAGTGCAAGTTGGAGTATCTCAAGCTTTAGCAAAGGAGATTCACAGTTTGCTTGGAGTGGATATCAATAGAGGAGCTCGTCTTGGAGTTCTAGCCTTTCATCTACAACAACAAAAACAACCAGAGACATCTAGGGTATTGTCTCACTTTCTGGTTCCTTTTGTTGTTCTTGTTGCTATCATTCTTTGTAGCTAGATCCCACTATGTATTTCTTGGGGATTAGTGTTGAAAACCCGGTATGAACTCGTTTTTATCTTCATGCTTCCGTTGTGCTTGGGTTTTGCATGTGCATGAGAAACCTTCAATATTTACCCCGAAGACTACGGCATAAAGCACAAGGAGCTCGGTTTGATTGATGAGATGATGGCTTCCAGATTTAGGACCGAAGCAACGTATGACCACGTTGGCCAAATACTTCCATGGATGAGCGAGAGCAGAGACTTTGACTTGACCATGCACTACAGGTTCATTGTAGCCGATGGTGTCTAAAACGGTTTGAACTTCTGCTCTGGAGGGAAAAGCGGTGTACGGTGGTAAGTTAGGAATAGCAGAGGCTTCACGAAGGGTTTCGGTGGTGATCTGGAGATGATAGTTTCCTTGGGCTAGGGTGCAGTGCATGGTGTTGGTGTTTAGGTTATAGGTTGCGGAGTACCATAGTTCACCGATAATGGTAGGGTATATGTAGTGTGGATCGGTGGTGAGACTTTCAAACAGGGGATGGGCTTGAAGGAACTGAACCATTGGTTTATAACCTTGGTTTTCTCGCGAGGCAGGGATGGTGGTGCAGAGTAGGGATGATGAACAGTGAGTATCGAGAGAGAAGGTAGGGTAGTTCTTTATAGAGAGAGAGAGAGGGAATTTGGAATGTTCGATCAGGTAAAGGTGAATGAGAGAGAAATGTGGATATTTATGAAGTTTAGTTAACAAATATCGTTAGATACTGACAAAAGATCTAACGGAAAACAAATTAATAGCTATTAAATGAAAACTAACAAACGAAGTAAATAACTAGGGTTAAAAAGCATTAAATGAGAGTAAAAAGTGAAAATTTACTAAGTGTAGAATTATCAGCTGATCAAGGAGAGTATTAGTTGATGGGTATCAGCTGATGAAAAACTATTAGTTGAGGGGTATCAGCTGATAGTGAGAACTTAGGTATCAGCTGAGTAAAGTACTTAGCTGAGCATGTCTTCCTTATCTTAAAGTGATCAACTGAGTAAATTTGATCAGCTGATAAGTATCAGCTGAGCATAGTTATTCAGTTTACACAAATTAAGTAAGACTTAGATATGCTTAAATAAGTAACTTATAATTTTCAACACTTATAAATTAGCACAAACTAAATTACCCTATTCTAAACTAAAAATTAAGCATACCTAGTTTGGATATTAGGAAATTGAACCTTGCTTCATCTATTGGCTTTGTGGATAAGTCTGCAAGTTGTAAATCAGTGTTGATGTAGTGCAAAGTGACCTTCTTCTTTTGCACATTATCTTTGAGAAAATGATGTCTGATTTCAATATGCTTTGTTTTTTAATGCATGACTGGATTATTTGAGATGGAGATTGCACTTGTATTGTCACAAAGAATTGGGGTGTCTTCAAACTTCATATCATAATCATGTAGTTGATTTTGTAACCACAAAATTTGAGCACAACAGCTTCCTGCACCAATGTATTCTTCTTCTGCAGTAGATGTTGACACTCAATTCTGTTTCTTACTAGACCAACTAATCAATCTTCCTCCTAGAAGTTAACAACCACCTGAAGTACTTTTTCTGTCTAATGTGCATCGTGCAAAATCAGAATATCCAACTAACTCAAAATCTGAGTCTTTGGGGTACCAAAGACCAAGATTAGGAGTTCCTTTGAGATATCTGAATATTCTCTTAACAGCAGCAAGATGTGATTCTTTAGGATCAGCTTGATATCTTGCATAGAGACATTTTAAAAACATTATATCTGGTCTACTTTCAGTGAGGTATAAAAGTGATCCAATCATTCCTCTATAAGTAGTAATGTTCACTGTTTTGCCATTAGTGTCCTTTCCTAACTTAATAGAAGTAGACATAGGTGTTTTCATTGAAGAGCAGTTTTCAAAATTAAACTTCTTGAGTAAATCTTTGACATACTTTGTTTGATGAATGAAAACACCATCAACCTCTTGTTTAATTTGCAAACCAAGAAAATAGTTTAACTCATCCATCATGCTCATTTGATAATTATCAGACATGAGTTTAGAAAACTTTTTGCATAGTTGCAAATTAGTAGACCCAAATATTATATCATCTACATATATCTGCACAAGTATCACATCACCTTTTTACTTCCTAATAAATAAAGTGCTATCTATGCATCCTCTTGTAAAACCTTTGTTAATGAGAAAAGAAGAGAGGGTATCATACCAGGCTCTTGGAGCTTGCTTAAGACCATATAAAGCTTTGTTTAGGAAGTATACATGATCAGGTAAGCTTGACTCCTCAAAACCAGGAGGTTGTTTGACATACACCTCTTCTTTCAAATCTCCATTCAGAAATGAACTCCTCACATCCATTTGAAACACTTTGAAGCTTTTGAAAGCAGCATAGGCTAGGAATAGTTTGATAGCTTCCAATCTTGCAACATGGGCAAAGGTTTCATCAAAATCAATACCTTCTTCTTGACAGTACCCCTGTGCCACTAGCCTTGTTTTGTTTCTGATGATTTGCCCATTTTCATCTAGCTTATTTCTGAACACCCACTTTGTTCCAATGATGGATTTATCCTTTGGTTTGGGTACCAAAGTCCATACATTATTTCTTTTGAATTTTTCCAGTTCCTCTTGCATGGCAGACACCTAGTGGGGATCATTGAGAGCTTCATCAACCTTCTTTTGTTCAATCATTGAGACAAATCCAGAATACAAGCAGATGTTGCAAGCTTTTGATCTTCTTCTAACTAGATCATCTATGTTGCCTATCACCAAATTATGAGGATGGTGCTTTAGGTCTTTGAAGGCTTTTTGGATTTCTTGGGAATTGGGATTCATTTGGATTTGGGGAGAAGAAGTTACATGTTGGCTATCAGCAGTAGAAATGAGTTCATTTTGAGTGGCTGATATAACTTCATTATTGCAATATGTGGGTATCTCTACTGAAGAGGGAATGAGTGATATGGAATTGGAATCCAATGATGTTGAGTCATTTTCCACATGATTCAGTAGAGGTAAGGATTGGATGAGGATGGTTGTACATGGTTAAAAACATGGATAGGAACAGGTTCATCTATATCATGAGCAGCTGGTGGAGAGGGATCTACTTGCTCTGGAGGAACTTCTCCAGTTTGCATAAGATCATTAAATTCTTCACCTGAAACATGATTAGAAGAACAATAAGCAACAAAGTCATTTTCATTAAAACTTACATTGATGGATTCTTCTATGACTTTGGTTCTGAGGTTGTATACTCTGTATGCTTTAGAAATCACTGAGTAACCTACAAACACTCCTTCATCAGCTTTAGGAGCAAACTTCTGCAATTGATCTTTTTGATTGAGTATGAAACATTGACAACCAAAGATATGCAGAAAGCTGATGCTTGGCTTCCTTCCCTTAAGCACTTCATATGGAGTTTTGTTGTGCCTCTTGATAATAAGGGACCTGCTCTATGTGAAACATGCACAGCTTACAGCCTCAGCCCAGAAATTAAATGGTAATCCACTTTCACACAACATGGTTCTGGTAGCTTCAATCATTGTTCTATTTCTTATTTCAGCAACACCATTTTGTTGTGGGGTTCTTGGAGTAGAAAAGTTTTGAGATATCCCTTTCTCATCACAGAAAGATTCTAGAGTTTGATTTCTGAATTCAGTTCCATGATCACTTCTAAGACTCCTCACCAGATTGCCATTCAACACTTCCATCTTCTTGATAAAACAGATAATCTCTTCAGCAGCCTTACTCTTTGCTTTAAGAAAGAAAACCCAAGTATATCTTGAGAATTCATCAACCAATACAAGAGCATACTTACTTCCACCAATACTAGCAGTTGCAACAGGACCAAAGAGATCCATGTGCAACATATAGAATGGTTCTGTAATTGAGAAGGCCTGCTTGGATGGAAATGATGCCTTATGCTGCTTTCCCTTCTCACAAGCAGTGCAAGTTTTAGGCTTAAGATAAGTCAGTGAAGGTAGTCCTGACACTAGTTCACCCTTTCTCAACTTGTTGATGTTTTTAAAATTAAGGTGGGAAAGCCTCTTGTGCCACAGCCAGTTTGTATCCTCATTATTCTTGGAGTACAAACATGTTTCCTTTGAAGGGTCACCAGAGGACATGTCAAGTGTATACACATCCTTGGTTCTTTTGGCACTAAATATTGTATTACCTTCTTTATTTATGATGGAGCCTCCTATCTTTGTGAAGTGGACTTCATTATCTCCATCACACAATTGACTTATGCTTATGAGATTATATTTCAGCCCTTTGACATATGAAACTTTTGACAGCTTGAGGTTCCCATTATGAAGCTCACCATAGCCTTTAGTTTGCTCATGGTTGTTGTCACCAAAAGTCACCCTTGGACCTTTCTCTTTCTTGTAGATACTGAGCAAAGCCTTGTTACCTGTCATGGTTCTTGAACATCCACTGTCAAGAAACCAAGAACCAACACCCTACACAGATTTGAATGAAAGAAGAGTTAGTGACACACGTAGGAATCCACTACTCAGTGGATCCCTGTGGAATGCACCTAGCTTTCCACTTCATCTCAGGTTTCTTATGTATGAGAGGAGTGACTATGTCATCATCACAAGTCCGATGTCTTGAATTCCCTTCTAAAGAACATTCAAATGCCTTATGCCCTTTGCTTCCACATTTATAACATTTTTGAGATTTTGTGGCCTTGGAGCATTGAACAACATGGTTTGAATGCCTATGAGATTTCTTATCAGTCATTATCTGACTAACTTGACCATTCAGCTTATGAAGCTTATCCTGTAAATTTCTTAGGTCTTTATTTACAGGCACCTTAGATTGATCTTTGTTTTTGGAAAGTTTTTGACCAATATTTGGAGTGGCAGAAATGGGAACAATGTGAACATCATTCTTTTTACTCATAGTTTCTTCTATTGAAAGAGAGTTGATTACTTCTAGATCAACTGATTGTTTAGAAGATGAGCTATGATCAGCCGACAGGTTATCAGCTGAGCATTTATCATCTACTAACCTATCAGCTGATGGAGTAGTATTAGCTAATGACTCTTCAGTTTGTGAAATGCTAAGAATTAAGTCATCTGTTTTCAATGTTTGACAACATAATGTCTCTGAGGTCTCAACTAATGATTCATTTCCTTTAATCACATCCTTTGACTTCGTGTTATTAGTATTTTTACATTCTGAAATCTTACTAGAGGATGATTCAACAGAAGGAATAATTGATTCTTTTAAGTGGGAACTTTTGCTTCTAACAAACTTATTTGTGAATACACTTTTGCCTTTAACAGTCTTGTGAAAGGTCTATGGCAAAATGTCAGCTTTGTCTAAGATATTAAGGTTCTTACTAGAATCAACATAGTTAGCAGCCTTAGAGTAATTTCCACCAATAATAGCTTGAACTTGTTTGGGTATCTGCTCCTTAACACACTGAGTGGTCTTTTCTGCAGATACACACCAAGACTTTACTACTTTTTGGAGGTCATTAAACTTTTTGGTTGCTTCACTAGTTTTTTTTACTAAGATCTCATTAAGTATCTTTTGATTAGTTAGTTCATCATTTAAGATTGTTATCTGCTTAAGTTCCTCATCCTTAAGAATTAACTTTTCCTTTAGTGATTCTACTTCTAGTTTTAGCATCTTCTCTCTTTGAATAGCAGACTAGAAATCAATACACAAGTAATCAAACATAGCATTCTTCTCATTATCATCATAGTTAATAAATTTTCCAACCTGATACATAGAAGAAGGATCCCAGTTGGTAGTTGAACAAGCTTTAGCAGCCTTTTTCATGTCTTCATCAAAGGAACTACCATCATTGTTGTTGGCCATCATGCAGTACTGAGCAAAGATCACCTCATCTTCATCTTAGGAAAGATCTTCTTCTGCCCAATCTTCTTCTTCAGCAACAAGAACTTGGCCCTGGGCTTTCTTTTTCTTCTTGTCAAGGACAGCAGCAAGGAGTTTCTTATACTTGGCTTCATAATCAATCTTGCCCTCCTGCTTTTGCACAGATGAAGAACCAGTGTTATATTTGGACTTACAATCACTGGCTATGTGGTCAATCTTGCCACACTTATAACACTCTGCTGTGGAGGCATCAAAAGTGGATTTGGGCTTGACAAACTTTGATGACCTCTTGCTGAACCTCTTGACACCCTTTCCCTTCTTGAAAGGTCTGAACTTCTTAACCAGCATAGCTACACCTTCAACCAACTCCTCCAAATTACTTTCCTCACAATCCTTCTCCTCATCACTTTCTCTAGCACTCTCCTCTCCATCTCCTTCTTCATCAGAACCAGAATCAATAGCTGCAAAGCTTCTCATCTTTGTATCTGTTGATACGAGGGCAGTTGGTGCAGCTTTCACTACTTCCTTCATCACCTTGGATGATAACTTCCTTTTCTTGACTCATTGCTCATGGTTGATTAAGTTACCATAGAGAGCAACCAGAGACATTCCCTTAATCTTCTCACTATGTCTTAAAACAGTGACAAAGTGATCCCATGTTTCAGGAATGGAGTCTAGAAACTTGTTCACCAAGACAAAGTTGCTTTTGGTTTTGTCTGCCCTTTTCAAGTCATTAACTAGGAAGTTGAACCTGGTGTATGTGTGTGTAAGACTCTCACCTTTCTGAGCAAAGAAGAATTCATACTCTCTGTTGAGGAGGAGCTTCTTGTTCTCCTTCACCTCTTCAGTCCCTTCATATAAAACTGTGAGTGTATCTAACATCTCTTTTGCAGAAGAACAGTTAAGCACTTGATGATAGATTTCATTGGGTAGTGCAGACACAAGAGCTGATCTAGCCTTAACATCTAGGATAACCAAACTCTTATCCTCATCTGTCCATAGATGTATGGGTTTGGTTATGATTCTTTCAGTTGTAGAGGTTTGACCTTCAGATTCTGATGGAATAGATAACACTGATTTTGGAACATAAGGACCATCAGTGACTATTTCAAGCATATGGATATCAAGGGTGGATAGGAAAAGTTGTGCTCTACTTTTCCACATGGAGAAATTTTCAGCATCAAACATGGGACATCTTGTTAAGGACCCAGTGTTTGAGATATTCATATTGTTTACGGATGAGGCCATATTGAGAGGGGTAGAAGCAGTTGTAGAGTAAGCAAAACAGATCTAGATATTGATTATCTAACCTGCTCTGATACCAGTTGTTAGTCCCACATTAAGTATGCAACAACAAATGTTTATAGAAGGGGGGGGTTGAATACAAACTTTAGCTTTTAAAAAATTAAAGAAACACTTATATACTTTTATATAATTCTTATTGATATGAATCAAGAATTACATGTACTAGAAGCGGAAATTCTAAGTACAATCAATTTGTCTAACACATAGACAAGCTAACTCTAAAACAACTAATGTATATAGAGTGTTCAACACATGAACAAGTTTGATTCTACACAATGCTTAAACTCTACGAATTTTCTCAACTGATGAGATTTTTCTTTCTGTGTAGTAGAGACTTTACTTTGTTGTATTGTGTATTATTGTTGTATCTTTGCATGTCCACCATTCATGAGAATATATAGAAGTGTTGGTGGATCCGGTTGCATGAAGGTAAGAGACAACGAGGATGTGGAAATATAATATTTTAATTGTAAAGGTAGTGGGTGAAAAGTTAAGTTATTTTAATCAAATGTTTTGATAAAAGTAATTGTACTTTTCTGTAAAAGTGCAACCCATTCACAATATAAAATATTAAAGTCCACATCTACTGTCATGTAGAAGTATCTTTCCCATTCCATGATTGTACTTTAATCAACACCATGCTTCTAATTGATTTGACTTTACCAAGTATGGGATTGCTAGCCATACTCAGCTGATCACTTTCTTCACTCAGCTGATCAATCTGTTTACTCAGCTGATCAACAATTTTGCTCAGTTGATAGACTGTTTTCCTCAGCTGATGGTCTTCTTTACTTGTTTTCTTCATCTAATACTCCTTGGCCTTTGACTGATACAATGAATAGGATCTGATGCTCAGCTGATGGCTTATTTTCCTCAGCTGATGGTTCATACTTGGCATATTTTTACATAAACTGATTCAAACAACACATGTTTGAATTCTTTCTAAGTCATACTGAATGTAGGGTTTGGTTATCATCAAATTATATGTTTTAGGATAGGCAGAGTTGATTATCAGGGTGAAGTGATTATCTCCCCAACAACATCCATGCGACTTTCAGCTAGTGTAATTGTGGCATGCGACTTTCGGATAGTGTATGTGCATTTCATGCGACTTTCAGTTAGAATATGTATACATCCATGCGACTTTCACCTAGTGTAATAGTGCCATGTGACTTTCTGATAGTGTATGTGCATTTCATGTAACTTTCAGTTAGAATATGTATACATCCATGCGACTTTCAGCTAGTATAATTGGGCCATGAGACTTTCAGTTAGAATATGTATACATCCATTTGACTTTCAGCTAGTGTATGTATTCATGCGACATTCAGTAAGCACCATGCGACTTTCAGTAAGTCCATGCTGTTGGAATATACCCACTGATAAACGTGTACTAGCATCACTGCTGATGAGGTATGGGCCTATTGGGTAACACGCCAAGAGTAGATTCCGGCAGCACAACCCAAGCATGAGAAAATATGAAATTAGGGTTTCTGGTGACCTTCACGGGCCGTGAAGAGGTCGTGAAGAGAAACCCTCCACGAGGCTTCACCACCCGGACATGTAGTCGTGGGGGCGCTGCCTTCACGACGGCTTCACGGCTTGTGAGAGCCCATGAAGACAGGCGCCATGCTTTTATTGGACCACTCGATGGCCCAATGATAGTGTGCTGTGAAACCCGGCCTATGAGGCCTTCACGAGGGCTTCACGGCCCGTGAGAGCCCGTTAAGGCAAAAGTCAAAGTGTCACTTTGTTTTTATTATACCTTTGTGTTTGTCCAATGAGAGGCAACTTAGGTGGCCGAACCTGGTGACTCTTTACTGTGTAGATGGGTTTATAAAAGAGAGATATCTCTCTTTGGAGAGAGATATTGCTTGATGTTACCACATACATACTCATATGGTTCTTAGATTAGTCTAGAGAAAAGGAAATGTATCTTATTAAGGCAAGTGGTTCTTATGGTAGTTGATGCTCCAGAAACACGAGGACTTAGTGTGGCTCGTGTCTCGGGTCATTAGCAAGACGGAATCTCGCTCACTTGGTGTGGACTATCAATAGAGGAACTCGGTTTCGGGTTCTTGAAGATCTTCCAAGCTCAATGCATAGTTCAAGCCCCGCGATGGTATATCTCTCCTCCCTCTCGTTTGTTTTTAGTTGTTATATTCGTTTGTAGTCACGATCCCCACTTGGGGAATACATGCATGTCGGTTTTGATGTCGTTGCTTCCACTGCGTACGGGTGTTGGCGTGCATGGATTTCCTACAGTGGTATCAGAGCTTAGGCTACAAAGATATAGCACGAAAATGGCTCGAAAAATTGTTTTGGAAGATTCGTTTTTCTCTCCAATAGGCCTTCACGGGCCGTGAAGTGTTCTTCACGAGTCGTGAAGGCCACACAACAAGTGTTCGTGAGTGGTCTGGTCGTGGGAAGTGTTTTCAGGCTTCACGAGTCCTTATGGCCGTGACCGGTCGTGAAGCTCTTGGGCTTCACGAGCCGTGAGGGGTCGTGAAGGCACTCGTGAATAGTGTAGTCGTGAAACTTAGTTTTTTGGCTCATGAGCCCTTGTGGCCCATGATCGGTCGTGAGGCCCTTGGGCTTCACGAGCCGTGAGGGGCCGTGAAGGTGCTTCTGGGCAGTTTATGTCCTTAAAAGAAAATATTCTGGTTTTTCGGGTCATGGAGGAGTTTCTGTTTTCGGGATGATTCCATTTGGTTAACCCCTCGTAATATTTTGGTACAAATATGGGTATGTAAGGTATGGTCTTGTCATGAGATGCATACATGCATACACATATGTTGTGTATATATGAATATGGGTATATAAGTTGGTTTTGTGCCCTAATGCATATGTACAAGAATTTCCTTGTTGTGCCTTGAGTGTTTGTGTTGGAAATTCTTACCGAAATATTCCTTTGGTCATGGTTTTGGCACACCGTGCTTTGTAGTTGTTGTTTGTTGCTTTTAGTTGGTAACCATCGCCCTAGACCTTGTGGTTGTGCCTTGTGGTTTGTTTGGTTGTTTGGATTTATTTGGTGACCTTAGTGTCACATGTGATGTAATTAATTATTTATTCATTTGGTATGTAATTTAATATCGCGGCTTGCATGCCGTTTCATTTATCCATATGTACTTGTACTAGATTGATAGGAAGCACGTGGCTTGCATGCCATTTCCTTTCTTTTATGTACTTATGTTTTGAAGACCACAATCAGGAGTCAAGAGGAGTCGTCTTAGAGACCTTGGATCCGGTTAGTCCTCCCGGCTTGGAGGTAGTGGATTCAATGGGAGCACTCCATGGTCTAGGTTTGTGTCCTTAGTAGACCTAGTCCTCCCGGCTTGGCTCGCGGGTAGGATGCATAGGTTTTTGGCATGGTTACCAACCCCTTCGTATGCGTGTGATGTGATTTGTATTTCTTGCATGGTTGTTTATGTTTCTTCGCATGCTTGATAACTTTTCAAGTTAATAAAATCACAAGAGTTTTTAAATTGGTTAACAAACTCTCGCGCATACATGATTAACAAGACAATATAAACTTGGTATTTATATTTAAAGTGAAAATCGGTTTTGTCACTTGCTTTGTTAATCAAATATTAAAACTTGGTTTTAATCAAGAAACAAAAGCCCGTTTCCTAAAAACGTAAATCACGCACCATCCATAAGATGACACACCTGATTCTAGTGAAGCATGAAATAATTGTCGAGCTAAGCACGAGTTATTCCATGTGGATCTGTGTGGAAGGTGAGAGTGGCGACTTGAAGTTATTGGTTGTCGAGCTTAGTACGAGCCAATGATTTTCGAGTGTGCTACCATGTATCTTGTTGGACGATTTACAATTGCAAACTAATATCCTTGTGTGATTGTCGAGCTAAGCACGAGTCAACCAAGAATTTTAATTTGGGATTGGTGTAAGTAGGGATCAAACATCCCAACCGACCGTTTTATGTCGTTGGATCCCGCAAGTGTCTAAGAGTTGCAGTAGAGATTGCAATCGGTAAAATGGTTACCGGCCTAAATAGCTTCATTAAGTGATCCGCGGTAAACCCGTCATGTAGTGGAGTAAAATATGGTTCTTAGCCCTAGTTAAGATAAATTGTTTTTCTAAAACTTTATGGGTAATTATTTGAACGTGGATTATATCAAACTAACTAAAACCTGTGTTCTTGTTATTTAAAGAGGTCAAACCATAATAACACCACGTCAAACTATTCGCTTCGTATGTTCCTACATAGGAAGAAACTCACGGGAGTGAAATTCGTTGACTGGCTTAGGCAATTGAGAATTGTTCTTCGCTATGAGTCAAAGTTGCACATCCTTGAGGAACCTCTTCTAGAGCCACCTGCTACCGACGTGACTTGGTCCATCCGATACACGTATGAAAAGCGTATTGAGTACACACACGATGTTGCCTGCCTCATATTGTCAATTATGAGCTCGGAGTTCAAAAGCACTTTGAGCACATGAGTGTGTATGATATGATGAACAAGTTGAAGGACATGTTCCAACAACAAGTTAGGGAGGAACACTATGAGTGTGTTAAAAACCTAGTCGGTTGTAGAATGCAGGAAGGTAGGAGTGTGAGTGCCCACGTCCTTAAGATGAAGGCGTACGTGGACCAAATGGACAGACTAGGATTTCCCATGGGGAGGGAGCTTGCTATGGATATAGTGCTCCAGTCCCTGCCCGCGTCATATGATCAGTTTGTCATGAACTATCACATGCATGACATGGAGGAAACCTTAGGTGAACTGCATGGTATGTTGAAGACTGCGGAGTCTAATATGGCCAAGAATTAATCCACCTCTTCCATACGTACCACAAGTTCAAGGGAACAAAAGAAAAAGAAGAAGAAACCGACACGAAGGGAAAAGGTTGGAATGTCCAAGCCTATTCCCCACATTGAATCTGAGGACAATGATTGTGTGCCTCAAGAAGAGATTCAAGAAAAAGTGGTTTGCTACTTCTGTGGAAGATTTGGAGATTGGGGCCATCACGCATGCCCATCGTGCCGAGAGGATATTAAACTTCTAAGGAAAGAGAGAGTTAATTTCCCCTCTCAAGGTACATTCACGATTCATTGCTAATTCTTCTATTTCGCTGGGTTGTTCACCCGAGCTAATTAACTCACGTTTGTCACAAATTTATTTTATTTCAAAGTGTAGGTACCCTTTAAAAGAAGAAAGAAGAGCATGAAGAACCAGATCTCTAAAAGAGGAAACTTGATAGATTGACCTCTAAAAGAGAATTGGGAGTTTTGATCTCGCCTATTTTTACCGGTTTAATTATTACTTTATTTTGATGCCCTGCGAGGCAAGTTATGTTTTTGTTGTATGAAGACGATGGATGAAATTTTGAATTTTGGTTTGTAAAAGATTTTTCCGCATTACTTATTTGATTTCGAAATTTGTCGATGTCATAGCTTATGTTCTATTTTGACCTTTAAGGCGCATCATTCTACATTTGATGACGATGAATTCATACATGAAATTTGAATCTTGTTTTTTGAAAAATATTTGTTGATTGATAAAAATCAAAATTGTCCATGTCAAGACATACATGCTACAAGTAATAATTAATCATGGATGATTGATTCTAAGTCCAAAATAGTTTGGATTAGTTGGCTCTTTGTCATGATCTACTTAACCATATAAATAAGACAAGTATCACCTAGATCCATGTGGTTAGGATCTTGGACTAGTTTAACCTCGGGTTAAACATTTAATGCTAGTCTTATCTATTAGGGTAAGATGATTATGAAACCCTTCACGGTATATGTGAGAGGGATGCTGGATTGTAAGATATTGATCACCTTTGGTGGACCGTACAAGCACATAACAAAGAGAAACTAATTAAAAGAATCAATTGGGACATATAGATAGGATGCTTAGATCTAGTTGAGATGCTAAGATACCTTAAGTTTATATATCTATGACCACATTATGAATTGCGGGATTATCTCACAATTCATTCCTTAACATAGACACATTTGTACATGGTGTCACGTTGAAGGAAACCGGATATTGTTGAAAATGATCTCGTACATAATGGGTCAAATACGTGTATTCGACTTGTTGGTATAGACATTAAATGTGACGAGCCAAGCCCTTAATCTTAATCCAACTCGAAGGTCTGTTTAGCACCTTATGAGATATATCTTGAAAGAGTTATTTGCTTGTATATATCAAACATTGAAGTTGCTCAATCTACATTTAGTGGGAATATGATGAACTTATGAGATGCTAATACATTTAAAAGGTTCTTATAGGTTTTGGATATTTGACCTTACGAGAACAATGTTTTGTTGCTCCAAAGGAAGATAAAAACTAAAGCATTCCAGTGGAAGAACTTGCAACTTAAATGAAAGACTTGATGTTGGCACTAGCATATGTTCAAATATCGGAATGAGAATGCCGGTTATCCTGACCATGAGTAATTACTTTCAAGGCTGATAAAAGTCATGTAGCCAAAGAGATATGGGTTCCTCACATCTAAGTGGCAATGACTTGATGGTGAGTCTTGTTCATGTCACCATCTATCGGAAGGCATAGTGGGCCCAGTGTTCACTAAAGTTATGAGAAGTAATTGATCATGAGATAAAATCCATTTTAAGTATGCGAATACTTTTCTTAATTCCATACCAAGCTGCAAACCAAGATGGTGTAAATGGAATTAACATGGATTGTATTGTAGACTACTTCAAATACCGACTAGGGGTAAAGGTTTCATGATGGTTATTGTGGAAACTTTTCCTAGTGGTCATGTTGAAGGACAATTTGATACTCGTTGCTATCGTTGCCTTCTTATGGCAATAAAAGATAGTACACGGATATGCAAGACCGTGTTCCTTCATGGAACAATATGTTGAGGAAGTGCTTACCACACTCTCCGAGGGTCTTAGGTATCCTTAATATCCAAATTAAGTCTACAGGTGTGGATAAGTCCTTTGGACTTATACTAACATCGTAAAAGTAAGATCTTTGCTTTCATGAGAGGATCAAAGCGTGAGTTTTCTAGAAGCATAGATAAGACTTTTACATATGTCAGGGCTAGTGGGAGATTTTGTTGTATACCTAGAAGTGTGTATCGATTGAAGATGATGTACCATTGTTAAGCGTTCTATCAACCTGAAATAGGGAATTATTGTATCATGATAATACTTAGGAGATACAAAATTTTGAATTACAAGAAATACTTATGTATGTTCTTGATGTTTGACGACAAGAAATAAGCCTTGGAGTATGTTTTTACTCTAATACTAATTTCTAATAAGGATAACTGTCGATCTTGATCGATGTCTTTGGTCCTACTTTGTGGTGTTGATTATTGATTAGTGAAGTTCTTAAGTATCCCTGATCCTATTGTGAACTTTCGTAACAATGAGGATATGAGTACTTTAGTACTTCATTATATGATCTCTTGGACAGATACTTTGAATAGTAGTTTTCTCAAAAGATAATTGTGAAATTAACAAGAATACAAATGGATGTTGCATGGAAAATCCATTGAATAAGCCGTTGACATAATGACTAGTGATGTTTAACATACTAGGTCATGTAGCATTTCTTATGCATATGATTTGGCTTGAAATATTGTTTTAGTAGTTGATTGTTTTTGTTGGGTAACCATGGGGATCATAGCACGCAATGGAAGCAACAAAACACACAAAAACGATCCCATGAATTACCCAATGGTGGTGGAACTTGCAAGAACATGCATGCAACCAAAACAAACACAAAGAGAAGAAGGTAAGCAATCCATACCCTTGAAGACTTTGATAATTATGGAACAACTTTGAATTTCGGATGAGCTCTTGAAACAAAAGGCTCCAAGCACCAAAGAAGTCCACACCAAGCTTAGATTCTTTCTCCTTGTACTAGCAAGCCACCAAACCACCAACACTTGACGATTTGGTTTAGGAACAGCCTTTGAACAACACTAGAAGATCACCAACACAAGGTCTTGTGCTTCTCTCAACTTAAAACACTCACTTGTGTATATCTCTAATGTGTATAATTGCAAGAATTCACCAAGAGGATAGAATGCACCAAAAGGATCTCTTTTATAGGCATTCTATCTGTTCAAAGAGCCCAGAGTCGGAGCTAAGTGGCACACCATCATTGGACCAATAAAATGGTCTAACCAAATACAAGTGTCACTTAGAATTCTGCCTTCACGACTTCTTCACGGGCCGTGAAGGATAATGCGCCACGACCGGCCATTTATCCTCCACGAGTCGTGCCGCGCCGTGCAAGAATCGTGAGGGTTCGTGCCTTCACGACCTCCTTCACGGGCCGTGTAGGGTCGTGAAGCCCTAGGGTTTCACGAACCATGCGGCCCACGACAGGACTCGTGGACACGAGCTGCTTCACGACCCGTGGAGCATCCTTCACGGTCGTGAAGCCTAGGTGAACTGGAATTTGACCATTTTGACTCTTTCTTCTTATGGTAGGCTGTCGAGATTGAAACTTGGCGTGTGACCCAATAGGTCTGTGCTTCATTGGCAGTGATGTTGGCCTACGTGTGTCAGTGGGCAGATACCAACAGTTTTATGTTAGCTTTGGGAACTGCAAGCAATGTCGTTACTTTTGATTGCTTTCGATATATAGTGGGGACTATATATACGCAGATGCGGTTACTTTCATTAGTCTTTGCTGTGTTCCATCTTAGCATGTTTAACCACTTCCCTGAGTGCTTATGCATTCTAAATTTCCACAGTCAGTCATTCTTCATGGGAAGGAAGTTTGAGCTAAGAATGAGGTTAGGGTTTGGTCATGCATTAATCAAGGATTGAATGCAAGTGACGCAAAACCAACATGTGCTTGAAATGAGTTTCAAGTGATTGGAAGACCCACACCTGAGTTCACTTCATGGAATATGGTCACAAGTGACTCGGGATGATAATATCATTTCATCCTTAGACCGGAGATACATGTGTATCCAAGGCATGAGTCTGCTTTGTTTTGATTACTCTCAAACGTGGTTCGTTACTAGCCACTATAAAGGGAGTTTTCAAATAAAGTATGAAGCATGTGGCGGGGCTATGTAGTCAAAAGGATTTGTTCCTCTAGTTGGAGAGATATCCCTGGGGCTATGTAGTCAAAAGGATTTGTTCCTCTGCATGGCCGTGCTCAAGCTGCAATGATTTTAGATCAGTTGCAAACTTGTTATTTTGGTCACCACCAATCTAGAATCGAGAAACAGAATCGTGAACAATCTGGAGATTGACATTTTTCCATGTCTCGTGTTCACACGGATATCGCGAACAAAGGGATGTTTATGATCACCTATCTATAGGACCTTTTAGCCTTTCAAGGCTACCAGGATTTGTCAGGGATGACGTAACTCGTACCAACTTAGGGGCAAGTATGCTTTGCTAGAGCCGCTACTTGTCTGTGGTGTTGGTAACGCTGTATCTTGTGCAAGTGGGAGTCTGTTGGAATATGCCCACTGATACACGTGTACTAGCATCACTGCTGATGAGGTACGGGCCTATTGGGTCACACGCTAAGGGTAGATTCCGGCAGCACAACCCAAGCATGATAGAATATGAAATTAGGGTTTCTGGCGACCTTCACGGGCCGTGAAGAGGTCATGAAGAGAAACCCTCCACGAGGCTTCACCATCCAGACATGTAGTCGTGTGGGCACTGCCGTCACGAGGTCTTAATGGCCCGTGAGAGCCCGTGAAGGCAGGCGCCATGCTTTTATAGGACCACTCGATGGCCCAATGAGAATGTGCGGTGAAACCCGGCCTGTGAGGCCTTGTCGCCTCCATTTGGTCGTGCGGCTATGATGTAACGTGTAGTCGTCCAGAGGCATTTTAGGGCCATAATTGTGAAAAGGTTGGAAGATCTGGCCAAAGAAGGTGATAGCCTTGTAGATTGGTTCCCATGGTTCGATCCTTCCCAGTAAAACGTGGCGTGTTCAAATTCTGATCGCTTTTACACGAGAAGGGGGGACCACCCTCTAAGACTCTTTACTGTGCAGATTGGTTTATAAAAGAGAGATATCTCTCTTTGGAGAGTGCTCTTGCTTGATGTTACCACATACACACTCATATGGCTCTTTGATTATTCTAGAGCAAAGGAAGTGTATCTTATGAAGGCAAGTGGTTCTTGTGGTAATTGTTGATCCAGAAACACGAGGACTTAGTGTGGCTCGTGTCTCAGGTCATTAGCAAGACGGAATCTCGCTCACTTGGTGTGGACTATCAATAGAGGAGCTCGGTTTCGGGTTCTTGAAGATCTTCCAAGCTCGATGGATAGTTCCAGCGCCGCGATGGTATATCTCTCCTCCCTCTCATTTGTTTTTTGTTGCTATATTCGTTTGTAGTCACGATCCCCACTTAGGGAATACATTCATGTCGGTTTTGATACTCGAAAACCCTGGTTTTGATGTCGTTGCTTCCGCTGTGTACGGGTGTTGGCGTGCATGGATTTCCTACACATGCGACTTTTAGTATGTAGCCATGCGACTTTCAGTAGTCATGTGTGTCCATACGACCTTCAGTAGGTCCATGCGACTTTTAGTTAATATTCGTGTGTTCATGCGACTTTCAGTAGTGTGTACCCGTCTAACTCATGGAGAGTTGTTTAAGTAAGTAAAAGTTAGTACCCTGTATTAACCATATTAAATGTGTATCTGTTGACAGTTAATTAAAGTCCAACCAGGTAAAGTCTTATTGTAAGAACTGAGTAACCACGACCGCTGACAGGTGAGTATTCTCACTTATGATCTAAATATATTGCATATGTGAATGCATGCATATGAATACATGAATAACTATGAGTTATGACAGAAACCTGATTAGACCGCTTAGTTCGGTAGCGGGTACAAGTAGACCGTTTACTTCGGTAACGTGTATGACTAGAGTGTTCACTTCGGTGACGGGTATGTGTAGACCGTACACTTCAGTGTCGGGTATGAGACTGGAAGTCCTTTGATAGTGAAGAAGATGAGTTACTAGAGAATACTTGAGTAAAAGATGATGAAGTTTAATAAGAACAAGTATGAACACTTTGCATGTAACTTGAATATTCTCTCATAGATCAAACGTATTACTAGAGCAAAGATTACAATTGGCAAAGGTTGCCTTGCAAACCTAGTTTGCAAAGGCTATAAATACTAAAGCCTCATGTGCTTAAAAGCCACATGGGCCCAAAACTAGTTAACTAGATTAGACTAAGAATTACATAAGGAAAGTGGGCTAAGCCCATAACACTAACTAGTCTAGAATAATACATAGTTTAATTACAACAAAAGTAACACAAGGCTAAAAAACAAATAAATATCCAACAGAGACCAACACTTCGGTGTCAAGAATGAGATCAACACTTCGATGTCGGGTATGTTAGACTGTTGTGACGACAACGGGTGAGATGAGACCGTCCTAGTTGAGGGGTACGATGAGACCACTTACTGCGGTAGTGGGTATGAGTTATGAGCAGCTATATAAACTATTTGGTTTGAAAGTAGTACACTTGCTAAGCCTTGGGCTTACAGTTGTCGTTTTAACTCTTTTCAGGTGACGACCACGGCGGGGCTCCGGTTCGACGTTGATAGCTCATATTCAAAATATAATGATTTAGTTTTAATCGTAATAGTGTAGTAACAAACAATCATGACGAATGTAATTTACAAAATGTTGTGTACTTATTCTATTTAACGATTATCATGCAATTACGTTACCGTTTACCTTATCGACAACATTCCCAGGATAAATATATATATATATATATAATTGGGACGTTACAACATGGTATCAAAGCCTAGGTTTAAGTGATCTACATGTGTTTCGGTGTGTCTAGACTTATACCTTGGTTCATAAAGAATTTCTTAACAAGCTATAGGCTGGAGCTAGTCCGAGTGGTCACACGTGAGGTACAAGGTACTTACAGTATTATATTATGTGCAAGTTTATGTAACTTCTGATAGTAAACTACTTTAGAAGGGTGATGAGGAGGTAGTACAACCTTTGTAAGATTGCTATAAGTGAGAACCAAATGCTACAGGAAGTGATGATACATGGACCAAGCCAGTGCATCGTGATTTTCAAGGGTAATGCTAGGATCCAGTACGTGTAGTGTGTTGGTAATAACAGGGCCTATATTATTGTTGGCACACGATACTTATCAGAACCTATCGGCATCATAAGGAATCTTGTGAATCCGGTGAGGGGTACTTGTGGAGGTAAGATGCTTGTAGCTACGGTGCCATAGAATGTCTAGGGTTGCCTGCTAGCTAGGTTTTGACATACGATACGTGATCTATGCTTTGGTATATTAGTAAGGACTGTATGGCAATGCCGCCTATTGATTATTGCACTGTCTATACATCCAGTATCGTGTACACATGAAATAAAAGAGTAATACCAGCAGATAGGGTTTTCGGAAACCCACTCGATGGGGAAAACATCAGTGCGACCGGGGAAAGTGACCCCCGTATGCAACCAGTGGTTAATCACCCACTTCCTGAAAATGTGGTTCCTGAGAACATGGTACGAGAGAATGTAGCAAGTGAGGAGTTTGGGGAGACGAACATGACAGAGCTGGTAACCGTAGTGGTAACTAATTCGTTGAAAGAACTTCTGCCTAAGGTGGTGGAAGACCTAAAACATGACATGAGGACCATGATAGATCATTAGCTGGGTGCTCTGTGGGCCGCGAAGCAAACAACTGCAACAGCGGCAAACACCCAACTAGTAATACCCGTGGCTAACCAGGGAACTCTAGGAGGTACCTTTCGAGACATTTCGGTGTGCCAGCGACCAGCTATCGAGGGTCTGCCAGACCCCGTGCTAAGTACTAGATGGATCACAGTAGCAGAGGGAGAGTTCTTCACCTGCAAGTGTGCCGACGATGCAAAAGTTTGGTACGCATCTAACTTCTTGAGAGGAGCGGCTAAGGATTGGTGGAATTTGATGCGAAAGATGAAAGGCGAGGCAATCGCTAGGATATAGCTGGAAGAGTTTACAGAGTTGTTCTATGCTGAGTATGCACCCAAAGTAGAGGCAGAGAGGGTTATGGATGAGTTCATGAAGCAAGAGCAGACCACACAGATGGTCAACCAGATCAATGCGCTATTCAAGGAGAAGTTGCTTTACTGTCTGGCTTATGCCAACGATGAGGGGTTACAAATGCACAGATACACCCAGATGTTGAGAGAGGACATCCGTGAGTTTGTGGCAAATGGTCAGTATTCTACCCTTAATCAACTGATTGAAGGGGCCTGAAAGAGAGAGCTATATCTGACAGAGAGAAACAGGAAGCATACTGCAGAACGGGCCACCCTCGGCAACAACCCGGGGAAACAACTTGTCAAGAAACCGAATACCGGATCTAGATGTGTTCGATGCGGGAGGACGCACACTGGGGATTGTTGTCAAGGGTTGGATAAGTTTTACAGATATGGAAGAGGTGTGAACCATGGGAAAGACTGCAAGGCTCACCTTAACGTATGTTTCAAGTGTAACAAGCCGGGGCACCGAATGGCAGAATGCCCGGAAGCATGCATATGTGCTGAGTAACCAGGACCGCTGACAGATGAGTATTCTCACTTATGATCTAAATAGTATGCCCATGTGAACGTATGCATATGAAGACGTGAATAACTATGAGTTATAGCAAACATGATTCGACTGCTTACTTCAGTAGCGGGTACGAGTAGACCGTTTACTTCGGTAACGGGTATGACTAGATTGTTCACTTCGGTGACGGGTATGTGCAGACCATACACTTCACTGTCGGGTATGAGACCAACCCTTCGGTGTCGGGTATGTTAGACTGCTGTGATGACAACGGATGAGATGATGGGTACGATGAGACCACTTAGTACGGTAGTGGGTATGAGTTATGAGTAGCTATATAAAGTATTTGGTTTGTAAGTAGTATACTCGCTCAGCCTTGGGCTTACAGTTGTTGTTTTAACTCTTTTTAGGTGACGACCACGGCGGGGCTCCGGTTCGACGTTGATAGCTCATTTCCAAAGGCTTCTGCAACATTAAGGATTTACTTTTAATAGTAACAGTTTAATAACAAACAATCATCACGGATGTAATTTACAAAACGCTGTGTACTCATTCTATTTAACGATTATCTTGCAATTACGTTACCGTTTACCTTATCGACATCATTCCCGTGATAAGATATATATATATATATAATTTTGGGACGTTACATCAATGAGTCAGATGAGAAAAGTCGGATCAGTAGCTAAGCACGGGTGTACCTGGGAAGGGTACGGGTGTGCCCCTGTTTTGTTCAGTTTTCTAACATCAGTATTAGCATGTGTTTAATACATATCAATATTATAACTATAGAGACTAGATGGAGACTTATACGTGAAACTTTTTCATATGTGGATTAGATTATTATACTTCAGCTTACAAGGTGAGTTTTCTAGACTATCTTTCATATGTGCATAATGCTTGTTATTACAGTGAATACTTGTAGGTATTCACCATATGTGTTATAAAGCATGCTGCTCTGTGCAGTATTGGACTCGGAGTTAGCACAGTATTGTGGCTCAGTTTGCTACCCTGGGTCTAGAACTAGTGGTTGGCAGTTTTCAGAATGTGACTATATTCAAGTGTTTATATGATTTGCAATCTAGTTTACTCACTAAGCTCTCGCAGCTTATCAGATATTATGTTATGTGTTTTATAGGACACAGTCAAGGCAAGGGCAAAGCTCTGGTTTGACGGAATTTGTTAAAACCTCAAACGAAAATGAACGCATGGTTGTACAGAACAAGTTTTTGATGTTAAACTTGCAGTTCTTCATATGTGTGTAGTTTTGTTAAATAGTTTTGAAGTAATACGCTTCCGCCTTTTGTGAAATTCTATAATGTAAATTATTAAGTGACACTTTATCAAAATAGTCAGTGGTTTAGGGAATAGCCATGCTTTTGACAAAGTCTTCCAAACTTGTCTCCTCATCACTTTCTCCAACACTCTCTCCTTCATTTTCTTCTTCATCAAATCTTTGTATCTCTTGATACAAGGGCAATTGGTGCAGCTTTCACAACCTCCTTCATCTCCTTGGAGGACAACTTTCTTTGCTTGACTGATTCCTCATGGTTGAGTAAGTTACCATAGAGAGCAACTAGAGACATTCCCTTAATCTGTAATGCCACATATTATAAAACTGAATATTTTGATAAAAACCACACATAATAATTTACATTCTCAAGGTTTTACATAATGAAGAAGCGTATCTATTTCAAAAGTATTTATCACAAAATTACACACACGTAAAAGAACTACGATTTTATCACAAAAAATTGTTCTGTACAGCTAGGTGTTCATTTTCTTAACAAATCAGTCCAACCGGAGCTTTGCCCTCGCCTTGATTGTGTCCTGCAAAATACATAAAATAATATCTGATAAGCTGCGAGAGCTTTGTGAGTAAACTAGACTGCAAATCATATACACACATGAATATAATCACATTCTGAATATAGCCAACCACTGGTTCTAGACCCAGGGTAGCAATATGAGCCATAGTACTGCGCTTATTTTAAGCCACTACTTCACAAAGCAGCATGCTTTATAACACATAAACGAATACATATAAGTATTCCTTGTAATAACACCATTATGCACATATGAAACATAGTCTAGAAGACTCACCTTATGGACTGAAGTATTATAACCTAATCCACAGTAGATAAAGGATCACGTATATGTCCTCATCTAGTCACTACAAATATATAATAATGATATGTATTAAACATGTGCTGAAAAAGAAGAAATAAAATTGAATAGGACAGGGGCACGCCCGTGCCCCACATAGGTACGCCTGTGCCCTAACATGGGCAAACCCGTACCTTACCATGGTACGGCCATGCCTATCATTTCATCCGGCTTATTGATCCGACCTTTCTATCCGACTTATATCTTAAAAGTCGCACGACCAATGAGTTACGCCGGGGCACGCCCAAGGTACGCCCCAGACCTCAAGAACATATGGCGGTCATGATCGCAAGGCACTCCCGTACCCTTTATGGGCACGCCCATGCCTCCCCTATCTGAACCAGAACAGTCCGGCAACTTGTTATTTTTCCGGCCAAATCTCCCAAAAACTCATTCAAAACAGTTGTTAAACATCTTTAGAATGGTTTCTAACATCCCTAACCATTTTAAACACTTAAAACTCATATAAAACATACTTTGATTTATGTTTTAACCTTTTGATTCATATAAACCCATAATAATCTAATGAACCTTACCTTGATTTCTACAAGATGAAGATGATGAAGAAGACAACTTAAACTCTGTTTCTTCAGTTTGACTCAAAAATTCAATTACAATTTGTCATTATTAGTCCCTTGAGTAATAAGTCTAATAGTATTAAAATTTGGCCCCTCAAGTTAATATCCACACTTCAAGAATTACAATTACTTATAACACATAAATTTTCTGGATGTTACTACTCTTCCCCATTTGAAAAGATTTCGTCTCCGAAATCATTTGTTGAAAAGTTCTGGATCATTCTTCATCATATCTTGTTCAGGCTCCAACGTGAAATCTGATCATTTTCTATGCTTCCATTGGACTTTAACTAGCCCAATCTGTTTATTGCGTAGAGTCTTAACTTTTCTTTTTAATATTGCTATAGGCTGTTCCACATAATTAAGTTTTTCATCAATACTAACATCTTCCAGTGGTATAAACATAGATTCGGCCGCTAGACACTTTCTGAGATGAGACACATGGAAGGTGTTATGAATCTGAGAGAACTCTTCTCGTAATTATAATCGGTAAGCAACCTTCCCCACACGTGCAATGATTTTGAATGGTTCAATAAATCTCGGACCAAGTTCTCCTCTCTTTCTGAATCTAATTACGCCCTTCCACGATGACACTTTTAACAATACATAATCGCCCACTTGGAATTCAAGTGGTGATCTGTGTTTATCTGGATAGCTCTTTTGTCTACTCTGGGCAGTTAACAATCTATCTCGTATTTGCTGAATCTATTCTGTTGTTTGTTGTACTACTTATGTACTACAAATTGGAGTTCGGCATTTTTTACCATATAACATTTCATACGGTGGCATCCCAATGCTGGAATGATAACTATTGTTGTATGAAAATTCTACCAAGGGAAGATACGAATCCCAGCTTCCACCAAAATCGATAACACATGCACGAAGCATATCTTCTAATGTCTGAATTGTTCTTTCACTCTGACCATCGGTCTGAAAGTGATAAGATGTACTAAGATGAAGCTTATTTCCTAACTCTTCATGAAATTTACTCCAAAACCTGGAAGTGAATCTGGTATCCCTGTCTGGCACAATAGAGACTGGCATGCCATGACGAGACACAATCTCTTTCATATAAATATCTGCTAACCGTTCAGAGGGAAAATTTTATTTAATGGGAATAAAATGTGCACTTTTTGTCAACCTGTCTAAAACCACCCATATAGCATCATAACCACGTGGGGTCTTAGGTAACTTAGTAATCAGGTCCATTGTTATATTTTCCCATTTCCAAATCAGTATCTCCAAAGGTTGTAACTTACCATGGGGTTTCTGATGTTCATCTTTTACTCACAAGCATTAAGGCATTTCTCCACATATCGAGCTACATCACGTTTCATACCCGACCACCAATAATCTATTTTTACATCATTATATATTTTGGTAGCACCCGGATGAATAGAAAATCTTGAATTGTGAGCTTCACTCAAAACTGTCTGCCTTGTCTCCCCATAACTTGGCACCCATATACGACCATATCAAGTCAGAATATCACGATAAACTTTAAAAAGATTAATTACTTGGCCCTTGATACATTCTTTGTTATGATTTTCACTTTTAATTGCTTCTAACTGGGTTGATCTTATCACGTCAATCAAAGGCATTGTAACTGTCATATTTAAGGATTGATTATTTATAAGTACTGTTTTTTACTTTCTGCTCAAGGCATCGGCTACCACATTAGCCTTGTCAGGATGATATAATATTTCACAATCATAATCTTTTAACAGTTCCAATCTGCCTCATATTGAGATTCTTCTTATCCATAAAATATTTCAAACTCTGGTGATCAGTATAAATCGTAAACCTTACACTATACAAATAGTGTCTCCACTTCGGTCAGTTCTAAATCATGAGTCGGGTAATTACTTTCATGTGGATTCAATTTTCTTGAAGCATAAGCAATAACCCTACCCTTATGCATCAAAACACATCCCAAAACACTTTATGAGGCATCACAAAATACAATCATATTTTCAATCTCTTCAGGAAGTGCAAGAACTGGAGCCTTACATAACTTCTGTTTAAGGTTTGAGAAAGCAACTTGCTGATCACTTCCCCACTTGAATTCAACATTTTTCTTTGTCAATTGGGTCAGAGGAGTAGCAATCTTTGGAAAATCCTGAATAAACGTCCTATAATAACCTGCCAACCCTAGAACACTTCTGATCTCCGTTGGGTTCTTTAAAGAATCCCACTTCATTACTGCCTCCACTTTCATAGGATCCACTTTGATTCCATCTTTGTTAATTAAATGACCTGGTAATTGCACTTCTTGGATCCAAAATTCACATTTTGAAAACTTAGAATATAATTGTTCTCTTCTTAAAGTTTCTAGAACTTCTCGAAGATGTTTTTCATGCTCAGCTGTACTCTTAGAATAAATAAGGATATCATCTATGAACACAATTACTGATTTATCCAACATTGGTCTACAAACCCTATTCATCAGGTCTGTAAATGTTGTTGATGCATTAGTGAGACCAAAAGGCATTACAACAAACGCAAAATGCCTGTAACGAGTTCTGAAGGAGGTTTTTGAAATATCTTTTGTTTTGATTTTAAGTTGGTGATAACCCAACCTTAAATCGATTTTTGAAAATCACATTGCCCCTTGTATCTTATCAACAAATCATCTATCCTTGGCAAAGGTACTTATTCTTGATGGTCACTTTATGAAGTTCACGATAATCAATGCACATACGGAAAGTATCATCCTTCTTTTTCACGAATAAAATATGAGCACCACACGGAGAACTACTGGGTCTAATGAATCCCCTATCTAGTAGTTCCTGGAGTTGCTTCATCAACTCTTGCATATTTGGAGGAGCAAGTCTGTACGGGGCTCTTGCAACAGGAAAAGTTACCGGCATTAAGTCTATTCTGAACTCAACCTGTCTGTCTGGCGGTATTCCTGGTAAATCCTCGAGAAACACATCGGGGTAATCACATACCACTTTCACATCTTCTAAACTCATCTACCTCTTCTCCAATTTAGTATCTATAACATAAGCTAAGAAGGCCGTGTATCTGTGCTGAAGATACTTCCTAGCTTTGGAAACTGAACACATACATGATTTTTCCTTTTGTACTATCACCACATATACCCAATTCGTCCCCACTTGGGGTACGAACCCGTATCTCTTTTGGTTCACACAATATCGTAGCCTGGTTACGGCCTATCCAGTCCATTCCGACTACTACTTGAAATTCCCTCATAGTCATAGGTATCAATTCTACAGGGAATCTAATAGTATCAATTTCTAACACGTTATGCTAATACACATCTGATACAATTATACTTTTATCATCTACTAACTCCACTTGAAGAGGAGAATCTAGCTTTTCACACATATGATTGAAATTTTTGCAAATAGTAATAGGTACAAATGATCTACTTGCACCCAAATCAAATAGAATGAGAGCAGGTATATTATTGATAAGGTATGTACTTGTGACTACATCAGGCTTTGTTTTAGCTTCTTCAGCTGTTTGCTGAAAAGCTCTTCCCTTTGTCTTTGACACATTCTCCTTCTTCACCTCAGGAACTCGTGTAGACGGTAAAGTTGGAGTAGGCTTGGAACCAGTAGACACTGATGTAATTGGATTGGGACATTCGTCTGATGACCTGGCTGATAACAGTTATAGCACACCTTGATCGGATTCTTGAATCTCTGCTTAAATGGCCAGGTTTCCCGCATTTGTAACATGTCGGAGAACCAAACCCGCATTCTCCCAGATGAGGTTTCTTGCATGTCGGGCAGATCGGGTATGTCTTCTGTACCACAGTCTTTTCTAGAGTCTTTACCCTCGGTTTCTTATATACTGGTGTAGCTTTCTCCACTGACTTCCTTTATGTCTCATGTCTTTCCAGTTCTAACTCACTAGCCCTTGCAGCATCCATCATGGACGTCACCGTTTGATGCTTACTAGTATTAATAAACTCTCGGATGCTAGGCTTAAGCACCATCATGTACCTATACATCTTCATCTTTTCATTTTCCACGTAATCTGGGCAAAAACGAGCTTTCTCCATAAACTTTGCATAGTCTCTTTTGTCTGTTTGATCTTGTGGAATTCATCCAAAATTCTATCAATCTATTCTTGCGGTACAAATTGTTCCAAGGCAATTTATTTGAATTCATCCCATGTCATAACCTCAATCTGAGCATAACCTCTTTCTTTAACTTCCATATCCCACCAATCCTTGGCTGCACTTCTTAGCTGATTGGTTGCATATCTAACTTTGTTTTCAGGTGCACACGAACCGGTGTGAAACGCACCTTCAATTTCCGAAATCCATCTGTGACTGGCAACTGGATCAGTTGCCCCATAAAACAACGGTGGTTGACAAGCCTCAAAGTCCCTGAATGTACAGTTTTTTGGTGCTTCACGTATAATAACTTGAGGTTGAGGATTAACCCCAACACCCCCAGCAGTTAATCTAGCTGCGATTTCCTACCTAATAATTACATTGTTTTGATAACTTACCTGATCTGCAACTTGTTTTATGATATATGGAATACTTCGTTCCAAAGCTTTACTGATTTCCCTCGCTACAATTTCTCCAATTGAAGTTTCTGGGATTTCTTGATTTATCTCTGGGGCTTTTTCACCCCCATCATGTTGTGTTCCAATAGGAACACGCTCATCTGTTACACTGGTCTCTACCCCTTCGGGTGTGTGGCTGGGACCACCCTTAGTATTATTAGCTGCTCTTGAACCTCTTGTATTAACCATCCTGGTAGTATAGATAAAGCATTAAGGCCAAAGGCGGCGTTACTATACTATCCTCTATAACAAGCAATTACAAGCACACACACACACACACACATATATATATATATATATATATACAAGTACCTCTCCCCCGATTCACAAGATTCCTCATGATTCCATTAAGTTTTAACATGTATCATGTGTTTGTAATAATATGGGCCCTTATATTATTCTAAACACACTATACACGTTCAATCTTAAATTTATCACAAAAAGTCTCGATTCACAGACTTAGGCCATGTACTACCAATCATATTCAACATATCTGTTTAAACACATTATGTACTCGCATATGCTCCCAACATATAATCAATATAATTGCTAGTTATACTCACCAAGCCGCAAGCCTCCAGTTTGACAATTTTCAAAACCATGGTTCATGTCTAGACTGTACATAGCACATATCTAGATCTTTCAAACCGTTACTCTGATACCAAGTTGTAATGCCCCAAATTATAAAACTGAATATTTTGATAAAAACCTCACATAATAATTTACATTCTCAAGGTCTTACCTAAAGCGGAAGTGTATCTGTTTCAAAAGTATTTATCACAAAATTACAGACATGTAAAAGAACTACGAGTTTATCACAGAAACTTGTTATGTACAACCAGGCGTTCATTTTCTTAACAAATCAGTCAAACCGCAGCTTTGTCCTTGCCTTGATTGTGTCCTGCAAAATACATAAAATAATATCTGATAAGCTACGAGAGCTTTGTGAGTAAACTAGATTGCAAATCATATATATACACATGAACATAATCACATTCTGAATATAGCCAACCACTGGTTCTAGACCCAGGGTACCAATATGAGCCACAATATTGCGCTAATTTTGAGCCACTACTGCACAAAGCAACATGCTTTATAACACATAAATGAATACATATAAGTATTCCTTGTAATAACACCATTATGCACATATAAACTGAAGTATTTAACCTAATCCACAGTAGATAAAGGTTCACATATATGTCCTTAGCTAGTCACTACAATTATATAATAATGATATATATTAAACACGTGCTAAAACAGAAGAAATAAAACTGAACAGGACAGGGGCACGCCCGTGCCCTAACATGGGCACACCCGTACCTTACCATGGTACGGCCATGCCTATCATTACATCCGACTTTCTCATCCGGCTTATTGATCCGACCTTTTTATCCGACTTGTATCTTAGAAGTTGCACGACCAATGTGTCACGCCTGGAGCACACCCAAGGTATGCCCCGGATCTCAAGAACATATGGCGGTCACGACCGTAAGGCATGCCCGTGCCTCCCCTATCCGAACCAGAACAGTCCAGCAAGTTGTTGTTTTTCCAGCCAAATACCCCAAAACTCATTCAAAATAGTTTTTTAACTTCTTTAGGATGGTTTCTAACATCCCTAACCATTTTAAACACTTAAAACTCATATAAAACATACTTTGATTCATGTTTTAACCTTTTGATTCATATAAACCCATAAAAAGCTTATGAACCAAATATATCAACCTTACCTTGATTTCTACAAGATGAAGATGATGAAGAAGACAACTTAATCTCTGTTTCTTTGATCTAAAACTTGAGAAACTAAAGAACACGATAATCTTGAGAACAACGTTTGTATCTGTAGTTTGAAATGAGAAGTAATTGACTCAAAAAGTCAATTACAAGCATATATAGATATAAATTCCACACAATATCATTATTAGTTCCTTGACTAATAAGTCTAATAGTATTACAATTTTGCCCCTCAAGTTAATATCCACACTTCAAGAATTACAATTACTTATAACAAATATATTTTCTGGATGTTACATAATCTTTTCACTGTGCCTTAAAATAGTGACAATGTGATCCCATGTTTTAGGGAGGGAGTCAAGAAACTTGTTTAACAAGATAAAGTTTCTCTTGGATATGTCTTCCCTTTTTAAATTGTTCACAAGGCAATTGAACCTGGTGTATGTCTAAGTTAGACTCTCACCTTTATGAGCGAAGAATTCATACTCTCTATTAAGGAGGAGCTTCTTGTTCTCCTTCACCTCTTCAGTCCCTTCATATGCTACTGTAAGTGTATCTAACATCTCTTTGGTAGAAGTACAATTAAGCACTTGATGATAGATCTCATTTGGTAATGCAGAGACAAGAGCTGATCTAGCCTTAACATCAAGGCTAAGCAACCTCTTATCTTCATCTGTCCACAGATGCATGTGTTTGGTAATGATTCTTCCAGTTGTGGAGGCTTAACCTTTAGATTTTGATGGGGTAAATAGAACAGGTGTTGGAACATAAAGTCACTCAGTTACAATTTCAAGCATTTGGATATCAAGGGTAGACAAAAAGAGATGTGCTCTACTTTTCCACATGGAGAAATTTTCAGCATTAAACATGGGACATCTAGTTAAAAACCAAGTGTTTGAGATATTCATGTTCTTTGAGGATGAGGGCATTTAGATAGGGGTAGAAGCAGTTGTAGAGTAAGTAAAACAGATCTAGATATGAATTATCTAACATGCTCTTATACCAGTTGTTAGTCCCAGATTGAATACGCAACAACAAATGTTTGTAGATGGGGTGGTTGAATACAAACTTTAGCTTTCCAAAATTTAAAGGCACGCCATTATACTTTTATATAATTTTTATTGATATTGAATCAAGAATTACATATACTAGAAGCGGAAATTCCATGTACAATAAAAGGTGGCAATTAATTTCTCTAACACATAGACAAGCTAACTCTAAAAGAACTAATGTTTAGGAGTGCTCAATACATGAACAAGTTTGGTTCTACATAATTGATAAACTCTACGAATTTTCTCAACAAATGAGATTGCTATTCTGTAAGATCAATCCTTTTTGTCTTCTAATTGATCCAAAAAGTGTTTTATACTTTTACAAATAAAGATCTAAGGCATAATAGAACAACACATGTTCTGCCTTTTACTCATGAAACTTACAATCTGAAAGGAAGAACGTATTTGACATTTTGCTCGACTCAGCTAACCGAATGTACTAAGAACTTTTTCAATTTATATTACTCAGTTGATCATTTTAGCAAAGGCCCAATTGATACCTATTGCTCAGCTGATCATATAGATGCTCAGTTGATCAATAGTTATACTAGGAAAACATAAGCTCATGTATTGATATGATCAGTTGATCACGTGTGCTCAGCTGATCATTTAAATACATCTGTTTATGTAAGATAGAGACTTGTGTTTTGAAAGACTTACTTAGCTGATGTTGTGCGCCTCAGCTTATCCAAATTCACTCAGCTGATGGTTATAAGTCCTTCAGCTGATTAAAGTGCTTTGCTCAGCTAATGGTGTAAGCGCTCAACCGATCAACTTTCTTCACTCAGCTAATAGATGTTTTTCCTCAGCTGATGGTCTTATACACTTGTTTCTTCATTCAGATGTTCCTTAGTTGATGTCTTTTGGCTGATGCTTTGAGTAGAAGATGCTTCTCAGCTGATGCTTTCATACTTAGAAAAATTTCACTAATCTGATTCAAACAACACATGTTTGAATGCTTTCTAAGCCATACAAAATGTAGGGTTTGGTTATCATCAAATTCTATACTTTAATATAGACAGAGTTGATCATTAGGGTAAATTGATTATCTCCCCAACATTTTGAACATTTGATATTCAGTTATTGAAACTCTTTAACTGAAATTCATATCTTTTTCAAACCTAGTTTTCAAACATTTTGAATGCTTTCTAAGCCAAACTAAATGTGGCATTCCCTTATATATACCTTGCAAACCTAGTTTGCATGGTAATCTTTGCATTGTAATTTAATTAGTTTGTATTCCACGTTCAAAGTAATAGCAATACATCTTCAAGCTCAAGCAAAGAGTTCATACTTGTGTTCTTGACTTGTTCTTCATCTTACTTACAAGTATATTCAAGTTTATTCAAGATTACGTAATAGTAACATCAAAGCGTGAGAAACAAAACCCAGAAGTTTTACAAAACCCACTTGAGTCAAAACCCACTTCTTTTAAATCTTCTTGTTTTTCAAGTAGTTAGATATATAGAAGCATTAGAGGTGGAGAAAACATCTATTAGTGTTTATTTCCTAAACAAGCAAGTTTAGAGCTCACATTTTGAGTTTTTCTTGTTCTTCATGTTCTTGGTGTTCTTCACTGTTCCATCAAATTTTTTATAAAATTTGTTGTTATTTAGTGTGTTTTAGGCAAAATCAGAAGTCTGTTCGATAAGCAGAGGTCAAACCTGCAAGTTTTGGATTATTAGCATCATCCGACTTTCAGGTCATCCAACCTTTATCTCATTCGACCTTGAGTTGTGGTGGTGCATGTGACTTTTGAATCATCCGAAAGTTGTCTAAGAGTACTTATCCGATCTTTGAAAGTTTAGATCATCCAATTTTTAGTTGAGTTCATCCGACACTTAGTTCATCCGACACTTGAACTTGTTGAATACTTGTTCATCCGACTATTACCTTGAACCATTCGACAGTCACCACAAAAGTTCATCCGATTTTTGAAATCATCCGACAGTTGTTTTTGAACCATCCGACTGTCACTTGGAACATTCATCCGACTTTAGTGTGTTATCCGACTTTCAGTTCATACGAACTTTGGGTCATCCGACTTTCAAGGAATCCAAATTCTGAAGTCATCCAACACTCGCACCATTCATCCGACTGTCACCTAAAACCTTCCGACCTTCATTCAAACACTTGTATCTGAAAGTCACTTAAAAACATTCCATCTAACTTTCAAAGTTTCACACAGAATTAAACCAACTAATCCTTTTTAGGGAGAAATATCCACAAGTGATAAAGATGAGTTCAAGTGATGAAATCCTTGCCATCGGCACAGACACAAAACCTCCAGTCCTTTTTAGAAATGAATACACCGTATGGAAAAGACGTTTTATGGATTTCATTGAACATAACGAGAAGTATGGAGAAATGATGAATGATAGTATCCTCAACGGTGATGCTGTCTTTGAAAAGATCATTAAGGCAGTTCCTGACAACAACCCCCTGATAGCTGCTAAATGAAGACTAAAGCTTCCTTCCGAATTTACTGTAGAAGAGAGAGATAGGGCACGTGCTGACAAGGATGCCAAATACTACCTGAAGCAGGGTCTATGTGCTGAGATTTACTCTAAAATAGATAGTCTAACTTCAGCCAAAGCAATTTGGGATGAAGTTAAACAACAGATGCATGGCACTGAACTAGGGGTATTCATCAGAGAGACCCAGCTTGTTAATACCTTCTGAGAGTTCAAGGCAAGAGAAGGTGAATTGCTACAAGACACATAAAGCCGTTTCTGTACGCTACAGAATGGAATGAGAAATCATGGTGTCATGAGATCTGATATGGACATAAACGTTAACTGGATCAATGCACTTGGTTCAGAATGGCTAGATCATGTTCGGTTGTATAAGCATTTGAACCGGAATCTCAAGGCAGTGTCTCACAACTCAATCTACGAGGACCTGAATCAATTTCAGGACAAAGTGCTTTCTAAAACCTCTGCAAAACAATCATCCGACCCTGTTGCACTAATAGCTTAATGAAGATCAAGAGAGAGTTCAAGATCTTCAAAATCAAAACAGGTAGCACATGAATCTGAGGGAGAGACTGAATCCTTAGACATGGAAGTTGTTATGAAGGAAATGTCACTCATCACAAAAGCTTTTCAAAACAAATACGGAAAGCCCAACAATCTTCAAAGATACACTTCTAGTTCTAGAAGGATATAGGGAGGCTAAGTAGAAGAGAAGAAGCGCTTTGAAAAGCCAGCTGAACCTCAGGAGGAAAAGAAAAAGTGCTACAATTGTGGGAGAACAAGGCACTTTATCAAAGACTGCAGAAAGCCAAAAACCAAAGATGCCGAGTACTACAAAAACAAATTGAGGCTGACTAGGAAGAAAGCAAGAGGAAAGGCTATGTTGGTGGAAGAGGACCAGTTCTTAAGTGACACTAATGCTTCGGATGAAGATGACACGAATCAAGCCCACTTCTGTCTGATGGCTCAAGACGTAGGTTCCTCTAACAAAAGCAATGATGAAGAGGAAGAGATTGATGGAGAGTTTGAGGAAACTCAAACCGAAGATGTGGCTGATCATGGAAAGGTAAGTGTTGAGTATGCACAGACATTGGTTGAACATATTGAAAAATAGAACCGAAAAATCATTAAATTAGAATCTAAAATCAGAAATTAATCAACTTCTAATTTAGACAATCTTCAATTTGAACTAGCTGCCAAAGAAAGTGAAATAAACAACTTAAGAAACAAAAATGAGGTAATAATTCATAATCTAAAAGCAGCCAAAGTTTCGGTAGAAGAAGATTTTAAGTTCTTACAAAAGGAAAGATGTCAACTATACTAAAAAATAAAAGATCTCAAAGACTTGTTAATAAAACGAGACCAAAAGGCCCAAACCATTTTTCTAAACAAACCTAAGGACATCAAATTTTCAAAATGGACAATGAAGGGTTAGGTTTTGTTAATCCTCACATCAGTGACGAGATTACTGCTAAACAACTGTACGACTTTAATAGCATGAATCTAGGATTAACGAAGAAGATGGTATTCGTGGGACAAGTCGACGAACTTGCATAGGAAGAGCACAAAAGACGCATCTCAAAAGGAGCCTCAACCTCATATGACTACGAAAGTTTAAATCAATCATACGAAACAGATGAATTCGAACCAATAATTTCTGATGATTATTTTCGGAGTTATACACAAACAGAAATGGAATCCATGCCATCAATTTTTGATTCTCCATCTGAACCTCACATATACATCCCTCACATGGAATTACAGCGAAGATTTGAATAGGTTGAAACCGAACTTTTCAATAAAGCCATCAAATTTGAATTTGAAACTAATGGTCTTTATGACATAATCAATCTTCTTGTAAATGAAAACACTCACCTTTATAATTCTGCTGCACCTACCACCTCTGATTCACACACCCCTCACGTGCACACAGATGATTGTTTCTCATTTACTGATTCCACACACATCACAACTGCAAATGATCTGTCTTTCACCAACTCGAAGTTAGTAAAAAACAATGATGAATTACAACTACTAATTGAGTATGACAAAGAAAATTTCAATTCAGCCAACTCAGGAGAAAGATGTGAAGAATGTACAAAGTTGAAAAACACTCTCTTTGAACTTCACTTAAAACACAACTCTTTCAAAAACGATTTTTTCAAAATGCACACACCCGAATCTACTAATTTCAAAGGTAAGGCTAAAATCATCGATCCATGGTCATCACATGATCCTAGCACATCAAAATCATCCTAGTCAAAAATCAAACGAACCAAACCACCAACAACATGACTCTGCATTCAAATTACCAAAGATGATTTGTTAGCAATTTCTTCTTCTAACTCGAATGTACATCTAGGTGCCAAAGTTAAGAGTAAGAAGAAGCAGATTCTTGGATGGAGAAAGAAGCATCAAGAGAAGGATGCCGAAGGTGTAGGAGATCCATGCACGCCAACACCCGTACACAACGGAAGCAACAACATCAAAACCGGGGTTTTCGGGTATCAAAATCGACATGCATGTATTCCCCAAGTGGGGATCGTGACTACAAAGCAATATAGCAACACAAACAAAAGAAGTGGGAGGAGGAATATACCATCACGGGGCTGGAACTATCCATCAAGCTATGAAGATCTTCAAGAACCCGAATCCGAGCTCCTCTATTGATAGTCCACACCAAGTACCCGAGATTTCGTGTTGCTAACGACCCGAGACACGAGCCACACGATGTCCTCGTGAATCTGGAACAACCACAACACTAGGAGAACTTGCCTTCACTTGATACACCAATATTAGCTCTAATAGAACTCAAGAACCATATGTGTGTGTGTTTTGTATCATGAAGCAAGAGTTCCAAAGAGAGAGAGTTCAAAGCCTTTTATAAGGGCTGGAGGAAGTACTAAGGCCACCAAGGTCGGCCACACAAGCTCCATCTCATTGGACCAACACAAAGGTCCAATAAACACAAACTGACACTTTGACTTCTGCCTTTACGGGCTCTCACGGGCCGTGAAGCACTTGTGAAGGCCCCATAGGCCGGGTACCACCGCACACTTTTATTGGGCATCAAGTGGTCCAATAAATGCCTGGCGCCTGCCTTCATGGATTCTAACGGGCCATGAAGCCCTCGTGAAGGCCGTGCGCCACGACTACCTGTGCGGGTGGTGAAGCCTCGTGGAGGGTTTCTCTTCATGACCTCTCAATGGACCGTGAAGGTCGCAAGAAACCCTAATTTCATATTCTCTCATGCTTGGGTTGTGCTATCGGAATCTATCCTTGGTGTGTGACCCAATAGGCCCGTACCTCATCAGCAGTGATGCTAGTTAACGTGTATCAGTAGGTATATTCCAACAAACTCCCACTTGCACATGATACAATGTTACTAACACCACAGACAAGCAGCGGCTCTAGCAAAACATACGTGCCCCCAAGTCGGTATGAGTTACGTCATCCTTGAACAATCATGATAGCCTAGAAAGGCTAAAAGGTCCTATAGATAAGTGATCATAAACATCCCTTTGTTCGTGATATCCGTGTGAACACAAGACATGGAAAAATGTCAATCTCTAGATCGTTCACAATTGTGTTTCTCGATTCTAGATTGGTGGTGACCAAAATAACAAGTTTGCAACTGATCTAAAATCATTGTAACTTGAGCACGGCCATGCATATTTGGTGTCAGCGCCCAATCATCAAGGGGCCCATGGATTTCTCTCTAACCAGAAGAACAAATCCTTTTGACTACATGGCCCTGCCACATGCTTCATACTTTATTTGAAAACTCCGTTTATAGCGGCCAGTTACGAACCACATTTGAAAGTAATCAAAGTAAAGCAAACTCATGCTTTGGATACATATGTATCTCCGGTCTAAGGATGAAATGATATTATCATCCCGAGTCACTTGTGACCATAATCCATTAAGTGAACTCAGGTGTGGGTCTTCCAATCACTTGAAACTCATTTCAAGCCAGGTTAGTATTGCGTTACCTGCATTTAATCCTTGATTAATGCATGACCAAACCCTAACCTCAGTCTTACTTCAAACTTCCTTCCCTTGAAGAATGACTGACTGTGGATATCTAGAATTCATAAGCACTCACGGAAGTGGTTAAACCTGCTAAGATGGAACACAGTAAAGACTAATGAAATTAACCGCATCTGCGTATATATAGTCCCCACTATATATCGAAAGCAATCAAAAGTTACGATACTGCTTGCAGTTTCCAAAGCTAAAATAAAACAATCAACTACTAAAACTATATATATAGGCCAAATCAAATGCATAATAAATTCTACATGACCTAGTATGACAAACATCACTAGTCATTATGATAAAGGCTTATCTATCCGTCAAAGAGATCATATGAGAAAGTGCTAAAGTACTCATATCCTCATTGCCACAAAAGTTCACAATAGGATCAGTGATACTTAAGAACTTCTCTAATCAATAATTAACACCACAAAGTAGGATCATAGACTTTGATCAAGATCGACAGTTATCCTATTAGAAATTAGTATTAGAGTTTAAACCTACTCCAAGGCTTATTTCTTGTCGTCAAACAACAAGAACATATACAAGTATCTATTGTAATTCAAAATTTCAAAAGTTGTATCTCTAAGTATTATCATGATACAATAATTCCCTATTTCAGGTTCATAGAACGCTTAACAATGGGACATTATCTTCAATCGATACATACTTCTAGGTATACAACAAAAGCTCCCACTAGCCCTGACATATGTAAAAGTCTTATCTATGCTTCTAGAAAACTCATGACTTTGATCTTCTCGTGAAAGCAAAGATCTTACTTTTACGATGTTAGCATAAGTCCAAGGACTTATCCACACTTGTAGACTTAATTTGGATACTACGGATATCTGAGACCCTCGGAGAGTGTGGTAAGCACTTGCTCAATACATAGTTCCATGAAGGAATGCGGTCTTGTATATCCGTGTACTATCTTTTATTGCCATAAGAAGGTAACAATAGGAACGAGTATCAAATGAGCTTCAACATGACCACTAGGAAAAGTTTCTACAATAACCATCATGAAACCTTTACCCCTAGTCGGTATTTTAAGTAGTCTACAATATAATCCATGTTAATTCCATTTACACCATCTCGGTTTGCACCTTGGTATGGAATTAAGCAAAGTATTCGCATACTTAAAATGGAATTCATCTCATGATTAATTACTTCTCATAACCTTAGTAAACACAGGGCCCACTATGCCTTCCGATAGATGGTGATATGAACAAGACTTACCATCAAGTCATTGCCACTTAGATGTGAGGAACTCATATCTCTTTGGCTACATGACTTCTATCAGCCTTGAAAGTAATTACTCATGGTTAGGATAACCAGCATTCTTATGCCGATACTTGATCATATGCTAGCGCCAACATCAAGTCTATCATTTAAGTTTCAGGTTCTTCCACTAGAAAGTTTTAGTTATTATCTTCCTTTAGAGCAACAAAACATTGTTCTCGCAAGGTTAAATATCTAAAACTTATAAGAACTTCTTAAATGTATTAGCACCATTTAAGTTCTTCAATCTCCCACTTAATGTAGATTGAAAATCTTCAAACTTTGATATATACAAGCAAAGAACTCTTTCAAGATATATCTAATAAGGTTCTAAATAGACTTTTAGGTTGGATTAAGATTAAGGACTTGGCTCGTCACATTCAATGTGTATACTAACAAGTCGAATACACATATTTGACCCATTATGTACCAGATCATATTCATTAATATCCGGTTTCCTTTAGCGCGACAGCATTTACGAATGTGTCTATGTAAGGAATGAATTGTGAGACAATCCCGCAATTCATAATGTGGTCATAGATATAGAACTAGGGTATCTTAGCATCTCAACTATATCTAAGTATCCTATCTATATGTCCCAATTGATTATTTAATTAGTTTCTCTTTGTTATGTGGTCGTATGGAATTTTCCACAAATTGTGATCAATATCTTACAAGCAAGCATCCCTCTCACATTAAACACGGTGAAGAGTTTCATAATCATCTTACCCTAATAAATAAGATTAGCATCAAATGTTCAACCTGAGTTTAACCATTCCAAGATCCGAACCATATAGATCTAGGCGATACTTGTCTTATTTATATGGTTAAGTAGATTATGACATAGAGACAACTATTTCTAACTACTTAGGATTTAGAATCAATTATTCATGATTTTTATTACTTGTAACATGTATGTCGTGATATGGCTAATTTTTTATTTTATAAATCAATAAATAATTTTCAAAAACAAGATTCAAATCTCAAGTATGAATTCATCGTCAACAAATGTAGAATGATGCGCCTTGAAGGCCAAAATAAAACATAAGCTATGACATGAATAAACATCGAAAATGAATAAGTAATGTGAAAAAGTTTTACAACCCAAAATTCACAATTTCATCCATCGTCTTCGTGAACATACAATAAAAATTCAACGTGCCTCGCAGGGCATCAAAAGTAATAATTAAACCGGTAACAATATGCGAGATCTCAACTCCCAATTCTCTTTTAGAGGTCAATCTATCAAGTTTCGTCTTTTAGAGATCCGGTTCTTCATGTTCTTCTTTCTTCTTTTAAATAGTACCTACACTTTGTAAAAAAAATAAATTTGTGACAAACGTGAGTCAATTAGCTCGGGTATACAACCTAGCGAAATAGAAGAATTAGCAATAAAACATGAATGTACCTTAAGAGGGGAAATTAACTCTTTCTTTCCTTAGAAGTTTAATATCCTCTCGGCACGAAGGGTAGACATGACGGCCCCAATCTCCAAATCTTCCACAGAAGTAGCAAACCACTCCTTGAATCTCTTCATGAGGGACATAACCTATGTCCTCAGATTCAACGTTGAGGACAGGCTTGGACACTCCAACCTTTCCTGTTTATGTCGGTTTCTTCTTCTTTTTCTTTTGTTCCCTTGAACTTGTGGTAGGTATGGAAGAGGTGAATTCATTCTTGGCCATATTAGACTCCGCAGTCTTCAACATACCATGCAGTCCACCTAAGGTTTTCTCCATGTCATGCATGTGATAGTTCATGACAAACTGATCATACGACGCGGGCAGGGACTGGAGCACTATATCCACAGCAAGCTCCCTCCCCATGGGAAATCCTAGTCTGTCCATTTGGTCCACGTACGCCTTCATCTTAAGGACGTGGGCACTCACACTCCTACCTTCCTGCATTCTACAACCGACTAGGTTTTTAACACACTCATAGTGTTCCTCCCTAACTTGTTGTTGGAACATGTCCTTCAACTTGTTCATCATATCATACACACTCATGTGCTCAAAGTTCTTTTTCAACTCCGAGCTCGTAGTTGACAAAATGAGGCAGGCAACAACGTGTGTGTCCTCAACACGCTTAATACGTGTATCGGACGGACCAAGTCGCGTCGGTAGGAGGTGCATCCGGAAGAGGTTCCTCAAGGATGTGCAACTTTGACTCATAACAAAGCACAATTCTCAATTGCCTAAGACAGTCAACGAAGTTCACTCCCGTGAGTTTCTCCCTATGTAGGAACATACGAAGCGAATAGTTTGATGTGGGTCACACGCCAAGTTTCAATCTCGACAGCCTACTATAAGAAGAAAGAGTCAAAATGGTCAAATTCCAGTTGACCTAGGCTTTACGACCGTGAAGGATGCTCCACGGGTCGTAAAGCAGCTCGTGTCCACGAGTCCTGTCATGGGCCGCATGGTTCGTGAAACCCTAGGGCTTCACGACCCTACACGGTCCGTGACGGAGGTCGTGAAGGCACGAACCCTCACGATTCTTACACGGCGCGGCACGACTCGTGGAGGATAAATGGCCGGTAGTGGTGCATTTATCCTTCACGGCCCGTGAGAGCCCGTGAAGAAGTCGTGAAGGCAGAATTCCAAGTGACACTTGTGTTTCATTGGACCATTTGAGTTGGTCCAATGATATGGTGCCATTGGGGTCCGACTCTAGCTCTTTTAAACAGAACGAAGGTCTTTAAAAAGGGCTCTCTTAGTTCATTAGCTACTTTTGGTCATTTTGTGCATTACATACATATTGTGAGTTCTTCCATATAGAGAGAGAGCAAGAACAAGTGAAGGTGGTAAGTGCAGAAGTGGTTACAAGGCTGTTCCAGAATCAAACCCTCAAGTGTTGGTGGTTTGGTGGCTTGCTAGTACAAGGAGAAAGAAGGTTAGCTTGGTGTGGACTTCTTTCGTTCTTGAAGCCTTTTGTTTCAAGAGCTCATCCCAAATCTCCAAGTTGTTCCAGAATTATCAAAGTCTTCAAGGGTATGGATTGCTTACCTTCTTCTCTTTGTGTTTGTTTTTGGTTGCATGCATGTTCTTGCAACTTTTCACCACCATTGGGAAATCATGGGATCCTTTTGTGTGTTTTTGTTGCTTCCGTTGCGTGCTTTGATCCCCATGGATTCCCAACAAAATCCATATCTCTCTGGCTCATGATGAGCTCTACCGGATCTACATGGGGTAGGAAGTGGAAGTGTGACAGGTACCGCAGCTTCACTTTGCTCGGTGTCAACCATTGATGGTTGATTGCTAGTGCCAACATCAAGTTCTTTATCGGGTGTACCTTGAATTTCTTCAAGGTCTATTTCCTTTTGCCTCGGTACGTTGGATATAAGTGTGTCAACAAGAAACACATAATGTGCATCAGAATCCTTCAGTGGCATCAGAGCTACAAGACATGATAGCAACAAAAAGAACAAATGAAACCAGAAAGTGAGACCATACCCTTGATGTCTCTGGTTGATTTGTTGTAGTAGATGTAATACTTGAACTCCAAGACGAGTCCCTCTATTGATATCCACACCAAGCCTTGCGTGAACCACCTTAGCTAAAGCTTGAACCACTATGCTTCCACCACGTGAACAAGGGCTCAAGAACAACAGATGAACTCTTGACAAAACCCGCACAAACTCTCTCTCAAAGCTTCTATGTATCTCACAAGCTCTCTCTCTAGTGTGTAGGTTAGTCAAAATGGCAAGAAAGGTCCTTTCAAGAGAAAAAAACATACACTTTTATAAGTAAAGGGGAAGTCTGTGAGGCACCAGGGTCGGCCAAAATGGCACCCTTTCATTGGACCAAACAAAAGGTCCAATAATATCAAAGTGTCACTTAGACTTCTGCCTTCACGGGCTCTCACGGCCCGTGAGGAAGTCGTGAAGGCATCACCCCCACGATCCCCGACCGGCCCATGAAGCCTCGTGAAGGGCTTCACGTCACGACCCGTGAGGGCCCGTGAAGGTCGACAGAAACCCTAATTATCTCTCTTGACATGTGCTGTCGGATTCAACGCTTGGCGTGTGACCCAATAGGCCCGTGCCTCATCGGCAGTGATCCAATATACGTGTATCAGTGGGCATATATCCAACATAAATAACAAGAGTACACGTTTTAATTCGTTTGATATAATCCTCGTTAAAATAATTACCCATATAGTTTTAAAAAAACAATTTATCCTAACAAGGGCTAAGAACCATATTTTACTCCATTACATGACGGGTTTACCGCAGATCACTTCATGAAGCTATTTAGGCCGGTAACCATTTTACCGATTGCAATCTTTTAGACACTTGCGGGATCCAACGACATAAAACGGTCAGTTGGCATGTTTGATCCCTACTTACACCAATCCCAAATTAAAATTCTTGGTTGACTCGTGCTTAGGTCGACAATCACACAAGGATTTTAGTTTGCAATTGTAAATCGTCCAACAAGATACACGGTAGCACACTCGACAATCATTGGCTCGTGTTAAGCTCGACAACCAATAACCCCAAGTCGCCACTCTCACCTTCCACACAGATCCACATGGAGTAACTCGTGCTTAGCTCGACAATTATCCCATGCTTCACTAGAATCGGGTGGTGTCATCATATGGATGGTGCATGATTTACGTTTTTAGGAAACGGGCTTTTGTTTCTTGATTACAATTAAGTTTTTAATATTTGATTAACAAAGTAAGTGACAAAACCGATTTTCACTATTAAATATAAATACCAAGTTTATATTGTTTTGTTAATCATGTAGGCGCAGGAGTTTGTTAACCAATTTAAAAAATCTTGTGATTTTATTAACTTTGGAAAAGTTATCAAGCATGCGAAGAAACATAAACAACCATGCAAGAAAAATAAATCACATCACACGCATACAAAGGGGTTGGTAACCAAGCCAATAACCTATGCGTCCTACCCGCGAGCCATGCCGGGAGGACTAGGTCTACTAAGGACACAAATCTAGACAATGGAGTGCTCCCACTAAATCCGCTACCTCCATGGGGACTAACCGGATCCAAGGTCTTCAAGACGTCTCCTCTTGACTCTTGAATGTGGTCTTCAAAACACAAGTACATAAAAGAAAGGAAATGGCTTCCTATAAATCTAGTACAAGTACATATGGATGAATGAAACGGCATGCAAGCTGTGATAATTAATTACAAACCAAACGAATAAATAATAAATTACAACACATGAGACAGTAATGTCACCAAATAAATCCAAACAAACACAAACCACAAGGCACAACCACAAGGTCAAGGGAAATGGTTACCAACCAAAAGCAACAAACAACAATGACAAAGCACAGTGTGCCAAAACCATGACTAAAGGAATATTTCGGTAAGAATTTCCAACACAAACACTCAAGGCACAACAAGGAAATTCTTGTACTTATGCATTAGGGCACAAAACCAAATTTATACCTATATTCAAATATACATAAAATATGTGTATGCATGTATATTTCTCATGCCAAGACCATACGTTACATACACATATTTGTACCAAAATATTAAAGGGGTTTACAACCGGAATCTGCCAAAAAAAAAACAGAAACTCCTCCGTGAGCCGAAAAACCATAAATTTTCTTTTAAGGACAAATACTGCCTAGAAGAACCTTCACGACCCCTCACAGCTCATGAAGCCCAAGGGCCTCACGACCGATCACGGGTCAGAAGGGCTCGTGAGCCTAAAAACCAAGTTTCACGACTATACTATTCACGAGTGTCTTCACGACCTCTCATGGCTCGTGAAGCCCAGGAGCTTCACATCCTGTTACGGGCCAGAAGGACTCGTAAAGTCTGAAAACATTTCCCACGACCAGACCCCTCACGAGCACTGGTCGTGTGGCCATCACGACCCGTGAAGAAACTTTCACAGCCCGTGAAGGCCTACTGGACAGAAAAACAAATTTTCCAAAACGGTTTTTCGAGCCATTTTCATGCTATATCTTTGTAGCCTAGGCTCTGATAGCACTGTAGGAGATCCATGCACGCCAACACCCATACGTAGCGGAAGCAATGACATCCAAACCGGGGTTTTCATGTATCAAAACCGACATGCATGTATTCCCCAAGTAGGGATCGTGACTACAAAGCAATATAGGAACAGAAACAAAAGAAGAGGGAGGAGGAATATACCATCATGAGGCTGGAACTATCCATCAAGCTAGGTAGATCTTCGAGAACCCGAATCCGAGCTACTCTATTGATAGTCCACACCAAGTACCCGACATTCCGTCTTGCTAATGACCCGAGACATGAGCCACAGGATGTCCTCGTGAATCTAGAACACCCACAACACTAGGAGAACTTGCCTTCACTTGATACACCAATCTTAGCTCTAATAGAACTCAAGAACCATATATGTGTGGGTGTTGTATCATGAAGATAGAGTTCCAAAGAGAGAGAGAGAGTTCAAATCCTTTTATAAGGGTTGGAGGAAGTACTAAGGCCACTAGGGTCGGCCACACAAGCTCCATCCCATTGGACCAACACAAAGGCCAATAAACACAAAGTCACACTTTGACTTCTGCCTTCACGGGCTCTCACGGACGGTGAAGCACCCGTGAAGGCCCCATAGGCCGGGTTCCACCGCACACTTTCATTAGGCCATCAAGTGGTCCAATAAAAGCATGGTGCCCACTGTCACACCCCGCTAAAGCGGAAACACGAGGTGTCACAGCACAAGATATCATCGCACAAGGTAAATAGATAATAACCATTAGATTAAATTAACAAAATAAGTAGTTCGGATGAAACATAAATAAAAGTTACACAACCGAATAATATTTAAAGGAAATTGTCTTGTACGATGCGTAAATAAAATAAATATGGTTTTTATAAAATGTGACGATGAAGATGAAGATGCCACACATCATGTTTGTAAGCATAAGGTACCTAACGGCGGTCACCTGAAAGCACGGGTAAAAGAAAAAATGTCAACTACTAGAGTTGGTGAGTTCATAGGTTTTTAATGTATGCACAAAATATCTTTTAAATGAGAAAAGTTTAAATAATTGATGGAAGTTTTTGGATAAAAATCCAAGTATGAAATAATGATAAAGATGTATTATATTGCCCAAAACGTTGCACATGGTAGTAATAGACTATGATGATTATTGCTTGAGCCATTATCCAACCTAGCCGACAACCAATTGCCCATGATAAACCTAACGCCTATATTAAATGACGTTAGTAGTGGTAAAGTACATCTATAGTTCGTCAACCATAAATGGGAGACGTCGGAATCTCCAAATAGCGCTACTTACAAATACCATCGGCTCACTAGCGGAGTTAAGGAATAATGTCCAACGAAAGGGCCTTACAACGATCACCCAAGCACATCAAAGAATAATACCATAAGTGCTCAAAATAATATTTGAAATAAATAAGAAGATAGGCAATAAACTTTTCATGAAACGTATACACATGCTTTCACCCCAAAATAATATGAAATACGATAAAAAGGGGCTATGATACTCACTCGGTATGCAAAGGTGTTTTCTTGTAAGGATTTCTTGTTCCTACCGAAGCTCCTTTCCTAATATAAAAAGGTATGTAGCTCTATTAGACTTATTTTATTTATTATTTTGTATTATTTATTTGTTGTTAACTTATTTATTTAAATAGTTAAAGGTTGTCTCTATTTTTCCATTATTCATAAATGTTCACTGAAATTTTCAGTTCTTTGAATTGAACTTTAAAAATTATAAACTGTAATTTAGGAGTCATATTAAGGCTTGATATTTTAATATAATCTTGCTATATGTTTCTAGAATGTCCAGTAAAAATATAGGAATTTATAATCCATGTTTGGTATTTTTAATAATTAAAAGTGTATAGGATGTCCACTGATCAGTGTCTGGACGACATGTTGTTACTAAAACGTCTGTTTAGGGCTCATACGACCTCCATTTTACATGATTCAAACTGGGAAATAACCACGACTCAAAGATTAAACTTTTAAAAAAAACTAGACGTATTTTGACCCAAGAATGAGTAAGTTACACGCGTTTAAAGTGTACCCTTCTAAATCTGCCAGATTTCCAGATTCAACATATGGGTCTTTTTAAATATGTTTGAAGGATCAAACGTTCATGAAAATTAGTGAATCCAGGTTTAAATGAAAGGTAACACTTTAAACTAAGATTAGCAAAAAGAATCAACTGATTTTGATACCTAGAACTCCAGATATAACAAAAACAAGTGAGGAGTTCTAACATCAGATTCTGCCAGATTTGTGATTCTTTTTGCTTATGGGTCATAACTTTAATATAACATGTTTATATTCATGAATAATCATATTGTATGAGTATAAGCTTTGATAATCCATGTGTTCTTACAACAATGGTAGGATGATACACATTTTATGTGTTCCTTACAACATTTGTTTAGATGAAACACATGCATGATCAAAGTCTTATTTTCTTGATTTTTAGTTGATTAAGTTCCATACAACAACGGTAGGATGATGCACATTTCATGTGCTCCTTACAACATTGGTAGGATGTTTATATTTACATGATTATATATATATATAAAGGAAATAAGATGAACAACAAAGAAAATAAATAAAAGAAAGAAGAAAGAAGAAGAGAAGAAAGGTAGAAGAGTAGAGATGAGTGTTTTATGATCATCTTACCAACTCTTTTCTTTGATTTAGTGTTGGATCTTTCAAAAGATGATCAACACTTGGATGTTCTTGGGAGATTTTTGTTGGTGAAAGAAGAAGAGAGAAAAGAGAAGAGATGGAGTGTGGTGGTAAAGGAAATGATAAGGAGTAGTAGGAGGCTTATATAGAGCATGGGGAGATCAAGTGGTGGTTCTTGGGAAGAGAAGGAGGCAAGAGAAAAGAGATGGGGGGTTTCTTTTATTTTTTATTTTTTTATAAATTATGTGTAATTAGTTTAAATAAATTTGTATAAATGGTGATTTTGTTTAAATCTTTTAATTAACAAAGTTTTAATTATTTTGATGAGTTTATATATATGTTTTATATTTTAACTTATTTATATTTATTATGATGTATTTAATTATTTTTATTGTTATTATTATTATTATTGTATATGATTTGTAATTCTTGACTTTTAATAATTCGATTTTTCGAGCTCCGGAAGGTTCTAACCATATAGGCGGGATTTCTACGAAATCTAATATTATTATGGATGTATTTAAGTCATAAATACTATTTTTAGTCATACTAGGCTTAAAATTAGGATTTCTAATGGCTAACCTGGGAAATTTGTTGCCGAATGTCACAGTCTCCCCTGATTAAAAGAATTTCGTCCCGAAATTAATCGTTGACGTCTTGGACTTGCTTTTTGGCGAAGAGGTGTGGATATTTGAGTTTCATATAATCCTCTCGCTCCCAAGTGTATTCAGGCCCGTGCCTTGAGTTCCAACGAACTTTTAAGATGGGGATCCTGCTTCTCCTTAGTCTTTTGACCTCCCGGTCAAGGATTTCGATTGGTTCTTCTACGAAGTGCAACCGGTCATCAACTTGCACATCTTTTAAGGGTAAGATTAAGGTTTCCTCCGTTTGGCATTTCTTTAAATTCGAAACATGGAACGTGTCATGGATTGCGCTCAGTTCTTGTGGCAATTTTAGCTTGTAGGCTACCGGTCCATTCCTTTCGATTATCTCGAATGGCCCAACGTACCTGGGACTTAACTTGTTCTTTTTCCCAAAACGCACTATCCCTTTCCAAGGTGATATCTTTAGTAGAACTTTATCGCCAACTTGAAACTCTAGAGGTTTCCTGCGATTGTCGGCGTAGCTCTTTTGTCGGTCCCTAGCGGTTTTGAGCCTTTCCCTGATAATCTTTATCTTATCCGTGGTTTCCTGTACAACGTCTGGTCTGGACAATTATCGGTCTCCGATTTCCAACCAGCTGAGCGGGGATCTACATTTGCGTCTGTACAATGCTTCATATGGTGCACACTTGATACTGGTGTGATAACTATTATTGTATGAAAATTCAACCAGTGGCAAATGCGAGTCCCAGCTCCCACCAAAATCTAACACACAAGCACGTAACATATCTTCCAGCGTTTGAATAGTCCTTTCCGATTGTCTGTCTGTTTGGGGGTGGTAAGAGGTGCTTAAATTGACTCGCGTTCCCAATGCTTTCTGAAGTGATTGCCAAAATCGGGAAGTGAAGCGACTATCCCTATCCGAGATGATAGAGATGGGCACTCCATGACACATGACGATCTCATTGATGTAGATTCGTGCCAGCTTTTCCATCTTGTAATCTTCACGAATGGGTAGGAAATGTGCTGACTTTGTAAGCCGGTCTACTACTACCCAGATGGAATCGTACCCTTTTGCGGATCGGGGTAACATAGTCACAAAATCCATAGTTATCTGTTCCCATTTCCATTCCGGGATTTCGGGTTGCTGCAGTAATCCAGAGGGTTTCTGGTGTTCTGCCTTAATCCTTGCACAAGTCAAACATTTCCCCACGTATAGGGCGACATCCTTCTTCATTCCGGGCCACCAATAGTATTCCTTCAAATCCTTGTACATTTTATCGGCTCCGGGATGAATAGAGTACTTAGACTTATGTGCCTCATTCAATATCGTTAACCTTATGTTATTCACCTTGGGTATCCAAACCTTCTTTTCGATGTAACGTACTCCATCAGTTCCAATCTCGAACCTGTGCTCCAAATGACGGAGGGTTTCCTCTTTTAGATTTTCTGCTTTTAATGCTTGCTCCTGAGCTTCAAGGATCCTTCCTTTCAGACTTGTTTGCACAACAGCTCCTAATGCTCGTACTCTCGTTGGTTTTACTCTTTCCTTCCTACTCAATGCGTCGGCTACCACATTGGCCTTGCTTGGGTGATATTTGATTTCGCAATCATAATCATTGAGTAGTTCTACCTATCGCCTTTGTCTCATATTGAGCATCTTTTGATCAAAAATATGCTGGAGACTCTTATGGTCATTGTAGACGGTACACTTGGTGCGATATAAATAGTGTCTCCATATTTTGAGTGCAAACACTACCGCTCCTAGCTCCAAATCATGAGTAGTGTAGTTTTTCTCATGAACCTTCAATTGTCTCGAAGCGTAGGAGATAACTTTCTCTTTTTGCATTAAAACACATCCCAACCCTTGGTGTGATGCGTCGCAATAGACCACAAAGTTTTCTGATCTAGTTGGCAATGCCAAGATAGGTGCGTTGCATAGCTTCTGCTTTAAGGTTTGAAAGGCTTCTTCTTGCTTATCTCCCCAAATGAATTTCTTATCCTTCTGAGTCAGAGTCGTTAATGGTTGAGCCACGCGTGAAAAGTTTTCGATGAATCGCCTATAATATCCTGCCAAACCCAGAAATTGTCGAATCTCGGTTGGCGTCTTTGGTGCTTCCCACATTTTGATTGCTTCGATCTTTGCTGGATCGACATGAAATCCGTTTGAATTAACTATGTGACCAAGGAAGTGTACTTCTCGGATCCAAAATTCACACTTGGAGAATTTGGCATACAACTTCTGGTCCTTGAGTAGTGTTAAGATTAATTTCAAATGTTGCTCATGATCTTCCTTGCTTCGCGAATAGATGAGAATGTCGTCTATGAACACTATTGCAAACTTATCTAAATATGGTCTACATACCCTATTCATTAAGTCCATAAAAACTGCTGGAGCATTAGTCAACCCAAAAGGCATAACTAAGAACTAAGAACTCGTAATGTCCATAGCGGGTTATAAACGCGGTCTTAGGGACGTCTTCTTCGTGAACTCTCAACTGGTGATATCCCGAGCGAAGATCGATTGTTAAAAAATAGTTGGCGCCTTCAAGTTGGTCGAACAGGTCATCGATTCGAGGGAGAGGGTATCGGTTCTTGATAGTTAACTTGTTGAGTTCCCGATAGTCGATACACATTCGTAGAGATCCATCTTTCTTTTTTGACGAATAGGACTAGGGCTCCCTATGGTGAGGTACTTGGTCAAATAATTCCTTTGTCGAGTAGCTGTTGAAGATGTGCAGACAATTCCTATATTTCCAACGGGGCTAACCGATATGGAGCCTTTGCTACGGGCGCGGCTACAGGGATTAAATCAATCCAAATTTGTCTTGTCTAACTAAGGGTAATCCAGGTAATTCATCCGGAAACACCTTGGGAGAATCCCAGACGATTGGAAAATCGTGAATGTGCTTTTCCTAAACCTCCGTTTCTACAACGTGCACGAAGAATGCGATATAGTCCTTTCCTAAATATTTTTGCATTTTCATGCATGATACCACCTTGACGTTCTTCCTGGTCTTTTCTCCTTATACGACAAGCGTTTCATCTTGTGATAGTGGAATCTGAATGATCTTTGCAGAACAAAGTATTTCAGCTTGATTTTTGGATAGCCAATACATACCAACAACTACATCAAAGCTCCCTAATTTGATTGGTATGGTCTACGTTGAAGTTTTTGCTGGCTAAGTTCAAGGTACACTTAGTGATTATATCTCTAGTCTTGACTTCTTGTCCATTAGCAAATTCCATGATATAGGCCTCTTTCAATATTTGAAATTTTAGATTGAGCTTTGGCCTAAAAACTAGTGGTACGAAGCTTCTATATATTCTAGAGTCAGATAGCATTGATGCATTATAATTGTTCAGAAGAAACATACTAGTAATCACATTCGGGTCTCTCCTTTGTACAAATTCTACTTAGCTAGGTTATGGTGATCCTAAGATATAAGGTCTAACAACTAACACTCCCGTTCAATCATATAGCAATGCATGTAAAATTTTAAAATCATACATTTCATAACGTGATTTAAGCAAAACATGTTCAATCATATAGTTCCCATTACTACTCAGGGTGCCTCTATGTGCTCCCTAAATCAGCAGTTCTCTCCCTCCTAATGAAAAGATCACGATGTTACTCTCGTTGGTAAGGGGACTCTTTTCCTAGCCGTGAGCCTAACACATGCTTCACAGGAAGTTGGTGTTGATAATACACTAGGTCGTGAAACTCGGGGACTCTCCTACTAAGTTTCTATTCTAACCTCCATGGGTAAAGAATATGTAATCTTAGTGCGTCAACCTAATGATGACATTACAGACTTCGATATATATAAAATTGGTTACTAAGTGTGCTAATATATGAAAGTACTTATGATATGCCATGCTTATTCACACACACAATAATCGTGATCTAGAGAGAAAGTAAATAAAATTTTGTTTCTAAGTATATTTTTATTATAACTAACCTAAGTGCCATATCGTACATAGCTAAATTAGACATAGGTGATCAAGCTTTGTCTAATTGAGGTATAACAATGTGGTACTCAGCTTAATTATATTATCAATACACTTGATGCATTTTAAACAAAATTATTTGGAAAATTATTTTTATAAACCTTTGGTCATAGTTGTTGTTTTCCCCCCATAAGAAAAACAACATTCCCTATAACCTTAGGCTCTGATACCAAATCTGTCACACCCCGCTAAAGCGGAAACACGAGGTGTCACAGCACAAGATATCATCGCACAAGGTAAATAGATAATAACCATTAGATTAAATTAACAAAATAAGTAGTTCGGATGAAACATAAATAAAAGTTACACAACCGAATAATATTTAAAGGAAATTGTCTTGTACGATGCGTAAATAAAATAAATATGGTTTTTATAAAATGTGACGATGAAGATGAAGATGCCACACATCATGTTTGTAAGCATAAGGTACCTAACGGCGGTCACCTGAAAGCACGGGTAAAAGAAAAAATGTCAACTACTAGAGTTGGTGAGTTCATAGGTTTTTAATGTATGCACAAAATATCTTTTAAATGAGAAAAGTTTAAATAATTGATGGAAGTTTTTGGATAAAAATCCAAGTATGAAATAATGATAAAGATGTATTATATTGCCCAAAACGTTGCACATGGTAGTAATAGACTATGATGATTATTGCTTGAGCCATTATCCAACCTAGCCGACAACCAATTGCCCATGATAAACCTAACGCCTATATTAAATGACGTTAGTAGTGGTAAAGTACATCTATAGTTCGTCAACCATAAATGGGAGACGTCGGAATCTCCAAATAGCGCTACTTACAAATACCATCGGCTCACTAGCGGAGTTAAGGAATAATGTCCAACGAAAGGGCCTTACAACGATCACCCAAGCACATCAAAGAATAATACCATAAGTGCTCAAAATAATATTTGAAATAAATAAGAAGATAGGCAATAAACTTTTCATGAAACGTATACACATGCTTTCACCCCAAAATAATATGAAATACGATAAAAAGGGGCTATGATACTCACTCGGTATGCAAAGGTGTTTTCTTGTAAGGATTTCTTGTTCCTACCGAAGCTCCTTTCCTAATATAAAAAGGTATGTAGCTCTATTAGACTTATTTTATTTATTATTTTGTATTATTTATTTGTTGTTAACTTATTTATTTAAATAGTTAAAGGTTGTCTCTATTTTTCCATTATTCATAAATGTTCACTGAAATTTTCAGTTCTTTGAATTGAACTTTAAAAATTATAAACTGTAATTTAGGAGTCATATTAAGGCTTGATATTTTAATATAATCTTGCTATATGTTTCTAGAATGTCCAGTAAAAATATAGGAATTTATAATCCATGTTTGGTATTTTTAATAATTAAAAGTGTATAGGATGTCCACTGATCAGTGTCTGGATGACATGTTGTTACTAAAACGTCTGTTTAGGGCTCATACGACCTCCATTTTACATGATTCAAACTGGGAAATAACCACGACTCAAAGATTAAACTTTTAAAAAAAACTAGACGTATTTTGACCCAAGAATGAGTAAGTTACACGCGTTTAAAGTGTACCCTTCTAAATCTGCCAGATTTCCAGATTCAACATATGGGTCTTTTTAAATATGTTTGAAGGATCAAACGTTCATGAAAATTAGTGAATCCAGGTTTAAATGAAAGGTAACACTTTAAACTAAGATTAGCAAAAAGAATCAACTGATTTTGATACCTAGAACTCCAGATATAACAAAAACAAGTGAGGAGTTCTAACATCAGATTCTGCCAGATTTGTGATTCTTTTTGCTTATGGGTCATAACTTTAATATAACATGTTTATATTCATGAATAATCATATTGTATGAGTATAAGCTTTGATAATCCATGTGTTCTTACAACAATGGTAGGATGATACACATTTTATGTGTTCCTTACAACATTTGTTTAGATGAAACACATGCATGATCAAAGTCTTATTTTCTTGATTTTTAGTTGATTAAGTTCCATACAACAACGGTAGGATGATGCACATTTCATGTGCTCCTTACAACATTGGTAGGATGTTTATATTTACATGATTATATATATATATAAAGGAAATAAGATGAACAACAAAGAAAATAAATAAAAGAAAGAAGAAAGAAGAAGAGAAGAAAGGTAGAAGAGTAGAGATGAGTGTTTTATGATCATCTTACCAACTCTTTTCTTTGATTTAGTGTTGGATCTTTCAAAAGATGATCAACACTTGGATGTTCTTGGGAGATTTTTGTTGGTGAAAGAAGAAGAGAGAAAAGAGAAGAGATGGAGTGTGGTGGTAAAGGAAATGATAAGGAGTAGTAGGAGGCTTATATAGAGCATGGGGAGATCAAGTGGTGGTTCTTGGGAAGAGAAGGAGGCAAGAGAAAAGAGATGGGGGGTTTCTTTTATTTTTTATTTTTTTATAAATTATGTGTAATTAGTTTAAATAAATTTGTATAAATGGTGATTTTGTTTAAATCTTTTAATTAACAAAGTTTTAATTATTTTGATGAGTTTATATATATGTTTTATATTTTAACTTATTTATATTTATTATGATGTATTTAATTATTTTTATTGTTATTATTATTATTATTGTATATGATTTGTAATTCTTGACTTTTAATAATTCGATTTTTCGAGCTCCGGAAGGTTCTAACCATATAGGCGGGATTTCTACGAAATCTAATATTATTATGGATGTATTTAAGTCATAAATACTATTTTTAGTCATACTAGGCTTAAAATTAGGATTTCTAATGGCTAACCTGGGAAATTTGTTGCCGAATGTCACACCCACCTTCACGGGCTCTCACGAGTCGTGAAGCCCTCGTGATGGCCATGCCCCATGACTACCTGTCTGGGTGGTGAAGCCTCGTGGAGGGTTTCTCTTCACGACCTCTTCACGGCCCGTGAAGGTTGCCAGAAACACTAGTTTTATATTTTCTCATGTTTGGGTTGTGCTGTCGGAATCTACCCTTGGCGTGTGACCCAATAGGCCCGTACCTCATCAGCGGTGATGCTAGTGCACGTGTATTAGTGGGCATATTCCAACAGAAGGAAGAGGAGAAGATTGTTTAATTTACCCCACAAATTTCCCTAAACAAAAAATCTTCTGTTCTATGACCCATCTATTTTGTGTATTAACTCTATTCCAACTCAAGTTGAGTTTGTTAAATTTAAAACTTTTTGCATGAGTGATGGTTGTGTTGATGGACACTGTTCTTATCGTTGTATATATGACCAAGAGCGAAAGAACCGTGGGGTTAAACCAAACGCAGAGTACAAATCTTTTGCGTCGAACCACAAGTAGGCTTCCTTCATAAATCAAAAAGGCAATAGAATTACCTACTCACGAAAGAAACGCTCCACAAGAGCACGATTCTTGACAAACGATGCATGTGAGACCACTAAACACAATTCACAATCCCGGTTTCCTAATTACCAATCATCGAGGAAAGCTTTAACAAACAATTGGACATCAAACCGTGGATACTTTAATAACTAGAATCACGCCCAAAACAACACTATTGAGAACAAAACAAATTCCACAAACCTAAAAGCTAAGAAAGCTCAGATCTCACAGCCAAACCAACAATCGATTCAACACCCGAAAACCAAAGTCAAAACAACCTGTAACAAACTGAGAGAACAAAAGCAACAAATAGAATACATTGACGATGATGTATTTCTCCCAAAAGGCTTTAATCATGTGGTAATCGAACAAACAATCATTACATCAACCTCTGACACATCCAAAGATCACAAAACTCCATCATCAACCCAATCCGAAATGACAATACAAGAATGGGTTCCCAAAATTAAAGCAACAACATCAATACCTGAAACATCAATAGAATCTGTTGCATGTGCTAACACTCAAGGACCCACTTCAAACTGGGTACCCCAACAACTCTTGTCTTCTATATACAGGTATCTAGCCGGTGGTACTTGGACTCCGGCTGTTCAAAGCATATGACGGGAGAAAAGTGTCTTCTCACGAACTTTGTCCTGCAATACTCACGAAATGTTCGCTTTGGAAACGACCATGTTGCACCAATAATGGGGACCGGAGACATAGTAAAAGAAAATATAAAAATAAGCAAAGTGTCATACATGGAGGGTTTAGGTCACAACTTGTTCAGTATCGGCTAGTTTTGTGACAAGGTGCTTGAAGTCAACTTCAAAGCCAAGACTTGTTCAGTCGAAACAGAGAACGGTGACGTGATATTGATTGGCTCCAGAAGATCAAACTTGTACACCATTGATCTAGCCGATCTGGAGGGCAAACCGTCAGTCTGTCTTCTGTCCAAAGCATCATCAGAACTCACCTGGATGTGGCATCAAAAACTATCTCACCTTAATTTTAAAAATATCAACAAATTAGTGTCAGGTGATTTAGTTCGTTGAATGCCCAAACTAAAGTTTGAAAAAGAACATCTGTGTGACCATTGTGAGAAGATCAAAATGAAACGTATTTCACACAAGTAAAACAAGTGTCAAGCACAAAAGCCCTTTTACATTGCTTCATATGGATCTATGTGGGCCGATGCGGGTGCAGTCTAGGAATGGGAAAAGGTATATCCTCGTGTTAGTAGATGACTACTCACGATATACCTGGGTCATGTTCTTGAGAATGAAAGATGAAGCTTCGTCAGCAATCATCTCATTTCTTAAGCAGGTACATAATCAGTGACAAGCAAAAGTTGGAACTGTTAGAACTGACAATGGCACTAAATTCAAGAACAACGTCTTGGATTCCTTTCTTGACTCCGTGGGGATCACACATTAGTTTTTAGCAGCATACACCCATGAACAGAATGGAGTAGTAGAATGGCGAAATCGAACACCGGTTGAAGCAGCTAGAACGATGCTATCCTACTCTGATCTACCACCCTCCTACTTGGTAGAAGATATTAACATCGCATGCTACACGCAAAATCGATATATTCTTCATCACCGATTTAACAAAACTCCTTATGAACTTGCAAATGGCAGAGTTCCTTGGTTACTCACAAGAGTCTAAAGCCTTTCTCGTGTTGAATAAAAGAACTAACGTTGTGGTTGAAAGTATAAATACGACTTTTGATGATACTTTAATTACAACATCTTTATCATAAGAGTCACCAGCTATCGTTTTTAAACATCTCAGTTCAGGACCGGCACTTAATCGATAAGAAACAAATATATCTAATGCAAAAGAGTCTTCTGATTTGAAGTATATATTTGATTTCTTAGATAATGATTCTGGATCTAATTGTGTACCTACTAACTTGCCTACAGATGTTGTTTAGGAATCACTTGATCTTTCACAACAAACAGCACGAGCATCTACTTCAAGACCTGTTGATTCTACCATTGATACGTTCTTTATTTTAAGTGACAGGTACATTGCATCAACCACAACCTGCCAATACTGACGAGGATGCTGACACTAAAATCCATGGAGTTACTACCCCTCAGTATAATCCAGAGTCATCATCACCATATGAGGAAACATCTACTCAAAACCAATTGGATGAATTCTTTCCTCACACAGGTGAATCTCCCTTAAATGACAACCCAACGACAAACACCACCAAATGAACATCCGCACACCCTGAGACTCACATCATTGGCAACAAAGATACTGGCATTCAAACACGATTTACCAATACCAATGAGTGTCAATTCTCTAGTTTTCTAAGCTTGATTGAACCAACACGCACTACTGATGCCCTACAAGATGCCGACTAGATCCTAGCAATGCAAGATGAATTGGATCAGTACACGAGACTAAAAGTTTGGAGATTGCTACCTCGACCAGAAGGCAAAACAATTGTTGGTACCAAGTGGGTATTAAAAAATAAGAAGGACTCTGACGGTGTAGTTATACGCAAAAAAGGTCGTCTGGTAGCTAAAGGATACAATCAACAGGAAGGAATTGACTATGACGAAACCTTCGCTCCTGCTGCCCGTATAGAAGCTATCTGGGTGTTTCTCGCTTATGATGCCTACATGGATTTCATAGTCTATGAAATGGACATTAAAACAGCTTTTCATAATGGAATCCTGAAGGAGGAAGTATATGTATCCCAACCAGAGGGATTTATTGACCCAAAGAGACCCAGTGATGTTTACATTCTTGACAAGGCTCTCTATGGACTCAAACAAGCTCCACGAGCTTGGTATGATGTCCTCTTAGCCTATATGGTCAATGATGGGTACTCCAAAGTAAGAATAGACACCACTTAGTTCACAAAGAAGATCGTAGATGACTAAATTCTAGTCCAGATATATGTAGACTATATTATCTTTCTTTCTACCAACCCGCAGTACAGTCTTGCGTGTTCAAAACTAATGGCAAGGAATTTTGAAGTGAGAATGATGGGAGAGATGAATTTCTTCCGTGGACTGCAAGTTAAACAAATATTAAACGGCATTTTCATAAATCAATCCAAATACATTAGTGATTTGTTAAGGAAATATGAAATCTCCGACTCCGCGTCCAAAACGACCCCAATGTCTTCTAAAACCAAGCTATCTGCTACCCTTGACAGAAAAGCAGTTGACTTGAAAACTTATCGGGGCATGATTAGCTCTTTACTGTACTTAACGGCTAGTAGACCAGATATAATGTTTTCTACTTGTCTGTATGACTGCTTTCAAGCAAACCCTAAAGAATCACATCTCCTTGCTATCAAACGGATCCTGAAATACCTGAAGGGAACCCCTGACCTTGGTTTTTGGTATCCCCGTGGCTCGTCATTTGAATTGCTTGCGTACTCGGATTCAGATTATGTTGGCTGCATGTTGGATAGAAAAAGCACCTCGGGTAGTGCACACTTCTTGGGAGATCGTCTAGTCTGCTGGAGTTCCAAGAAACAGAACTGTGTGTCCACATCAACTATAGAACCTAAGTTTGTGGCTGCTGCCAGTTGTTGTTCACAAAGTCTGTGGATAAGAACTCTTCTGAAAGACTTTGGTCTGATATACTCTAAGATTCCCTTGCTCTATGACTTTCAAAATGCAATTCCCATCTCCTGCAATCCGGTACATCACTCAAAACCCAAGCATATTGACATCAGGTATCACTTCCTAAAGAACAATGTGGAGAAAGGTCTCATTGAATTATAGTATGTTCATACTGATAATCAGTTAGCTGAATTATTCACCAAACCGCTAGATTAATCCCAGTTTAACTTTTTGGTGTCTAAGATTGGAATGTTGAACCTGAAACTGTAATTCACAATACCACTTTTTCCTATAATTCTACTCTGTTTTTAATTCTTCAAATAGTACTATGCGTGTTTTTGTTTCGTGTGCAGGAATAAGTGTTGCTCCTGTCTAGGGGGAGCGTTGCGGCTCTCTGGTCTACAGGAATGCATTTTTATGCATTCTTGTAGGGGGAGAAAAATCAGATAAATAGATGTACTCAAAAAAACAGCAAAACTTCACAACTACAACTCAAAATGATTTATCTGTTCACTAGTCAAGGGGGAGTTCAGTCAATAACAATAAAATAAGTCAAAAGCAAAACAAAAAAATAGATAAAATCCAGAAAAACAAAAAATAGATAAAATCCAGAAAACTGAAGTCAAAAATGTCAAGTTTCATGTTGGATTGGGCCCAGCCCATTTAACTGGATTCGGTCTACCCGAGTGGACCGAAGGTCGAATCCCTCTATGTAAGAGAGCATGTGACCTTCAGATACACCCATGCTTTCAAAACATTTCAAAAGCAATATTGTTCATCTTCTTCTGCGCTATTCATCTTTTTCTTTGACTATGTGTGTGAAATTTTGAAATTTCTGATCAACTCTCTTATTTTTCATCCTCAAATCACCAAGGTAAACAAATGTGATGATGCAAAACAACAAACCATCACTGATTTGAACCTATTCATCCCTACTCTTACTCTGCTTCATAACCGAATTGGGTTTTCAAAACTTTGAAATCAAAACCTACCTAACTGGTGTGTACTTTAAGAGTAAATCATGGTCGAAATGGGCTTTAAGCATGGGCGAACGATTTGATGCACAAATTAGATTCAAACATCGATTGATTTCATGATTTTGAAGAAGGGTTTTTGTAACATCCTTAAAACGGTCCTAAACGTGTGCGAACGTGGTACGTCGATTATTTAATTGAATTAAATAAAATATATATTATAGAAAATGATATAAAATATGAAAAACAATAAATAAATAGGTTATTAATAATATTAATAAAAGTAGATAAAGATTATAAAATATCGATTGGTTTCAAACGAGGATTCCAAAAATATCCTCGTTAGTTGAAACGGTTAAATGAGAGACGAGTTGTAAGTTGAAAAGGGAAACAAAATACCCTCTTGTGGATAATAATTACCCACAAGTCGGTTTTGATACATCAGACACATACACCCACACGTTTACACACACACACCCTTACTTTGTTATTTGCTTTTGCTAATTAAGAAGAAGAACTCAAGAGAAACAATCAAGAGATTTCCAGCAGCAAATTGAAGCAATAATTAGTCTCCAAGATCATCGTCTTCATCATTTTAATCATCTCTATCACCTAGTAAGCATTCTCCATAGTTGTTCTTCGTGTTCTTGATTTTTGGGTTTTAGAGGAAAACTCATAAACTGCTGTTCCAGCAGCTAAATAAGGATCATAATAGTCCAACAAGTTGTTCTTTATCATCAATTGATCATTGTAAGTTCAAATTCCTCCTTATTCGTCCTTGTGTTCTTCAAGACTTGAAATTCTAGGTTTTCAAATGGGTTCTTTGATTTAGCAATCAAGAACTGAAATTTATGATTGAAATAAGTTCCAATATCATTTCTAAGTACATAGGAATCAATTCCATGAATTAAAGTAGTGATCTTGATGAGTTTTGAATTTTGGCTCAAATGGGTCAAAATCGGTCAAATACGGGTAAAACTGAAATTGACCTTCAAGAACTTAAATTTAGTGTTCTAAGTGTTCCTATAACTTGTTAGGATTGATTAGAACTCATATGGTGGATTAGAAGTCCTATAACTTGTCAAAATGACCAAAATGAGATCAATATGTTTTTACACATCAAGAACTGATTTTTAAGGTTCTAATAGGTTCATATGACTTGTATGAATTGATTAAAACATTGGTTTTGAATTGAAATGAAGGTTTTGCTTGAAATGGATTAAATAGTGTAAAATTAAGCCATTAATAAGCAAGAATATGGAAAAAATGGTACCAAACAATGACTTTAAAGGTTTTGATCAGTTGCAACACCTTCAATACATCATATTAGGTGTATATGGTGTGTTGCAAGTGTTAGAATTGGTCTATATCAAGTTATGGCCAAAATGCACACTTCTTTGTCCATTTAATTGTGATTTTCGTATGAATTTGTTGGATAAGAGTTTTTGATGTTAGAAAGTTTCCACATGTGTCAAATAGTCATATGAAACACTAGAATTTTACTAAAACTGATTTGGAGTTGAAATGATTGAAAATGGCATTGTTGTGCACAAAACAGCAAGCTGTTTGTGCACTGTACATATGTCGCGGCGGGACCTAGAAGGGTGTCGCGGCGCGATCCCTCTACACACAGCCTACAATGTTGTTTTGTGCTATTCGTTTGTGTGTTATTGATTGGGATATTATAACAAGTTAATAAATAGTTAAATAACACCATTAGGGTATTGTTTCAAGTATCCTAGATGTTCCTTGCGTGTTTAAATGATTAACGCGTAAGTATTGGTATTATAGGTCAACTTGACAAACCATGAGTGCCAAAGCAAGGTCTTTGCTTATTCTAGCTTATCAGATGAGTGCCGAATAACATAACAATTAATATATGTATAACAAATATTAACAATGAATAGAAAATTGTATACCATGACTTGTATACACACTTGATTAAGAGTAGGTTGCATGATGATGCTAGACTTAACATGTTCACACAATATAATATGCACTTGATTAGGTGTATATTATGATGATATGTACGCAATGAAGATCCGATTGGATCAGATATGTGTTTGTGAACGATCTGGACCCTAAGGACAAAGTTGTCCTACTTCAAGAACAAAGTTGTTTTACATTAAGGACTAAGCAGTTCTCCTTGGGTATAGCTTATTGCCGTACACAGGGGAATTGGTTGATTCCAAAACGCAATGGTGAACCCCTTGCGAGATATGTCGCCTTCTGACTATGCCAGCTCATCGCGAGATGCTAGGATAGCATTATTTGAGCATGATTAATTATATATGATATGTTTATATTGATTGCATGTTATTCTGTAGTCACTAGCTATTATAGCTAACAGATACTACTTCTCACATGTGCAGGTAATCCTTAGTGAGCTCGGGAGCCTGCGGGTAGTTTACTTTCATAGGAGGAACACTGTTGTTATGAAACTTTGATATTATATTATGTTTGTATTTGTTTTGAGATAATGGTCAACCGGTTAGGTATCCGTAACACCAACCGGTATACGTGGCAATATTTTGATTGTATATATAATTTGCCACGTGTATTTACTTCAGCTGCATTTTTAAATTATAAGACATGTGTAAATGTTCTCTTTACAGTCAAACCCACGCAGTTTGAAAACTTAAATTGTATTTTAAAAAGAAAAATTTGGTCTCAAAATGACGGTGTTAGAAGCTGGTATCAGAGCCTAAGTTTGAGTGAATTGGGTATTTGAAAGAGTACTTAGTCACAAATTCAGGCTCGACCATTATTTAAAGTGTTCCTCGGGAGGTATTGGGGTGTGAGACAGATTGACATGATTGACATTGTTGTTGCTTATTTTCTTATTATGATAAGTATACTAAGTGTATATGACTTTAACGATCTAACATAACTTAGAGACTAATTATGGCCGGAGGAGAAGATAGAGAAGTGTATATTCATGAATTAGAGGCTCAATTGAAAGCAGCTGAGGAACATGCACCTGTTCTTCCTGCTCCCGAAAAGAAAATGGTTGTGGGCCTAAAAGCGTTCTTTATCTTGTAAACCACCTACCTTTGATGGTAGCATGGATTTGTCTGTTACTGAAAGATGGATCCGTGATATTGAGTAGGCTTTTGAAACCAGCGAAGTAGAGGAGACAAAGAAAGTGGCATATGCTCATAAAATGCTTCGTGGCCGAGCTGTGGCGTGGTACGACACAGTGATTGCATCTACTCCAGCTGCAATCAGGGATGCTTGTCTAAAGGCACAAGCATTTAGAGAGTGTGGATAACGAATTCAGGGCCTTGTCGAATGGAAACAAGACAGTTGAGGAGCTTATTACCATATTCACAGATCTGATTAGCTTTATGCAACATACCTTATGATTACGCTCGCCGATACAAGAGTGATCATGCACAACAGAAGGAGACTGGGGGAACTTCCAAAAGGAAGTTTAAACAGTCTTCGGGGTCAAGAAGTACAGGTGGAGGGTCGCGGCAATGGCAGCAACATCAACATCAACAACAAGGGGGTTCGAGGCACAGTTCTTCCGATGATCTATGGTGTGCTCAGTGTCGTACTAAACACATAGGGCATTGTACTAGGGATACCGCAAGGTGTCCCAAATGCGGGCAGAAGGGGCATAATGCGGAGAACTGAAACCGGGACATCGATCGATTGACTGTAGATCAGGTCCTAACCCTGGATCGGGTGGTGCTGGAGGATCTTCTTTTGGGCAGGGAAAGAACACGGCACCCCGTGCACCAGGCAAGGCGTTTCAGGTGACTGCCGATGAGGCGAAGACAACAGGTGATGTGACCACTAGCACCTTTCTTACTAATAATTCTCCCGCCTGTGTTTTATTTTAGTCAGGAGCAACATATTCTTTCATTTCTGCATCTTTAAGCTGCAACTGCCTATTTGTGCACTGATTGATCCATTAGGCGTTGAACTTGCTACTGGTAGGATATTCTTTGTTGTTCATAGAGTTCTTATCGCATTCATTGACATTGACGGGACTAGTTTCCCTGTTTCATTTCTGGTTATGCCGATTGTTGGGTTTGATGTAGTAATCGGGATGGATTGGCTTAGCAATCAAAATGCTGAGATCGTTAGCTCTTAAAAGATTATTAAAATTCCTTTCCTTGACGGGTCATATGCTGTGGCTCGTGGTGAGGGAAGAACTTCCGAAACTCCATTAACTTCTCTGATGAAAGCTCGAAAGTTTGTAGCTAAGGGATGTGAGTCCTATTTGAATTATGTTATTGATACACACATGGAGAAGAAAGTTGTTAATGACATTCAGGTAGTTTTTGAATACCCTAATGTTTTCCCTGATGAATTACTGGGTTTGCCACTGGCAAGAGATGTAGAATATCAAATTGATCTTGTTCCAGTTGCTACGCCTGTAACTCAATCTCCTTATCGTCTTGCACCATTTGAGGTTTGCGAGATGATGACTCAGATTTAGGAACTTCTTGATAGAGGTTTCATTCGTCCCAGCTCTTCACCTTGGGGAGCTCCAGTCTTGTTTGTCAAAAAGAAAGACGGGACGATGCGAATGTGCGTTGATTACAGGGAGCTAAACAAGCGAACTGTAAAGAACAAGTACCCTCTTCCTCGTATTGATGATCTGTTTGATCAACTCCAGGGTGCTACTTGCTTTTCAAAGATAGATCTTCGTTTTGGTTATCATCAAGTCCGTATACGCGATGAAGATTTTCCAAAGACAGCTTTTAGTACAAGATATGGGCATTATGTGTTTCTTTTGATTCCTTTCGGATTGACGAATGCTCCAACAATATTCATGGATCTTATGAACCGTGTATGTCGTGCCTTTCTTGAAAAATTTTTCATTGTATTTATCGATGACATTCTTATTTATTCCATATCAGAAGTAGAACACGAGGCATGTCTTCTCATAGTTCTTGACACTCTGATGCGAGAACAATTATATGCTTAATTTTCTAAATGCGAGTTCTGGCTCAAAAAGGTACACTTCCTTGGGCTTCTCATAAGCAAGGATGGTGTAATGGTTGATCCAGCCAAAGTGGAGGCAGTGATGAATTGGGGAATTCCCAAATACCCATATGAGATTCGTAGCTTTCTAGGACTTGCAGGTTACTATCGGCGGTTCATTCAGAACTTTTCTAAAATTGCAGGTCTTATGACAAAGCTTACACGAAAGGAGGTTCCCTGTTCGTGAACTGATGAACAAGATAATGCCTTCTAGACATTAAAACAACTATTATGTCAAGCTCCAATTCTGACTCTGCCAAATGGGTCATAAGATTTTGTTGTTTATTGTGATGCTTCTTACGCATATTTGGGAAGTGTTCTTATGCAAAAGGACAAGGTTATAGCTTATGCTTCTTGCCAAATGAAGCCACATGAGAAGAGCTACTCGACTCATGATCTGGAGTTGGCAGCTGTTGTCTTTGCTTTAAAACTATGGCGCCACTACTTGTATGGCACCAAATATGTGGTATTCACTGATCATAAGAGCCTCTAGTATGTTTCCACACAAAAGGAGCTTAATATGAGGCAACGCAGGTGGATAGAGTTGATAAATGATTATGATTGTGAAATCAAATACCACCCGGGCAAGGCTAATGTGGTGGCTAATGCATTAAGCCAAAAGGGCTCCACACATAAAATAGATTTCATGAAAATCACCATTGTCTCTGATCTTATTAATCGACTGAACGAGGCTCGGCCAGAAGCCTTATTAGAATCTAATCTAAAGGCAGAAGTTATGGCTAAAATGAAGGAGCAGATACAAGATTACAGCAGGGGATTGAAGACATACAAGTCCCAAATCTGGGTACCTAGCATCGGAGGGAACCGGGATCTAATCTTGAAGGATGCGCATAGTTCTCGTTTATCTATTCATCCTGGGTGCACAAAAATGTACCATGATTTCAAGGCACTTTATTGGTGGCCTACATTGAAGTGTGACATAGCTTTATATGTGGAAAAATGTCAGATATGTGCACAGGTGAAGACTGAACACCAAAGATCATATGGTAATTTGCAACAATTACCAATTCCAGAATGGAAATTGGATAACATTACCATGGATTTTGTTACTAAACTGCCCAAGACTTCAAAAGGGCATGACATGACCTGGGTGATTGTTAATAGACTCACCAAGAGTGCTCATTTCCTAGCTGTTAATGAATCATCTTCTATGCCTCGTCTTGCTCAACTATATATCAATGAAATTGTAGCCTAACACGGTGTTCCTCTATCTATTGTCTCTCATAAGGATACACGGGTTGTCTCACATTTCTGGAGCAGTCTTCAATGGGAGCTTGGTACTCGTGTTCATTTAAGTACCGACAGTCCGAAAGGATTATCCAAACTCTTGAAGACATGCTACGTGCATGTGTACTAGAATATGGTGGCTCGTGGGATTCTCATTTTCCTTTGATTGAGTTTGCTTATAATAACTCATATCATTCCAGTATAGGTATACCACCGTATGAGATGCTTTATGGTAGGCGTTGTCGCACTCCTACCTGTTCGCTTGAACTAGGGGAGAAACAGTATGCTGGATATGATCTGGTCTAGATTACTGCTGATAAAGTTAAGTTTGCACGAGAGAAGCTTAAAGCAGCCAGAGATAGACAAAAGATATATGCAAATCCGAAACGTAGGCCGCTTACCTTTGAAATTGGTGATCGGGTATACTTAAAGGTTTCTCCGTGGATGGGTGTCATCAGATTTGGCAAAAAGGGCAAGTTGAGCCCGCGATACATTGGTCCATTCAGGATTATTCAAAAAGTCAACAAGCAGACATGTAAAGTATAAAATTGTATAGAAATAGGAGTTTACTTGAGAAAATACTCATAGAGTATAAATAGGGGTATGATCCTAGTAATATGTGAGTTTTTGCCATAATCAATGTTTAAGTGTGTGTTTTGTACGGTGTAAATCTTCTACACACTACATTCTTGCATTACTCAATTCATACTCGAACCACTTAGGACTAACAAGTGGTATCAGACCCTAAGGAGTATGATTTGTTTCTGAATTCAACATACAAGTTCAAGATTTTTGAAGAATTTGAAGAAAACTAAGAACACATTTTGAGATTTTTGGGTTTTCATCAATTTTGTGATTTTCGTGAAGATTATGGTTGATTGATGCTCGATTATCATTTTAGAATCATTCTGGAGTGAAGGAGATCAAATTAACATCAAAACAGCAAGCAAATCGAAGAGTTATGTATGTTTTGTGAAAAACGAGTTTTGGGGAAAATCGTCGAATTCGATATCAATTCATTGTTGTTTATTAGAAAAATTGATATAGGATTGATTGAAGTTGATAGGCGAAGTGATCTGGGCAAGAAATATATAGATTCGTGCAAATTTGAAGAATTTTTGAATATGAACGGGTTGAAGATGAAGGTACCGGATTTTGAATATGAATGTATCGGATTTTGAAGATGAAGTTATCGGATTTCATAAATCCGATTGTGTTTACCGGATTTTGTTTATGCGGATTTGAAAATTATCGGATTTCAAATTTGGCGGATTTTAAAGTGTTGGATTTGGCTTCTTCCGGATTTGAAAGTGTCGGATTTGGCTTCTTCCGGATTTGAAAGTATCGGATTTGGCTTCTTCCGGATTTGAAAGTATCGGATTTTGCTTCTTCCAGATTTAAAAGTATTCGATTTCAAAGTACCGGATTTGGGATTTGGCGGATTTGGGTTTTGAGCGGATTGGTGTTTACCCAGCTAGGGGCTCTGCCCCTTGGACCCCGCTAGGGGTTGCCACCCCTTGGACCCGCTATGAGGGGCGCTGCCCCCGAACCCCCGTAGTCCTTGTGACTGAGTTATCTGGTCACCTTGATTCCTAAGACAAGTTTTTGGATTTTTTGGCTGAGTTAGGAGTTCTCAAAGTTTCAGTTATCATTCTGATATTTCTAGATTTGGTTTACTTTGGGTCATTGCTACCATATGCTGAATGTCTAGTACCTTATGTCTAGTCATCCTACCCTTTCCTAACTGATTTTTGGTCCTTCTTTCTTAATGTCACCAATTTTTGGTCTCAAAACCAGATTTTGGCCATCTATTCTTTGTTTCTTTTGAATCTTGGTTATCTTATATCATTCATTTCTGACAACCCAGATCACATTGTTGGTGAAATTGTTTGAAGGATTGACCAATATCAAATTACTTCAGGTTTTTGAGAAAATTTTGTATTACATGCGAATGCTCTTAACTAAGGATGGATCCGACTCACTGATTATTATATCAAAGTCACCTACCCACTTATGTGTACCCAAGTTCTTTTGCACCCGTATGTCTTCCAAAATTTTTTTTGGGACTTGCGGTGATTTGGTCAAGGTTGATTACACGGTATTGGGAGACTTACTTGACAACATTAATCTCCAATATCATATAACATCCAACACAAAGTTATAAATTTTCACGAATTCATATCAAATCATTATCACTCCTTAACGATCAAGAGTGGTTCGAGTATCTACTCATGTCATACAACAAATGGAGATCTTTTTGACATGAATATGTAGGATCCTCCCCATCCCTTTTTCCATGTTTGTTACAACTGAATCTTAGAGTGATGTCCTTTATGCATGATGCTCATAATGTATCATAATCATCATGAGGGGGAGAATAAAAAAATAAGTAGAGAAATTTTACATTGTTGATTCAGTTGTTGAGGGAGAGTAAAAGAATATATTGAAAATTTATTGTGTCTACTCAAGGGGGAGAGAGACAAAGAAACGTCAGTCTATATCATGTCTAGGGGGAGTCAAGATTATCAGACTTATGAAGATATGGGAACAATCTGAGCTACATTGTAGGGGGAGACAAAAAGAAGATTCTTCCCAACACATCAAAAGTGTTTATGCTTCCGTTATCAAAAGCTCAAGATAAAGAATTGTTTTAGATTGATGTATCTGGTGGGACGCTACATCCAAAACTGCTTATATAATCTAAGGAAGACAGTCCTTAGGTTACTGGCGTTTACACTCCTATTTCAATACAAAGGGGGAGAATGTAAAGTATAAAATTGTATAGAAATAGGAGTTTACTTGAGCAAATACTCATAGAGTATAAATAGGGATATGACCCTGGTATAATGTGAGTTTTGCCATAATCAATTTTTAAGTGTGTGTTTTGTACGGTGTAAATCTTCTACACACTACATTCTTGCATTACTCAATTCATACTAGAACCACTTGGGACTAACAAGACAGTATCTTTGGAGTTACCTCTAGAGTTATCAGGTATTCATAATACCTTCCATGTTTGCTATCTTCGCAAGTGCAAGGTAGATGAAGATCAGATTCAACCTCTACAAGACCTAAAAGTGGATTCTTCTACACGGCTCATGGAAGAACAAGTTGAAATCCTAAACACAAAGACTAAGTGGCTGAGGAAGAAGACAACTCAGCTAGTCTTGGTCAAATGGAAGCACAATCTCGGGTCAAACCTTACTTGAGAGAGCGAGGAGGATATGAAGGCACGCTATCCCCGTCTGTTTTCTGAAAAGCAGATTCCGAGAACGGAATCTTCTTAAGGGAGGTAGATTTTTAACATCCTTAATACGGGCCAAAACGTGTGCAAACGTGTTACGTCGATTATTTAATTGAATTAAATAAAATATATATTGTAGAAAATGATATAAAATATGAAAAACAATAAATAAAATGGTTATTAAAAATATTAATAAAAGTAGATAAAGATTATAAAATATCGAACGGTTTCAATCAAGGATTCCAAAAATATCCTCGTTAGTTAAAACGGTTAAATGAGAGACGAGTTGTTAGTTGAAAAGGGAAACAAAATACCCTCTTGTGGATAATACTTACCCACAAGTCGGTTTTGATACATCAGACACATACACCCACATGTTTACATACACACACACACCCTCATTCTATTCTCTGCTTTTGCAAATTGAAGACAAAGAACTCAAGAATCAAGAGATTTCCAGCAGTAAATTGAAGCAATAATTAGTCTTCAAGATCATCTTCTTCATCATTTTAATCATCTCTATCACATAGTAAGCTTTCTCCATAGTTGTTCTTCATGTTCTTGATTTTTGGGTTTTCGAAGAAAAGTCATAAACTCTTGTTCCAGCAGCTAAATAAGGATCATAATAGTCCCAAAAGTTGTTCTTTATCATCAATTGATCATTGTAAGTTCAAATTCCTCCTTGTACATCCTTGTGTTCTTCAAGACTTGAAATTCTAGGTTTTCAAGTGGGTTATATGATTTAGCAATCAAGAACTGAAATTTATGATTGAAATAAGTTCCAATATCATTTCTAAGTTTATAGGAATCAATTCCATGAATTAAAGTAGTGATCTTGATTAGTTTTGAATTTTTGCTCAAATGGGTCAAATACGGGTCAAACTAAATTGACCTTCACGAACTTAAATTTAGTGTTCTAATTGTTCCTATAACTTGTTAGGATTTATTATAACTCATATGGTGGATTAGAAGTGGTGTTTTAGCACAAATCCAAGAATTGGCCTAAATGGGTCAAAATGACCAAAATGAGGTCAATCTGTTTTTACACATCAAGAACTGATTTTTAAGGTTCTAATAGGTTCATATGACTTGTATGAATTAATTAAAACATTGGTTATGAATTGAAATGAAGGTTTTGCTTGAAATGGCTAAAATATTGAAAAATTAAGCGATAAATAGGCAAGAAATTAGAAAATGGTATCAAACAATGACTTTAAAGGTTTTGGTCAGTTGCAACACCTTCAATACATCATATTAGGTGTATATAGTGTGTTGCAAGTGTTAGAATTGGTCTATATCAAGTTATGGCCAAAATGCACACTTCTTTGTCCATTTAATTATGATTTTCGTATGAATTTATTGGATAGGAGTTTTTGATGTTAGAAAGTTTTCACAAGTGTCAAATGGTCATATGAAACACTAGAATTTTACTAAAATTGATATGGAGTAGAAATGAGTGAAAATGGCATTGTTGTGCACAAAACAGCAAGCTGTTTGTGCACTACACATGGGTCGCGGCACGACCCAGAAGGTGTCACGGCGCGATCCCCCTGCACACAGCCTACAATGTTGTTTTGTGCTATTCGTTCGTGTGTTATTGCTTAGGCTATTATAATAAGTTAATAAATAGTTAAATAACACCATTAGGGTATTGTTTCAAGTATCCTAGATGTTCTTTGCGTGTTTAAATGATTAACGCGTAAGTATTGGTATTATAGGTCAAGTTAACAAACCGTGAGTGCCAAAACAAGGTCTTTTTTTATTCTAGCTTATAAGTTGAGTGCCGAATAACATAACAATTAATATATCTATAACATATATTAACAATGAATAGATAGTTGTATACCATGACTTGTACACACACTTGATTAAGAGTAGCTTGCATGATGATGCTAGACTTGACATGTTGACACAATATAATATGCACTTGATTAGGTGTATATTATGATGATATATGATGATATGCGCGGAATGAAGATCCGATTGGATCAGATATGTGTTTGTGAACGATCCGGACCTTAAGGACAAAGTTGTTCTACATTAAGGACTAAGCAGTCCTCCTTGGGTATAGCTTATGGCTGTACACAGAGGAATCTGTTGATTCCAAAACGTAATGGTGGACCGCTTTATATCTCACCCACCAGAGCGGTTGATGTGTCCTGTACCACAGTTTGGTGCATTGAGCCGGGGCAGCTCCCCTGCGAGATATGTCGCCTTCTGTCTATGCCAGCTCATCGCTAGAAGCTAGGATAGCACTATTTGAGCATGATTGATGATATGTGATGTGTTTATATTGATTGCATGCTATTCTGTAGTCACTAGCTATTATAGCTAACGATTATTACTTCTCACATGTGTAGGTAATCCTCATTGAGCTCGGGAGCCTGCAGGTAGTTTACTTTCATAGGAGGAACACCGTTGTTATGAAACTCTAATATTATATTATGTTTGTATTTTTTTTGAGATAATGGTCGACCAGTTAGGTATCCGTAACACCAACTAGTATATGTGGCAATACTTTGATTGTATATATAATTTGCCACGTGTTTTTACTTCCGCTATATTTTTAAATTATAAGACAGGTGTTCTATTTACAGTCAAACCCACACCGTTTGAAAACTTAAATTGTATTTTAAAAAGGAAAATTTGGTTCTCAAAATGACGGTGTTACAGTTTTGTTACTGTTTGCATAACCATTAGAATAGTGGTTTAAATCGAGAAAGTTATGCTTAAAATTGTTTGTTAGGTCTATTACTTGATAAAAGAGAGAATGTTGTCAAATTACGAGTCGAATGGTACAAACTTTGAGCCGATAAGCGTACGTTTTGACTAAAAATCGATTTTTAGTTTGAAACTGCACAAGTGTTCTTGACTGTCAGATGATTGAAGTTTGAATCATCCGACTTTCGGATGAGTTTGGTATATCTGACTTTCGGATGAATGAGTTCATGCGACTTTCGCTAGAACAAGCCCATGCGACCTTCGAATTACTAAGTTCATGAGACTTTCACTTAACTGATTCCATCTGACTTTCGCACAACACTGTCCATCCGACTTTCCCATGACTTTAACCTATCCGACGTTCACTTAACTAAGTTCACCGGACTTTCAATGATTGGTGTGAAAAATGCTAAGTGATGGATTCATGCGACTTACGCATAACAAACATGTCTATGCGACTTTCGAACAAAACAAGCTCATGCGACTTTCGCATAAGTGAATAAGTCCATGCGACTTTTGGAATGACTTAACCATGCGACTTTCGGTCATGCAATTTTCGAATGAGATTAACTCATGCGACTTTCAATGAATAACCAAAACCATGCGACTTTTCATGAATTCATGCGACTCTCGGATCATCAAACAAACCCATGCGACTTTTAAATGCCTATATGATCCGACTCTCAACACTTAGTGAATTTTGGTTAATGTCTTCAAACACATTTCGAAGGTCAAAGTCAAAGTCATTCTTCACATGTGAAATTCACTACCACCTCATCAAACACATTCACATGTGAATACCATTACTGTCTGACTAATGTAACTCTGTATACTTGCTAAAGATGGCAGCAAACCAACCAGCTCAACCACTTCCAGAGGAGAGACTTATCCTTGCTGACGACTGTCTCGAAACTAGTAGCAACAACCTGTACTTGTAACATCTAGAATTTATTAATAAATTTTATACGAGAAATGCATAAAGTGTTATATGAGTTATAAATGGATATATGTGATAAGATGTGGATATAAACTTGAGGGGCCAAAACCGTTGAAATAGAACTTGAATAGTGGAGGGACCATTTATGCAATTATGGAAAATTTATGTATATGTATATATATATATATATATATATATATATATATACGAGTTTGACTTCTTAGTGTCAAACTAGCCATATCAAATTCACAGTAACTCCATACATAAGTACATACATGATTAGTTCCTCATTTTCAAATTGTGAACAAGAGAAATCAGTGTGGATAGCCTTCTTCTTCATCATCTTCTTCTTAGAATCAACAAGGTATGATCTATTTTTGGGTTTCAAGCTTCAAATGGATAAAGCATGTTTTTAAGGATCAAAGTATGTTTCTTGTTCTTGTTATGTTGTTTTTAGTTGTTTTTAGTTGTTTTGGGATGTAGGAAACTCCCATTTACAGTTTGTTTGATCAAAAATGGTGTTTTCATGAGTTTTTGGCCGGAGAATAGCAAGTCAAGTGAGCTAACTGGTTTAGAGTAAGGGAGGCACGGGCGTGCCTGTAAAGGTCACGAGCGTGCCTTGTGGCCATGACCACCATATGTTCTTCAGCTCCGGGCGTACCCGGGTACGGGCGTGCCCTGGGGAACCACGGGCGTACCTATTATATCGTACGACTTTTAAGCTATAAATTGGATCCGTATGTTGGATCAATATGTCGGATGATAAAGTCGGATCTTTAGCCAGGAAAGGGCGTGCCTATGGTAAGGCACGGGCGTGCCCCTGCCTTGTTCAGTTTTCTAGCATTAGTTTCAGCATGTGTTTAATACTTTATTAGTATTATGGTTGTAGAGACTAGCTGTGGACAGTTACGTGAATCTTTATCATTTGTGGAATAGATTAATACTTTAGTTTACAAGGTGAGTCTTCTAGACTACCCTTCATATTTACAACATGTGTGTCATCGTATCAAAATGCTAGCCATGTATTTATTATTCATATGTGTTTTTAAGCTTGCTGCTAGAAGCTGCATAACGTGTCGTAACCGGAGGAATATTACTACCGGTAGATTTGGTACAATACTGTGACCTATGTTGCTACCCTGGGTCTAGAACCTGACATACGTGTGGTATCTTTATATATGATCTTATACATGTGTTTATATGATTGTTAGTCTGGTTTACTCACTAAGCTCTCATAGCTTATCAGATATTATTTTTAAAATGTTTTGGAGGTTTCAGCTTAGACAAGCGCTAAGCTTGGTTTGCCTATATTTTATAAACTCTTTGAAATACTTAATGCCTGGTTTGTAAAAATCAAGCTTTTTGTACTAAACGTATGGTCATATTTATGTGTGTTTGTTTTGATACAAAAAGTTTTTAATTAACATTTCGCTTTCGCTTTCGCTTTTGTGTAGAACTCTCAAATGTGAATACTCAAATGTGGTTTTATTTCATGTATCATATTTTAGAAATTGGGGCGTTACAACTTGGTATTAAAGCCACAGTTTGAGGGATCTGGATGTGTGTAATACACAGTCTGGACTTGAACCATGATTTTGAAAATTTTCAAACTGGAGGCTTGCAGCTTGCGTAGTACACTAGCAATTAAACTAATTATGTATTATGAGTTGTAAGGAGTTGGCTTTATATGTGCATTAATGATGAATTAAATTGTTATATGAATATGTGATATAATTCATTGGTGATACAGAGCCTAAGCCTGTATCGGGACTTTTGTGATAAAGTTAAGATTGAACGTGTATAGTGTCTTTAGAGTAATATAAGGGCCCATATTATTACAAATACATGATACATGTTGGAACTTAATGGAATCATGAGGAATCTTGTGAATCGGGTGAGGGGTACTTGTAAAGGTAGTACACCTGGGAATATATATATATATATATATATATAATGCCATAGTATGTATAAAAATAATTTGGATCTAATGATAGGTGTACTGATATGTTAGATGTACTAGTAACTGTTTGTTATAGAGGATAGTATGGTAAAGCTACCTATTGCTGTAACACCCTGATTTTTAGTCCAAATTTAAATTTTTCAAAAATCAATTTGAAACCATATTTATATAAAACCCATAAAATTTATCGCGGAAGCATTATAACATTCTGGAAGTATTTCAACGAAATACAGCACAATTTATCAATAAAATTTTCAACACATGAATCCCAAAACCTTTTGGTGTTACTACAGTCAATCTCACGACCATGATCAGAAAGGGTAGGAAATCCAAGTTTACCGGAAATGCAGTCAATCCAATACTACGCCCCAAGGCATCTACCCGCCTCACCGAGGCCTCTGTACAACCTGCGGATACAAAACATTTTACACACACTATTAGCTATAAACATAGCTAGTGAGTACATCCAAAAACATTTGCTTTGACAAAACCAAGTCATCCTTTCTCTTTTGAAAAGACCAGTTTGGCAATCAATTAAGCTTTCAAAAGCATACACATTATCACATAAGGATGCGGGTCTGTCTATTGGGCCACAATGTATCCATGTGGTAGCTAGCCACGGTCAACATGTGCCTACATGAGGGATAACCACATCACCCCGTCAAGGTGGGGGATGCACGAAGCAGTCCACCATACAACGGTTATCTGGAGTGCATGCCCTGTTCACCAAATCCACACGTGTTGCCCCGGGTTCGATGGCTCATCAGCCCAGTGAACCCACACAGTCATGATGGTCTAGTGACATACCCCTCCACTCTCTGCACTGATTCCTCAACCATCCGTACCTCGTGGTTCCCAAATCGCGGAAGCTAAAGGAACCTCTGTGTACGTCCCAATGACTAGGAACCCTATGGTACAGAGTTATATCACACAGTCGTCCGGACCGAAGCACATACACCCCGAAGGGTCACATAAGCGCATACCCCGAAGGGTCACATAGGCACATACCCCGAAGGGTCACATAATCACTTACCCCGAAGGGTCATATAATCACACACCCCGAAGGGTCATAAAATCTCATACCCCGAAGGGTCATATAATCACTTTGGCATCTCAATGCCGAAAACATTATTGGTGAAAAACATATCTTTCATTTATCCAAAATCATTCCACAATAGGCATCTCATTGCCCAAAATATATCAGAAGTGTAAACATATCATTTATTTTCTCAAAACCACGTTTGTTATTTCAGAATCAAAGTTCACCCCATAATGGAGTAATGTGTTTCAAAACCATCAATTAAAACTGTCATTGGCTTTGACCATCTCCACAATGGAGCAATGGTCTTATTTTAGTATAACATCATTTAAACACTTCTTATACCAAGTTCACAATTCCACAATCTTTAAACCCTAGTAAACCATATTACAAAACAACCCATGGTTTACACATTCTTTAAGTTTAAAACTACATAAACAGTTGCAAATCATATTACCCGCATCATAAAACAATTGCATAGTTTCCATATTCAGAAGTTCAAAGCTCATAAACAATCTCAAATCATTTAATTCATGTTACAAAACAATTCATAATCCACATCCTTTGCATCATCAAGATTCATCAAACAATTGCCAAACAATCAAAACACATAGATGACTTGAAAACTTTAACAATGTTGGGTATCCGCAGGGTGTACTTACCTGAGAGTGTGATGAGGATCACAACCCCATCCAAACCAAAGCTTAACACTTGATCATAAACCTATGATCACCAAAACACAAGGTTAACTTAGTTAAGTTAACCATACATAGAAGTTACACACAAGTGTGGACTCAAAACACAACTTAATAGCTCATTTCGGGTCTTTCGGACCCCCCATGAACTCCCTATAACCATTAGAAACCATCCCCAATCAATTACAAGGTCAAATGGGGTAAAAAAACAAGTTTTTGGACATTTCAGGGGTCCTCGCGCTGCGAGACAAGGAGCCTCGCGCCGGGAAGAAATCTCTGGAAATGTCACCCTCGCCAAAAGAGGGCCTCGCGCCGCGAGCCCCCGTGAACAGTAATTCTAGGGCTTTTTCTTTGCTGCAGGCTCCGAATTTCACTAACATCCCAACACCAAAACACATCTCTTTCATCATAAGCTTTAAAATTCTTACCAAATTACTTCATAACTCAAATATAACCATTATCTAACACATTTAACAACAAATTAATCATCAATACCCCTTTCTTCCTCAATTTCAAGTTTTTGACCCATTTAACAAAATCAACACAAATTTAACCATAAATCACCAACACTAACATGGAATACCACAATCAAACTCAAGAATAAACACTTTCAACTCACTTGATCATACCAAACCCCAACTTTCAATATTTCCCCAAAATTTGACCCATTTATCATGATTTTTCAACATAGAAACCAAGAATCATGACAAACACAACTCAAACTTAAAATCTAACACAATTTAAGGTGAGAACCCAACTTGCTATACTCAAATCAAAGCCAAGATGAGGAGAATAGAACCCCAAACTCCAAAAATCTTTGAATCAAACACAAGATTCACACTCGTGCCTTTTAATTCTTCCTTTCTTCCATCTCTTTCTCTCTCTAGAACCTCATTCTCTCTCTCTCTATCGATGGTTCCAGAAATTTGAGGGGTTGACTCCAATTTTTTGGAGTCAAGACACTTATTTATATACATATTTACATGCTTAGCCCCTAAGCTTTGGTCCTCCTTACATTTATACACCAAAACCTTATATATATATATATATACACATCACCTCCAACTAACTCTAATTAGATATAGCCAATCCAATAATCTTACTAATTTTTATTTAAACTTGCATTTTAATTAGTTTCATAATTTTTACAAAATTTCGGGTTTTACAATTGCCTTAATGCTTTATCTATACTACTAGGATGGTAAACACAGGAGGTTCAAGAGTAATGAATAACCCTAAGGGTGGTTTTAGTCATAAACCCAGAGAGATAGAAACCAATATTAAAAGTGAATGTATTTTTATAAAGATATAGTGTGACGGGGGTGTGAAATCCAGATTTAAATTGTTAAATATCAGAATCTGCACTTGGTGGATCTAGAGCAGAAGAACTTAGTAAAGTTATGGGGCAGATTATATGTCATATATTATTGCACGAGTTGTGGATCAGATGAAAAAACAAAATAAAGAAGTGATCAAATAATAGCTAGTATCACGATTAGCTATAAAAGGTGAAAGGGTTAATTATTAAACCCAAGTTATTGTTTATGAAGTATGAAAGGGTTCTAAGTTCAAGGACATTCCACGTGTCAACCATTAATGTACTACAGGTCAACAGATTTGATTGTCAGTCATAAGTGGATTTCAGAGATCAAAGGTGTGTTTCATATATGTACATATGCATGTGAGAATAAATTGAAATATCAAATAGATAAGATGAGAAGTGCAACAAAAGATTAATGCGATATAGAAGAGTTACAAATAAATTGAGAGCATGATGTGGGAAAAGTTTAAAGAAAATATAATTGGGCAGTTTGTCCCACAGTAAAAGATAAGCAGAATTATATATGACTTCCACAGGTAGAACAGACAATAGAGACAATTCTAGAAATCAATGTGAAGTTTCAGAAGAACGCATATTTTGTTCAAATTATGTTATCAATGAAAAGATAAAATATATAAGTATATGATGACATTCCAACTTAACATGTGAGAATTTATAGATATTTGTGAACACCAAAACGTGAAATCCATGATGGATGCAGCCGGAGTTAGAGAGACATAAAAGAAAGAAGTTGATAGAGAAAGTTTTACCAGTGTTTAAGAAACAAGAATGGAGGTTCAAGAAAAGAAAATGATGCACAAGAGCTACCCTATCTGCTCAGCATACAAGAAACGTCAATTGGGGGAAAACAGGTTTGATTCATTAACATGTTTTTAAATAGGGAAACCGGATCCTATGAGTGAGAATTTGAGAACTCAAGAAAGTGAATAAAAAGAATATATTAATAACTAAAAGTGAGAGCTTTCTAGACAACGACAGAATAATCCAGAACAGAATCAAGTATGGTTACATGAAGATCAGATGTGTATAAGCGTAATGTGATAGAAACAGATACTATTAAATTCCTTAGTATATATATACTTGTGAATATGAGGAAATTCCAAGTAGTGATTGGAATAGACCGGTTAGGTTGTAACCAGGCTACAGTATTGTGTGAACAGAAAGTTATATGAGTTTGTATCCCAAGTAGGGAAGAACTAATTAAATGTTTTAATGTCAAAACCGGAAAGTCATATGTGGTTAGTTTCTAAAAATAGGACGTATCTTCAGCATGGGTACACTGCTTCCTTGATTTATGTTATAGATATTAGATTGGAGAATAAACAAATGAGTTTAAAAGTTGCAAACATGGTACGTGAGTATCTTGATGTGTATTCCTAGGAATTACCGGGGTTACTGCCAGACAGACAGATTGAGTTTAGAGTCGATGTGGTGTTGAAAACTTACTGATTATAAGGGCTTTGTACAGACTTGCTCCTCCATAGATATATGAATTATTGAAACAACTTCAAGAACTACTAAAGGAGGGAGTTTATTAGATCGGGTAGTTTTTCGTGGGGTGCGCCTATATTATGTGTGAAAAAGAAGGATGGTATCTTTTATATGTGTATTAATTATTGTGAGTTTAATAAAGTGATTATCAAGAATTGATATCCGTTGCTCAGAATATGTGAAGTATTTGATCGGTTATAATGGGGTAATGTGGTTTTCAAAACTGAGTCAAGGTAGGATTACCATTATCTTAAAATCAGAACGGATGACATTTCTTAAACCGTGTTCAAAACTAGTTATGGGAATTTTAAATTTGTTGTGATGTCTTTTGTCCTTATTGATGCATCAGCAGTGTTTATGTATTGAATGAGTAGCGTGTATAAATCAATGCTAAATAAGTCAGTGATAGTGTTCATAAACGATATTCATACTTATTCCAAAAGTTTAACCAATCATGAGAAACATCTCTCAGAAGTCTTAGAGATACAGAGTAAAGAACAATGATGCTAAGTTTTTCAAATGTGAATTTCAAGATACAAGAAGTGCAATTCTTTAGACATTTTATTAGTAAAAATGGAATTGAGATGGATTCTGAGAAATGAAGGCATGACATAGTAGGAGCTACCAGAGAACCCGACAGTAATCAGCAGTTTTGTGGGATTATTAACATAAATTTTATGAAGACAGTTTTTGCGCTACTTGAAGTAATTGAAGAAATGATAGTATTTTGTGATGATTGTACAGTGGTTTGGGTTGTGTACTAATACAGAGGGGCAGAGTTATTGCTTGCACTTCTAGACAGTTAAAACCACATGAAAAATGATTACCTAACTTATGACTTAGAACTAGCAGCAATGGTTTTGTTACTTCAAATATGGAGACATTGTTATTACAATGTGAAGTGTACCTTTTACACTAAATCATAAAAGTTTGAAATTTCCGTTGATCAGACAACCTTTAAAGGCGACAAAAACACTTGTTAGAACTATTGAATGATTTTGATTGAAATATTATATTAGTCATGTAAGGCTAATGTTATAGCCAACGTTTTGAACGGAAAATCAGAAACAATACTTATGTGGAATTAGTCAATAAAATGACAGTTACAATTCTTTTATTCAAAATGTGATGAGAACATCTCAGTCAAAAGTAATCAAAGTGAAAAGTATAATAATGAATGGATAAAAAGGACAAGGAATTAATCCGATTAAAGATAGTCGTGAGATATTCATTAGATATGATCGTATATGAGTACCAGGTGTAACACCGGCTTTGCATATACTAGTTTTAGCAAGAATTTGCGTTTTTAAATAAACGTGAACTTAATCACGATTTAATAACATTGAGCAGCAGAAATATTTACAATAAACATTGTTTCAGTATCTAGTGTTACTATACAAAACAACAGACCATAATGTATTTGTTACAACATAAGTGTTTCACCAAAAGTATCCAGAGGCAGGGGACCCGGCTCACCAGGCAATCTAACCTCGATCTACAAAAGCAGTTAACATGGCACCATTAGCTACACTTAGCTAATGAGCACAAACTTAGCATAGGCATCATTAGAGTAAGTCATACATATAAGGAATAAACATAAAATGCTATCCTATCAAATTGTGATGTGCTGACAAGATCGGTATAAGTTGTTTCTTGTAGGATAGCTAGTCCCACTCAACACCAATACACTGGCGAATTAGACACAACCCTCCGCGCTGGTGGGGAAGCATAAAGCAATCCACCAAGCATCGTTAACGGAACCATGGCTCCTTAGGTAAATCATCCATTTCTGACTGATTAACCCTCATGATATAAGGCACGGCGGTTCTGCAGAACCTATGATCCGGAATGTTACCTCGATTCACTGTTAAATCCCGAATCTCCTAATCAAGGGTCCCTGGGATCCAGCTGACCGGCTAACCTTAACCATGCTTGCAGATGTTCGCGAACACATACACATATCTTGATCAATTACTTAGCATGCATATTCATTTACTTCTTTTAGCATGCATTTACATTTAGTTACTTCTTTATGGGTCCAATCTAGATCCCTAGCATGTATATCATCGTATCTTCACTTAACTAATTCATTCATAATCAGTATCGTACATATCATTTATTTAACTAAGCGGTTATAGTTCTGGATCCCGCTAGCATACATTTAACTTACATACGACAAGTATTTAGCATGGCATTGTACTTTAAGTAACATGGCAATTCTTATTCATTTACTTATGAGCACAAGTGCACTCAAATTACTTAACACATAATTCTTCCTCTACTGAGGCTTATGGAAGTCGGTACTCACCTGTGTAAATTAAACAGATAGTTATTCTATCTCTGCCTTGTCTAGGGTGTCAAGTTCACCTAGAATATTAGGATTTACATCAATTATATTAACATACTTAGAATAGCTACAAAGCCAACAAAGGAAGTCCCAAAGTCCAGATCCCACAGAAATCCGACAAACTATCGGATTGTGGAGAATCCGACACTTCATGCGGATTACAAGAAATCTGACCTTTTAGGGAAATCTGACACATTTGAGGAAATCCGATACATCATCGGATTTCAACACTTAGATCATCTAATTGACTTGATAAAACAATGGAATCCGATACACTATCGGAATCCGACACTTTTGTCGGAATCCGACATTTTCAAAGGAATCCGATACTTTCGGATTTGACTTGCAATTTACACATGAACTCAAGGAAATCCGATACTTATCGCATTTAGAACAATAACTCGGATTTAGACCATATACGGATTTCGACACCATTAGGTCTCGGAATCCGACACTTTTGTCGGAATCCGACATTTTCAAAGGAATCCGATACTTTCGGATTTGACTTGCAATTTACACATGAACTCAAGGAAATCCGATACTTATCGCATTTAGAACAATAACTCGGATTTAGACCATATACGGATTTCGACACCATTAGGTCTCGGAATCCGACACTTTTGTCGGAATCCGACATTTTCAAAGGAATCCGATACTTTCGGATTTGACTTGCAATTTACACATGAACTCAAGGAAATCCGATACTTATCGCATTTAGAACAATAACTCGGATTTAGACCATATACGGATTTCGACACCATTAGGTCTCGGAATCCGACACTTATCGGATTTTAAGCAACTAGCGGATTCCGACACACTTAAGTCCCGGAATCCGATAGATTCGTACCTGGGAATCTGCCATCATCATTGGCTTATTTCCAGAACTTATTTCTTGTTTGTTTTGATCTTTATACATTCTAAAACATCCATTTTCATTAATATGACTTTGAAAACACATCAAATCCACACAATAACACCAAACAACCAAAACCCACTTACAAAGTAAGCCTTGAATGTTCTAAGTGGTGTTTTGCAAGGATTTGAGGATATAATCATGTTTTAAACATAAAAACCATTCCATATATGTTAAATCCTAACAACAAACAAGTGTTTACCTTTACATCGAATCAAAAACACCAATTCCTTGTTGCTTCAAGAAAACCAAGAGAGAAAGTAGAGAGAATCCGAGAGTTTGCGAGGTGTGTGTTTTGAAAGCTTTGATAACTTTGACCCCATTGACTTTTACATACATATATATGTTTTTCACAATCCAGAGGCACCGCCTCTGGATTTCTTCTAACTCTTTTTCTTTCTTTTATTTAAACTTAATTACTTTCATATATATACATATATACATTAAGCACCTCACACAAAAACACACACACATATATATATACACATTTAACTCTTCATTAACATAATACACGTTTAACAGCTAGGCCCAAATTGAGGATATTACAAATCTACCCCCCTTAATAAGATTCCGTCCTCGGAATCTACTTAGTGATAAACAGGTAAGGGTATCTTGTCTTCATCTCGTCCTCGACTTCCCATGTTAGGTTCGGACCTAAACTGTGTTTCAACATAACTAGAACGAGCTTGATCATCTTCTTTCGTAGCTTCTTGACCTTCGTGTCAAGAATTTCAATAGGTTCTTCTACAAGTCACTTAGAAGAGTCAACCTTTAGTTCTTGTAACGGAACAATCTGTTCCTCTTCAACGTTGCACTTACGCAAGTAACATACGTTGAAGGTATCATGGATTCTAGATAGCTCAGGCGGCAGCTCAAGAGTTATCGTATGATCATTGACTTTATGCACGATCTTGAATGGGCCTATGAAACGTGCACTTTGCTTCCCCTTGTGCCCAAAATGAATAACGTCCTTCCAAGGGGAAACCTTCAAGAATACACGATCACCGACATCGAATGTAGAGGGGCGACGTTTAGGATCCGCATACATCATCTGTCGATCTCGGGCTGCTTTCAGCTTTTCTAAATCCACATTTACTTTATCTGAGGTTATCTGGACAATTTCAAGTCCAACAAACTGTTTCTCTCCCGGTTCCAACTAGCAGGTCGGAGTGCGACATCATCTCCCGTAGAGCATTTCGTATGGTGGCATTCCAATGCTGCAATGATACGAATTATTATAGGCAAATTCAATCAATGGGAGATGAGAATCCCATGATCCACCGTATTCAAGTACACACGCTCGAAGCATGTCTTCAAGAGTCTGAATCGTCTGTTCTGACTGGCCATCGGTCTGCGGGTGATAGGCAGTGCTCAAATGCACACGAGTGGCTAACTCATGTTCCAAACTTTGCCAGAAATTAGATACAAATCTGGAGTCACGATCGGAAACAATTGAACAACGAAGACCGTGACGTGTTACTATCTCATCAATATAAAGTTGTGCCAAACGAGTTAACGAAGCCGACTCGTTGGTTGCCAAGAAATGAGCACTTTTAGTCAGTCACTCAACAATGACCCAAATCATATCATGCCCTCTGAAAGTCTTTGGCAGCTTTGTCACGAAATCCATCGTGATGTGATCCCATTTCAATTCCGGAATGTCAAGCTGTTGCAACTTGCCATAAGGCCTTTGATGCTCTGTCTTGACTTGGGCACATATCTTACATTTCTCCACGAATGAAGCAATGTCTTTCTTTAGAGTGGGCCACTAATATAATCTTTTCAGATCATAGTACATCTTGGTGATACCTGGATGGATAGATAACTTAGACTTGTGAGCTTCTTGCAGAATCAGCTCACGATTACCTCCAAGAAGAGGCACCCAAATCCTGGATTGAAAAGTCTTCAATCCACGATTATCTTCACCCAGCTGGTCTTTTTACTTTTTCATCGTTTTAGATTTCAGAATATCTTCTTGCGAAGCTAACTGCTGGGCGTCTTTCAACTTTGCAATCAAATCTGATACAACTGTAAGTTTCATGAACTTTGCCTCAGCTGCTGGCCCCTTACGACTCAAAGAATCCGCTATAATATTGGCTTTACCCGGATGGTAGCGAATCTCACAGTCGTAGTCTTTGATTAACTCCAACCAACGGCGCTGCCACATGTTGAGTTCTTTCTGTGTAAAGACATACTGCAAGCTTTTGTGATCAGTACATATCACACACTTAGTGCCATAAAGGTAGTGCCTCCACAATTTCAGTGAGAAGACAACAACAGCAAGTTTGAGATCGTGAGTTGGGTAGTTCCTTATGTGAGATTTCAGTTGCCGAGATGCATAAGCGATTACTTTATCTCTTTGCGTAAGAACCCAACCCAACCCCGCATAAGAGTCATCGCAATAAACTACGAAGTCCTCCGAACCCTCCGGTAAGGCAAGAATCAGAGCTTCTCATAACAATCGCTTTAAGGTCTGGAACGCTTCTTCTTGAGCTTCCGACCAGACGAATGCAACATCCTTACGGGTTAGCTTGGTCAACGGACCCGCAAGTTTAGAAAAGTTGCGAATAAATCGCCGATAATAGCCGGCCAAGCCAAAGAAACTCTTAATTTCAGAGGGAGTTCGAGGAACCTCCCAATTCATTAGTGCTCCCACCTTAGCCGGATCTACCTTAACGCCTTCTAGACAGATAACATGGCCAAGGAAATGTACTTCCCGAATCCAGAATTCACATTTAGAAAACTTGGCGTATAACTGTTCTCGTTTGAGAGTCTCGAGAAACTGACGAAGATGAAAGGGACGACAGTGAAAACAATCATGGATTTATCAAGAAAGGGACGACAGACACGATTCATCAAATCCATAAATGTGGTAGGAGTATTGGTTAAGCCGAATGGCATAACCAAGAATTCATAATGGCCGTAACGAGTCCAAAAAGCCGTCTTCGGAATGCCTTCTTCGTGAACTCGTACTTGATGATACCCCGAACGGAGATCAATCTTCGAGAAATACGTAGCTCCCTGCAACTGATCAAAGAGATCGTCGATTCGTGGAAGAGGATACTTATTCTTTACAGTTCGCTTATTCAGCTCCCTGTAATCAATACACATCCTCATGGTTCCATCCTTCTTTTTGACAAATAAGACAGGAGCTCCCCAAGGCGACGAACTAGGACGAATGAAACCTTTTTTGAGTAACTCCTGGATTTGAGTCATCATCTCACGGATATCAGAAGGAGCGAGACGATATGGAGATCTAGCTACAGGTGTAGCTCCATGAATCGATTCAATCTTATATTCAACATCTCTTACCGGAGGTAAACCCGGTAATTCATCAGGAAAGACCTCAGGGAATTCAGAAACTACCTTGATATCTCGAACTGGTCGCTTTTCCATCGTAGCATCAATAACATATGCCAAGAAGGAATCACAACCTTTGGCAACAGACTTCTGGGCTTTAATAACGGAGATAACAGGAATATCAGAATCCCGTCGTTCTCCTCGAGCAACTGCATAAGATCCATCAGCAAGAGGGATCTTAATCATCTTCTTGGAACAGAGAATCTCAGCATCACGCTTGCTAATCTAATCCATTCCAATCACGACATCGAAGCCTGCAACAGGCATAACAAAGAATGAAATAGGGATACTACTCCCATCAATATAAATAACGGCAATAGGGACTTTCTTGGTAACCGAGACTACTTTGCCATCTGCCACTTCTACATTAAGAGGCTCGTCTAAAGGCACAACAGGTAACTGAAGTCTCTTACGGCAAGCAACAGAAACAAAAGAATATCTTACGCCTGAATCAAACAGTACACTGGCAGGAAAACAATTAACAAGAAATGTACCAGTGACGACATCACCTGCAGCCTTTGCCTCCTCTATAGTCATGTGAAATGCCCGCCCTTTGGCACGAGGGGAATTATCTCTCTTCTGCCCTCTAGAAGACCCAGCTGCTCCGAAGCTTTATCTGTCAGGGCACTCAACCATTTTGTGACCGGGTTTGCGACACCGATAACAAACGTCTTCTTTGTATCGGCATTCATTCACCGAATGCCCTCTTTTCCTACACCTGCCGTACCTCTTGGTTGCTACAGAGCATTCTCTAGAATGGTAGGTACGGCATGAAGAACACCAAGGATCATTAGGTCTTGGTTTCTTAGGAGATTTAGTTTTCCCACCTCCTGAGGATTGCCTTTTTGAAGAGCCCGATTGGAGAAATGGCCGAAACTTCCTTTTACTACTCCCACTAGCATATTCACCCCGACACTGTATATGATCACCTTCCACTTGTCGGGCCACTTGAAACACCCGATCCAGTGTTGCGAGCTGCCCGCACATGGGCACGGAATTCTAGTGGTAGAGTCACCACAAACCTTCTTATCTTAGTGACTTCATCTGGGATCAGGTGTGGAACAAACCTCATCTTATCAGTAAATGAGGTGATGTGTTCTTCAATTGGTTTATCTCTCTTCCGGAGATCTGTAAACTCTCTCTCCATCCGCTCCATATCGTACTCGGTACATTACTTCTAGAGCACTTTCTCAGAAAATTGCTCCCAAGAGAGAGCACTTAATACCTCTTTGCTAACCGAGGCCTTCACGGTATCCCACCAGAATATAGCACAACCCTTTAACATGCGTATCACGTAATTCACACGATACTCGGGCTCACACTCGCAAGATTCAAAAGCTTGCTCCATTTCACAGAGCCATTGAATAGTAATAATGGGGTTATCACTCCCCCCATACGTCGGCGGGTGACACGTCAGAAACTTCTCATATGAACAGGGCTTGCGTGGTTTGACTAGAGTGGATTTTAACAAGAGCTCTTTAGCTAGGCTGAGCTCTTCCTCCAGACGCTTTATATATGCAAGTTGGTCTAGATCAGGTACTGCGCCATCAGCATTATGCTGAGAGTGTTGGTCTTCGGCTTGGTGAGGCATATGGGAAGCCTCATCTTCTAATTCCTTGAGCGCTTGCTCTATTTGCTTTATCAGCAAACATCTTTACTATATCTTAACTCTTCTATATAACACAGAAGAGTATCAGTACTTTAACATACTTGCTCATCATATCTGAAAACCTATATCATAATAAGCAATAATCATATAACTCTCATACTCAATCCCCCCATAAGGAACACTTATTATGGTCGGGACCTTGTTTGAGATCGAATACTTTTGCAAATACCCAACTCCCTCAAACATAGGCTCTGATACCTACTTGTAACACCGGCTTTGCATATACCAGATTTTAGCAAGAATTTACGTTTTTAAACAAACGTGAACTTAAACACGATTTAATAACATTGAGCAGCGGAAATATTTACAATAAACATTGTTTCAGTATCTGGTGTTACTCTACAAAACAACCGACCATAATGTATTTGTTACAACATAAGTGTTCCACCAAAAATATCCAGAGGTAGGGGACCCGGCTCACCAGGCAATCTAACCTCGATCTGCAAAAGCAGTTAACATGGCACCATTACCTACACTTAGCTAGTGAGCACAAACTTAGCATAGGCATCACTACAGTAAGTCATACATATAAGGAATAAGCATACAATGCTATCCTATCACATTGTGGTGTGCTGACAAGATCGGTATAAGTTGTTTCTTGCAGGATATCTAGTCTCACTCAACACCAATACACCGGGGAATCAGACACAATCCTGTGTGCTAGAGGGGGAGCATAAAGCAGTCCACCAAGCATCGTTAACGGAACCAGAGGCTCCTTAGGTAACTTAGCCATTTCTGATTGATTAACCCTCATGATATAAGGCACAGTGGTTCTACAGAACCTATGATCCAGAATGTTACCTCGAATCATCGTTAAATACTGAATCTCCTGATCAAGGGTCCCTGGGATCCGGCTAACCGGCTGACCTTAACCATGCTTGCAGATGTTCGCGAACACATATACATATCTTGATCAATTACTTAGCATGCATATTCATTTACTTCTTTTAGCATGCATTTACATTTAGTTACTTCTTTATGGATCCAATCTGGATCCCTAGCATGTATATCATCGTATCTTCACTTAACTAATTCATTCAGCATCTGTATCGTACATAACATTTATTTAACTAAGCGGTTCCAGTTCTGGATCCCGCTGGCATACACTTAACTTACATACGACAAGTATTTAGCATGGCATTGTACTTTAAGTAACACGGAAATTCTTATTCATTTACTTATGAGCACAAGTGCACTCAATTCACTTAACACATAATTCTTACTTCTTTTAGTAACACATAATTGTTTTTTTTGTTCTTTATACATTCTAAAACATCCATTTTCATTCATATGACTTTGAAAACACATCAAATCCACACAATAACACCAAACAACCAAAACCCACTTACAAAGTAATCCTTGAATGTTCTAAGTGGTGTTTTGCAAGGATTTGAGGATTTAATCATGTTTTAAACATAAAAACCATTCCATATATGTTAAATCTTAATAACAAACAAGTGTTTACCTTTACTTGGAATCAAAAACACCAATTCCTTGTTGCTTCAAGAACACCAAGAGAGAAAGTAGAGAGAATCCGAGAGTTTGCGAGGTGTGCGTTTTGAAAGCTTTGGTAATTTTGACCACATTAACTTTTACATACATATATATGTTTTTCACAATCCATAGGCACCGCCTCTGGATTTCTTCTAACTCTTTTTCTTTTCTTTTATTTAAACTTAATTACTTTCATATATATATATACATATATATACATTCAGCACCTCACACATAAAACACACACACATATATATATATATATATACACATTTAACTCTTCATTAACATAATACACGTTTAACAGCTAGGCCCAAATCGAGGATGTTACACCAGGTTATGGAGATGCACGTCAAACACATCTAAATGAAGCTCACAAGTTTAGATTTTCTTTTCAACTAGAAGCTGTCAACTGTATAAAAACCTGAGGGTAGATTATTGGTGGCTGGATGTGAAACAAGATGTAGTCAGATAATTGGAAAATGATTTTAAGTGTGTACAAATGAAAGCTAAACGTCATAAATCATATGCGAAGTTATTATCTATGGAGATACCAGTTTAGGAATGAAAAAATATTATTACAAATCTGAATACCAAATTACCCAAAACCCTATGAGGTTATAATGTGATATGGGTGATTATAGACAAGTTTATTAAAAGTGTATATTTTGTTTCCATTAGAGAGACTTATTCATTAGAATGTTTAACAGATATGTGTATAAAAGAGATTGTGTTTCGTCATAGCATACAAGTCTCTATTATATCAAACGGGCGTGCCTCATGGCCGTGACCTCCATATGTTCCTCAAGTCTGGGCGTACCCGGGTACGGGCGTGCCTTCGGGGACCATTGGCGTACCTTTTATGTTGTACGACTTTCAAGCTATAAATTGGATCCGTATGTCGGATCAATATGTCAGATGAGAAAGTCGGATCTTTAGCCAGGCACAGACGTGCCCCTACCTTGTTCAGTTTTCTAGTATCAATCTCAGCATGTGTTTAACACTTTATTAATATTATAATTGTAGAGACTAGCTGTGGACACTTAAGTGAATCTTTATCATATATGGAAAAGATTAATACTTCAGCTTACAAGGTGAGTCTTCTAGACTACCCTTCATATTTAAAGCATGTGTGTTATGGTATTAGAATGTTATCCATGTATTTATTATTCATATGTGTTGTTCAGCTTGCTGCTATGTGCAGTAAGGCTCAAACGTGGTACAGTACTGTGACCTATGTTGCTGTCCTGGGTCTAGAACTAGAGTCTAGCATTGTTTACCTGACATACGTGTGGTATCTTTACATATGATCTTATACGTGTGTTTAAATGATTGTTAGTCTGGTTTACTCACTAAGCCCTCATAGCTTATCAGATACTATTTTTAAAATGTTTTACAGGTTTCAGCAAAGATATGGGCAAAGCTTCGGTTTGACTACATTTTGTAAACTCTTTGAAATACTTAACGCATGGTTGGTAAACATCAAGTTTTTGTACTAACATATGGTCATATTTATGTGTGTATATTTTGATACAACAGGTTTTCAATCAAAATTTTGCTTCTGCTTTTGTGTAGAACTCTCGAATGTGAATACTCATATGTGGTTTTATTTCAAATATCATATTTTAGAAATTGGGGCGTTACAGTACTTCGACTTAAAAACTGACACCAAAAACCCGAATGTACCTGAAATCTATCTGCAACAACTCTAGTACACTTTCGCAGAAGGAGTTACACGGTTAGGACACTAGTGCATATGAGGCAGGATTGAGAATGTCTGTTTAACTCTCTCAGCCGGCAGACTTCAAAACATACTGAATTTACCCGGAGCATACCACTACCCCGATAAAACAGAATTTGACGAGGCTATAATGGTGAATTACATCAAATCCACCTGTTCAAAAGGATAAATCTAGTCCCTCTTTGGCAAACACTTGAAACCATCATCTTCCGCACACTCACCGGTATCCATAGGGGTACAGATGGCGGTTCTTACTATTCTCTTTTACTGCTGGTAGGTGTGGCATACCACATGCATCTGGATTACACTACTATTATCTTCGAGGAGATTGTCCAAATGGTCAATGAAAAGACCACAACCCGACGAAAAGCTTTCATACCGTTTTAGCGGTTTCTCACAATCCTGATAGCTACTGACATAGAAGGATACCGCACCATTCCTCGCAGACTCGAAAATCCACAACTTCCCCTGCAACGCATTGCTAGATTCTTCAGGATCCGGGATTTCCCTAACATTGTGTCTATGCAGGTGCTTACAGGCTTACTCCGCATGCTGAATCAGGAAAGCGAGGCAAAGAGGTAGTATCTGAGAGAGAATAGCATAGCTCAGATGGAGCAACCAGAGCCGGTTGTGCCTGCTTGAGGAGCCGTAGAACCAAGTGAGGGTCCTAGTGGTCTAGGAGCTTGTGAGCATAGGGTGCCTCGAGCAAGGGAGAGAGAGAGAGAGAGAGAAAATGAAAGTGAGCAGTGTGGTGGAAGTGGTGAGGGAGGTGATACACACGAGAGTGAGGGTTATCACACTGGATCGGCATTTGACCAATTAAATATCAGTGATTCTGAGACGTCCACCAGCGACAAATCCGCGAGTAAGTCCTCATCAGAACGGACAGAAACAGAGGCTAAAGCATTAACCAAAGCCTATCTGAAATCTCTGCTACATTTAAAGGTGATGTGTTCGGAGAAGAAGTGAATAGGGGAGAGAATGAAAAAGAGGAGGGTGAGGGATCTCCAGCCGTAAAAAGCCGGGCAACCACATCCACTACCAGCCAAGACACTGTTCAGGTTGGTATTGAAAAAGACACTAGCATCCCACCCGTGTAAGAACAAACCCCCACCAGCCACTCGGCTCTCACTCAAATGGGAGCCGTTTCATTCCACAGCGACATAGCACATACGCAGTCGACGGCTCAATCGGAGTTCGCCAGATTTCAAATCAGTGGACAATCTCCCCCGTCCACATCGTTTATTCGCTCACAATCGAGTCTAGCACATTCTCGTCGACCGATCAGTATCTTTGTTAGGACACTATCAGCAACCACACATCTTAGTGATGTCGCCGGAACACTCGTAGCGGCATCCCCTTGTGGTGTGTCGCAAGGATCCAGTGGAAATCACACCAGTGCCTCCACTATGCCAGCACTGAGTGTGGGCCACAGGGTTTCTCCAACTCCTGTGAGAACTGGGCCTTTTCGTGAGCTCAGGGTTACCACCGAACTAAGAATCTACATGGATTCGAAGTTCTCCCGCTTGGAATCAAATTTAAAAGAATATGTTAATGCCCGCCTTCCGTCTGAAATCACCTCACTCAAAGCTCAAATCCAGCACCTTCAAAATAGACCACCCAACATCGTTGAGAGAGATTACACAATAAATGAACTCAAGGACCTGCTTCATGCCAAACTCAACAGTGTTGCTGTTAGGTTTATTAATTGTATAGAATAGAAGATTACATTTTGAGTGAAATTTGTATTAATCAAGGTGTAATTAGTACTCTCTCATAGTTCTACATTGTCAATTGAAGATTAGCTTCATACTTGAATAATTAAGGGATTATCAATTGGTATCAGAGCCTAAGGAGTGATTTGATTGAAGATTGGATCAAGAATTGCACGAAATTTGAAGAAATTTTGAATTTTTTTTGCAATTTTCGTATTATTTTTTGGCAGAAACTTTGAAAAAAATCTAGAAAATTCATACGATCTTCATTTGATCTAATTTTTGGATATGTTGTTGTGTATGATTGTAGGACCCTGCATTAAAATTTCAAGTGCAAAATCCAATCCATTTGAGAGAAATCGAAAAATCAATTTCTTGGTTTCTTAATGATGTTCTTGAGGATGGAATTTGGAATTTCGAGTTCTAGTTGGAATTGATTGCTGAATTTTTTAAAGAAGTTTAGCAATAGCATCGTGATTGGATTTGCAAAATCTCAAAGCTTAATTCAAAACACACAAGGAGAAATTATGGAATTTTTTTCTTGATGTGTTTTTGAAGATTTTGAATAATTGTGGATCAATTCATGATGTTTAATCGAGATTCGTGATAAAGGAGTGTTAGAAAAGTGTTAGGGAAGGTGGAGAAACATAAATTTGATCATAAAAATCATTTTTGAGGAGTTTTTGAAAAATCAAGATTGATGGTGTTCTTGATGTTCTTGAGTAGAAGATGAAAAAAGGAGAAGTTTGATCCAAAATTTTAAGTCAAAAAGTGTTTTTGGTGTTTGTGTGTGAGAAGGAAAGAGATTGGAATTTTCGAATGTGTCAAAAAGTATCCGAATTCAAAAGAAAATACAAACTATCGGATTTGGTTTACAAGTGGGACTATCGGATTTGGCTTATAAGTTCCGGATTTGTGTAAATTAAAAGTTAGCGGATTTTGTGCCAATAATAATGTCTAAACCTTCGGATTTTATCTGATTTTATTGGATTTTATCGGATTTTTAACTTTGTATCGGACTTTGATTAAAACTAAACCATCGGATTTGGTTTACACGGATTTGGAAATTAACGGATATGAATATACCGGATATGCCTTTACCGGATTTGTGATTTTGGCGGATTTGAATGTACCGGATTTGTGATTTCGACCTCAGCCAGGGGCTCTGCCCCTTGGACCCCGCCAGGGGTTGCCACCCCTTGGACCCCGCTATTAGGGGCGCTGCCCCCGAAACCCCGTAGTCGTTGTGACTTAATTATCCCGGAATGTTTTGTGATTCGGTTGTTTTAGTTATATCATAGTTAGTTTAATTGATTCTCCTAGTACACTTTTAATCATTGTTGATCATTCCCAACTCATTCTTAATTGATCAAATCATTGTTATTGATTAAATTCTTGATCAAATCAAAGCATTCTTGAACAATCGTATATTTTTCAGGTATCAAGATAAATATCAAGATGTCAACGAATTTCAGCACATCAGATTCAATTGAACAAGAGATTGAAAAATGGAGAAAGAACAAATATCACTTAAGTGAAAATGAATTATTTCTCTTGCTTAGATTAAGAAAAATGTTTGACATTCATAAACCTTGGTATAATGCTTGTTTTGAGAAAGTTTATTTAATTGTAAAGCTACAAAATGAAAATTTTGCTCTTGTTAATGAAAATGCCAAATTGATTGTCAAACTTCAAGTGTGTGAAACGGAGATTCCACAAGTTGAAATAAATTTTGAGAAAAAGAAGGCAGAAGGATTGGTTAATGAGAATATCCAGCTCAAAGAGAATATTTCTTCACTAAACAAAGAGATTCACACATTGACACAGAGCAATCAAATTTATGATTTAAGGATTGAACGTAAATCAGATGACTTAATCAAAAAGGAGAAACAGATGCAAATTCTGAGTGGAGAAAGTTTATTACTAAAAGAACAAGTTGAATTTGAAAAGAAAAGAGCAAGTGAATTACAAGTTGAAAAATCTGAATTGCATGATAAGTTGAAACAACTTGAGCAACAACTACTTGTTGAAAAAGTTGAGTTGCAGAAAGAAACAAAGGTATTAGACATAGAAAAGAGTTTGGAAAGTGAAAAGAAAATGTTTGAAGAAGAAAGAAGCAAGTTTGTGGAGAAAATCCCCCAACTTGAAGTACATTCTGAATAGGAGAAAAAGAAAGCAGAGATTTTGTCAGAAGAGAATGACAGGTTCAAAAAGAAAATGTCTAGAGTGTTTGAGGAACTTCAACTTTTGGAAAAGAAATGTCAAGAGTATAAAGTTGAAGTTGAGAGAAAGGAAGTAGATATAGAACAGGTGAAAAAGAGAGCAATGATCTAAAGAAGAGAATGGCAAGTTTAAAGACCTCGTATCTGAATTTTCTATTGAACGTCAAGATTTTCAAAGGATATTGCAGAATGATGATAAGTTGAGAGCGAGTTTAGGCATTGAAAAGGCTGAATTGCAAAGAAAAATCACTGGACTTGAGCAACAGTTTCTTGCTTCTTCTAAACCATATATTCCCAACTTAGTTCTGGAAAACAAAATATTTGAGCTTCAGAAGACTCTAGACACAGAGAAGAAAAAATTTGAGAAAGAGAAGACGTAGTTGATGGCTAAAATAATCAATGTTGAGCTTAGTGCTGAAAAACTTGTTGAATCAACAAAGACTTCCGCTAACACTATTGATTTTGATTCAGTTACACATTGTAGTAGCCAGACTGATTCGTTTTTCTCTATTGTAGGTTCTGAAAATTCAGATAAAGGTTTCAACTACACTAAGAAATCCAAGAAGAGATCTACAAGTTCTCAATCAGTGAAACCAACTACTTTTGTAACTAAATTCACTCAGAAACAACAGACACCAGTATTCAAAACTCATCAAAATGCTTACTATTCAAGTAGTACTAATTCTGATTGTTCTGTCATTACAGATGATGCTTTGCTAACGAATAAGCAAGCTTCGACTCTAAAGAAGATCCTAGCTGACAACTTTGCAAAGATAACATCTTTCTATATTCCAAGGAAAGAGACGAAAGATACTTCAATACCAATTCTTTGTGTCATAAATGATGATTTTTCGTTAAACTATACCAGGACATCTTTCAAACCTGAGGTTAGAAAGAAGAATGTCATAAAAGATATGCCTTCAAGAAACATTCATAGGCAATATCATTCTGCTAAGTGGCACCATTCAACCAATAGATATCACGAGGACACAAGAAATTATCATTCTTTTAAAAATAACAACAAAAACAAATTCTATTCTGAATCGAAGAATAATGCTAATTTTGTGCTAAAAACTAATGTCAAATATCCATTTGTGGTATACTCAGTAAAGCACTTAATCAGATTATCAAAAGAAAATATTTTTAAAACTTCACGAACAAATCATAAATTTGTTGTTCAAAATGGTTTTCTTCAATGGCACACAAGCCCAATGCATAGAAAGGTTCATAAACCTAACATAGTTGGACCCAACTTCAAGTGGGTACCGAAATGTGCTTAATCTGTTTTACAGATCAAGTCTGAGACATTGTTGGAACACAACGAAGATCATTCAGAATGCGTTGAAAAGCACATTGTGTTCAGTATGCTAACAAGTTCAACATCCTGACTTGAAGAAAGAAGAGTGTTCCCTGTAGTCCATTTCTGTGACATTCGGCAACAAATTTCCCAGGTTAGCCATTAGAAATTTGTATCTTAAGCCTAGTATGACTAAAAATAGTATTTATGATTTAAATACATCCATAATAATATTAGATTTCATAGAAATCCCGCCTATATGGTTAGAGCCTTCCGAAGCTCGAAAAATCGAATTATTACGAGTCAAGAATTACAAATCAGGTACAATAATAAAAATAATATCAATTAAAATAATTAAATAAATCATAATAAATATAAAAAAGTTAAAATATAAAACATATAAAAATAAACTCATAAAAGTAATAAAAACTTTGTAATTAAAAGATTTAAACAAAATCAACAATTATACAAAATTTATTTAAACAAATTACACTTAATTACCTTCAACCAACTTACTCTCTCTCTCATTTTCTTACACTCCATCTCTTCTCTTTTCTCTCTTCTTCTTTCACCAACAAAATCTCCCAAGAACATCAAACCCTTGTTCATCTTGTGAAGATCAAAGACAAATCAAAGAAAAGAGTTGGTAAGATGATCATAAAACACTCATCTCTACTCTTCTACCTTTCTTCTTTTCTTCTTTCTTCTTTTTTTTATTTATTTTCTTTGATGTTCATCTTATTTATTTTATATATATCTATAATCATGTAAATATAAACATCCTACCAATGTTGTAAGGAGCACATGAAATGTGCATCATCCTACCATTGTTGTATGGAACTTAATCAACTAAAAATCAAGAAAATAAGACTTTGATCATGCATGTGTTTCATCTTAACAAATGTTGTAAGGAACACATAAAATGTGTATCATCCTACCATTGTTGTAAGAGCACATGGATTATCAAAGCATATACTCATACAACATGATTAATCATGAATATAAACATGTTATATTAAAGTTATGACCCATAAGCAAAAAGAATAATAAAGCTGGCAGATTCTGATGTTAGAACTCCCCACTTGTTTTTGTTATATCTGGAGTTCTAGGTATCAAAATCAGTTGATTCTTTTTTCTAATATTAGTTTAAGGTGTTACCTTTCATTTAAACCTGGATTCACTAATTTTCATCAACGTTTGATCCTTCAAAAATATTTAAAAAGACCCATATGTTGAATCTGGAAATCTGACAGATTTAAAAAGGTACACTTTAAACGCGTGTAACTTACTCATTCTTGGGTAAAAATACATCTAGTTTTTTTTAAAAGTTTAATCTTTGAGTCTTGGTTAATTCCCAGTTTGAATCATGTAAAACCAAGGTCGTATGAGCCCTAAACACACGTTTTAGTAACAACATGTCATCCAGACACTGATCAGTGGACATCTTATACACTTTTAATTATTAAAAATACTAAACATGGATTATAAATTCCTATATTTTTACTGGACATTCTAGAAACATGTATTAAGATTATAATAAAATATCAAGCCTTAATATGACTCCTAAATTACAGTTTTTAATTTTTAAAGTTCAACTTAAAGAACTGAAAATTCCAGTGAACACTTATGATTTATGGAATAATAGAGACAACCTTTAACTATTTAATAAATAAGTTAACAACAAATAAATAATACAAAATAATAAATAAAATAAGTCTAATAGAGCTACATACCTCTTATATTAGGAAAGGAGCTTCGGTAGGAACAAGAAATCCTTACGAGTGAACACATTTGCATACCGAGTGAGTATCATAGCCCCTTTTTACCGTATTTCATATTATTTTTGGGGTGAAAGCATGTGTATATATTTTATGAAAAGTTTATTACCTATCTTCTTATATATTTCAAATATTATTTTGAGCACTTATGATATTATTCTTTGATGTGCTTGGGTGATCGTTGTAAGGCCCTTTCGTTGGACATTATCCCTTAACTCCGCTAGTGAGCCGATGGTATTTGAAAGTAGTGCTATTTGGAGATTCCGACGTCTCCCATTTATGGTTGACGAACTATAGATGTACTTTACCACTACTAACGTCATTTAATATAGGCGTTAGGTTTATCATGGGCAATTGGTTGTCGGCTAGGTTGGATAATGGCTCAAGCAATAATCATCATAGTCTATTACTACCATGTGCAACGTATTGGGCAATATAATACATCTTCTATCATTCATGCATACTTTTATTTTATTCCAAAAACTTCTATCAATTATTTAAACTTTTCTCATTTAAAAGATATTTTGTGCATATATTAAAAACCTATGAACTCACCAACTCTAGTAGTTGACCGTTTTCTTTCTTTAACCCGTGCTTTCAGGTGATCGCCGTTAGGTACATTATGCTTACAAACATGATGTGTGGCATCTTCATCTTCATCGTCACGTTTTATAAAAACAATATCTATTTTATTTACGCATCGTACAAGACAATGTCCTTTAAATATTATTCGGTTGTGTAACTTTTATTTATGTTTCATCCGAACTACTTATTTTGTTAATTTAATATAATGGTTATTATCTATTTACCTTGTGCGATGATATCTTGTGATGTGACATCTCGTGTTTCCGCTTTAGCGGGGTGTGACAGATTTGGTATCAGAGCCGAAGGTTATAGAGAATGTTGTTTTCCTTATGGGGGGAAAACACCAACTATAACCAAAGGTTTATAAAAATGTTTTCAAAATAATTTTGTTTAAAATACATCAAGTGTATTGATAATATAATTAAGTTGAGTACCACATTGTTATACCTCAATTAGACAAAGCTTGATCACCTATGTCTAATTAGCTATGTACGATATTGCACTTAGGTTAGTTATAATAAAAATATACTTAGAAACATTTTCATTTATTTTCTTTCTGGAGCACGATTATTGTGTGTGTGCATAAGCATGGCATATCATAAGTACTTGCATATATTGGCACACTTAGTAACCAATTTTATATATATCGAAGTCTGTAATGTCATCATTAGGTTGACGCACTAAGATTCCATATTCTTTACCCATGGAGGTTAGAATAGAAACTTAGTAGGAGAGTCCCCGAATTTCACGACCTAGTGTATTATCAACACCAACTTCCTGTGAAGCATGTGTTAGGCTCACGGCTAGGAAAAGAGTCCCCTTACCAACGAGAGTAACATCGTGACCTTTTCATTAGGAGGGAGAGAACTGCTGATTTAGGGAGCACATAGAGGCTCCCTGAGTAGTAACGGGAACTATATGATTGAACATGTGTTGCTTAAATCACGTTATGAAATGTATGATTTTAAAATTTTACATGCATTGCTATATGATTGAACGGGAGTGTTAGTTGTTAGACCTTATATCTTAGGATCACCATAGCCTAGCTAAGTAGAATTTGTACAAAGGAGAGACCCGAATGTGATTACTAGTATGTTTCTTCTGAACAATTATAATGCATCAATGCTATCTGACTCTAGAATATATAGAAGCTTCGTACCACTAGTTTTTAGGCCAAAGCTCAATCTAAAATTTCAAATATTGGAAGAAGCCTATTTCATGGAATTTGCTAATGGACAAGAATTCAAGACTAGAGATATAATCACTAATTGTACCTTGAACTTAGCCAGCAAAAACTTTAACATAGACCATACCAATCAAACTAGGGAGCTTTGATGTAGTTGTTGGTATGTATTGGCTATCCAAAAATCAAGCTGAAATATTGTTCTGCAAAGATCATTCAAATTCCACTATCACAAGACAAAACGCTTGTCGTATAAGGAGAAAAGACCAGGAAGAACGTCAAGGTGGTATCATGCACGAAAATGCAAAAATATTTAGGAAAGGACTATATCGCATTCTTCGTGCACGTTTCCACTATCACAAGACAAAACGCTTGTCGTATAAGGAGAAAAGACCAGGAAGAACGTCAAGGTGGTATCATGCACGAAAATGCAAAAATATTTAGGAAAGGACTATATCGCATTCTTCGTGCACGTTGTAGAAATGGAGGTTTAGGAAAAGCACATTCACGATTTTCCAAACGTTCGGGATTCTCCCAAGGTGTTTCCGGATGAATTACTTGGATTACCCTCAGTTAGACAAGACAAATTTAGATTGATTTAATCCCTGGAGCCGCGCCCGTAGCAAAGGCACCATATCGGTTAGCCCTGTTGGAAATGTAGGAATTGTCTGCACATCTTCAAGAGCTACTCAACAAAGGAATTATTCGACCAAGTACCTCACCATGGGGAGCCCTAGTCCTATTCATCAAAAAAAGAAAGATGGATCGCTACGAATGTGTATCGACTATCGGGAACTCAACAAGTTAACTATCAAGAACCGATACCCTCTCCCTCGAATCGATGACCTGTTCGACCAACTTGAAGGCGCCATCTGTTTTTCAACAATCGATCTTCGCTCGGGATATCACCAATTGAGAGTTCGCGAAGAAGACGTCCCCAAGACTGCCTTTAGAACCCGCTATGGACATTACGAGTTCTTAGTTATGCCTTTAGGGTTGATTAATGCTCCAGTAGTATTTATGGAATTAATAGGGTCTGTAGACCATATTTAGATAAGTTTGCAATAGTGTTCATAGACGACATTCTCATCTATTCACGAAGCAAGGAAGATCATGAGCAGCATTTGAAATTAATCTTAACACTACTCAAGGACCAGAAGTTGTATGCCAAATTCTCCAAGTGTGAATTTTGGATCCGAGAAGTACACTTCCTTGGTCATGTAGTTAATTCAAACAGAATTCATGTCGATCCAGCAAAGATCGAAGCAATCAAAAAGTGGGAAGCACCAAAGACGCCAACTGAGATTCGACAATTTCTGGGTTTGGCAGGATATTATAGGCGATTCATCGAAAACTTTTCACGCGTGGCTCAACCATTAACGACTTTGACTCAGAAGGATAAGAAATTCATTTGGGGAGATAAGCAAGAAGAAGCCTTTCAAACCTTAAAGCAGAAGCTATGCAACGCACCTATCTTGTCATTGCCAACTAGAACAGAAAACTTTGTGGTCTATTGCGACGCATCACACCAAGGGTTGGGATGTGTTTTAATGCAAAGAAATAAAGTTATCGCCTACGCTTCGAGACAATTGAAGGTTCATGGGAAAAACTACACTACTCATGATTTGGAGCTAGGAGCGGTAGTGTTTGCACTCAAAATACGGAGACACTACTTATATGGCACCAAGTGTACCGTCTACACTGACCATAAGAGTCTCCAGCATATTTTTGATCAAAAGATGCTCCATATGAGACAAAGGCGATGGGTAGAACAACTCAATGATTATGATTGCGAAATCAAATATCACCCAGGCAAGGCCAATGTGGTAGCCGACGCGTTGAGTAGGAAGGAAAGAGTAAAACCAACGAGAGTACGAGCATTAGGAGCTGTTGTGCAAACAAGTCTGAAACGAAGGATCCTTGAAGCTCAGGAGCAAGCATTAAAAGCAGAAAATCTAAAAGAGGAAACCCTCCGTCATTTGGAGCACAGGTTCGAGATTGGAAATGATGGAGTACGTTACTTCGAAAAGAAGGTTTGGATACCCAAGGTGAATAACATAAGGTTAACGATATTGGATGAGGCACATAAGTCTAAGTATTCTATTCATCCCGGAGCCGATAAAATGTACAAGGATTTGAAGGAATACTATTGGTGGCCCGGAATGAAGAAGGATGTCGCCCTATACGTGGGGAAATGTTTGACTTGTGCAAGGATTAAGGCAGAACACCAGAAACCCTCTGGATTACTGCAGCAACCCGAAATCCCGGAATGGAAATTGGAACAGATAACTATGGATTTTGTGACTAAGTTACCCCGATCCGCAAAAGGGTACGATTCCATCTAGGTAGTAGTAGACCGGCTTACAAAGTCAGCACATTTCCTACCCATTCGTGAAGATTACAAGATGGAAAAGCTGGCACGAATCTACATCAATGAGATCCTCATGCGTCATGGAGTGCCCATCTCTATCATCTCGGATAGGGATAGTCGCTTCACTTCCCGATTTTGGCAATCACTTCAGAAAGCATTGGGAACGCGAGTCAATTTAAGCACCTCTTACCACCCCCAAACAGACGGACAATCGGAAAGGACTGTTCAAATGCTGGAAGATATGTCACGTGCTTGTGTGTTAGATTTTGGTGGGAGCTGGGACTCGCATTTGCCATTGGTTGAATTTTCATACAATAATAGTTATCACACCAGTATCTAGTGTGCACCCTATGAAGCCTTGTACGGACGCAAATGTAGATCCCCGCTCAGCTGGTTGAAAATCGGAGACCGACAATTGTCCAGACTAGATGTCGTACAGGAAACCACTGATAAGCTCAAGATTATCAAGGAAAGGCTCAAAACCGCTAGGGACCGACAAAAGAGCTACGCCGACAATCGTAGAAAACCCCTAGAGATTCAAGTTGGCGATAAAGTTCTTCTAAAGATATCACCTTGGAAAGGGATAGTGTGTTTTGGGAAAAAGAACAAATTAAGTCCCAGGTACGTTGGGCCATTCGAGATAATCGAAAGGATTGGACCGGTAGCCTACAAGCTAAAACTGCCACAAGAACTGAGTGCCATCCATGACACGTTCCATGTGTCGAATTAAAGAAATGCCAAACGGAGGAAACCTTAGTCTTACCCTTAAAAGATGTGCATGTTGATGACCGGTTGCACTTTGTAGAAGAACCAATTGATATCCTTGACCGGGAGGTCAAAAGAATAAGGAGAAGCAAGATCCCCATTTTAAAAATTCGTTGGATCTCAAGGCACGGGCCTGAATACACTTGGGAGCGAGAGGATTATATGAAACTCAAATATCCGCACCTCGTCGCCAAAAAGCAAGTTCAGGACGTCAACGATTAATTTCGGGACGAAATTCTTTTAATCAGGGGAGACTGTGACATTCGGCAACAAATTTCCCAGGTTAGCCATTAGAAATTTGTATCTTAAGCCAAGTATGACTAAAAATAGTATTTATAATTTAAATACATCCATAATAATATTAGATTTCATAGAAATCCCGTCTATATGGTTAGAACCTTCCGGAGCTCGAAAAATCGAATTATTACGAGTCAAGAATTACAAATCAGGTACAACAATAAAAATAATATCAATTAAAATAATTAAATAAATCATAATAAATATAAATAAGTTAAAATATAAAACATATAAAAATAAACTCATAAAAGTAATAAAAACTTTGTAATTAAAAGATTTAAACAAAATCAACAATTATACAAAATTTATTTAAACAAATTACACTTAATTATTCAAAAAAAATATAATAATAATAAATAAATAAATAAAATTATATACATTTATATATAAAAACATGTATATAATTATATATATATATTGTATATAATAAACAAAAAGAAAAAGAAAAAGAAAAAGAAAATAGAAATCAACCCAACACAACACAATCATTTATTTTACTTACACACTCAACCATCATTACCACCTCACCCCCCCTCACTCCCTTCTTCTTTTTTTTCTATAAATACCAACCCTTTTCATTCATTTTTCACACTACCTTCAACCAACTTACTCTCTCTCTCATTTTCTTACACTCCATCTCTTCTCTTTTCTCTCTTCTTCTTTCACCAACAAAATCTCCCAAGAACATCAAACCCTTGTTCATCTTGTGAAGATCAAAGACAAATCAAAGAAAAAGAGTTGGTAAGATGATCATAAAACACTCATCTCTACTCTTCTACCTTTCTTCTTTTCTTCTTTCTTCTTTTTTTTATTTATTTTCTTTGATGTTCATCTTATTTATTTTATATATATCTATAATCATGTAAATATAAACATCCTACGAATGTTGTAAGGAGCACATGAAATGTGCATCATCCTACCATTGTTGTATGGAACTTAATCAACTAAAAATCAAGAAAATAAGACTTTGAGCATGCATGTGTTTCATCATAACAAATGTTGTAAGGAACACATAAAATGTGTATCATCCTACCATTGTTGTAAGAACACATGGATTATCAAAGCTTATACTCATACAAGATGATTAATCATGAATATAAACATGTTATATTAAAGTTATGACCCATAAGCAAAAAGAATAATAAAGCTGGCAGATTCTAATGCTAGAACTCCCCACTTGTTTTTGTTATATCTGGAGTTCTAGGTATCAAAATCAGTTGATTTTTTTTGCTAATCTTAGTTTAAGGTGTTACCTTTCATTTAAACCTGGATTCACTAATTTTCATCAACGTTTGATCCTTCAAAACTATTTAAAAAAACCCATATGTTGAATCTGGAAATCTGACAGATTTAAAAAGGTACACTTTAAACGCGTGTAACCTACTCATTCTTGGGTAAAAATACGTCTAGTTTTTTTAAAAGTTTAATCTTTGAGTCGTGGTTAATTCCCAGTTTGAATCATGTAAAAACGAGGTCGTATGAGTCCTAAACAGACGTTTTACTAACAACATGTCATCCAGACACTGATCAGTGGACATCTTATACACTTTTAATTATTAAAAATACTAAACATGGATTATAAATTGCTATATTTTTACTGAACATTCTAGAAACATTTATTAAGATTATATTAAAATATCAAGTCTTAATATGGATCCTAAATTACAGTTTTTAATTTTTAAAGTTCAACTTAAAGAACTGAAAATTCCAGTGAACACTTATGATTTATGGAAAAATAGAGACAACCTTTAACTATTTAATAAATAAGTTAACAACAAATAAATAATACAAAATAATAAATAAAATAAGTCTAATAGAGCTACATACCTCTTATATTAGGAAAGGAGCTTCGGTAGGAACAAGAAATCATTACAAGTGAACACATTTGCATACCGAGTGAGTATCATAGCCCCTTTTTACCGTATTTCATATTATTTTTGGGGTGAAAGCATGTGTATATATTTCATGAACAGTTTATTGCCTATCTTCTTATATATTTCAAATATTATTTTGAGAACTTATGATATTATTCTTTTATGTGCTTGGGTGATCGTTGTAAGGCCCTTTTGTTGGACATTATCCCTTAACTCCGCTAGTGAGCCGATGGTATTTGAAAGTAGCGCTATTTGGAGATTCCGATGTCTCCCATTTATGGTTGATGAACTATAGATGTACTTTACCACTAATAACGTCATTTAATATAGGCGTTAGGTTTATCATGGGTAATTGGTTGTCGGCTAGGTTGGATAATGGCTCAAGCAATAATCATCATAGTCTATTACTACCATGTGCAACGTATTGGGCAATATAATACATCTTCTATCATTCATGCATACTTTTATTTTATTCCAAAAACTTCCATCAATTATTTAAACGTTTCTCATTTAAAAGATATTTTGTGCATATATTAAGAACCTATGAACTCACCAACTCTAGTAGTTGACCGTTTTCTTTCTTTTACCCGTGCTTTAAGGTGATCGCCGTTAGGTACCTTATGCTTACAAACATGATGTGTGGCATCTTCATCTTCATCGTCACGTTTTATAAAAACAATATATATTTTATTTACGCATCGTACAAGACAATGTCCTTTAAATATTATTCGGTTGTTTAACTTTTATTTATGTTTCATCCGAACTACTTATTTTGTTAATTTAATATAATGGTTATTATCTATTTACCTTGTGCGATGATATCTTGTGCTGTGACATCTCGTGTTTCCGCTTTAGCGGGGTGTGACAATTTCACATGAAAGAACGACATCGATTCTTTGACAGTCAAATCATTATTTGCAGGGGGAGCAAGAACGACATCGATTCTTTGACAGTCAAATCATTTTCGTTGAGAACCTACAAGATTGAAATTTTATTTTAAAATGAAAACTATTTTTGTGCATTCTTGTAGGGGGGGGGCAATTTTTTTTCTAACCTAATTGATAAAAAATCATTTTCGAATTCAAATGTGTCTACTTAGGGAGATTTATTTTAAAATGAAAATTTCAAAAACAATACAAAATTTTAAAATTCAAAAATATTTTCAATTTTCAAATTTTATCATTTTCCCATCGAGAAGGCATTCATTCGTCGATTCATTCTGATGTCTTTCTTGATTCAGTTGATTGTCGATCTTCTAAACGCTCATTTTTCATTTCTTGAATTCTATCCTGATAATAATTCTGGAAATCCTTCCTTTATTGTCGAATATTCCATTCATTATGGAAACCGTTTATTCTTGTGTCAATCACTCTTCATACATTGTGTAAATCATTCAAGTTATATAGTATTAAAGTGATAAAAAAGGCACCAAAGAGTGAGAGAGTGTAGACAATTTTTACTCCTATGGTCAATCCAGAGCCGGAAGGACCTGCCCAGGAGTTCAACTTATTCTAGAAAAACAAAGTAAGGGTTTAATAGGTCAAATAGGTGACCAGAATCAGTTATCACGGGATACTGATTGGTGTGCAGAAATAAAATGAAATCGAGAGGGGTGGAACAGGAGATGGGGGTGCATATGATCAACAAATCCATTTGATCATGCATGTCAAATCATTTTGTCATTTCCTGCTTCAAAATTCTTTGATTGCTCAAATCATTCTTGACAATCTTTCTCAACTGAATATTCATTCTTGTTGACATCAATATGATTGCTCCTAATCATTTGAACAGATAACCAGTGTCCATTTGTATCAAATGGGGATACAAACATTCAATTTGGAAAAAGAGTTTGAGGGAGAAGTTGAAAAATATTTAGAGAGCTGAGGGTGAGAGATAGGATCAAAAGAAATGAAAGATCCTCTCCAAACAGTGTCAATCTGGGTACCCACATATACTACTAGATTTAATGTGTTGAAATTTGGTATTGAAGAAGACATCATGGACCCAATTATGCAATGCACTAACCCCACCCAGCTACTCAATTATCTCTTAAAAGATGATTGTTTCAACTTCACACGGAGCATTAGCACATTTCTATTCACATCTCACTTGGAGATTGTTAATATTGAAACAAAGAGGACAGCTACTCCGGTCCCGACTTCTTTTATGCACTTATAGAGTCTAAAGCTTATTGCTATATCATTTCAGTTCATAGGACACATGATGGCAATGTAACAAGTATCTAGTATTCGTAACTGATACCGGAACATCTTGAGTATTATCTTTGTGATATTCACGATGATAGATGGAAATCCTACCAGTGCTATCATTATTCCAACACTGAACGTAGGTCACACAGTTTAAAAAACTGTCGTGTCAACAAGTAATCTATGTGATCTCGGTGTTAACATTTTCCCACGGGAACTTTGAGATGGTGCCCTAATAACTGTCTTGGATACTTTCATTGCAATGTCATTGTGGTCCTGTTAGTCCCACATTTAGAATAGTTAGATTTGATGAGACAAACTATAGATATGTATAGATGATAGGTTAAGAGTGAGGAATTATGTAAGTCTGTTATAGACTGACTGGTCAGCTGAAGCTGAGTAGTCAGCGTATACAACGATATAGAGTTTTCTATGTAAGTACTAGATAGCTTAGTGACTTCTAAGCTAAGATACGTTTTAAGAGTGAAGACTTGAAGACTTGAAGATTCAAGAACCTAAGATTCAAGAACTCAGCTTGACAAGGTCAAGACTGAGTGAGTCAGCTCAGCGTCAGAAGTCAGTTCAAGAATTTAAGTAAGTTCTAAATTCTGTTATAAACTCTCCATATCTACGACATTTAAATTAGGATATCTAAACCTAATTTGAACTATCTATTAGTTAGATAGAAATCTCAAACGGAATTAATTAGATATGTTCTAATTAAGAAGTTTGTTACGGTTTTAAAGAAAAGATAAGTTCTATCTTTAAACTGCGATTTACTCGTAGATATATCAAGTATAAAGATAAACCTTCTTATGCGTTTTACATACGTTCACATACGTTGTATACATACTGTGTGTATGAATACAGAGGCGATACACAACGAAGACTGCATAAGTTGCAAATCGTATGTGTGTTCGTGATACTTGATACACGTGTGTTGCGATAACTTTGTAAGTTCAAAGTTAGAGAGAGTTTTCAAGAGTTCTTGTAACAATTAGTTTGTAATTCAAGAGTGTTGAGAGAGAGTTGAGTTTATAATCATTGTAATATCAAATCATCATGTTGATTTGATTAGAGAGTGATAACAGTTATTGTCCTGTTTGATAATTAAATATATGTTTGATTAATTTGTTTAATTGTTTAAAGTGTATTCACCCCCCCTTCTACACTTTATCGGTTGCTTGTTCACCCTCTTTGGGACCAACAACTGGTATCAGAGCAAGTTTCTTCATAAGTTGAAGATCAAGATCCGCTATCAAGAGGTTAAGATGTCTACTAGCAAGCACTCAAGTCATATACCAACAATGGCGGCAAAAGGGTGTCCTATCTTTGATGGCACTGACTATCCTATGTGGAAGTTTAGAGCCATGCTATATATGAAGTCCGTGGATCACAGGATGAGTACCGTGATTCAAGATGGCCCAATCATACCAATGATCCATATTACTGCCACTGACAAAACTGTTCCCTCTGGAGAAACTCCCAAGCCTGAAGCATCTTGGACTGAGGAAGATCGTAAACTGTTCAACCTTGATGACAAGGCACAAAGCATTATAGCAAATGCTTTGACAAATCCTCTTTTCCATACTGTGGATGGGTGCCAAACTGCAAAAGAGATGTGGGATACTCTCAGTGTTATGTATGAAGGCACTGACTTGGTCAAGCAACATAAGAAGACAAATCTAAGTCGTTCTTATGAAACTTTATTTGCTAAAAAGAATGAAACTCGGGCAGATTTGTTTACTAGATTTCAATGCTTGATAAATGATCTGATCTTGGTAGGTGTCAGGAAAGATGAGAATGAGTTGGTACTGAAGTTCTTGGATGTGTTACCAGAACAATTCAATGAGATCACCATTGCACTTCAGGCTGAAGGAACCTTAGGAAAATATGATCTCAGATCTATCTATGGTTTCCTTCTAAATCATCAACAAATCATGGAACAGAAGAAAGTGGCCCAGCAACAACTAAAAGAATCTATCAATAATGTTGGATCTGCATTAATAAAGAAAAGGAAGGGATCTAAAAAGTCTCAAGCTGAGACTGACTCTGAATCTGAATCTGAGGAGGTAAATCTTAACTCCGGTTCAGATGATGAAGAGATGGATGCTCTTACTGAACAAATGGCAATGTTAGCAAGAAACTTTAGAAAGTTTAGATGAGGAAGGGGTCAATCTGACAAAAGCAAAAGTGGTAAGTCTACTTTTGATCCTAAGAAAGCTAAGTGCTATAACTATCAAAGGATAGGACACATAGCTGCTGAGTGCAGAGTTAAGAAGGGAGAATCAGCTTCAGTAGCTGACAAGAATGCCTACAGAGCTGATAAGTATAAAAAGAAATATCAAAGACTCAAAGGCAAGCCAGAAGGAAACACCAAAAGTCTTCTTGCTGAGACTTGGGATACTAAGTCATCTACTTCAGATGATGATGAGCCAAATAGGTGTTTGATGGCCATTGAGGATGAAGAGGAACAAGTTGACTATGAGTTAGAAGACAGTTCCTTTGATGAGGATCTAGCAGAAGCGGCTAAGCTGAGTAACCAAACCAGTAACTGGGATCCTGCCTCAATGTATAAGGTAAATAACTTTAGCTCTTACACTGATGAACAAAAATGTCTTATGTTCAACTATCTGTTGAATGATTTCAAAACCTCTCTCACAATTCAATCTAGTTGGAAAACTGAAATTTCTAAATTAAAAGTTGAACTTAAACACTCTGAAACTCTCTTGAATGTTGGTAAAAAGATTCAAAGTGATTATGAATGTCAGCTTCATATAAACAAACCTCTAAGTGAAGAACTGCAAGAATCAAAAGAACAAGCTGACAATCTAAGAAAGATCTGTGAATCTTGGTGTAAGTCATCAAAAGAAGCAGAAAAGTGTATTAACCAGCAGATACCAAATCAAGTAAAAGCAGTGCTAGTGAGAGATTATAGTACTACTACTGAAATCATCGAAGATTAAGTCAGTCTTGAAGACAAAACGATGAAATCAGATGATATACTCCCAAGAACATTCTTAAGAAACAAGGATGGGAAACAGGTCAAAACCAATAAGTTTGTGAGACCAACCCAAAGTCCTCAGATTATTCATGCAAATCATCAAGTTGAATGTTCCAGATCCAATAGAAACTGCAAGTCAGTTTTCAAAAGATTGGATTACAATCCTGTGAGAACAACTGCATTTGACAGAATATCTCACATCAACTCAAAAAGACATAACTCTCAAGCCAAATCTGAAAGGATGTCTAAAAACAGGAAGTTTTCTGTAAGTCAGACTTCACCAAATAAGGGTAACCATAAAGCTGACGAAGGTAAGTCCAAAGTCAGTGACAATCAAGTAGACAAACTGTCGAAAGGGATTGAAAGGTCTACATCTTATGACCCTAAAACTGAATCCAAATTTAATGTTGGAAAACTTAAAGAAATCACCCAAACACCCATCTTTAGAAGAAAATGCTATAAGTGTGGTGATAGAGGTCATAAGGCCAAGGATTGTGTAAGTACCAATCGTAGACCTGAAAACGAAAAGGATGATCAGTCCAAAACTGACCCAGAATCTGTTCGAGCCGATCAATCAAACTCTAAAGGATCAGCTAAGTGCTCATCCTCAGGACCCACCAAACAGTGGGTTCCAAAAAGAAACTAATATATTTAGTTGATCATGTGTAGGGCTCCTACAACTGGTATCTAGACAGTGGATGCTCAAGGCACATGACAGGAAGCAAAGGGATTCTAAGTGTATTCCAAAACAATGATGGACCCAAGGTGACATTTAGGGATAATTCTCAAGGAAGGTCTAAAGGTTATGGGAAGATAACTGCTGGAAAAGTCACTTTCAAAAAGGTAGCATATGTTGAAGGCCTTAAACACAATCTGATAAGTATCAGTCAACTGTGTGATGAGGATTATGAAGTCACCTTCAGAAAGCATGCAGGAACAATTTATGATAAGAAGGGAAAACCAATATTAATGGCAAAAAGAGAAAGAGATATCTATTTGTTAGATCTCAGCTCCGCAGATCCCTCAACTGAAACCTGCTTGTATTCTGACTTAACTCCCAAGCTGAGTTGGTTATGGCACAAGAGACTATCACATTTAAATTTCAAATATATTAACAAGTTGTCTAGCAAAGAGTTAGTCTCTAGTCTGCCCAAGATCACATTTGCTAAAGACAAACTCTGCTCAACTTGTGAAATGGGAAAACACCATACGGGATCCTTCAAGTCCAAACAGAATTTTTCAATTACAGAACCATTGCATATGTTGTACTTGGACCTATTAGCACCCTAAGCCTAAGTGGCAAAAAGTATACTCTAGTGATTGTTGATGAGTTCACAAGATTCACTTGGGTAGTCTTCTTAAAAGCCAAAAGTGAAGCTGCATATGAGTTAATCAGCTTCAAAAGACAAGAGCTGCAAAAGGGTAATTCTTTTAAATAGCTCAGAAGTGATCATGGGACTGAGTTCAGAAACTCAACTCTTGAAGGATTTTGTGAAGAAAAAGGAATTATCCAAAATTTCTCATCCGTAAGAACTCCACAACAAAATGGAGTTGCTGAAAGGAGAAATAGAACCTTAATTGAAGCTGCCAGAACCATGCTATGTCAGGCAAAGCTCAAGCTGAGCTTCTGGGCAGAAGCTGTAAGTACAGCCTGCTATACTCAGAATAGATCGATTATAGTTAAAAGACATGGTAAAACATCTTACGAGATGTATCATGGCAGAAAACCCAACATTGGATATTTCCACATTTTTGGTTCAACATGCTATGTGCTAAACCAAAGAGATCAGCTCCATAAGTTGGAACCCAAAGCTGATCAAGGGATATTTGTTGGATATTCTTCAATCTCCAAAGCTTACAGAATTTTTAATCATAAAAGGAAGGTAATTGAAGAGTCAGTACATGTTACGTTTGATGACACAAGTATTGATGAATCCAACAGAGCTCAAGCTAACCCGGTTAGTCTGAGTGAGCTTGAGAGGAACAAAGAAGATCTCAAATGAAATCCCATGTATGTTATGGATGATTGTGATGATGATGATGATAGTAAATCTGTCAAAGGTGCATCATCGAAAGAAATTATCAATATTGAAGATAATCAGCCTGAGAATCTCGGTGAATCATTAGGTACATGTCAGATTGAAGATCTAAGTGATCATCAAATTCCTACTCAGACTGAAGAAGTAAGTCCTATTCAGCCTGAGAGACACTGCTCTGACTCAGATCCAGAACCTCAGTCTCCCACTACAACTTTCAGAGGATTAAAAGATCATCCTCTTGGTGATGTCATTGGGAAGATTGAAGATGGTGTGTTAACTAGATCTAAGGCAAATGCAAACTATGCTGCCTACTCTAGTTTTCTATCTCAAATTGAACCAAAGAAGACTGAAGAGGCTCTAAAAGATGAAGGTATTGATTATGATGAGACCTTTGCCCCTGTTGCAAGGATTGAAGCTATAAGGTTGTTTCTAGCCTATGCAGCCTTCAAAAATTTTAAAGTGTATCAAATGGATTTTAAAAGTGCATTCCAAAATGGAGCACTACAGGAGGAGGTCTATGTGAAACAACCCCCTAGTTTTATTGATTCTAAACATCCAGATTATGTCTACAAGTTAGACAAGGCTTTGTATAGACTCAAGCAAGCTCCAAGAGCCTGGTATGATACACTGTCCACCTATTTGCTCTCAAATGATTTTGTTAGAGGAAGTATTGACAAAACTTTATTCATAAGAAAGAGCAGAGGACATGTCATTCTGGTTCAAATCTATGTGGATGACATTATCTTTGGTTCAACAAACCAAGGTCTGTGTGATTGGTTCTCTAAGATGGTATATTTATTAATCAGAGCAAGTATGTCTTTGATCTAATTAAGAAATATGGATTAGACTCAAGCCATCCCGTAAAGTCTCCAATGTTACACAATGTCAAGCTGCACAAGGACATTGATGGAAAATCTATATGTCAGACTAGATATAGAGGAATGATAGGTTCATTACTCTATTTAACAGCAAGCAGACCTGATATAATGTTTGCTACATGTGTTTGTGCACGATATCAGGCTGATCCAAAGGAATCACATTTGCTAGGTGTTAAAAGAATACTAAAATATCTAAAGGGAACACCAAACTTAGGTTTGTGGTATCCCAAAGGATCAGGATTTGAGCTGATAGGATACTCAGATTCAGACTTCACAGGATGTGGTCTTGATAGAAAGAGTACTACTGGAGGATGTCAACTTTTGGGTGGAAAATTAGTTAGCTGGATAAGCAAGAAACAAAACTCAGTGGCAATTTCAACAGCTGAAGCTGAATATGTAGCTGCAGGGAGCTGTTGTGCTTAAATACTGTGGATACAGCATCAGCTTAAGGACTTTGATTTGCATTATTCAAAGACTCCCATATTTTGTGACAATCAAAGTGCTATTGCTATTACACACAAACCAGTGTTTCACTTAAGAACCAAACACGTTGAGATAAGACATCGCTTCATCAGAGATATTGTAGAAAAGGGAAAGATAGAGTTAGTCTTCGTTGAGACTAAAGATCAACTTGCGGATATCTTCACGAAACCAATTGAAGGCACAAGATTTACAACTCTACTCGGCAAGCTTGGAATGCTCAACCCTTAATTGGTATGTTCCACTCTTTATCTCTGTTATTGCTAAGTGCTACATTTGACTAAGTGTCAATCTGAGCTGAGTGCTAAATCTGAGCCGAGTGCTCAATCTGAGCTGAATGCTAAATCTGAAGTAGAATGCTCCATCTGAGCTGAATGCTAAATTTGAAGCTGAATGCTCCATCTGAGCTGAATGCTAAATCTGAAGCTAAGTGCTCCATCTCAGCTGAACACTCAGGATCAGCTGAGTATTCCGTTCCAAAGTGTGGTCAGTTCCACATGACTAAGTTAGTCCTAACAAATGGTATGTCCAATAATATGGTAAGTCCAACATATTTACGGTGTGTCCGGTAAATAAACGTCAGTCATTTAGAAATTTTTTGATAAAAATATCTTTCCAATATAACAGTGTGCGGTTGAGTAACTAACAATAAATGTAGCCGTTGTAACAAACTACGTAGAAGTTTTTACGGTAACGGTCATATTTATTACCTTCTGATAACGGTAACTTTTCTCTCACATTGAAAAGGTATAAATAAGAGAGAATTTTCATCATATTTCGTTTAAACTTCCAAAATATTCTTTTCTCTTAAACCCTAACGTTGCTGTGTGCAGAGTTCATTGCTCAGTGCTAATCCTTACCACTGCTAAGTGCAATCCAATATGATAAGTTCAATTTCAATGGAGGTTTATACTCTTAATCTAACTGAACAAATGATCCGTGGTGGAAATTTCAAGAACAACGCACTCCCCACCTACAAACAAAACAATGTCATCGCCTGTATCGACATTCCAAAGTCCAAAATTGGCATGGGATATGAGGAGTGGGTCTCCTACATTCGCAAGGGACCCCTGGCACATGCATTTCTTCGTGGTCCTGTTGTGCTCATCCCACAACTCCTCACGGAATTCTGGTATACGTGTAAACTGGATGCATCTCAACCGGTCATACACGGTACAGTCTTAAGTGGGCAAGTGGCGATAGAAGTTGATGCGAACTGTCTCCGCCGAATTCTTCGTCTCCCGATTCATAATCAGTATGAAGCGACGGTTTCTAGGGAAACATCACGAAGTGTTTTACCCTTAGTGGGTCATCCTCAAGTGATTGGCATCATACGGAAATCTGTTTTCCAGACGGCATGGGGATTTATGGTATCCACTGTGGTTCGTTCCCTTGGATACAAGGTAGGAAGCCTGGATAATGTGAATGACTTTGAAATGAAACTGTTATACAACTTATTCTATGATCGACGAGTGGATTACGCTGAGTTGATCTTTGAGGCATTCAAGTCATTGGTGACCAAGACCATAAGGGACACTATTGTACCCTTCGCAAGATTTATATCCATGGTCATCGAGGATAGATTGGGTAGACGATACACTGCTCAAAATGAGTCAATCCCTACTCCTGTTCTCAGCTACAGAATGTTCGCCCATGATATTTTCCCTGGACACCCTACAATGAGTGCTCAGATGAGGGTGTATATATAGCTTCCGACTCCTGAGTCAAGTGAAGCTGAGACAGAGGAGGAAGCTGCGGAAGAAGTAAGTGACGATGTTGGTTCTGATGCAGCAGGTATACTTTCGCAACCCTTATCTCTTTCTCTCTCTTTTACTTCTCCATCTCCAAAATTGGGAGATTAGACTGAGTCAAGCCCAACTCAGTCTAACCCCTTTCCTCCACCTCGCACATCTCCATCTATCTTACAATCTACAACCAACCTTGGTCAGCCCACTGCTACCAAGGATATATCCTACACCTATACAAGGAAAACTGCCAAAGGTAGTCCTTCACCTCAAAAGGACTCTGGAGTTGATATCACATTGATACCTCCACCAGCAGGAGCTGAGGGGGAGACACCTTCTCTTAAGGTACCAACCTCTAGGCTCAGTTCAACCCTTAAGCCTGAACCGGGGTATGGTGTCTACTCAACCCATACTTACTAGTGCCATGGGAGAGCCTACTTCTGTGCCTTCATAGCCCCATGAAGGTAACATTAAAATACTGACCAATCCCAAGGGTCAATTACCCCCTCCCCTCCTCACCAATAAGCCTAGCTCACCCCACTTCCATACCTAACGAACTTGGTCATTCTTCTCTTCTATTCTTACACACTCTAGCACGACCTGTCAATGAACCTTTCATACACCAGGAAGGTTTACAGGGTCCGCATTCTGGCCCCCTTGATTCCATAGGTCAGCACCAACCTTTGGATATGGGACCCACATCCTTAGCTATTGAGGAACACTCAACAGCCACTCATACGGTGGAAATACACTCTTCCACTGGACAGGAGGACGTTGAGGTAAGACGAAGACCTAAGGAGCCCAAGCTGATTACTGCCGATGCTAAAGTCATTATGGACTATCTACAATCCCAGTTTGAGCTCCTGCATAAAAAGAGGAAAGAAGACAAAGCCAAGTTGATGCGCAAACTTAATGATTTATCAACTTCAGTAGCCAACTTGGAAAGCTTTGTGCTCAAAATCAGACCCACCCCTATTGATGATGACAAAAAGGGGGAGGAAGAATCAAAGAAGTGTGATGATAAGGTTGAGGGGGAGCATACAGAGGAAGTACAATTTGAAGAAGCTCATGATCAGTTTATGAGTACTGTAGATCAGCCTTCTCAACAACAACGGGCTCCAACAGTCCAAATTACCACAACTTCACAAGCTCAACCAGAAACTCCACATGAAGAAAGATCTCAAGTTGTTCATACCAACCTTCCTCAAGCTAAATTGACAAAATTTGTTGAAGCTGAGTCCGTTCCAACTTCACAAATAAACAAAGGGAAGAGTAAGGTGTTTGAGATGGTAAAAATAAAGAAAAGAAGTGTTATGCCTCTAGCAAAGAAAAGAAAGGTCATCATTGCTGAGCCTGAGCCAGAGCAACAGGGTAAGTCTCAACTAGTTGCACATGAATCTGACTCAAGTGATGAAGCTAATGCAGCACAGAAAGCCAGTGACATGCTTGTTGAGCAAATGTTACAAGAGATGGCTAAAGAACTAGGCATAACAGTGGAGGAAATAAAAGAGCAGCAACAACAAGCTGAAATTCAAAGCGAAAAGGCTAAAGCTGAGGCTGCCAGAGCTGAAGCTGAAGCTGAGTATTCTGGACCTAGAGCTGCCCCAATTCCCTACTCAGATGTGGATCTAAGGCATTATTATAAAAGAACACATTTTAATAACAAGATTGAATCAATTACACTGAGTAGAAAAGGAGAATTTTTAATATGAACTTTGTACTAGACAACATACAAGAAATTGGTCTAGATATGAGATGTCTGTACAAGTTGGGGTTCTCAGAGTTGAAGATCGTAGCCACAACTATCAAGCAGATGAAAAAGAGTCAAATCAGACAAGAGATAGTTGATGTGCTTAAGACAATCTTCATAAGAATTGATCAGCTAGGTGAGATCCCTGTTGATGAAATTGATACTTTCCTTAATCGAGGCAAAGCTGCAAGAGTTAGAGCAGCGAGCCAGCGAGCTAAAAGAGACATCGGTTTACAAGTTCCAGAGGGAGTTATATTTAGAGAAAACACTTATATCACTCAACCGCTGGAAGGATTCTTGTATCTTGATGTGGAAGGTAATCAATGTTTCTTGAGGATAGCATATCTTCATTTGGCAAATCTAGAATTGATTCTGTACTTGAGAATTCTATGTGATGACTCAACTCAGAACTTAGTATTTAGATATCATCTCAACAAAGCTGCAATATGGGAACTTAAATGTTATGATATGTGGTTAGAATTTGGAGATCCTATTGATTAAATAGATAAGTTCTATGATTTTGTAACCACTAAGTGTGCAGAAGCTAATCATAAAGATTAAGCTAAAATGTAAATGATATGTTCATTAATACAAACTCAAGTTTGATATGTTCAACTGTTTTATTATTTGATATGTTCAAAATTATGTTTGATATGTTCAACCAGACAGCTTTGTAAGTTCAAGCTGATGATTGATATGTTCAATTACAAACTGATATGTTTAGTTGTATAAGTTTTGTAAGTTCAGAACTTAAATTACTTCTGATAAGTTCAGAATCTAAGTAGTTGTATATTCAAATACTTAGAATACAAGTCTTATAATAGATTTGTAACATAAACATCTTGTAAGTTCAAGATACGTGAATAAGTATGGATCAGTTCAATACTTATTTCAAGAACTAACTTTGTTTAGTTCCAGCGTGGTTCAACATAATTCTGTTAACCTATACCTACTTTGATTTAATATTTTGTCATCATCAAATAGGGGGAGATTGTTAGTCCCACGTTTAGAATAGTTAGATTTGATGAGACAAACTATAGATATGTATAGATGATAGGTTAAGAGCTAGGAATTATGTAAGTCTGTTACAGACTGACTAATCAGCTGAAGCTGAGTAGTCAGCGTATAAACAGATATAGAGTTTTCTATGTAAGTACTAGATAGCTCAGTGACTTCTAAGCTGAGATATGTTTTAAGAGTGAAGACTTGAAGATTCAAGAACCCAAGATTCAAGAACTCAGCTTGACAAGGTCAAGACTGAGTGAGTCAGCTCAGCGTCAGAAGTTAGTTCAAGAATTTAAGTATGTTCTAAATTCTGTTATAAAGTCCCCATATCTACGACATTTAAATTAGGATATTCAAACCTAATTTAAACTATCTATTAGTTGGATAGAAATCTCAAACGGAATTAATTATATATGTTCTAATTAAGAAGTTTGTTACGGTTTTAAAGAAAAGATAAGTTCTATCTTTAAACTGCAATTTGCTCGTAGATATATCAAGTAGAAGTATAAACCTTCTTATGCGTTTTACATACGTTCACATACGTTGTATACATACTGTGTGTATGAATACAGAGGCGATACACAACGAAGACTACATAAGTTGCAAATCGTATGTGTGATCGTGATACTTGATACATGTGTGTTGCGATAACTTTGTAAGTTCAAAGTTAGAGAGAGTTTTCAATACTTCTTGTTAATCAGTTTAACAAGAAATTCGATCATCAATTAGTTTGTGATTCAAGTGTTGAGAGAGAGTTGAGTTTATAATCATTGTAATATCAAATCATCCTGTTGATTTGATTAGAGAGTGATAACAGTTATTGTCCTGTTTGATAATTGAATATACGTTTAATTAATTTGTTTAATTGTTTAAAGTGTATTCAACCCCCCCCTCTACACTGTATCGGTTGCTTGTTCACCCTCTTTGGGACCAACAGGTCCCAATGTCAAATAGATACATATTTGATAAATTCAACTGAATTTCATGATGAGGATTCTAAGCTATAAATGTTGAAGTATTCATGCACAAATCAAGCTGAATGTAAATTACAATTGCATGAAGTTCATGAAGAATCCTGATCATCATGACGGGGAGAAAGTTTAAAGAAATTGAAATTCAATTGATTTTGAAAGAAGGAAACAAAAGTATTAGCTGATTCTTACTGAGTCGAAAATGATGATGAGTTCTTATTCTCAATGCTATTCTTAAAGCTCATCAAAATTGTGCAGCTAAGGAAGATAAGATTCATGTGTTGAGAGTGAGACAAAGAAAAGTTTAATTCTGAAAAATCAATATATGTCAAGTCAAGGGGGAGCAAAGAAAAGAGATATCTATCAAATTTGAAAAAGATCAAGAGATTCAATAGAAAAGATTATAGTCTTTGAGAAAATTGATTGTTTGAAAATTCAAGAGGTTTGAAAGAACAAAAGTTAGAGAAAAGATCAAGAGCTACATTGCAGGGGGGAGAGAACAAAATATTCCTCATGCAAAAGCAAAGCTTATTTGAAGACAAGAGAGCTCAAGATCAGAAAGAATAGGTTGAAGAAGTCATTTTGAAGACATCAAGTAAAGGTTTGAAGATTCCCAAAAGCTTCAAAAGAATAATAACCAAAAAAAGAATATATGCATGACTCAAAAGGGGAGATTGTCAAAGTTTGCGTGAGATGCCAAAAAGACATAACATCTTCTATTTCTATACAAAGAGGGAGATTGTTAGGTTTATTAATTGTATAGAATAGAAGATTACATTTTGAGTGAAGTTTGTATTAATTACAAACTAAAGGGTCTTAATTGAAAATGTACTCATGGAGTATATAAGCCTATGATTAAGGCTAATCATGTATCAATTGCTATAATCAATTATATGAACTATGTGTTAATCAAGGTGTAATTAGTATTCTCTCATAGTTTTACACATGCAAATGAAGATTAGCTTGATACTTGAATAATTAAGGGATTATCAGTTGCTGAACCCATAACTGAACAATCCAACTTACTGGCAGCACTGCTGTAACACTGTAAAATCTCAAGCCATTTTTTTTAATTTGCGTTGCGGAAGCTTAATTAAACTAACATATTTTTCCATACATAACAAATATTTACACATTAAAACATATGTTCTTAAGACAACAATCATTCACTTGGTGTTACAAAAACAACTGGCTCGTTTCCTTGTACAACACTTATCAGAGTCGGGTCAACTTCTCCTTCTGCTAACACCACAAAAACACTAACCTGCAAAAACATCAACTGTGGGGAATTAGAAAAAAGCTAAGTGAGAGGAAGCTTAAACCACAAAAGCAAGCAACTACAATCAATAGCATAACATGTAATCACATAATCCAGAAGATCGACGGTTCACCGCGGATCCTACAACCAATGCCGGCCAAAGCAAAGATTTACCGATAGCCCACAGCCAATTGCTACAGTTAGATCCCCTCCAATACAACGAATGCATGGGAGGGTCTACAACTGCACAACCAATAGCGATCAGGCCCAACCCAATTCCATGCATAGCTAACTCCTTAAACGATACTCGATATCGTACCTCGAGCACGTATCAACCAAATAGTCACACAACAGATATAAACAATATTCAACACACAACAGGCAATATACACTGAGCATCAGACTAAACAGTCTAACTAAGAACAAACATGTGTAGGGCATCAGACTAAATAGTCTAGCTAGACACAAACATCTGTTCTTAAGACAACAATCATTCACTTGGTGTTACAAAAACAACTGGCTCGTTTCCTTCTACAACACTTATTAGAGTCGGGTCAACTTCTCCTTTTGCTAACACCACAAAAACACTAACTTGCAAAAACATCAACTCAGGGGAATTAGCACAAAGCTAAGTGAGAGGAAGCTTAAACCACAAAAGCAAGCAATTACAATCAATAGCATAACATGTAATCACATAATCCAGAAGATCAGTGGCTCGGCGCAGAACCTACAACCAATGCCGGCCAAAGCAAAGGTTTACTGATAGCCTACCACTAATTGGTACAGTTAGATCCCCTCCAATACAACGCATGCATGAGAGGATCTACAACTGCTCAACCAATAGCGATCAGACCCAGCCTAATTCCACGCATAGCTGACTCCTTAAACGATACTCGATATCATACCTCGAGCACGTATCGGCCAAATAGTCACACAACAGATATAAACAATATTCAACACACAACAGGCAAAATACAGTGAGCATCAGAATAAACAGTCTAGCTAAGAACAAACATGTGTAGAGCATCAAAGTAAACAGTCTAGCTAGACACAAACATGTGCATCACATCATCCATATCAATTATAAACTTTACCATCTGTGAGTTAACATCCACTCACCTCTAGTTCTCAGATGTTTCACTCAGATGTCTAATATTACTGAGCCTTGGGATCGCCTGAAATCACAATAACAATGAAATCAATCTCGAACTCATAATTATATCTGTCCACATATATTTATATCTCATTTCTTATAAACACAAAGCTAAATCCTCATAGCATAAACAACAAACAACTTCAAATCCGATCCTAAGTGTCGGATTCTTATTTGTAAGATTGAGAATCCGCCGGATTCTAAGGCTGTCGGATTCTGGGTTCTGTCGGATTTCAAGTATAGGATTTAGGGAATTGGATTACAAGATTATCGGATTTTACTTTGTCGGTTTACAAGTCCCGGATTCTAGATGTACTGAATTTGGAGTATCCGGATTTACTCATACCGGATTCTTAGGTCTCGATTTTCAAAGGTATCGGCTTTCAAATGTAGGATTTAGGAAAACGGATTTCCAAAGTATCGGAATCCTTATTATCGGATTCATGGATGTCGGGATTTAGGTTTTATCGGTTTTGAGGCACCGGTCTTCATCTTCCAGATTTCATAAAGTCGGATTCACTATCATCTTCTTCAACGCAATTTCCAGCCAACTTATATCATCATGGATCAAACCCAGAATTTATAAAACTTGCCAAAACTTACCAAAATCATATTCAATCATCTACAAACATGTATTCATTTATCACAAACTTCTTTTAATCATGCAAATCATTAAAACAAACAAAACTGATTTAAGCATGAATCTTCAAACTCAACCACGGTGTTCTTAAGTTTTACTCATGTAAACCCCAACAAGACATAACAAATCTTAACATAAATTAATAAAAAACATATACTAACCTTAACTTTGATTTATGGAATCACAAATCTTGAAACCAATTTTCAAGTTTAAAACTCTTTTCTTGCTTACTTTGATAGAGGATTTAAGAACACACACACACACACACACACCTTTTTACTTTGAAAATTATGAGCAGGAACTTCTCAATTCACCATATACATACACGTACACATGTACCTCAATTAATTAAACAGGAGGTGGTTAACTTAATCATATATATCCCTTAACATACATACATACATAGACACATACTAACATACATGCATAAAACTTATTTCATATCTCCGGTAACCTTTATACATATATATTTACGCATTATATATATAATTTCAATTTAATTACTTAATTCAATTAACTCAAATAATCACATAATTAAATAGCAAGTAAGCACGTACCACCAACCCACTAATGACTATCCCAGGTTTGAAGATGTTCCAACTACAACCCTAACAACCCCAAGACCCACCTTCTAGCTCAAACACTTTTCAAGAAAACATCCTACAAGCACTCAAATCCCTAACCATCACCGTATCTGGGATTTCCAAAAGGCTAGGAGCAGTGGAGACCTCCTGTAAAACTCAAGCAGAAACACATTAACGGAGGCATGATGACCTTGAGAATCCAGGTCATCATGAGGGGGAGAAAAGGTAGAGGGTTGGTCGGAGGTTTATCGGTACACAAAGCTCTATACTACACATACGCTCCCACACTAACACCTCAGGAAGGGCAGAGTGGTAGTGGCAGTAAGGGTGGTGAACAACAACAAGGATTGGACTTTGAATTTGAAATCAATCAAGGGGAAGAGGCAGCAGAGGTAAGTGAAACTCCAACAGTCTAAATCCCAAGAATCCAAACTCCTCAAATCCAAACACAATCTTCTGAACCAGAACCTCCCCTCTCTGAAACCTCAACCGAAAGGTAAGAGGCAAAAGGCCAGTACAAGAGGAAAAGAAGGAGAAGGAGAAACCCTTGATAAATATAAGAAAAGTCTTCACAATGATAAATCGGGAGCTGCTAGACATCTTTCCCCCACAACAAGGGAAATTCAATGTTGCACCAATCAATTTAATAAGTCAGCAGCAACCGCAACAATCAGAGCAGCAGGAAAGTGAGTGGTCCATACCTGAAACCTACCATGGAGAACCCAAACCATTGGCCACTCACGACAGAAATATAGCAGAAAGGCCAACAATAGAAAACATCCGGCCTAGAGAAGCACTAGCAAAATCTCAAACCCGCTGGCCGACTCAGTGGCTAAGTACTCCATATCTGGAAGAGAGAATCCCGCATATCTACTCAGAACAGGTCAGAGAGGTGATGATCTATATATGCTAAATTTACAAGAACATGAGAAAGCAGTAAGGTTTGCTGCCACCTTCTATGTAAGTCCGAAAGAATAGGTGGCCTCCAAGTTTCCTATTGCTAAGATTGACCTGGTGTACATGCGCATATTCCTCAACTATTCAATGGTTCACTTCCATGTTATAAGAGCAGATGGGAAGAGGTATACATTCATGAGGTTGAATTCAGGCATTTGAACTTGGGAGACATCACACATCTAGAAGATGAACTGGCATGCAAAACCGGTAAGAACAGAGAAGAGCAGAGAGCTTTGATAATCATCAAGGACTTTATGAGATAGAAAACCCTTCTAAGTCATACTCATGATCTACAGTTAAGTGCTGAGGCTGATCTTCCTAAGATAAATTTTTTGAAGCCTAACCAACACTTCTCCAAATTGAAAAATTATCGTAAGTATTTGATCTTTGAGGATTATGATGAAGACTATGAAGGAGCCGAAGGGTTTATAATGTCAAATCTTAATGGTGGAAAAGCCTTCCTCAGACTCTTAAAATTTAACTCTTATTCTGACGGTACACTCCAACGATGTGTCTCAAAGTACCGTAAAACTTGCTTCAACAACAGAAATGTACAAGAACAAGAGCTGCTAGTAAAAATGACAAGGGTTGCTTATCTACTGGAGGAAAAGGTTCAGGAGAGGAAAATCATTCGGAGCACCTAATAAGATTATCAAAAGAGAAGATTTGTCAAATATCAAAAATACAAAGTCATTTGTTTGTAGTTAAAGATGGAATTCCTCTGTGGCACTCAGGACCATTAAAGAAAAAGGTCTACACACTAATTATTGAAAATTCAAAGGTTTGGTTGCAAAAAATTGCATGTACTAACCAAACTAGACCCAAAACCTATTAGGTACCAAAATTCTTTAACCCTTTTTGCAGTTAGGAGTTTTATACGATACTGTTGGAGCACACTAAAGATCACCCAAATGGCGATGTAGATCTCTGTGCTCAGTATGCTGAAAAGATCAATAACTCACATCTATTAGAAAGAATAAATTCTCTACGAATACAAACTAACATACATTTTATGCAACATTAGCCCGAGCCTAATGATCTCCAATGACTAGTTTTACACATTTTATCACTTGCTTGATATTATTTCTTTACTAATGTTTGTATTGTACAGGGGAAACATAATTCTTTTTATGCTTTAAAATCATTTTTGTTTTAGTTAAAATTGCTATATCAAAATTGCAAGAAAACTCAAAATTTTGCATGTTTAAACCCGCTTTGAACCGTTTTAAAAAAAAATTTATATTCAAACAGGGTGGAATGAAAAACCAAATTTGGAAAGAAGATGGAAGTGACGCTCCTTGCATTACACACTTTATCATTTATTTATATGGTTCATGCGCTAATGCTCTAAACTTGATAGGGGGAGCAATATTTTTTTTCTCTATCCTAATTGATGCTAAACAACTTTTACGCATCAATTTACAAGGAGTTTTTATGTTTATGTTTTTAAAACATTAAAAAGCCAAAAATATTTGAAAAATCAAAAATACAAAAAGATTTTATCCTTTTTATTGCAAAAATAAATGCATTCCTTAATTCACTCTCACACCTTTCTTGTTTCTTGTTGATCTTTTAAAAGTTCAACTTCATTTCTTGTTTTCCACTTCATAAACCATTTTGATATCCTTCCTACAAATCGATCATTCATGTTTCACTATCATAATCGTCAAATGTACAAATGATCAAAAGGGCACGATGAGTGAGGGAGTGGTGGCATTTTATACTCCTATGGTCAATCCAGAACCGGAAGGACCTGCCCTAGGAGCTAACCATATACTAGAAAGAGTTAGTAAGGGTTACTTACTAGATCATTTAGGTAAGTAGAATCTGTTATCTAAGGATACTGATTGTTGTGCTGAGAGGTTAAAATGAAAATGAGAGGAATGGAATAGGAGACAGGGTGCATATGATCAACAAATTTATTTGAGCTTTCACCACAACATCTTTCTTCATAAATAATTTTTGATTGTCCATATTCTTTGATTGATCAAATCTTTCTTGACAATCATTTCCAACATATACATTCTTGAAAATCATTCATGTTGTTTAAAATAAAACAAATAAGTGTCCTTATATAATTTCTTGAAAGAGAGATCAAGGGAGAAGTTGAAAAATAAACAGAGAGCTGTGGCTGAGATATGATCAAAAGAAAAATAAGATCCTTATTAAACCATATAAATCCGGATAACCACATATGCTATTGGTTCTCATTAATTAAGATTTGTTATTGAAGAACACGTCATTAACACATTTCTATTGACATCTCATTGGACAAGGTTTATATTGAAACAGGGAGGACAAGCTACTCTAGTTCCCGTCTTCTTTCATGCACAATTAGAGTCTAGAGCTTATTGCAATATTAATTTCTTTTCATAAGTATATAGTTTGTGAGATTGATACTGGAACATTTTGGAGTGATATCTTATGTTATATTCACAATTATTAGATGGAAATCCTACCAGAACCAATACTATGCCAATTCTGAATGCCGGTCACATAGTTCACAAAGATTAGATGGAACATCTATGAGATTGATCTCAAATTTACCCTTTCACGATCAAATCCTTCTATCGTACTCAATACTACTTCATGCTGAGAAAATTCATATGCGTAATGTTCATCAAATGAATGAGCATCATGAGGGGGAGCTACATGCCAATGAAAATTTCTCAACTATAATCCTCTACAACGGCTCCAATGGTGGAATACACTGCAAAACCATATTTCAACTGAAAACAAACAAGAGGAGTAGAAATATATCTCATTACCATGGCTAGAAATCAAGCTTCATGAAGATGGGATGAACTTACGGAAACAAAAGGCTTCCTCTTTCATTGCTAGTCCACACCAAGATGAGCTTAGTCCCTAAATGCTAGTATGTCATCTAATGGACGTCCATCATGACTCCATCATCTGGAATAGCACATGAACTTCTCCTCTTGTACCAAAGATCAGCTCACAAATTACTCAAGATCACTATCTTAGTGCTAGTTTGAGATCTATGAATGTAGCAGCAACCCGCTAACGACTAGCCCAGGTTTGCAAATGTTACAACTACAACCCTAACAATCCCAAGACCCACCTTCTAGCTCAAACACTTTTCAAGAAAACATCCTACAAGCACTCAAATCCCTAACCACTACCGTATCTGGGATTTCCAAAAGGCTAGGAGCAGTGGAGACCTCCTGTAAAACTCAAGCAGAAACACATTAACGGAGGCATGATGACCTTGAGAATACAGGTCATCATGAGGGGGAGAAAAGGTAGAGGGTTGGTCGGAGGTTTATCGGCGCACAAAGCTCTGTACTACACATACACTCCCACACCAACACCTCAGGAAGGGCAGAGTGGTAGTGGCAGTAAGGGTGGTGAACAACAACAAGGATTGGACTTTGAATTTGAAATCAATCAAGTGGAAGAGACGGCAGAGGTAACTAAAACTCCAACAGTCCAAATCCCAAGAATCCAAACTCCTCAAATCCAAACACAATCTCCTGAACCAGAAACTCCCCTCCGTGAAACCTCAACCGAAAAGGCATGAAGCAAAAGGCCAGTACAAGAGGAAGAGAAGCAGAAGGAACAACCCTTGAAAAATATAAGAAAAGTCTTCACAATGATAAATCGGGAGCTGCTAGACATCTTTCCCCACAACAAGGGCAATTCAATGTTGCACCAATCAATTTAATAAGTCAGCAGCAACCGCAACAATCAAAGCAGCAAGAAAGTGAGTGGTTCATACCTGAAACGTACCATGGAAGACCCAAACCATTGGCCACTCATGACAGAATTATAGCAGAAAGGCCAATAATAGAAAACATCCGGCCTAGAGAAGCACTAGCAAAATCTCAAACCCGCTGGCCGACTCAGTGGCTAAGTACTCCATATCTGGAAGAGAGAATCCCGCATATCTACTCAGAACAGGTCAGAGAGGTGATGATCTATATATGCTAAATTTACAAGAACATGAGAAAGCAGTAAGTTTTGCTGCCACCTTCTATGCAAGTCTGAAAGAACAGGTGGCCTCCAAGTTTCCTATTGCTAAGATTGACCTGGTGTACATGTGCAACTTCCTCAACTATTCAATGGTTCACTACCATGTTATAAGAGCAGATGGGAAGAGGTAAACATTCATGAGGTTGAATTGATGCATTTGAACTTGGGAGACATCACACATCTAGAAGATGAACTGGCATGTAAAATCGGTAAGAACAGAGAAGAGCAGAGATCTTTGAAAGTCATCAGGGAGTTTATGAGATAGAAAATCCTTCTAAGTCGTACTCATGATCTACAGTTGAGTGCTGAGGCTGATCTTCCTAAGATAAATGTTTTGAAGCCTAACCAACACTTCTCCAAATTGAAAAAATATCTTAAGTATGTGATCTTTGAGGATTATGATGAAGACTATGAAGGTGCCGAAGGGTTTACAATGTGAAATCTTAATGGTGGAAATGCCTTCCTCAGACTCTCAGAACTTAACTCTTATTCTGACGGTACACTCCAACGATGTATCTCAAAGTACCGTAAAACTTGCTTCAACAACAGAAATGTACAAGAACAAGAGCTGCTAGTAAAAATGACAACGGTTGCTTATCTACGGGAGGAAAAGGTTCAGGAGAGGAAAATCATTCGGAGCACCTAATAAGATTATCAAAAGAAAAGATTTGTCAAATATCAAAAATACAAAGTCATTAGTTTGTTGTTAAAGATGGAATTCCTCTGTGGCACTCAGGACCATTAAAGAAAAAGGTCTACACACTAATTATTGAAAATTCAAAGGTTTGGTTGCAAAAAATTGCATGTACTAACCAAACTAGACCCAAAACCTATTAGGTACCAAAATTCTTTAACCCTTTTTGCAGTTAGGAGTTTTATACGACACTGTTGGAGCACACTAAAGATCACCCAGATGACGGTGTAGATCTCTGTGCTCAGTTTGCTGAAAAGATCAATAACTCACATCTATTAGAAAGAATAAATTCCCTACGAATACAAACTAACATACATTTTATGCAACATTAGCCCGAGCCTAATGATCTCCGATGCCTACTTTTACACATTTTATCACTTGCTTGATATTATTTCTTTACTAATGTTTGTGTTGTACAGGGGAAACATAATTCCTTTTATGCTTTAAAACCTTTTTTATCTTAGTTAAAATTGCTATATCAAACATGCAAGAAAATTCAAAATTATGCATGTTTAAACCCGCTTTGAACCGTTTTAAAAACAAAATTATATTCATACTGGGTGGAATGAAAAACAAAATTTGGAAAGAAGATGGAAGTGACGCTCCTTGCATTACACACTTTATCATTTATTTATATGGTTCATGCGCTAATGCTTTAAACTTGATAGGGGGAGCAATATTTTTTTTCTCTATCCTAATTGCTGCAAAACAACTTTTACGCATCAATTTACGAGGAGTTTTTATGTTTATATTTTTAAAACATTAAAAAGCCAAAAACATTTGAAAAATCAAAAATACAAAAAGATTTTATCCTTTTTATTGCAAAAATAAATGCATTCTTTGATTCACTCTCACACCTTTCTTGTTTCTTGTTGATCTTTTAAAAGTTCAACTTCATTTCTTGTTTTCCACTTCATAAACCGTTCTGATATCCTTCCCACAAATCGATCATTCATGTTTCACTATCATAATCGTCAAATGTGTTGGGAAACCATGGGGATCATAGCACGCAACGGAAGCAACAAAACACACAAAAATGATCCCATGAATTACCCAATGGTGGTGGAACTTGCAAGAACATGCATGCAACCAAAACAAACACAAAGAGAAGAAGGTAAGTAATCCATACCCTTGAAGACTTTGATAATTCTGGAACAACTTCGAATTTGGGATGAGCTCTTGAAACAAAAGGCTCCAAGCACCAAAGAAGTCAACACCAAGCTTAGCTTCTTTCTCCTTGTACTAGCAAGCCACCAAACCACCAACACTTGACGATTTGCTTTAGGAACAGCCTTTTAACAACACTAGAAGATCACCAACACAAGGTCTTGTGCTTCTCTCAACTTAGAACACTCACTTGTGTATATCTCTAATGTGTATAATTGCAAGAATTCACCAAGAGGATAGAATGCACCAAAAGGATCTCTTTTATAGGCATTCTATCTGTTCACCAAGAGCTAAGTGGCACACCATCATTGGACCAACAAAATGGTCCAACCAAATACAAATGTCACTTAGAATTCTGCCTTCACGACTTCTTCACGGGCTCTCACGGGCCGTGAAAGATAATGCGCCACGACAGGCCATTTATCCTCCACGAGTCATGCCGCGCTGTGCAAAAATCATGAGGGTTCGTGCCTTCACGACCTCCTTCACAGGCCGTGTAGGGTCGTGAAGCCTTAGGGTTTCACGAAGCATGCGGCCCACGACAGGACTCGTGGACACGAGCTGCTTCACGACCCGTGGAGCATCCTTCACGGTCGTGAAGCCTAGGTCAACTGGAATTTGACCATTTTGACTCTTTCTTCTTATGGTAGGCTGTCGAGATTGAAACTTGGCGTGTGACCCAATAGGCCCGTGCTTCATTGGCAGTGATGCTGGCCTACGTGTGTCAGTGGGCAGATACCAACAAACTCCCACTTGCACATGACACACCGTATCCATGGGCACCACAGACAGGGAGCGGCCTCTAGCAAGGCATCCCTGCCCCCAACTAAACATGGGGTATGTCATCCCTGACAAGTACCATGATAAACTAAAAGAGTTTGACATGGTCCTATAGATAAGTGATCAATTATCTTATTGTTCATGATATCTAAGTGAACACGAGACATGGTACAAAGTCATTCTCCGATTGTTCACGATTATGTTTCTCGATCAAGATTGGTGGTGACCAAAAGGTGAGTTGCAACTGATCAACTATCATTGCAAACTCGAGCATGGCCATGCATTTTGGTGTCAGCGCCCAATCATCGAGGGGCCAAGGGATATCTCTCTTTACAGAGGAACAAATTCCTTCGACTACATTGCCTCCAATACAATGGCAATACTTTACCCAAGTGCCTCCTTTATAATAGCCAGTTACGGACTACGTTTGAAAGCAATCAGAATAAAGCAAACCAAAATAGTGAAACACATGCATCTCCGGTCTAAGGATAAAAGATATTATCATCCTGATTTACTCTTGACATGTACCATGAAGTAAGATCAGGTGTGGGTTGTCCAATCACTTGAAACTCTTTTCAAGTATAGGCGAAATATTGCGTCCCTTGTATTCAATCCCCATTGAATACTATGACCAATCATTTCCCTCGATCTTCGTTCATACTTCCTTCCTTGAAGAATGACCAATCGTGGACAGTTTAGAATGTAAAACATTCAAGGAAGTGATAAAACATGCAAAGTTGGAACACAATAATGATTTAAAGAAGGTATTCGCTACACGCGTATCATTAAATCACCATTTAATAATCAATACATTCAAAAATACAATATTGCTTAATGTTCCCAATAACATAGTAAATACATCGAATACAATAACCAACAACTCAAACCAAGTCACTAGCAAATCTAATCCCAATAGCACGTGTATGGGCATCGTGCTTGGCTTGTGACAACGGTTTAGTGAACGGATCCGCCAAATTGCTATCCGTGTGTACTTTGCTGATGACGATGTCTCCATTTTCAACCACGTCCCGGATAAAATGATATTTCCGCGGAATATGCCTCGTGTGTCGATGAGACCTCGGTTCCTTTGCCAAAGCAACGGCACCCTCGTTGTCACAGAAGATCTCAACAGGGTCGCTGATGCTTGGAACCACTCCCAGATCAAGCAAAAATTTCCTTATCCATACGTCCTCCTTAGCAGCTTCACTGGCCGCAATGTATTCCGACTCGGTAGTGGAATCGGCCACGGTGTCTTGCTTGGAGCTCCTCCAGGATATAGCACCGCCATTTAATAGGAACACGAACCCCAATTGTGATCGGCAGTCATCCCTATCGGTTTGGAAGCTCGCATCAGAGTAACCCTTTACTCTAAGCTCTTCCTCACCTCCGTACACCAAGAACATCTCCTTAGTCCTCCGAAGATACTTGAGAATGCTCTTCACCGCCGTCCAATGAGCTTCGCCAGGGTTGGCTTGATATCTACTCGTCATGCTCAAGGCACACGATACATCAGGCCTTGTACATAGCATGGCGTACATGATCGAGCCCACAGCCGAAGCATATGGCACTCGCTTCATTACTTCCCGTTCCTCTAGGGAACTAGGGGATTGAGTCTTACTCAATACCAAACCATGTGACATTGGAATGAACCCCTTCTTGGAGTCTTCCATCCTAAACCGCTTTAGGACTTTGTCAACATATGTACTTTGGCTAAGCCCAATAAGCCTCTTGGATCTATCTCTATAGATTTTGATCCCAAGAATATAAGTCGCATCTCCTAGATCCTTCATTGAAAAACAATTCCCTAACCAAGTTTTTACACCTTGAAGGGTCGGGATATCGTTTCCAATGAGGAGTATGTCATCGACATACAAGACTACGAACACAACTATGCTCCCACTAGCCCTGACATATACGCATGGCTCATCCTTACTTTTCGAAAAGCCAAACTCTTTGACTTTCTCATCAAAGCACAGGTTCCAACTGCGCGATGCATGCTTAAGTCCATAAATGGACTTCTTAAGCTTGCAGACTTTATCCGGATGCTTGGCATGTACAAAACCCTCGAGTTAAGTCATATAGACCTCCTCGCTTAGTGTCCCATTAAGGAACGCGGTTTTTACATCCATTTGCCAAATCTCATAATCATGAAATGCGGCAATTGCCACAAGTATCCGGAAAGACTTCAACATAGCCACCGGGGAAAAGGTTTCATCATAGTCTACACCATGAGTTTGCGTGAAGCCCTTAGCCACCAGTTGGGCTTTGAAGGTGTCTACCTCTCCATCTATGCCGGTCTTTTTCTTAAAGACCCATTTGGACCCTACGGGTCTACACCCGGGCACCGGATCTACCAAATCCCAGACTTGGTTATCCGACATAGATTGCATCTCGGACTCCATAGCCTCTTTCCACCTAGCGGACTCAAGGCCCACTACAGCGTTCTAATAAGATGATGGTTCATCATGATCCACCATTAGGTCGCAACCCTCAGACATTAGAAACCCATATCTCTCTGGCTCATTGCGACTCCTACCGGATCTTCTAAGAGGTAAAGGATCCGTGCCAGGTTCTTGAATCTCTTCAAGACCTACCTTTCTCCCACTAGCGTCTTTGGATAGCATCTCTCTTTCAAGAAAGACGGCCCTCCGAGCAACAAATATCTTGTTCTCGGACGGTTTGTAAAACAAATATCCCATAGACCCGGCAGGGTATCCAATGAACACACACCTCTCGGCTCGGGGTTTCAATTTGTCCTCCACCTCACGTCTCACGTAGGCAGGACAACCCCAAACCTTTAGATATGAAAGCGATGGAACCTTTCCATGCCACATCTCAAAGGGTGTCTTCTTGACCTTCTTAGTTGGTACGAGGTTAAGGATTCTAACGGCCGTTTCCAATGCATAGCCCCAAAAGCTAATGGGTACATCCGTACGACTCATCATACACCGAACCATATCCAATAATGTCCGGTTCCTCCTCTCGGCGACACCATTTAATTGTGGTGTCCTAGGAGGTGTCAATTACGAAACAATTCCACAATCTTTTAGATAGTCACGGAATTCCGAACTTAGATACTCACCACCACGATCCGATCTGAGCATCTTAATTCGTTTACCCAATTGGTTCTCAACTTCGTTTTTGAAAGTCTTGAAAACCTCAAAGGTTTCCGACTTTTGTCTCACCAAGTAGACATACCCATACCTACTAAAATCATCGGTAAAGGTTACGAAGTACCTTGAGTTATCCCTAGTGACATGCTTGAACGGACCACACACATCCGTGTGAACGATATCCAACAAGTCTTTGCCCCTCTCACAAACACCGGTGAAGGGTGCTTTGGTCATTTTGCCCAACAAGCAAGATTCGCGTACATCGTCCGACCCATGGTCAAATGATTCCAAGATCCCATCCGCTTGGAGCTTGGCGATGCGTTTCTTGTTTATGTGGCCCAAACGACCATGCCATAAAGATAACTTATCCAAATCATATTTGGATTTAGAACCAACATTCATGATTGATATATTACTTTGCAAGCATACGCTTGTCTCATATATGCCACGACATGGATGTGCTTTAAAATAAAATAAATCATTTTTAAAGCATGGAATAATTCCATTAGAGAAATTAAAGTCAAATCCATCATCAACAAGTGCATAGAATGATAAAATGTTTCTTACCACGCAGGGCGAACAAGATACATTTAATAGAGTAATAGATAAGCCGGATGGAAAGGCGAGGTCCACGCAAATGGATACCCTTCAGGTTGTGGATACGGATAGAAGAAAGGTTGATGCATCATCTGGGTCATTGGTGGTAAAGGTGCTGACACTTGTGGTACAGTTGCTTGGGTGGATATCGCAGTTGGTACAGGAGTTGGTTCAGGCTGATTCAATCTTTGCTCCATGTTAAGGACTTTATTTCGAAGATCCATCAATCCATTCTCTAATTTAAAGATATATTCGCTCTCGTCTGCTTCTTGCTCCTGGCCAGATGTTCATGCCTGGTTTACATTACTCAAGTCTTCAATTACTGGAGCCTCTGATACAGGTTGGGTCATAGGAGGTAGGATAGGAGTCTCTCTGTCAGCCATAATCTGTTACAATCACATCACCTCATAGCTTATTAGCATAAAACGTTAGTATCCAAAATACTAACTACTACAGACAACTCTGACTCACTCTAATTCCCCCGAAGGAAAGCTTGACCCGTGACAAGCCCAGATTTGGGAATGCAACACTCTAGCCGTGCATGCATCGCCAAACCTAGGCTCTGATACCAAACTGTAACACCGGAAAATCACAAGCCATTTTTTTTAAAACGCATTGCGGAAGCTAATTAAAACCAACTTGATTACATAAAATTAACATTTGCAAATTTACAAACACTATTCATTAACAAAACATAATATCTATCTTGGTGTTACAAAATATAACTGGCTCGTCTCTTTTTCAAAATATGTATCAGAGTGTGGTCAGCTCTTCCTTCTTTAACTCAAACACGAACCTGCAAAACATCAACTGAGGGGAATTAGCACAAAGATAAGTGAGTAGAGACTAAATCATCAAATGCAAACATTCACAATCAACATCAAACATGTAATCACATATCCAGAGAAGACCGGCAGTTCGGCACAGAACCTACAACCAATGCCGGCCAAAGCAAAGGTTTACTGATAGCTTTCCATTGAATTGGCACAGTAAACTCCCCTCTGAGCAACAAATGCAACAGAAAGGCTACTATTGTTCAACCAACCAGTTAGACAAGCCCAGCCCAAGTCCACGTATAGCTGACTTCTCAACGCAACTCAAAATCATCCTAAGAGCGCGTATTGACCAAATAGTCATGCAGCAGTTATCAACATTTCATATCATAATCAGCAGTTCAATCAATCCAATCTCAAACCACAATCATGCATTACACCAACAATATTAACTGCAATCTTTACCATCTGTGATTAACGTCCACTCACCTCAATTTCAGCTTGAACTCAGATATCTATTTTTATTGAGCTTTTGGATTGCCTGAAAATACAGCAACAACCAAGTCAGGCTCAACCTCATAAATATATCTATGCATATATTTATAAATCATTCATCAAACAATAATAATCAATCAATAAACAATCCCTAGTTCAATATACAAAATATTGTATTTCCTAAAACTATCGGATTCTCAAGAATCCGCTACTTTATGTCGGATTCTACTAACTGTCGGATTGCACTAAGTACCGGTTTTAAGGGCTATCAGATTTTAAGTTTCGGATTCAGGATGAATCGGATTCTAAGTTGTCGGATTCTACTAATCCGGATTTCCAATCTATCGGATTTGACTTTCGGTTTACAAGTATCGGTTTCTCAAGTGTAGGATTCAAAGTGTCGTTTTTGCTTGTATCCGTTTTAAGGTGTCAGTTTTTGACTCTCGGATTTTCCATATATAGGATTTCATGTCTCGGATTCTAACATTAATCGGATTTAGGCTTTGGTTTACAAGTTTCGGATTTACCATCTTCCACCAAATCTGCCAACATCATAACTTCTCCAAATCCGCCAACATCATAACATAAATCTTAATAACCCAGAAAATCATAAACTCAACCGGCATTTCAAAAACATGTTTAGATACTAGTAAACGTATATTCATACATCAAAACATGATAATCTCATATAATTCATAAGAACACTCGAGACCCATAAAATCATGCTTTAAAAACCGATTATTATGATTTTCCATATGAACATGTTATTTCTATTAGAAATCATAACAAGTAATCATTTAAACATGCATAAACCAAATCTAACCTTAAACTTGAATTAAAATCACACAAACTTGGAATCCGATTCTTGTTCTTGGTTCTTCGGTTTCTTCTTTGGCCGAGAGGATTTTCACAAACACACACTTTCACTTTCTTGAATTTGAGATTATGCATGCATAGTTCCACTAACCCCCACGTATTCAATCTTAAAAGAGGTGGCATACACCTTCTTAATACACATACACGTGTACACACATAAATACATATACATGCATGCGGTGACATACATACATACCATTAATACATGCATATAATTATATATATTAACATTAACACATAACAAAATTAATTCAATTAGCCATTTAATCAAATTTAAAAACAATTAAGCACGTACCACAAATCCTGCTAATCTCCTAGCCCAGGTTTGCGGGTGTTACACATACTCACAGAGTTCTTGCCTCGCTTGTTGTTGGAACATTTCCTTGAGCTACGAGATCATGTCGTATGCACCAACGTCCTCGAATTGCCTTTGCAATTCGGAACTCATGGTCGTCAACATGAGGCAAGTCACCTCATTTGTGTCTTTAAGGCGCTTTTCATAATCGTTCTTAACGGCCCGTGTAGCGGTGGTAGCAAGAGCCTCTGGAAGAAGATCCTCTAGGACGTACAACTTTCTTTCATGGCGTAAGACAATTCTCAATTGCCTATGCCAATCCATAAAGTTTACTCCTACGAGTTTCTCTTTCTCCAAAAATGGACGGAGTGACATGTGTGTCGAGGTGTTGCTTTTAGATGCCATCTAAAATAAGGCAAAGCACACAAAAAGGTTAGTTTGACATATTTTAATCCTTGTTAAATAATTACCCAATAGTTTAACACTTAAATTTAACAAGGGCTAAGAACCCAACATAACTTCACTACATGACGGGTTTACCACGGATCACTTTGTGAAGGTATTTAGGCCAGTAAACGCTTTACCAATTGCAATCCGTGATTACAACTCTTAGGCACTTGCGGGATCCATCGGTACTCATAGCACCGGTTTGGCATGTTTGATCCATTCCCACACCGATTCCTCAATAAGCCGCTTTGGTAACTCGGTATAGGCACGACAATTACCAAGGCATATTAAATTGGAATTGCAAATCATCCAACAAGATACACGATGACGCCCATCATTGGTTCGTGCTAAGCTCGACAACCAATAATTTCAAGACGCCACACTCACCTTCCATACAAGTCCACATGGAACAACTCGCGCTAAGCTCGACAATTGCCCCATGATTCATTAGATTCGGGTGGTGTCATCTTTTAGATGGCGTGTGATTTATTTTCTTAAGAAAAATTGGACTTTTGTTTTTCCGGTTAAAAACCTCTTTTCGTTTTGATTAACAAATAAGTGACAAAACGCATTTTTCACCATTTGAACATAAACACTTTATATTCATTTGTTAATCATGTGAGCGAGCAGGGTTTGTTAACCAATTAAGGAAGACTATATAGTTTTATTATTTTCAAAACATTTTCTAGCATGCGAAGATCCTACAACCACGCATACAAAACCGATTTGAGCCAACCTAAGTGTTCCCCGGTGAGCCAACCGAGGAACTAAGTCTTCTAAGGACAACAAATCCAAGACTTGGTGGCATGCTCCCACTCGATCCCACGCCTCCGGATCCGAGGTAGCCGAGACATCTCCCAAGACTCCCAATGGTGCCTCCGGTCTTCTCCTTAAGATTACCTACATAATATAAAACCAAACCATGCACAAAAACAATTTCCCAATCAAGTTTATTCAAAAACTAAAGACACAAGAATAAACCTTGTACATATGCATTAGGATTCCAAACACTTTGAAATCCATATTCATATATACCCAATATACATGTATGCATGTGTGCATTCTATGCCAAAAGCACCCAATACATACAAGTACATGAATTAGGATATTATGGGGCTTATCCACAAGGTTAAAAAGCCAAAAAAGATTCTGAAAAAACCTAAATCAGAATGCTAAAATCCATATCTAGTTTTCTTTTACAAAAGGCCAAAAACAGCCTATTCACGACGTCTTCACGAGCTATTGCTCTTTACGGCCCCTCACGGCCCGTGAATCTAGTACGTTTCACGACTAATGAAACAGTTAAAAACCCTTTCATGACCAACACCCCACGAGACTGGTCGTGTAGCCTTCACGACTCGTGAAGCAAGCTTCACGGCCCGTGAAGGCTCTCTGGACAGAATGTCCAAAATCAAAAAAATGGATTTTCAAGCCACAAAGTTGCATGAATCTTACAAGTATGGCTCTGATACCACTATTGGGATTCCATGGGGATCAAAGCACGCAACGAAAGCAAGAAAAACACACAACAAAGATGCCATGAAGTCCCAAAGGTGGTGAAACTTGTAAGAAAGCTACATGCAACCAAAACAAGAACAAGGAGAAAGAGTCATACCCTTGAAGACGTTGAGTTCTTGGCTGGAACAAAGAGGTATCCGAATTTGGGATGATGATTTGGAATAAGTGGCTCCAAACCCTAATGCAAGTCCACACCAAGTAATGCTTCACTCTCCTTGTACTAGCAAGCCACGAAATCACCTAGACTTGGTGATGTGCTTCTGGAATAGCCCTCAAAGAACACTAGATGATCACCAATACAAGGTCTTGTAGCTCTCTTTTAACTTATAACACACACTTGTATGTATATCTAATGTACAAAGAAGCAAGAGAGGCAAATGAACAAAGCACACCTCTTTTAAAGGCATCAACTCTGTTCAAGAGGCTCCGGAGTCGGACCAAATGGTCTCTTGCCATTGGACCAACAAGATGGTCCAATAAAACACAAGTGTCATTTGGAATTCTGCCTTCACGACTTCTTTACGGGCTCTCACGGGCCGTGAAGGATAAATGCACCACGACCGGCCATTAATCCTCCATGAGCCATGCCGGGCCGGGCAAGAATCGTGGGGGCATAAGTCTTCAAGACCTCCTTCACGAGCCGTGTAGGGTCGTGAAGCCCTAAGGTTTCACGAACCATGCGGCCATGACAGGACACGTGTACATGAGCTGCTTCAAGACCAGTGGAGCATCCTTCACAGTCGTGAAGCTTAGGTCAGATTGAATTTAACCATTTTGACCCTTTACTCTTATAGTAGGCTGTTGAGATTGAAACTTGGTGTGTGACCCAATAGGCCCGCGCTTCATCGGCAGTGATACCGGCCTACGTGTGTCAGTGGGCATATTCAAACAATAATTTCATCCACGTACAACTTTGTCAACTTTTCCAAAGGAGCTGTCTCGCGAGTAGCAAGAAAATGAGCACAATTGGTCAAACGATCAACTATGACCCAAATCATGTCATGCCCTTTAGTAGTCTTTTGCAATTTTGTAACAAAGTCCATAGTGATATGATCTCACTTCCATTCCGAAATCTCTAAGGGTTAAAGATTTCCGTAAGGTGTTTGATGTTCTATGTTGACTTGTGCATAAATGGAACACTTTTCCACACATAAAGCCATGTCCACTTTCATCTCGGACCATCAATACAAGGATTTTAGATCGTGATACATTTTCGTACAACCCGGATGCATAGTCATTTAGGCGCGATGGGCATCGTGTAGAATCACCTCACGGTTGTTGCCAAGTATTGGCACCCAAATACGACCCATAAAGACTTTAAAACCACGACTATCATCTTCTATACGATCTTTGGTTTTAAGCATTTACTCACTTTTGAGATTCTCTTTGTTTAAAGCCTCTTACTGAGCCGTTCTAAGCTGTTCCACCAATTCGGATATCATCTCCATTCTAAAGGATTGGTAGCACAATGTATATATCCATGAGCTTTACAAGTTTATATCCATGCATGTTGAAGGCTTATTCTTTTTGGACAGAGTTGGTACTTGGAGGTTTTTTAGACAGTCTGAAATCCCTAAAGCTAGCAAGAGCTTTCTCTTTGGGCTAAGAACATCTACAAGAGGCAGAACTGGAATTGGGCATTTTGAAACCCTTGTACAAGCCCAATGTGAAGTCTTAGCTGAAGCAGATCCCCATGCCAAAGATTTTGAAGTAAAAGAAGAACAATGGTGGGATGATTGAAGACTGATCTAACTCTGAAGACTTGTTGACCTAGTTGATTGTATATTATGGTTACACTAGCTTAGTTAGTAGTAATCTTTGTAAACACTTCTGTACATTTCTTTATTCTGTTATTTCAAGTGATGTTTATGTAAATCAGAAAATCAAAAACATATAAAAATGGAAAAATGAAAAGATACCACAAAAACAGCACAAAATGGTACAACACAGAAAAAGATTCCACAAAAACAGAACAAAATGTAACACTAGAAAAGAAACCTTAAACAGAACAAGGTTCAAAATAAAAAGAGCTACCAAAAACAGATAGCTAGGTAGCCAAATACACTTAAAATTTTAAATCTTTTGTATTCGAAGTCAAACTGATTCTTCAAAAAGAAAAATGTTTTGTCATCATCAAATAGAGGGAGATTGTTGGGGAGATAATCACTCCACCCTAATAATCAACTCTGCCTATCCTAAAACATAGAATTTTATGATAACCAAACCCTACATTCAGTATGACTTAGAAAGAATTCAAACATGTGTTGCTTGAATCAGATTCTGTAAAAATATGCTAAGTATGGAACCATCAGCTGAGCATCAGATCCTACTCAATGTATCAGCCAAGAGACATCAGCTGAGGAGCATCAGATGAAGAAAACAAGTGAAGAAGATCATCAGCTGAGGAAAGTAAACCATCAGCTGAGTGAAGAAAATTGATCAACTAAGTACCTACTCCATCAGCTGAGCAAAGACTTTGCTCAGCTACTCCATCAGCTGAGTGAACAAATGGATCAGCTAAGGCCCAGAGCATCAGCTAAGTAAGTCTTCTCTTACACAAGTCATCTGTACACATAAACTGATGTATTTAAATGATCAGCTGAGCATTCTTGATCAACTGATGATACAAATACATGAGCTTATGTCCTCCTGTTTACTATTGATCAACTGAGCATCTATATGATCATATGAGCAATATGTATCAACTGAGTCCTAGCAAAAAGTGATCAACTAATATGTTTTGTCAACTGATTAGTGAAATTCAAAGTTCCTAGTACAATCTGTTAGCTGAGTCGTGCAAAATGTCAAATCTGCACTATCTTTTCAGATTGTAAGTCATTTGTAAAAGGCAGAACATGTGCTATTCTATTATGCCTTAGATCTTTGTTTGTAAAAGTATAATCCACTTTTTGGATCTAGTATGATACAAAAAGGTTTGATCTTATCCTCTGGAAAAGGATAATGATACCTCAAACAGACGAAGATCTTGAAGATTTGTTCAACAACTAAGTATGGTTGGCAATCCCATACTTGGTAAAGTCAAATCAAACAGAAGCATGGTGTTGATTAAAGTACAAGCATGGAAAGGGAAAGAAACTTATACACGACAGTAGATGTGGGTTTTAATATTTTATATTGTGAGTGGGTTGCACTTTTATAGAAAAGTACAATTACTTTTATCAAATAGTTGATTAAAGTAACTTTACTTTTCACCCACTACCTTTACAATTAAAATATTATATTTCCACATCCTCTTTGTCTCCTACCTTCATGCAACCGGATACACCAAGATCTCTATATATATTCATGCATGGTGAACATGCAAAACACAACACAGTGAAGTCTCTACTCCACAGAAGGAAAATCTCATCAGTTAAGAAATTCGTAGAGTTTAAGCATTGTGTAGCATCAAACTTGTTCATGTGTTGAACACTCTATATACATTAGTTGTTTTAGAGTTAGCTTGTCTATGTGTTAGACAAATATATTGCCACCTTTTATTGTACTTAGAATTTCCGCTTCTAGTACATGTAATTCTTGATTCAATATCAATAAGAATTATATAAAAGTATATCAGTGTGTATTTAATTTTTTAAAAGCTAAAGTTTGTATTCAACCCCCCCTTCTACAAACAGTTGTTGTTGTGTACTCAATCTGGGACTAACAACTTGTATCAGAGCAGGTTAGATAATCAGTATCTAGATCAATTTTGCTTACTCTACAATTGCTTCTACCCCTCTCAAAATGGCCTCATCATTAAACAATATGAACATCTCAAACACTGGGTCTTTAACAAGATGTCCCATGTTTGATGCAGAAATTTTCTCCATGTGGAAAAGTAGAGCACATCTTTTCTTATCCACCCTTGATATCTAAATGCTTGAAATAGTCACTGATGATCCTTATGTTCCAACATCAGTGTTATCCATTCCATCAGAATCTAAAGGTCAAACCTCTACAACAGAAAGAATCATAACCAAACCCATGCATTTGTGGACAGATGAAGATACGAGGTTGGTTAGCCTAGATGTTAAGGCTAGATCAGCTCTTGTCTCTACACTACCCAGTGAGATCTATCATCAAGTGCTTAACTGTACTTCTGCTAAAGAGATGTTAGATACACTAATAGTTGCATATGAAAGGACTGAAGAGGTGAAGGAGAACAAGAAGCTCCTCCTCAACAGAGAGTATGAATTCTTCTTTGCTCAGAAAGGTGAGAGTCTTACACAGACATACACCAGGTTCAACTGCCTAATAATGACTTGAAGAGGGCAGACATAACCAAGAGCAATTTTCTTTTGGTGAACAAGTTTCTAGACTCCCTCCCTGAAACATGGGATCACTTTGTCACTGTTCTAAGACATAGTGAGAAGATAAAGGGAATGTCTCTGGTTGCTCTCTATGGTAACTTACTAAACCATGAGCAATTAGTCAAGCAAAGGAAGTTGTCATCGAAGGAGATGAAGGAGGTCGTGAAAGCTACACCAACTACCCTTGTATCAAGAGATATAAAGATGAGAAGCTTTGCAGCTATTGGTTCTGGTTCTGATGAAGAAGGAGATGAAGAGGAGAGTGCTGGAGAAAGTGATGAGGAGAATGATTGTGAGGAGAATAACTTGGAGGTGTTAGTTGAAGGTGTAGCAATGCTAGTTAAGAAGTTTAGACCTTTCAAGAAGGGAAAGGGTGTCAAGAGGTTCAGCAAGAGGCCATCAAAGTTCGTCAAGTCCAAATCTACATTTGATGCCTCCACAGTAGAGTGTTATAAGTGTGGCAAGATTGGCCACATAGTGAGTGACTGTAAGTCCAAATATAACACTGGTTCTTCATTTGTGCCAAACCAGGAGGGCAAAATTAATTATGAAGCCAAGTATAAGAAACTCCTTGTTGTTGTCCTTGACAAGAAGAAGAAGAAGAAGAAAGCCTATAGCCAAGTACTTGTAGCAGAAGAAGAAGAAGATTGGGCAGAAGAAGATCTTTCCTCAGATGAAGATGAGGTGATCTCTGCTCAGTTCTGCATGATGGCCAACAACAATGATGGTAGTTCCTTTGATGAAGACATGAAAAAGGCTGCAAAAGCTTGTTCAACTACCAACTGGGATCCTTCTTCTATGTATCAGGTTGGAAAATTTATTAACTATGATGATAATGAGAAGAATGCTATGTTTGATTACTTGTGTATTGATTTCCAATCTACTATTCAAAGAGAGAAGAAGCTAAAACTAGAAGTAGAATCACTAAAGGAAAATTAATTCTTAAAGATGAGAAACTTAAGAAGATAACAATCTTAAATGATGAGCTAGCTAATGAAAAGATACTTAATGAGATCTTAGTAAAAGAATTTAGTGAAGAAACCAAAAAGTTCAATGACCTCCAAAAAGTAGTAATGTCTTGGTGTGTATCTGCAGAAAAGACCACTCAGTGTGTCATGGAGCAGATACCCAAATAAGTTCAAGCTATTATTGGTGGAAATTACTCTAAGGCTGCTAACTATGTTGATTCTGATAAGAACCTTAATATCTTAGACAAAGTTGACATTTTGCCACAGACTTTTCACAAAACTGTTAAAGGCAAAAGTGTGTTCACAAATAAGTTTGTTAGAAGCAAAAGTTCCCACCCAAAAGAATCAATTATTCCTTCTGTTGAATCATCCTCTAGTAAGATTTCAGAATGTAAAAATACTAAGAATACAAAGTCAAAGGATGTGAGTAAAAGAAAAGGAATCATTAGTTGAGACCTCAGAGACATCATGTTGTCAAACCTTGAAAACAAATGACTTAAATCCTCGTATTTCACAAACTAAAGAATCATTAGCTAATACTACTTTATCAACTGATAGGTTAGTAGATGATAAATGCTCAGCTGATAACCTATCAGCTGATCATAGCTCATCTTCTAAACAATCAGTTGATCCAGAAGTAATCAACTCTCTTTCAATAGAAGAAACTATGAGTAAAAAGAATGATGTTCACATTGTTCCTATTTTTGCCACTCCAAAGATTGGTCAAAAACTTTCTAAAAACAAAGATCAATCCAAGGTGCCTGTAAATAAAGACCTAACAAATTTACAGGATAAACTTCATAAGCTGAATGGTCAAGTTAGTTAAAAGATGACTAATAAGAAAACTCATAGGCATTCAAAAAAATGTTTTTCAATGCTCCAAGGCCACAAAATCCCAAAAATGTTATAAATGTGGAAGCAAAGAGCATAAGGTATTTGAATGTTCTTTAGAAGGGAATTCAAGACAGCGGACTTGTAATGATAACATAGGTGTTCCTCTTATACATAAGAAACCTGAGATGAAGTGGAAAGCTAGGTGCATTCCACAGGGATCCACTAAGTAGTGGATTCCTACTTGTGTCACTAATTCTTCTTTCATTCAATCTGTGCAAGGTGTTGGTTCATGGTTTCTTGACAGCGGATGTTCAAGAACTATGACAGGTAACAAGGCTTTTCTCAGTAACTACAAGAAAGAGAAAGGTCCAAGGGTGACTTTTGGTGACAACAATCATGGGCAAACAAAAGGCTATGGTGAACTTCATAATGGGAACCTCAAACTGTCCAAGGTTTCATATGTCAAAGGGTTGAAATACAATCTCATAAGCATAAGTCAATTGTGTGATGGAGATAATGAAGTCCACTTCACAAAGACAGGAGGCTCTATAATAAATAAAGAAGGTATTACAGTGTTAAGTGCCAAGAGAACCACGGATGTGTATACACTTGACATGTCCTCTGGTGACCCATCAAAGGAAACATATTTGTACTCCAAAAATAATTAGGATACAAACTAGCTATGGCACAAGAGGCTTTCCCACCTTAATTTCAAAAATATTAACAAGTTGAGCAAGGGTGAACTAGTGTCAGGATTACCTTATCTGACTTATCTTAAGCCTAAACCTTGCACTGCTTGTGAGAAGGGAAAGCAGCATAAGACATCATTTCCATCCAAGCAGGCCTTCTCAATTACAAAACCTTTCTATATGTTGCACATGGATCTCTTTGGTCCTGTTGCAACTGCTAGTATTGGTGGAAGTAAGTATGCTCTTGTATTGGTTCATGAATTCTCAAGATACACTTGGGTTATCTTTCTTAAAGCAAAGAGTGAGGCTGCTGAAGAGATTATATGTTTTATCAAGAAGATGGAAGGGTTGAATGGAAATCTGGTGAGGAGTCTTAGAAGTGATCATGGAACTGAATTCAGAAATCAAACTCTAGAATCTTTCTGTGATGAGAAAGGGATATCTCAAAACTACTCTGCTCCAAGAACCCCACAACAAAATGGTGTAGCTGAAAGAATAAATAGAACATTGATTGAAGCTGCCAGAACGATGCTGTGTGAAAGTGGGTTATCCTTTAATTTCTGGGCTGAGGCTGTAAGTTGTGCATGTTTTACACAGAACAGGTCCCTTATTATCAAGAGGCACAACAAAACTCCATATGAAGTGCTCAAGGGAAGGAAGCCAAGCATCAGCTTTCTACATATTTTTGGTTGTCAGTGTTTCCTACTCAATCAAAAAGATCAATTGCAGAAGTTTGCTCCAAAAGCTGATGAAGGAGTGTTTGTAGGTTACTCAGTGATTTCCAAAGCATACAGAGTATACAACCTCAGAACCAAAGTCATAGAAGAATCCATCAATGTAAGTTTTAATGAAAATGACTTTGTTGCTTCCTATTCTTCTAATCATGTTTCAGGTGAAGAATTTAATGATCTCATGCAAACTGGAGAATACACTCCAGAGCAAGTTGATCCCTCTTCACCAACTTCTCATGATGTACATGAACCTATTCCTATCCAAATCTTTAACCATGTACAACCATCCTCATCCAATCCTATACCTCTACTGAATAATGTGGAAAATGACTCAACATCATTGGATTCAAATTCCATATCACATATTCCCTCTTTAGTAGAGATACCCACAGATTGCAACAATGAAGTTATATCAGCCACTCAAAATGAACTCATTTATACTGCTGATAGCCAACACATAACTTCTTCTCCCTAAATCCAAATGAACCCCAATTCCCAAGAAATCTAAAAAGCCTTCAAAGACCTCAAGCACCTTCCTCATAATTTGGTGATAGGCAATATAGATGATCCAGTTAGAACAAGATCAAAAGCTTGCAACATCTGTTTATATTCTGGATTTGTCTGAATGATTAAACCAAAGAAGGTTGATGAAGCTCTCAATGATCCCCACTAGGTGACTGCCATGCAAGAGGAACTGGCAGAATTCAAAAGAAATAATGTATGGACCTTGGTACCCAAACCAAAGGATAAAACCATCATTGGAACAAAGTGGGTGTTCAGAAACAAGCTAGATGAAAATGGGCAAATCATCAGAAACAAAGCAAGGCTAGTGGCACAGGGGTACTGCCAAGAAGAAGATATTGATTTTGATGAAACCTTTGCCCCTGTTACAAGATTGGAAGCTATTAGACTGTTCCTAGCATATGATGCCTTCAAGAACTTCAAAGTGTTCCAAATGGATGTGAAGAGTGCATTTCTGAATGGAGATCTAAAAGAAGAGGTGTATGTAAAACAACCTTCTGATTTTGAGGAGTCAAGCTTACCTGATCATGTTTACTTTCTAAACAAAGCTTTATACGGTCTTAAGCAAGCTCCAAGAGCCTGGTATAATACCATCTCTTCTTTTCTCATTAACAAAGGTTTTACAAGAGGATGCATTGATACAACTTTATTTATAAGGAAGTACAAAGGTGATGTGATACTTGTGCAGATATATGTAGATGATATAATATTTGGGTCTACTAATTTGGAACTATGCAAAAAGTTTTCTAAACTCATGTCTGATAACTATCAGATGAGCATGATGGGTGAATTAAACTATTTTCTTGGTTTAAAAATTAAACAAGAGGTTGATGGTATTTTCATTCATCAAACAAAGTATGTCAAAATTTTACTCAAAAAGTTTGATTTTGAAAAATGTTCTTCAATGAAAACACCTATATCTACTTCTATCAAGTTAGGAAAGGACACTGATGGCAAATCAGTGAACATTACTACTTATAGAGGAATGATTGGGTCACTTTTATACCTCACTGCAAGTAGACCAGATATAATGTTTTCAACATGTCTCTGTGCAAGATATCAAGCAGATCCTAAGGAATCACATTTTGCTGCTGTTAAAAGAATATTCAGATATCTCAAAGGAACTCCTAATCTTGGTCTTTGGTACCCCAAAGACTCAGATTTTGAGTTAGTTGGATATTCTGATTCTGATTTTGCAGGGTGTACATTAGACAGAAAAAGTACTTCAGGTGGTTGTCAACTTCTAGGAGGAAGATTGATTAGTTGGTCTACTAAGAAACATAATTCAGTGTGACGATTGAAGACACCCCAATTCTGTGTGACGATACAAGTGCAATCTCCATCACAAATAATACAGTCATGCATTCAAAGACAAAGCATATTGAAATCAGACATCATTTTCTCAGAGATAATGTGCAAAAGAAGAAGGTAACTCTGCACTACATCAACAATGATTTGCATCTTGCAGATTTGTTCACAAAGCCATTAGATGAAGCAAGGTTCAATTTCCTAATATCTAAACTAGGTATGCTTAATTTTTAGATTAGAATAGTGGTAATTTAGTTTGTGTTAATTTATAAGTGTTGAAAATCATGTGTTACTTATCTAAGCATCTTTAAGTCTTACTTAATCTGTGTAAACTGAGTAACTGTGCTCAGCTGATACCTATCAGTTGATCAAACTTACTCAGCTGATCACTCTAAGATAAGAAGGAAATGCTCATTTAAGTACTTCCCTCAGCTGATACTCCAAATTTTCTCTATCAGCTGATAGTTTTTCATCATCTGATACCCCTCAGCTGATACATTTCAATGATCAGCTGATGGTTCAACACTTAGTAAATTTTCATATTTTATAGTCATTTAATGCTTTTTAACCCTAGTTATTTACTCCTCTATCAGATTTCATTTAATAGCTAATTAATTTGTTTTCCGTTAGAATTTTTGTCAGTATCTAACGATCTCTATTAACTAACCTTCATAAATATCCCATTTCCTCTCTCATTTACCTTTACCTTTTCAAACTCTCCTAATTCCTTCTCTCTCTCTCTCTCACTCTCTAAAAAGAACTACCCTAACTTTTCTCTCTCGATACTCACTGTTCATCATCCCTACCAATGGCCATCTATATTCCAGACCCAGTTATCAACCCTGTTGAGAATGTTTCTCCAAACCAACCGATGAACATAACTCCAAATAACATTCTTCTCTACACCACCATCCCTGCCTCACGAGAAAACCAAGGTTATGAGCCAATGGTATAGTTTCTTCAGGCTCATCCTCTGTTTGATAGCATTACTGCTGATCCTCACTACATATACCCCACACTGATTGGTGAGATATGGTACTCTGCAACATACAATCTAAACGATAACACCATCCATTGCACCCTAGCTCAAGGAAACTACCATCTTCAAGTCACCACTGAAACTCTACACGAAGCCACTGGTATTCCTCACTTCCCACCTTACACTGCTTTTCCCTCTAGAGCTCAAGTTCAAACCATTGTACAAACCATCGGCTACAATGAACCTGTAGTGCATGGTCAAGTGAAAGTCTTTGCTCTTTCTCATCCTTGGAAGTATTTGGCCAACGTGGTCATACGTTGTTTTGGTCCCAAATCTAGAAGCCACCACCTCATCAATCAAACGGAGCTTCTGGTGCTCTATGCCCTAGTCTTTGGGGTAAACATAGACTTTGCTCAAGTTATATTTTCTGATCTTGTTGATAAGATCACCCAGAGCACGAACAAGAAATCATCAAGGTCTCAGGTGCCCTACATTCGATTCTTAAACCTGATAGCTATGAGGGAGATTGGTGAAAATGATTATGTGGGCTTAACTGAACATCAAGAGCACATTCTTGTCCCTGCCATGGGTGAAAAGGTATTCCACTTTATTAAGGCAAACAGAGGTCCTCCAATCACTGCTCAAATGCAAGATCTAATTGATGCTGCAAATGACAATGCCAATGCTGGTGATGATGATGAAAGTGGAGATGATAATGATGGTGATGATGCTGATGATGCTGAGGAAAGTCACACTGGCAATAACAATGATGATGATGATGATGATGCTGGTGATGGTGATGCCGGTGAATTCACTCCCATAAATCTAATGGTACTAAGTCCTGTTGGTGGTGATGGTGATGCACAAGAACAAGAGATCTCTGAGCAACTTCTTGAGCTCATTGATAGAAGTAGGCACATCATGTCCCAAGGTAAGGACAGTTCTGATTCCACCTTGGAGGATATTCAAATGGTAGTCCCAACCTTTGGTAGCCTATCCTCCTCTCCAGTCCATACACCAATCCAACAGCCAAGCTCTAGTGAACCTCCTGTGGTCACTAGTTCTACTCCCATCCGTAGCCCCATATATACAAGGTCAACAGAAGTGACTCATTTTGAGCACTTTGAGGTAGTTCAATCCACACCTCTGACCTCAACTCCAATTACCCTTCCTCATGTTGAGGGGGAGCAATTGGATGTTGCCACCTTTAAGCCAGTGGATGTATCCTCACAACAGGATACATCTGTAAAAATGGGATATAAAGCGCAATCTGAGACAACCTCCCAAAAGGTTGATCTCATTGTAAGACAGACCTCAACCCAAGGTCATACTGTGTCTACCCCATTATTGAGTTGTAACGCCGGTCTTTCAGAAATCAGAGTACATTTTTTATTTAAAACGCGTGCGGAAGCAAGTTATTATATTCACATTATACAACTTATATAAATATAAGTTGTAATTACAAAAGTATTGTTTAACAAAGTTTCCAACGTTACGAACTAGATCGACCTTTACATAAACTATTACATAACATTGTCTTTACATTGTGTTCCCCAAAAACCTAACATGTCACCCCTGCAGGTACCCGTGCTCACCTTTAATCTATTTACCTGCATTAGGAATGAACATGAGAGGGTTAGCTATAAATAGCTAGTGAATAACACTTAAAGCAGGAGCAGTACATTAACAGTATCATAACATATTTCATGCATCACATAACTTCATTCAAGTCTATCCTAACACACGTTGAAGTTCCGGTTGTCAGCAGGCATCACGTCTTGCAGGGCTATAAACCCGGCTCAATGATCCTCACTAGGGAAACCGTTACTTCCTCCGCGCTGGTGGAGAAGCGGGTAGCGGTCCACCATTTCGTTCTTTGGGAACATATCCCATGTGGGATCAGTGGGAAAACTGAGAGCCCCGAGTTAGTATTGAGGGCGGCGGTTTAGCTAGAACCAAGATTCGTGATCATCGAATCCCGCACAACAATCTCTACAATGTAGTACCGGCACTCAAACAATGGCCTACTCTGGCCTCATCACAAACACATTGGCCTACTCCGGCCCTTTACATAACAAGAGTGACCTAAACAGGCCTTTTCATAAATCAACAATGACCTATAAGGTCTTTTACTTGCATACATATCATTTGTTTCACACAATTGGTTTAAAGAACCTCTAAACATGCATATAAACTTCTAAACATGCATATCTACAAATTCATGGATTGTAACATACAAAACATCTTCTAATACTATTAATATCATACTCGAGTTTAACTGTTACTCACATGTTGAGCTATAACAAGTAAGTACTACGTTACAGGTGATCCTTGATCAATTGGTACACCTAAACAAATCAAAACATGCCATTTAACACTTAAAACAGAATCTGCCAGAAGCTGGGTACGGACGTACCTTGCCAAGGCACGCCCGGACTTTGGGCAAGCACGCCCCGTAGCTGATACTCCGGTACGCCCCATGACTAGAAACACTCCCCCGGACCTTCTAGGGTTAGGAACGCCTGTACCTTTTAGAGGTACGCCCGTGCCTCCCCGGGTACGCCCAAGGTCACGGTCTGTTCTTGAGAGGCACACCCGTGCCTTTCCATTTGCAGCAGCAGGTTCGACCAGAACCTGCTGTTTCCCAGCCAAAACTCAACCAAAATTTACCAATTCGATTTCTAGCCAAAAGCTATGGTTCACATATGAACTAACACATAAAATACAAGCTATAGACATAACTTTTACATCATTTAAACATCAATTCAGACCTTAGAGTCAATTTCTCTATTTTGACCCATTTGGACTTTAATTCACAAAATCAATCAAAATGGAACCTTTAAATAACAAAATCAACATCAGTGATCCTAATATCAATCTAGAAATCAATTGGTAACATTAATTTCACTTATTGGCATCAATTGGTGATTTTGGCTCAAAACACCCAACTTGAAGACTTGAATAAAAGAGGAAGAACAAGAATCTTACAACAAAGATTGGGATTAGGAGGATGATAACAACAGATTGAAGCTTGGATTTAATCTTGAATTACAGCAGATTACTAGCTTGGATTAATCTTCACTTGTTCTCCTTGCAAGCTTGACACAAAGAACACACACACATATGAAAGTCACTTGTCTGTGTTATGAACGTGAGTCAACAAAAGGCAGCCTACTTGTGGATTAATATTATCCACAAGTGGGTATTTTGCTCCCCTTTTCAACCTACAACTTAACGCACGAATACCCGTTTTAACTAACGGGGATATTTTTGGAAACCTCATTCTAAACTATTTAATATTCTTTTATTCTTTTATATTTTTACTAATATTTTATCTTTACTCATTTAATAACTAATTTAGTTATTTTCTTTTAATATCTTTAAATATATATATTTTATTCAATTTACTAATTTAATATACGTACCACGTCAGCATGCGTCTAGGCCCTTTCTGAGGATGTTACAAATCTACCACCCTTAAGAAGATTCCATCCTCGGAATCTGCTCAGCAGTGAACAAATGCGGGTAGCGTGCTTTCATCTCATCCTCAGTCTCCCATGTCATGTTAGGACCCAGATTGTGCTTCCATTTGACGAGTACTAACTTGATCATCTTTTTACGCAGCTTCTTGATTTTGGATTCCAAAATCTCTACAGGTACCTCCACAATGCGTTTAGCTGAATCGACTTTCAACTCTTGTAGAGGTAAGATCTGATCATCATCCACCTTGCACTTCCTCAAATAGCACACATTGAATGTGTTATGAATACCAGATAGCTCTGGAGGAAGTTCAAGTGATACTGTCTGTTCATTGACCCGTTGTAGAACTTTAAACGGACCAATATATCTAGGGCTTAGCTTACCTTTCGACCAAATCGAATCACCCCTTTCCAAGGTGAAACCTTCAAGAATACCCGGTCACCCACTTCAAAAGTAATGGGCCTCCGTTTTGGATCCGCGTACATTTTCTGCCTGTCTCGTGCAGCTTTCAGCTTTTCACGTGCCATCTTGACTTTATCAGCTGTTATCTGCACAATGTCAAGACCTGCGTTTTGCTTTTCGCCAGGGTCTAACCAACATGTAGGTGTACGACATCGCCTACCGTATAGCATCTCATATGGTGGCATGCCTATACTCAAATGATAGGAGTTATTATAGGAAAATTCAATCAAGGGAAGATGTGAATCCCAAGAACCACCAAATTCCAGAATACAAGTTCTCAGCATATCTTCAAGAATTTGAAGAGTCCTTTCGGACTGTCCGACTTTGGGCAAGCACGCCCCGTAGCTGATACTCAGGTACGCCCCGTGACTAGAAACACTCCCCGGACCTTCTAGGGTTAGGCACGCCCGTACCTTTTGGAGGTACGCCCGTGCCTCCCCAGGTACGCCCAAGGTCACGGTCTGTTCTTGAGAGGCACGCCCATGCCTTTCCATTTGCAGCAGCAGGTTCGACCAGAACCAGCTGTTTCCCAGCCAAAACTCAACCAAAATTTACCAATTCGATTTCCAGCCAAAAGCTATGGTTCACATATGAACTAACACATAAAATACAAGCTATAGACATAACTTTTACATCATTTAAACATCAATTCAGACCTTAGAGTCAATTTCTCTATTTTGACCCATTTAGACTTTAATTCACAAAATCAATCAAAATGGGACCTTTAATTAACAAAATCAACTTCAGTGATCCTAATATCAATCTAGAAATCAATTGGTAACATTAATTTCACTTATTGGCATCAATTGGTGATTTTGGCTCAAAACACCCAACTTGAAGACTTGAATAAAAGAGGAAGAACAAGAATCTTACAACAAAGATTGGGATTAGGAGGATGATAACAACAGAATGAAGCTTGTATTTAATCTTCAATTGCAGCAGATTACTAGCTTGGATTAATCTTCACTTGTTCTCCTTGCAAGCTTGACACAAAGAACACACACACACATATGAAAGTCACTTGTCTGTGTTATGAACGTGAGTCAACAAAAGGCAGCCTACTTGTGGATTAATTTTATCCACAAGTGGGTATTTTGCTCCCCTTTTCAACCTACAACTTAACGCACGAATACCCGTTTTAACAAACAGGGATATTTTTGGAAACCTCGTTCTAAACAATTTAATATTCTTTTATTCTTTTATATTTTTACTAATATTTTATCTTTACTCATTTAATAACTAATTTAGTTATTTTCTTTTAATATCTTTAAATATATATATATATATATATATATTTTATTCAATTTACTAATTTAATATACGTACCACATCAGCTGCGTCTAGGCCCTTTCTGAGGATGTTACATGAGTCAGCCAATACCATTCATATTCATTCTCTCAACAGAATGTGGATCCAATAAGGGACTCCCTACTATTGAGTGCATCCCACACTCACTCCACTTATCTTGCACCTATTATCATTTCAATTCTTACACAAGCATAGCCTGCGAATGCTAGTGGTACAAACCAACCACTTGTACAGAGCTCAACAGTCTTTCCCAATGAGTTTGAGCTTATACACCAAGGCTCAAATGAGGGAACACAAACCTTACCCAATTTCTTTGAGCCCATCTCTACTCCTTCTACCCCTTACAATTCTCAACCATCTTCATATACCCAAACACCAAACCTTACCCTTATCCAAACCATAAACCAAAACCTTGATAACCAAACCCAAATCTCCACTCAACTGTCTAGACTTACCAAAGATATTGAGTCCCTCAAAACCCCAACCCAACCCTCCCCTACACCTACTACCTCTCCCATTGATCTTAACCCCATCTTAGCCAAAATAGACCATCTCTCTAACCTTATTCCATCTCAACCACAAACTCCCATCCTACCTCAATCCGCTATCTCTTCCCTTAACCAAACCATTTCAAACCTACTATCCCAATGTGACATTCGGCAACAAATTTCCCAGGTTAGCCATTAGAAATTCTAACTTTAAGCCTGGTATGACTAAAAATATTATTTATGATTTAAATACATCAATAATAATATTAGAATCCATAGAAATCCCGCCTATATGGTTAGAACTTTCACGAGCTCGAAAAACCGAATTATTAAAAGTCAAGAATTACAAATCATGTACAATAAAAATAATAATAATAACAATAATTAAATACATCATAATAAATATAAATAAGTTAAAATATAAAACATATATATATATATATAAACTCATAAAAGTAATTAAAACTTTGTTAATTAAAAGATTTAAACAAAATCACCATTTATACAAAATTTATTTAAACTAATTACACATAATATTTTTTAAAAAAAAAAAGAACCCCCCCCCCCATGGGCTGGCCATGCCTACCCCCCCCCCCCCTTCTCTTTTTTCTTGACTCCTTCTCTTCCCAAGACTCACCACTTGAACTCCTCCATGTTCTATATAAGCCCCCTACTACTTTCATCATTTCCTTTACCACCACACTCCATCTCTTCTCTTTTCTCTCTTCTTCTTTCACCAACAAAAATCTCCCAAGAACATCAAACTCTTGTTCATCTTGTGAAGATCAAAGACATAATCAAAGAAAAAGAGTTGGTAAGATGATCATAACAAACCCATCTCTACTCTTGTACCTTTCTTCTTTTCTTCTTTCTTTTTATTTATTTTCTTTGATGTTCATCTTATTTCTTTTATATATCTATAATCATGTAAATATAAACATCCTACTAATGTTGTAAGGAGCACATGAAATGTGCATCATCCTACCATTGTTGTATGGAACATAATCAACTAAAAATCAAGAAAATAAGACTTGATCATGCATGTGTATCATCTTACCAAATGTTGTAAGGAACACATAAAATTTGTATCATCCTACCATTGTTGTAAGGAACACATGGATTATCAAAGCTTATACTTATACAAGATGATTAATCATGAATATAAATATGTTATATTAAAGTTATGACCCATAAGCAAAGAGAAATCATAAATCTGGCAGATTCTGATTCTAGAACTCCCCCATTGTTTTTGTTATATCTAGAGTTCTAGGTATCAAAATCAGTTTATTCTTTTTGCTAATCTTAGTTTAAAGTTTTACCTTTCATTTAAACTTGGATTCACTAATTTTAATGGACATTTGATCCTTCAAACATATTTAATAAGACATATATGTTAAATCTGGAAATCTGATAGATTTAAAAAGGTACACTTTAAACGCGTGTAACTTACTCATTCTTGGGTTAAAACACGTCTAGTTTTTTCTTAAAGGTTTCATCTTTGAGTCGTGGTTAATTCCCAGTTTGAATCATGTAAAAAAGAGGTCGTATGAGCCCTAAACAGACTTTTTAGTAACAATATGTCATCCAGACACTGATCAGTGGACATCTTATATACTTTTAATTATTAAAAATATTAAACATGGATTATAAAATCCTATATTTTTAATGGACATTATAGAAACATGTATTAAGGTTATATTAAAATATTAAGCCTAAATATGACTCCTAAAATACATTTTTTAATTTTTAAAGTTTAACTTAAGGAAATAAAAATTCCAGTGAACACCTATGATTTAAGGAAAATAGAGACAACCTTTAAAAATTTAATAAATAAGTTAATAACAAATAAATAGTACAAAATAATAAATAAAATAAGTCTAATAGAGCTACATACTTCTTATATTAGGAAAGGAGCTTCGGTAGAAACGAGAAACCCTTACAAGATAACACATTTGCATACCGAGTGAGTATCTAAGCCCCTTTTTACCGTATTTCATATTATTTTTGGGGTGAAAGCATGTATATATATATTTCATGAAAATTTTATTGCCTATCTTCTTATATATTTCAAATATTATTTTGAGCACTTATGGTATTATTCTTTGATATGTTTGGGTTATCGTTGTAAGGCCCTTTGTTGGACATTATCCTTTAACTCCGCTAGTGAGCCGATGGTATTTGTAAGTAGCGCTATTTGGAGATTCCGACGTCTCCCATTTATGGTTGACGGACTATAGATGTACTTTACCACTACTAACGTCATTTAATATGGGCGTTAGGTTTATTCATGGGCAATTGGTTGTCGACTAGGTTGGATAATGGCTCAAGCAATAATCATCATAGTATATTACTACCATGTGCAATGTATTGGGCAGTATAATGCATCTTCTATCATTATTACATACTTGGATTTTATTCAAAAATCTCCATTATTTATTTAAACTTTTTCTCGTTTAAAAGTTATATTGTGCATATTAAAAACCTATGAACTCGCCAACTCTAGTAGTTAACCCGTTTTTCTTTTACCCATGCTTTCAGGTGATCGTCGTTAGGTACATTATGTAGAAGCACGATGTGTGGCATCTTCATCTTCATCTTCAAATTTTATAAAAACAATTTCTATTTTATTTATGCATCGTACAAGACAATGTCCTTTAAACATTATTTGGTTGTGTAACTTTTACTTATGTTTTATCCGAACTACTTACTTTGTTAATTTAATATATTGGTTATTGTCTATTTACCTTGTGCGATGATCCCTTGTGCTGTGACACCTCGTGTTTCCGCTTTAGTGGGGTAAGGTTATAGAGAATGCTGGTTTTCCTAAATGGAAAACTCAAACTATAACCAAATGTTTATAAAAATAATTTTGTTTGAAATGCATTAAGTGTATTTATAATATAATTAAGCTAAGTACCACATTGTTATACCTCAATTAGACAAAGCTTGATCACCTATGTCTAATTTTGCTATGTACGATATGGGACTTAGGTTAGTTATAATAAAAATATACTTAGAAACATTTTTCATTTATTTTCTTTCTGGAGCACGATTATTGTGTGTGTGCATAAACATGGCATATCATAAGTACTTGCATATATTAGCACACTTAGTAACCAATTTTATATATATCGAAGTCTGTAATGCCATCATTAGGTTGACGCACTAAGATTACATATTCTTTACCCATGGAGGTTAGAATAGAAACTTAGTGGGAGAGTCCCCGAGTTTCACGACCTAGTGTATTATCAACACCGACTTCCTGTGGAGCATGTGTTAGGCTCACGGCTAGGAAAAGAGTCCCCTTACCAACGAGAGTGACCTCGTGACCTTTTCATTAGGAGGGAGAGAACTGCTGATTTAGGGAGCACATAGAGGCACCCTGAGTAGTAACGGGAACTATCGTTAGGACATTAAGGGTGACCCCCAAAGGTGGAAGGTGGGTACAAAGCATATCACTAGAACTGAGTATTCATCATACTAGTTTAGACCACCGGCACCATGTCCTATGTAATTTTTTTTCTATGCTCTCGGAGTCGCAACACCGTGAAGCATTAAGAGCTGTGAGGACCACCATTGCAACAAGGAGGGCCGTGTAGATGATGTAATTATATATGTGCTTGGGAGGATATTTTTTATAGTGATGGTGAGATTGCTAGTAAGTATGATGGTACGCTAGGGTTGTTTTTAAGGAGATTGAATTAGTGAAAGATTTGGAGTTTCTTTCAATTATTAAACTTGGTGGTTTATTTTGTTGATTTGTTAAACATTAATCACTTGATGTCTTTTAGGAAATCATTTTGGTACTTTTGGGAACTATATGATTGAACATGTGTTGCTTAAATCACGTTATGAAATGTATGATTTTAAAATTTTACATGCATTGCTATATGATTGAACGGGAGTGTTAGTTGTTAGACCTTATATCTTATGATCACCATAACCTAGCTAAGTAAAATTTGTACAAAGGAGAGACCCGAATGTGATTACAAGTATGTTTCTTCTTAACAATTATAATGCATCAATGCTATCTGACTCTAGAATATATAGAAGCTTCGTACCACTAGTTTTTTTGGGCCAAAGCTCAATCTAAAATTTCAAATATTGAAAGAGACCTATATCATGGAATTTGCTAATGGACAAGAAGACAAGACTAGAGATATAGTCACTAAGTGTACCTTGAACTTAGCCAGCAAAAACTTTAACGTAGACCATACCAATCAAATTAGGGAGCTTTGATGTAGTTGTTGGTATGTATTGGCTATCCAAAAATCAAGCTGAAAGATCATTCAGATTCCACTATCACAAGATGAAACGCTTGTCGTATAAGGAGAAAGTACCAGGAAGAACGTCAAGGTGGTATCATGCATGAAAATGCAAAAATATTTAATAAAGGACTATATCGCATTCTTCGCTCACGTTGTAGAAACGGAGGTTTAGGAAAAGCACATTCACGATTTTCCAATCGTTCGAGATTCTCCCAAGGTGTTTCCGGAGGATTTGCCAGGATTACCCCTGATTTGGCAAGTCGAATTCCATATCGATCTAGTCCCTGGAGCAGCTCCCGTGGCGAAAGCACCATATCGACTGGCCCTACCAGAAATGCAAGAGTTGTCGGCACAACTACAAGAACTACTCGATAAAGGTTTTATTCAACCAAGTTCATCTCCTTGGGGAGCCCTAGTTCTTTTCGTCAAAAAGAAGGATGGGTCGCTACGAATGTGTATCGACTATCGGGAACTCAACAAGTTAACTATCAAGAACCGATACCCTCTCCCTTGAATCGATGACCTTTTCGACCAACTTGAAGGCGCCTACTATTTTTCAAAAATCGATCTTCGCTCGAGATATCACCAATTGAGAGTTCGCGAAGAAGACGTCCCTAAGACCGCCTTTAGAACCCGCTATGGACATTACGAGTTCTTAGTTATGCCTTTTGGGTTGACTAATGCTCCAGAAGTATTTATGGACTTAATGAATAGGGTCTGTAGACCATATTTAGATAAGTTTGCAATAGTGTTCATAGACGACATTCTCATCTATTCGTGAAGCAAGGAAGATCATGAGCAGCATTTGAAATTAATCTTAACACTACTCAAGGACCAGAAGTTGTATGCCAAATTCTCCAAGTGTGAATTTGGATCCGAGAAGTACACTTCCTTGGTCATGTAGTTAATTCAAATGAAATTCATGTCGACCCAGCAAAGATCGAGGCAATAAAAAGTGGGAAGCACCAAAGACGCCAACTAAGATTCAGCAATTTCTTGGTTTGGCAGTATATTATAGGCATTTCATCAAAAACTTTTTACGCATGGCTCAAACATTAACGACTTTGACTCAGAAGGATAAGAAATTCATTTGGGGAGATAAGCAAGAAGAAGCCTTTCAAACCTTAAAGCAGAAGCTATGCGACGCACCTATCTTGGCATTGCCAACTGGAACAGAAAACTTAGTGGTCTATTGCGACGCATCACACCAAGGGTTGGGATGTGTTTTAATGCAAAACGACAAAGTTATCGCCTACGCTTCAAGACAATAGAAGGTTCATGAGAAAAACTACACTACTCATAATTTGGAGTTAGGAGCGGTAGTGTTTGCACTCAAAATATGGAGACACTATTTATATGGCACCAAGTGTACCGTCTACACTGACCATAAGAGTCTCCCGCATAATTTTTATCAAAAGATGCTCAATATGAGACAAAGGTGATGGGTAGAACTACTCAACGATTATGATTGCGAAATCAAATATCACCCAGGCAAGGCCAATGTGGTAGCCGACGTGTTGAGTAGGAAGGATAGAGTAAAACCAACACGAGTATGAGCATTAGGAGTTGTTGTGCAAACAAGTCTGAAAGGAAGGATCCTTGAAGCTCAGGAGAAAGCATTAAAAGCAGAAAATCTAAAAGAGGAAACTCTCCGTCATTTGGAGCACAGATTCGAGATTGGAACTGATGGAGTACGTTACTTCGAAAAGAAGGTTTGGATACCCAAGGCGAATAACATACGGTTAACGATATTGGATGAGGCACATAAGTCTAAGTATTCTATTGATCCCGGAGCCGATACAATGTACAAGGATTTGAAGGAATACTATTGGTGGCCCGGAATGAAGAAGGATGTCGCCCTATGCGTGGGGAAATGTTTAACTTGTGCAAGAATTAAGGTAGAACACCAGAAACCCTCTGGATTACTACAGCAACCAAAAATCCCAGAATGGAAATGGGAACAGATAACTATGGATTTTGTGACTAAGTTACCCCGATCCGCTAAAGGGTACGATTCCATCTGGGTAATAGTAGACTGGCTTACAAAGTCAGCACATTTCCTTCCCATTCGTGAAGATTACAAGATGGAAAAACTGGCACGAATCTACATCAATGAGATCGTCAAGCGTCATGGAGTGCCCGTCTCTATCATCTCGGATAGGGATAGTCGCTTCACCTCACGATTTTGGCAATCACTACAGAAAGCACTGGGAACGCGAGTCAATTTAAGCCTTTCTTACCACCCCCAAACAGACGGTCAATCAGAAAGAACTATTCAAATGCTAGAGGATATGTTACGTGCTTGTGTGTTAGATTTTGGCGGAAGCTGGGACTCGCATTTGCCACTGGTTGAATTTTCATACAATAATAGTTATCACACCAGTATCCAGTGTGCACCCTATGAAGCACTGTACGGACGCAAATGTAGATCCCCGCTCAGCTGGTTGGAAATCGGAGACCGACAATTGTCCAGACCAGACGTCGTACACGAAACCACTGATAAGATAAAGATTATCAAGGAAAGGCTCAAAACCGCTAGGGACCGACAAAAGAGCTACGCCGACAATCGCAGGAAACCCCTAGAGTTTCAAGTTGGCGATAAAGTTCTACTAAAGATATCACCTTGGAAAGGGATAGTGCGTTTTGGGAAAAAGAACAAATTAAGTCCCAGGTACGTTGGGCCATTCGAGATAATCGAAAGGATTGGACCGGTAGCCTACAAGCTAAGACTGCTACAAGAACTGAGCGCCATCCATGACACATTCCATGTGTCGAATTTAAAGAAATGCCAAACAGAGGAAACCTTAGCCTTACCCTTAAAAGATGTGCAAGTTGATAACCGGTTGCACTTTGTAGAAGAACCAATTGAAATCCTTGACAGGGTGGTCAAAAGACTAAGGAGAAGCAAGATCCCCATTTTAAAAATTCGTTGGAACTCAAGGCACGGGCCTGAATACACTTGGGAGCGAGAGGATTATATGAAACTCAAATATCCGCACCTCTTCGCCAAAAAGCAAGTCCAGGACGTCAACGATTAATTTCGGGACGAAATTCTGTTAATCATGGGAGACTGTGACATTCGGCAACAAATTTCTCAGGTTAGCCATTAGAAATTCTAACTTTAAGTTTGGTATGACTAAAAATATTATTTATGATTTAAATACATCAATAATAAAATTAGATTCCATAGAAATCCCGCCTATATGGTTAGAACCTTCACGAGCTCGAAAAACCGAATTATTAAAAGTCAAGAATTACAAATCATGTACAATAAAAATAATAATAATAATAATAACAATAATTAAATACATCATAATAAATATAAATAAGTTAAAATATAAAACATATATATATATATATATAAACTCATAAAAGTAATTAAAACTTTGTTAATTAAAAGATTTAAACAAAATCACCATCTATACAAAATTTATTTAAACAAATTACACATAATATTTTAAAAAATAAATAAAAGAAACCCCCCACCCCATAGGCCGGCCATGCCTACACCCCCCTCTCTTTTCTCTTGACTCCTTCTCTTCCCAAGATTCACCACTTGAACTCTCCCATGCTCTATATAAGGCCCCTACTACTCTTCATCATTTCCTTTACCACCACACTCCATCTCTTCTATTTTCTCTCTTCTTCTTTCACCAACAAAAATCTCCCAAGAACATCAAACTCTTGTTCATCTTGTGAAGATCAAAGACATAATCAAAGAAAAAGAGTTGGTAAGATGATCATAACAAACCCATCTCTACTCTTCTACCTTTCTTCTTTTCTTCTTTCTTTTTATTTATTTTCTTTGATGTTCATCTTATTTCTTTTATATATCTATAATCATGTAAATATAAACATCCTACCAATGTTGTAAGGAGCACATGAAATGTGCATCATCCTACCATTGTTGTATGGAACATAATCAACTAAAAATCAAGAAAATAAGACTTGATCATGCATGTGTATCATCTTACCAAATGTTGTAAGGAACACATAAAATGTGTATCATCCAACCATTGTTGTAAGGAACACATGGATTATCAAAGCTTATACTTATACAAGATGATTAATCATGAATATAAATATGTTATATTAAAGTTATGACCCATAAGCAAAGAGAAATCATAAATCTGGCATATTCTGATGTTAGAACTCCCCCATTGTTTTCGTTATATCTGGAGTTCTAGGTATCAAAATCAGTTGATTCTTTTTTCTAATCTTATTTTAATGTTTTAACTTTCATTTAAACCTTGATTCACTAATTTTCATGAACGTTTGATCCTTCAAACATATTTAATAAGACACATATGTTGAATCTGGAAATCTGACAGATTTAAAAAGGTACACTTTAAACGCGTGTAACTTACTCATTCTTGGGTCAAAATACGTCTAGTTTTTTTTAAAAGTTTCATCTTTGAGTCGTGGTTAATTCCCATTTTGAATCATGTAAAAACGAGGTCATATTAGCCCTAAACAGACTTTTTAGTAACAATATGTCATCTAGACACTGGTCAGTGGACATCTTATATACTTTTAATTATTAAAAATATTAAACATGGATTATAAAATCCTATATTTTTGCTGGACATTCTAGAACATGTATTAAGGTTATATTAAAATATTAAGCCTTAATATGACTCCTAAAATACAGTTTTTAATTTTTAAAGTTTAACTTAAGGAAATAAAAATTCCAGTGAACACCTATGATTTAAGGAAAATAGAGACAACCTTTAAAAATTTAATAAATAAGTTAATAACAAATAAATAATACAAAATAATAAATAAAATAAGTCTAATAGAGCTACATACTTCTTATATTAGGAAAGGAGCTTCGGTAGAAACGAGAAACCCTTACAAGTTAATACATTTGCATACCGAGTGAGTATCATAGCCCCTTTTTACCGTATTTCATATTATTTTTGGGGTGAAAGCATGTGTATATATTTCATGAAAAGTTTATTGCCTATCTTCTTATACATTTCAAATATTATTTTGAGCACTTATGGTATTATTCTTTGATGTGCTTGGGTTATCGTTGTAAGGCCCTTCGTTGGACATTATCCTTTAACTCCGCTAGTTTGCCGATGGTATTTGTAAGTAGCGCTATTTGGAGATTCTGACGTCTCCCATTTATGGTTGACGAACTATAGATGTACTTTACCACTACTAACGTCATTTAATATGGGCGTTAGGTTTATTCATGGGCAATTGGTTGTCGATTGTCAGCTAGGTTGGATAATGGCTCAAGCAATAATCATCATAGTATATTACTACCATGTGCAATGTATTGGGCAATATAATTCATCTTCTATCATTATTACATACTTGGATTTTATTCAAAAATCTCCATCATTTATTTAAACTTTTTTTCATTTAAAAGTTATATTGTGCATATTAAAAACCTATGAACTCACCAACACTAGTAGTTGACCCGTTTTTCTTTTACCCATGCTTTCATGTGATCGTCGTTAGGTACATTATGTAGAAGCACGATGTGTGGCATCTTCATCTTCATCTTCAAATTTTATAAAAACAATTTCTATTTTATTTATGCATTGTACAAGACAATGTCCTTTAAACATTATTTGGTTGCGTAGCTTTTACTTATGTTTTATCCGAACTACTTACTTTGTTAATTTAATATATTGGTTATTGTCTATTTACCTTGTGCGATGATCCCTTGTGTTGTGACACCTCATGTTTCAGCTTTAGCGGGGTGTGACACCCAACTCCAAACCCTACTCCCAATCAATCCTAACATTTCTGTCCCTATCCCAGAACAACTCCTACCCATGCCTTCCTACCTTAAAGGCATCCTTGATGACATTGAAACCTTAACTAAACAATCCAGAATGAGTCATCTCTCATTGTGGAAAGCCTTAAAAGATCTCAAGGATGACCTCTCCCTCCAAATCTCTAAACTTATCTCTACCCCTTCCTTAACTCATACACCTACCCCTGCCCCTACCCCATTCCCTAAAACAACCATAGGTGATTCCCCTCCTCCTTTTGATGATGCCAAAAAGGGGGAGAAATTCTCAAGTTCATCTAGGGAGGATGATCCTAATTCTGAGGAGTTGATGCTGCATACAATGAATCTGCCACCAAAATCTTGCAGCCGGAGGCACCCAAAGCAACAGCTCCTCCTCCTCTTAAAAGAAAAGCACCTTCTGAGGAGGAACAAAGATTCCCTAAGAGATTGAAAAGAATGGCTAACAGGCCAAAGCCAAGAAGGAAAGTTGCTGAGGGTTGCTCTCCACCTATAGCCATTGAGTCTGATTCTGATGATGAGGATGATACTCCACTCTCTGACATCCTCAGAAGAAGAAGACAGAGCCCAAAACCATCTGCTCCACCAGTCCAAGCAACTCCATCAATCCAAAAGTCTTCAACCTCTGCTCCCAAAGATAAAGGCAATAAGAAAATGACACTAGAGCAAGTTGAACCAGATGAACAAATGCAAAGGGAGCTTGCACTCAAAGAGCAAGTAGAAAGGGAGAATGCCCAAATGGCTCAAGCATTGGGTGTTCCAGTTGAAGAGATCTACCAAGTCAAGGAGCTAGCATATCAGCAAGAACAAGAACAAGTTCAAAATCAAGCTGCTGCTCAACACAAACTGGCAAGGGAGAAATCTCAATCTGAACTGCTCAAAGCTAGATCTCATGCGGATGCCAACAAAACCCTCTTCAACCTTGATCTATCTGCTCCCTACAATCTTAGTCAACAAAGGCTACAAACCTTCAGAGAAAAGATCAACATTTTAAGAAACATAACAGAACCAACTCCAATCACAAGAGCCACTGTCCACAAAGGTGATGGTGAACCCTACCTCAAAGTAATAAGGAAAAATAACTTCAACAGCTGTGAAATTGTATCATATGAGAGGTGTCACATCTATGGGTTCACAAAATTAGTTGAGATCCCGTACCTCCTCTTCAAATCCAAATCCAAGCTCAAAGTTCAATTCATTCAGAAAATTCAGAATTGGATAGCTCTAGTTGTGTCACAAAGGACCTTCACTCTAGATGACTATTATAGGCATGTGCACACAGTTGATAATCTTCACAAGAAAGGCTCCAAGCCATTTAAACCATTTGAGCTAAGAGAGGTACTGCCCCAACATGAGTACTTATATGATTTTGAGGGTCTCAACACAACTCTACCACTGAACATCACCCCTGAGATTTACAAGTTTATATCCATGCCTATTGAAGGCTTATTCTTTCTGGACAGAGTTGGTACTTGGAGATTCTTTAGACAGTTTGAAATCCCTAAAGCTGGCAAGAGCGTTCTCTTTGGGCTAAGAACATCTACAAGAGGCAGAACTGGAAATGAGCATTTTGAAGCCCTTGTACAAGCCCAATGTGAAGTCTTAGCTGAAGCAGATCCCCATGCCAAAGATTTTGAAGTAAAAGAAGAACAATGGTGGGATGATTGAAGACTGATCTAACTCTGAAGACTTGTTAACCTAGTCGATTCTATATTATGGTTAGACTAGCTTAGTTAGTAGTTAATCTTTGTAAACATCTATGTACATTTCTTTATTCTGTTATTTCAAGTGATGTTTATATAAATCAGAAAATAAAAAACATATAAAAATGGAAAAATGAAAAGATACCACAAAAACAGCACAAAATGGTACAACACAGAAAAAGATTCCACAAAAACAGAACAAAATGGAACACTAGAAAAGAAACCAAAAATAGAACAAGGTTCAAAATAAAAAGAGCTACCAAAAATATATAGCTAGGTAGCCAAATGCACTTAAAAGTTTAAATCTTTTGTATTCGAAGTCAAACTGATTCTTCAAAAAGAAAAAGCTTTTGTCATCATCAAATAGGGGGAGATTGTTGGGGAGATAATCACTTCACCCTAATAATCAACTCTGCCTATCCTAAAACATAGAATTTGATGATAACCAAACCCTACATTCAATATGACTTAGAAAGAATTCAAACATGTGTTGTTTGAATTAGATTCTGTAAAAATATGCTAAGTATGGAACCATCAGCTGACCATCAGATCCTACTCAATGTATCAGCCAAGAGACATCAGCTGAGGAGCATCAGATGAAGAAAACAAGTGAAGAAGACCTCAACTGAGGAAAGTAAACCATCAACTGAGTGCCTACTCCATCAGCTGAGCAAAGACTTTGCTCAGCTACTCCATCAGCTGAGTGAACAAATGGATCAGCTAAGGCCCAGAGCATCAGCTAAGTAAGTCTTCTCTTACACAAGTCATCTGTACACATAAACTGATGTATTTAAATGATCAGCTGAGCATTCTTGATCAACTGATGATACAAATACATGAGCTTATGTCCTCCTGTTTACTATTGATCAACTGAGCATCTATATGATCATATGAGCAATATGTATCAACTGAGTCCTAGCAAAAAGTGATCAATTGATATGTTTTGTCAACTGAGTAGTGAAATTCAGAGTTCCTAGTACAATCTGTTAGCTGAGTCGTGCAAAATGTCAAATCTGCACTATCTTTTCAGATTGTAAGTCATATGTAAAAGGCAAAACATGTGTTGTTCTATTATGCCTTAGATCTTTCTTTGTAAAAGTATAATGCACTTTTTGGATCTAGTATGAGACAAAAAGGTTTGATCTTATCCTCTGGAAAAGGATAATGATATATCAAACAGACGAAGATCTTGAAGATTTGTTCAACAACTAAGTATGGCTGGCAATCCCATACTTGGTAAAGTCAAATCAAACAGAAGCATGGTGTTGATTAAAGTACAAGCATGGAAAGGGAAAGAAACTTCTACACGACAGTAGATGTGGGTTTTAATATTTTATATTGTGAGTGGGTTGCACTTTTGAAGAAAAGTACAATTATTTTTATCAAATAGTTGATTAAAGTAACTTTACTTTTCACCCACTACATTTACAATTAAAATATTATATTTTCACATCCTCTTTGTCTCCTACCTTCATGCAACCGGATACACCAAGATCTCTATATATACTCATGCATGGTGAACATGCAAAACACAACACAGTGAAGTCTCTACTCCACAGAAAAAAAATCTCATCAGGTTAGAAATTCGTAGAGTTTAAGCATTGTGTAGAATCAAACTTGTTCATGTGTTGAACACTCTATATACATTAGTTATTTTAGAGTTAGCTTGTCTATGTGTTAGACAAATAGATTGCCACCTTTTATTATACTTAGAATTCCGCTTCTAGTACATGTAATTCTTGATTCAAAATCAATAAGAATTATATAAAAGTATATCGGTGTGTCTTTAAATTTTTAAAAAGCTAGAGTTTGTATTCAACCCCCCCTTTTACGAACATTTGTTATAGTGTACTCAATCTGAGACTAACAGTTCCATTGTAACCCCGAGCTCACGTAGAGGCTCGGTTGGCACAGGTCTTTTAGCCCTGAGGCCTTCATGCAGTGTTGGCCCCCATGTAGTGTTGGCACAGGTCTTCCGCTCGATCCTCGCGTCACCTAGATATATCTATCAGAATAGAACTAAGTGATAAAATGGTATACTTAGCTGAAAGGTTCAGATGATCAGCTGATCAAATGGTTGCTCAGCTGACCATACTAACCATTCAGTAGATACTTGAAATCATTTAGACAATCAGCTTTAGATGTTCACTGGATGGTCTCCTGCATTTGTATTCTTCTCAGATGATCTTCAGATGTTGTCTTCGACTGATACTTAGTACTGTAGCTAGTATATGTCGATACTCTATACATTGTAACTTTCAAGTCAGGAATTAAACAACACATGTTTAAATTCATTATAAATTTACTGATGGTCTGATTTTGTTATCATCAAATTCTATGTATTTTAATAGACAGATTTGATATTGGGTTGAACTGATTATCTCCCCAACAAAGTGCTATGCTGTTATGCTATATTTTATGATGTAATATTTATTAATGAAGGAGGAATATGTCTTGTTCTTTATATCCTTAAATCTTTATTTGTGATGTTCCAGTACACTATGGGGTGTTTGGTTCAAGTATTGTTTTTGAAGGGGTTGGGATTTCAAATGGGATTGGTATTTGGTGGGATTTGCATTTAGTGGGATTTAAAATCCCATCTTGTGTTAGGTTCATATTTCTTAGGTGGGATTTCCACCACCACTAAATTCCATAAACAATCAAAGACGGCGGACGACGAAAGAACGACGGCGGATGACGAACGGACGACGGCGGAGGACGAACGGACGACGGCGGACGGCGAACGGACGACGGCGGACGACGAATGGACGACGGTGGACGATGAACGAACGACGGCGGATGACGAATGACGGTAGACGACGAACGACGGTGAACGACGACGGACGATGAACGACGGCGACAACGAACGAACGACGGTGAACGATAGCGGATGACCAACAACGGAGACAACGAATGAACGACGGCGGACGACGAACGAAGGCGGATGACCATGTTGGATTATGCCCACTGACACACACACGAGTTGGTATCATGGCTAATGAAGCAAAGGCCTATTGGGTCACACGCCAAGTATCGATTCCGGCATCACGGATGGTCTAATGAGAGAGAAAACCAGAAACTGGTTCTGGTGGGTCTAGGCACGCCCGTACCTCTATGAGGTACTGTCGTGCCTTACGGGCAGGCACGAGCCTAAGTCGGGCGTGACTTGGGCGTGGCCTGTGGCTAGGTACGCCCAGGCTAGGTACGCCCGTGCCTCTGGGAGGCACGCCTGTGCCCTGTGCCCAGTGGACATGCACGAGCCCAAGTCGGGCGTGACTTGGGCGTGGCCTTTTGGGCTGGTACGCCCGTGCCTTTTGAGGCACGGTCGTGCCCCGTGCAGTTACAGTCTTCTTAAACAGCTTTCAAAGTTGTTTATGAAGGAGATTATGGTGTTTTTATTGCTAATTGATGGATTATCAATGGATGCACGTTTTTATTCTCTTTTGAAGAGTCTATATAATGTGGTGCTTGATTCCTTTGTTTGGTTACTAGCTCTTGAAAGGCAAAAACACATATAGCACACTTCTCTCTCTCAAGCACACAAAATACTTCCAAGGCTTTGGTTATTTTGTGTAGACTATATTTGTGGTGTTTAGGTTGGCGTACCTAACACTCTAGCAAGTGGGAAAAGATCAAGACTTGGTGTGTACTTCAATAGAGGTGTACACGTTAGTGCACAAGACTTCCGAACTCCAAACTTGCGCGTACAAAGAAGATAGCATCGAGGGTGTACTTCAAGTCCTTTGTATGTTTTATTTTGTTGCTTAGCCATGTCTAGAGTTTTGGTCCATTTGGTGGGCTCGTTCGTGGTCACTGTTGAAAATGTTTTTCTACCAGTTTTGTTTCCGCTGCGATTTTAGACCACGAAAACCCAACAGTGGTATCAGAGCCATCTCTAACATGGCTTTGCACTTTTGGAGTTAAACCGGATTTTCTGAGTTTTCTGTCAAAAATGGTTTTCCGGTGACCGGGCACGATCGTACGTCTAGGGGTACGGGCCGTGCCGGCGATCGGGGCACGGGCGTACCAGTGGGGGTACGGGCCGTGCCGGCAGAATTCGTGATCTGTTTAAAATTATTTAAACTGTACACTTACAAAAGGGCAGGCATGCCCGTACTCTCTGGGGTACGCCCGTGCCTTCTGGTTTTTTTGGTCAGAATTAGTTTTTGAAACAATATGTTTAAATATATTAAAATCCGGGTTTTAGACTAGTCTTGATTATGTTGATCCCCACTATATTTTGATTCCTAATTTTATATGTTTTGGCATGAAGTTCACAAAAACATATATCCTTAGGTGTATATATGAATATGCAATTTTAAAGGTGTATTAAAATTGTTAATGCATATGTACAAGGATTGCTTGTTGTGCCTTAAGTGTTTTTGCAATCTTGGTAAAAATATATTTATCTTAGTTGGACATGGGTGTGTAGCACACCATTGCTTTCGTTTGGTTGTGTTTGTTGTGGTAGCCCGGTAACTTGATATGCCCATAGAGTTTGTGATGTTTGTGGTTGGTTTTGGTTTTGGCCTGCGTGCCGTAATGTTGTAATATTTATATTTGGTGCGACTTGCATGTCGTTTATTTAAATCTTTGTACTCGTAATAGATTATTAGGATCGCGACTTGCATGTCGTTTTCTTATTATTATGTACTCATACTTAGATTGTTTCAAATATGTAACATTGCATCAAACCAACCGGGAGACACGGTGTTGGCGTCTTGACGAACCAAATCCAGGAGATTCGCCGGTGTGGAGATCGTGACGGAGCATCCTTTAGTGTTGTCCCTAGATTGACTATGTTTTCCCCGTTTTGGCTCACGGGAAAAACACTTAGGATTTGGGCATGTTACCGGGTCTTTATTTATGTTTATGCATGGTTGTTTTATATTTGAATTCTTTAGGATTTGCATGCTAGAGAATTTTTGAAAATATATAAAACAAAAGAGATTTATAAATGAGTTTATATTTCTACGCGCATAAGAATTGGCAAATATTAATATAAAAGTGTTTATATTAAACGGTGAATAAAAATGAGTTTTTGTCACTTAAATTGCTAATTCGTCAAAATTGTTAAAATGTTATTTTTTTAACCAGAAAAACAAAAACCCGTTTTTCGAAAAGTAAGTCACGCGCCACCCGTAAGACGACACCACCCAAATCTAACGAAACTTGGATGATTGTCGAGCATTAGCACGAGTCATGCCTTGTGGAGTTGTGTGGAAGGTGAGTGTGGCAACCCGCAATATTGGTAGTCGAGCATAAGCACCAACCAATGATTGGGCTAGGGTACCAACGTGTGTCTTGACGGGCAACTTACAAATTCTTTTATGTTGCTTAAATAATGTCGATCTCTAGCCGAGTCATTTAAAAAAATAATAAAAGGATTGGTGTATGAAGGGATCAAACATGCCTTAGACATTTGATGTCGAAAGGATCCCGCAAGGATCTAAGAGTTGCAATGGTTGCAATTGGTAATTTGTCTACTGGCCTAAATAACTTATTTCATGATCCGCGGTAAACCGGTCATGAGATAGAGTGAAATATGGTTCTTAGCCTTGTTCAAATAATTAATTTTTATAACTATTGGGCAATTATTTCTAAAAGGATTCACAACAAAATTTGGTACTCTAAATTTTGTAGATGGCATCCAACAACACTTCTACATCTTCATCGAACTCTATTTCCCTAAAGTTGTTCCTCGAAAAGGCCAAACTCGATGGCCAAAACTTCATGGATTGGTTCATGCAACTAAGGATAGCCCTTAGGTATGAACAAAAGATGTGGGCCATCGAGGAGCCTTTGCCGGAGGCACCTGCGGCGAATGCGACTAGGGCGGTACGAGACGTGTATGACAAGCGTGTCAAGGAAACGAAGAAGTGGCTTGCATTATGCTGTCGTCAATGATTCCTGAGCTTCAAAAGCAAATGGAACATTTAGGAGCATATGACATGCTTAACCAGCAAAAGGAAATGTTCCAACAGCAGGCTAAGCTGTGAGCGTTCATGTGCTTAAGATGAAAGCATTGGTTGATCGCTTGGAAAGGTTTGGATTCCCGTTAAGGAGGGAGTTGGCGGTGGATGTGATCCTCCGTTCTCTTCCTAGTTCCTTTTCACAATTTGTGTGGAACTATCATGTCCATGGCATGGACAAGTCCCTAATGGAACTTCACGGAATGTTAAAGACCGTCGACTCCGACATGTCCAAGAAGCCCTCCTCGTCCAAACCCGTCCTAGCCATCCAGGGAGGCGGAACCAAAAGAAAAGGCGCTCCCCCTCTAAGGGAAAGGGTAAGGGGAAGGTTGCAAAACCTAACCCGAGTCCGGCCCCGAAGGGCAAGGGGAAAGCCGTGATGGTTCCACTGGCCGAGGACCTTGCGGAAGCCGAGTGCTTCCACTGCAAGGAAAAGGGGCATTGGCGGCGCTCTTGCCCAAAGTACCTTGAGGAGCTCAAGCGGGTAAAACCGAAGGGAGTGGGTAACTCAGGTACGTTTATGATTGAACTCCACAATATCGCTACTTCTAACGGCTGGGTACTTGATACCGGTTGTGGCACTCATATTTGTAATAATGTGCAGGTGCTAAAAAGAAGTAGGGCGCTGGGTGCTGGAGAGCGTGACCTGATCATGGGAAACAAGGATGTGGTTCCCGTGGAGCGGATAGGGAGTGTTGATCTCGCCTTTCCTTCAGGACTTGCTATTACCTTATTGAATGTTTGTTTTTCGCCCTGTGTGGCACGAAACATTATTTCCTTTCACGCTTTGTATGACGATGGATATGATTTTGGTTTTAATAATGGAATTATCTCTTGTTTGAGAAATGATGTTCATTACTTTAGAGCTTATCCATGTCGTGGGATTTATGAAACAAGTGTGTGTTTGGATGGTAATAAATCAATCATGAACATTGATTCTAAGTCCAAAGGTGTATTGGACAAGTTGTCTTTGTGGCATAGTCGTCTTGGCCATATAAGCAAGAAACGTATCGCCAAACTCCAAGTGGATGGGATTTTGGAATCGTTTGACCACGGGTCAAGCGAAGTATGCGATTCTTGTTTATTATGCAAAACGACAAAAGCGCCCTTCACCGGTGTTAATGAAAGGGGCAAAGACTTGTTGGACATTGTTCACACGGATGTGTGTGGTCCGTTCATGTCTGCTACAAGAAACAACTGTAAGTACTTCATTACTTTTACTGATGATTTCAGTAGGTATGGTTATGTTTATTTAATTAAGCATAAATCTGAAACCTTTGAGGTGTTTAAGACATACCAAAACGAAGTGCAGAATCAATTGGGCAAACGGATTAAGATTCTCAGATCCGATAGGGGTGGTGAGTATCTTAGTACCAAGTTTCTTGATCATCTTAGGGGTTGTGGAATTATTTCACAACTTACTCCACCCAGGACACCACAATTAAATGGGGTCGCTGAGAGGAGGAACCGAACTTTATTGGATATGGTTCGGCCCATGATGAGTCGTACAAAGCTACCCGCAAGTTTTTGGGGTTATGCTTTGGAAACCGCTGCTAGGACCTTAAACCTTGTATCAACAAAGAAGGTTGCAAGTATGCCGTTCGAGATGTGGCATGGAAGGGTTCCTTGCTAGCCTATCTCAAGGTCTGGGGTTGTGAGGCTTACGTGAATCTCAAGACAAACTTGAACCCAGAGCCGAAAAGTGTATTTTCATTGGCTACCCAGCTGGTTCTATGGGATATTTGTTTTACAAACCTTCGGAGAACAAGGTGTTTGTTGCTCGAAGGGCGGTCTTCCTTGAAAGGGAGCTGATATCTGTAGAAGCCAGTGAGAGGCAAGTCGATCTAGAAGAAATTCTACATGACACCAATGATCAACCTGATGTTGGCACTAGTACCGCTTCTGAGGTCGGCGCACCTGAAGAAGTGGAACCTTAACCAACGGTGGATGAAGTGCCTGATACACAACCATTAGAGCTCCGTAGATCTGGTAGAGTTCGTAATGAGCCGGAAAGATATGGGTTTCTCATATCCGAGGGCGACGAACTATTGGTGGATCATAGTGAACCTACCAACTACTAGGAAGCCGTAGCGGGCCCTGAGTCTGCTAGGTGGAAGGAGGCAATGGACAATGAGATGCAATCCATGGCGGATAATCAAGTCTGGGACTTGGTTGATCCGGTACCCGGCCACAAGCCTGTAGGGTGCAAATGGGTCTTCAGGAAGAAAACTAACATGGATGGAAAAATAGACATCTTCAAAGCCTGACTGGTAGCAAAGGGTTTCACTCAAACTCATGGTGTAGACTATGATGAAACCTTTTCTCCGGTGGCTATGTTGAAGTCTATTAGGATACTAATGGCTATCGCTGCATATTACGATTACGAAATATGGCAGATGGATGTCAAGACTGCCTTCCTTAATGGGAAGTTGGCAGAGGAGGTTTACATGGCACAACCTGATGGTTACGTAAACCATAAATATCCTAATAAAGTCTGCAAGCTTAAGAGGTCCATTTATGGACTTAAGCAAGCATCTCGGAGTTGGAACATTTGCTTTGATGAAAAGGTCAAAGAGTTTGGCTTTTCTAAAAGCAAGGATGAACCTTGTGTGTATGTCAGGGCTAGTGGGAGTGCTGTAGTTTTTCTAGTCTTGTATGTAGATGACATACTACTCATAGGAAGTGACGTGACTACCTTGCAGGAAGTAAAAACCTGGCTTGGGAGTTGCTTCTCTATGAAAGACATGGGAGAAGCAACATACATTTTGGGGATACAGATCTATAGAGATAGATCTAAGAGACTCATTGGTTTGAGCCAGAGTACATACATAGATAAAGTCTTGAAGAGGTTCAAGATGCAAGATTCCAAGAAAGGGAATTTGCCCATGTTGCATGGTATGGCGTTGAGCAAGTCTCAATGTCCTAGTTCTCAAAAGGAACTAGGGGAAATGAGTCGAGTCCCGTATGCTTCGGCAGTGGGATCGATCATGTATGTTATGCTATGTATTCGGCCTGATGTGTCGTATGCCTTGAGCATGACGAGCCGATATCAGGCTAACCCTGGTCAAAGTCATTGGGTTGCGGTTAAAAACATCCTTAAATATCTTCGGAGAACTAAGAAAATGTTTTTAGTGTTCGGTGGATCGGAGGAGCTCAGAGTTACTGGATATTCTGATGCTAGCTTCCAAACGGACAAGGATGATTGCCGGTCTCAATCGGGATTTGTATTCTTGTTAAATGGTGGAGCAATAAGTTGGAGAAGTTCCAAGCAAGATATCGTGGCCGATTCAACCACGGAGTCAGAGTATATTGCTGCAAGCGAGGCTGCTAAGGAAGCCGTCTGGATGAAGAAATTCATTCAAGACCTTGGAGTTGTTCCTAGTATCGCTAACCCTATTGAGATCTTCTGTGACAATGAGGGTGCAGTAGCTCTAGCTAAGGAACCAAGAGCGCATCGACGTACGAGACACATTGCTCGAAAGTATCATTTTATTCGTGATATCATCGAGAATGGTGACATTGTGGTTAGTAGAGTACCGACTGAGGGGAACTTGGCAGATCCACTCACCAAACCTTTGTCGCAAACTAAGCATGATTCACATGCTAAGTATATTGGGATTAGATTTGCTAATGACTTGGTTTAATTATTTTAGTTGTATTTGTTATTGAGAACATTAAAGCAATAATGTATTTCTTATTGTAATGACTATTAAATGGGGATTTAATATACGCATGGCGCGATTACTTTATGAAACATTATTGTGTTCTATCTTTGCATGTTTAATACTTCCATGAATAAACTTGTTTATTCTAAATACTCCACGATCGGTCGTTCTTCATTGGAAGGAAGAAGTGAATTAAGATCGAGGCAAGTGGTTGGTAAAGTTTTCATCTTGGATTGAATACTTGTTTACGCAACACTAGCCTGTACTTAATGGTGATTAAGTAATTGGAGGACCCGTACCTGAGTTTACTTCATGGATATTATCACGAGTAAATCAGGATGATAATATTATCTATCCTTCTACTGGAGATGCACGCGTTGCTTGATTATTAACCTGGACTTGTTTAGATTGCTTTCTAACGCAATTCGTAACTGGCTGTTATAAGGGAAGTTTTCAGGCAAGAACTTGTTATTATGATAGGGCGGTGTAGTCAAAGGTATTCGTTCCTCTTTTGAGAGATATCCTTGGGCCCCTCGTTGACTAAGCTGATGACAAATCAAAATGCATGGCCGTGCTCAAGTTGAATTGATATTGGATCAATTGTGCAACTTGTTTGTGTTAGTCATAGTTAGTCTATATCGAGAAACATAATCGTGAATGATTTGGGGTTGATCATGTTCCATGACCTGCATTCACAACGGATATCGTGAACGAAGGGGTATATAATCACTTATCTATAGGACCTTTCCTTTTGGTTAGGTATTTGTTTTGGGAAGACAAACCTTGTGCTGACTTGGGGGCATAGATGCCTTGCTAGAGGCCGCTCTATGTCGATGACGCCTTTCGTGAGTTTGTCATGTGCAAGTGGGAGTCTGTTGGATTATGCCCACTAACACACACACGAGTTGGTATCATGGCTGATGAAGCAAGGGCCTATTGGGTCACACGCCAAGTATCGATTCCGGCATCACGGATGGTCTAATGAGAGAGAAAACCAGAAACTGGTTCTGGTGGGTCTAGGCATGCCCGTACCTCTATGAGGTACGGTCGTGCCCTACGGGCAGGCACGAGCCCAAGTCGGGCGTGACTTGGGCGTGGCCTGTGGCTAGGTACGCCCGTGCCTCTGGGAGGCACGCCTGTGCCCTGTGCCCAGTGGACAGGCACGAGCCCAAGTCGGGCGTGGCCTTTTGGGCTGGTATGCCCGTGCCTTGTGAGGCACGGCCGTGCTCCGTGCAGTTACAGTCTTCTTAAACAACTTTCAAAGCTGTTTATGAAGGAGATTATGGTGTTTTTATTGCTAATTGATGGATTATCAATGGATGCACGTTTTTATTCTCTTTTGAAGAGTCTATATAATGTGGTGCTTGATTCCTTTGTTTGGTTACTAGCTCTTGAAAGGCAAAAACACATATTGCACACTTCTCTCTCTCCAGCACACAAAATACTTCCAAGGCTTTGGTTATTTTGTGTAGACTATATTTGTGGTGTTTAGGTTGGCATACCTAACACTCTAGCAAGTGGGAAAAGATCAAGACTTGGTGTGGACTTCAATAGAGGTGTACACGTTAGTGCACAAGACTTCCGAACTCCAAACTTGCGCGTACAAAGAAGATAGCATCGAGGGTATACTTCAAGTCCTTTGTATGTTTTATTTTGTTGCTTAGCCATGTCTAGAGTTTTGGTCCATTTGGTGGGCTCGTTCGTGGTCACTGTTGAAAATGTTTTTCTACCAGTTTTGTTTCCGCTGCGATTTTAGACCACGAAAACCCAACAGACCAACGACAGAGACAGCGGACGACGAACGACGAACGACGGTGAACGACTGCGGATGACCAACGACGGCGACAACGAACGAACGACGGTGGACGACGAACGAACGACGGCGGACGATGGTGGATGACGAATGACGGCAGACGACGAACAACGAACGAAACACAGGATTTAGAAATCTCTCATCTGTGGGATTTGTAAATACCATGGGGGGTGGGGGGGATTTAGAAATCCCTCATTTGTGGGATTTCAAGGATTCCTGGGATTTGAAATCTCATCCCATTTTTACAAACCAAATACAAGATTTCTTAGGATTTAAAATCCCAATCCCAAAGATTTCCAGGAAATACCACGAACCAAACACCACCTAAGTATTGTGAAGTGGTACTTAGGGGTCATTTGTTTTCTTGACAGATTTGAACCATTAAAGAAGAAAATCTCAAAGATAAAATACAAGATTCTAGCATTTAATGAGCATTTATGTTATTATATTAGTATAATTATGTTATTATATTAGTATAATTAGTTACAGGTTGTTTATGAATTTTATTTAATAACTTGTAATATATTTTATTTAGAGTAAAAATATTATAAATTTTAACTATCTCATTTTCATCTACGTTAAATATAAGTTTTTATTGTAATGTGTCATTTTTTAAAATTAGGGTATTTTTACATTTTTTGAATTACAAAGCTTGAAAAAAAATGTTGATAATAACAAACTAAAAAAATTGCTTTGATAACAAATAAAACTACTACCATGGTGGCCTTTATAAGTAATAGAAAAACTACTTTGTAGTCTTAAACGACTTAGGTTGTGTAAAGCCTGTAACATCCTCAAAACGGGCCTAAACGTGTGCGATCGTGATACGTCGAGTATTTAATTGAATTAAATAAAATATATATATTTTAGAAAATGATATAAAATATGAAAATAATAGATAAATGGGTTATTAAAAATATTAATAAAAATAGATAAAGGTTATAAAATATCGAACGGTTTCAAACGAGGATTCCAGAAATATCCTTGTTAGTTGAAACGATTAAACGGGAGATGAGTTGTAAGTTAAAAAGGGGAACAAAATTCCCACTTGTGGATAATAATACCCACAAGTCGGTTTTGGGCTTTTTGAATACACAGACTTCTCTACACACACGTATACACACACATCTTCAAAGCATTCTTTCTGTTCTTGCAAAGTTAGAATAAGAAGATCAAAGGAGCTTAACAAACAACAAAATTCCAGCAGCAAATTGAAGACTATATTCATCCTAGAACATCATCTTCATCATCTCCATCACCTAGTAAGCTTCATTCATGGCTTTTTCTTCATATTCTTGAATTTGGGTTTTTGAAAGAAAACTCAGAAACCTTTGTTCCAGCAGAGAATTAAGCTTCTAATTGGTCTTACAAGTTGTTTCTAATCATCCTTTGATCATTGTAAGTTCCAATTCATCCTTATTCTTGATTTTGCTCTTTCAAGACCTGAAATTTTAGGTTTCAAGTGGGTTCTTTGATTTAGCAATCAAGAACTGAAATTTATGATTGAAATAGGTTCTAATATCATTTATAAGTGTATAGGAATCAATTCCATGAATTAAAGTAGTGTTCTTGATGAGTTTTGAATTTTGGCTCAAATGGGTCAAAATTGGTCAAATACGGGTCAAACTGATTTTGACCTTCAAGAACTGAAATTTAGTGTTCTAAATGATCCTATAACTTGTTAGGATTGATTAGAACTCAATTGGTGCATTAGAAGTGGTGTTTTTGCACAAATCCAATATTTAGCCTAAATGGGTCAAAATGGCCTAAATCTGTTTTTACACATCAAGAACTGATTTTTAAGTTTCTAATAGGTTCATATGACTTGTATGAATTAATTAGAACATTGGTTTTGAATTGGAATGGTTGTTTTGCTTGAATTGGCTAAAATAGTGAAAAATAGGCCTTAAATAGGCAAGAAATTGGAAAATGATACCAAACAAGGAGTTTAAAGGTGTTGGTCAGTTGCAACACCTTCAATACATCATATTAGGTGTATATGGTGTGTTGCAAGTGTTGGAATTGGTCTACATCAAGTTTTGGCCATTATGCGCACGTCTTTGTACATTTAAATGGGATTTTCGTATGAATTAATTGGATAGGAGTTTTTGATGTTAGAAAGCTTCCACAAGTGTCAAATGGTCCTATGAAACACTAGAATTTTACTAAAATTGATTTGGAGTTGAAATGAGCCAAAATAGGCTTGCTGTGCATAAAACAACAGCTGCTGCAGCCTCTGCAGGCTGGTCGCGGCGCGACCATAAGGGTGTCGCGGTGCGACACCCCTGCATACAGCTTTCTTTGCTGTTTTATGCTACGTGTTCGCGTGTTGTTGCTTGGACTGCTATAGTTAGTTAATAAATGGTTTAAAAACACCATTAGGGTATTGTTTCAAGTATCCTAGACGTTCCTCGCGTGTTCAAATGATTGATGCGTAAGTCTTGGTATTATAGGTTGAATTGACAATCCGTGAGCGCCAAAGCAAGGTCTTTGCTTATTCTAGCCTAACAGGTGAGTGTCTGATAACATAACGATTAATATATCTATAACATATATTAACAATGGATTGAATTGAATACCCGGACTTGTAAGCAATTGATTAAGCGTTTGAATATGTTGTTGAAAGGTTGTATACCTTGTAGTATGTATGATAAATGATTATCGGGATATTATACGCACTTGATTAAGTGTAGTTTGTAAAGCATGACGATGCTAGACTTAACATGTTGACACAGTATGATACACACTTGTTTAAGTGTAGATTGTATAGCATGATGATGCTAGGCTTAACTTATTGATATACATAATAGTATGCACTTGATTAGGTGTATGTTATGATGATGGATATATATACATTATTGCGTGCGCGCAATGAGGTAAAGAATGAATGGCATGATGATGCTAGATATTTGATTGGTATAAATAATATGCATCTGTTTAGGTGTATGTTATGTGGACATGATTATGGATTGATTGATGATTCGGTTGAATTAGATTATGTGTTTGTGATTGGGCAAGGTTTGCCCGGACAAAGCTGTCCTACCTGTTGGGCAAGGTTTGCCCGGACAAAGTTGTCCTTTTCGGGAATAGCTGCGGCTGTACAACAGAGGAATCGGTTGATTCCAAAACGCAACGGTGGACGCTTAACAGCTCCCCCACGGGAGTGGTTGATGTGTCTGGTACCCTAGTTTGGTGCATTGAGCCGGGTTCGCTACCTTGCGAGATATGCTACCTCCTGACTACGCCAGCTCATCGCGAGATGCTAGGATAGAACTATTTGAGCATGATTGATGATATGTGATATGTTTATATTGATTGCGTGCTATCGTGTACTCACTAGCTATTATAGCTAACAGATACTACTCTCCACATGTGCAGGTGTTCCTTAGGCTGTGAGCTCGGGTGCCTGCGGGTAGTTGCATGTTTTTAGGAGGAACACTGGATTTTTGTTTAACTCTGTTATAATATGTTTAAGTTTGTTTAAAGATAATGGTCGGCCGGTTATGTGTCCGTAACACCAAATGTTGTATGTGGCAACGTTTTGACTGTTTATACAGTTTGCCACGTGTTTTTAATTCCGCTGCATTTTTTAAATTATAAGACATGTTTAAATATTCTATTTACAGTCAAACCTACACAGTTTGAAAACTTAAATAGTATTTTAAAAAGAAAAATTTGGTTTTCAAAAGCACGGTGTTACAAGACCCAACTGTTTTTTTATATTTACCGTTCGTTTTGTTTTGTTTTTTTTAGATGGTTACTCTTAACTACTAGTTAGTGAATGATTAAATAAGAGACTATGACCTATAACTCAACATAATTATCGGGTATTTGAGTTGATCAAATAAACGTTACGTAAATGGGTTTTGCCCAACTTGAAATTTTATATAATTATTTGAGTTATTTAAATTTTCATATATTTAAACTAATAACTTTTCGTATAAAATTATTACATTAATATTTAAATTTGGTATTATTTTGTGTTTTCAATTATAATTAAATTAAATAATAAATTATACTAAGTAATTTATATATGTATAAACATAATTTATTCTTTCTTATAAACTTTACTTTATGTGATGTATAAACTTTATTTAAAATAAAGTTTTATTTACGTATTTAAACAATATATCTAGTTTAAGATTATTGTTTGAAACCTTTTGTATGCAATTTGCCATAGTTTTGTTGATTTTAGTAAAACAAAACACGGCTCCAGTTGTTAGACTATTTACAAAATCCAACCCTAAGGCGATGCATATAACTTAGCTTTTAATTTTTCTAACAAAAATATCACATCAATAAAAAAATATTTAATATATTTCATATTTAATTCATACTTTTAAAACACTAATTTTAGTGTTTGAATAATGATATTATTGATTTAGATTACATTTTAAAAATTTATATTAAGTAATATTTTTATAATTTATATATGATTCTTTTATAAATTATATATAATAATATAGTTAATCACTTGTAATAAAATATTAAAATTTAAATACTATATTTTTATTCATGATTTATTAAATACAAATCATTAGTATCATTTTTAGTTTTTTACTATTGTGGCGTTACCTAAACTAACCCGAGTATTTACGAACCATCATGCCTCCGCACCGTTGCCCTAATTTATGTCTATCTTTCCCTATAAATTATTATACCCTCCTTTTATTTCCGTTCACACATTAGCATATTCAACTAATCGTCTCTTCTTTCTAACCCTATCAGGGTCACTTTCCCCAAAACTTTCCACCCAATTTCCCCTTAATCTGAGTCGATTTACTTGAACTCTTTCTATAGATCTGTAAAGATATAGATGGGTGGTGTTGTAATTCTTCATCCTCAAGATTGTCTTAAGGATCAACGTGGAGATTTATTCTCCACGCCGGTGAGATCTCGGCGTACACCAAAACCTAGCCCTAATTTTTCGAATTCTAGCCCTAATTTGACCAGATCTGAAGGCCGTAAACGGAGTCCGCCGACTGGTGTTCGAAAAAACAAACCGACGATGGCGATGGTCGCAGATACGCCTGCCGTAGCAGTGGCGAAGAATCTCGTCATGGGACAGGTAAAAATTTTGAAACGCGGTGAAGCGTTAGATGAATCATCTACGGATTTGAAAGATCTGAATGATCGCAAGGTTTCAAACACGACGGCAACGACACCAACAAAAGATTTACCAGTTGACCGGAAGGTTTATAGAGATTCCACCGTTGTTCGTGGAGTTTTATCGGCGAAGAAAAAATCTGAGAAGGAAAAAAAGTGTCTAACCAATTCAAATTCTAAAATCGAGGATTTGAAAATTGATGATTTTGCTCTTTCGTCAACAAATCGTTTAGGTCCTGACCCGGAGTTGGTACCGAAACAGATGAAGGCCGATTTCTTCTTTGCAGGGTCTGCCTTTGTGGACTCACCACCACCAAGTTCTCTTCCGTTACCTGGTTTTTTCACGAAGAATTTGAATCAAGATCCGACTACTGATCTCCGGCGGATGCTTGGATTAAATCTTTCTTAGGTTAAAATATTAACTACCTTCGATTTCAAGAATTTACAAGCAGCTATGTTTTTTGCTTCGAATTCGATACAAATTCCCTACTATTTTTTTGTGGGAAAGTTCGAATTTGGTAAGCAAATATCTTCGTAGATGCTATTTTACTAGGTTAATTAAGGTTGGTTTATATGATTTAGGTGAACTTATATCGTGACAGGTTATTTTTCACCCTTTTCTCTTTGTTTATATTATTATTAAGCTATATATGTCTTTAATTATAGATTAAGTTTAGGAGTATTATTGGAATGTAATGTAATCTAGTTTGTTTGTTTTTGTTTTGTTGTATGTAACTAAAGCATAATAGTACCTGTTTCTGCTTGTTGCAGTTGGATTGTTCTTGTTCTTGTTCACCAGTCATTGTTTTTTTATGGTTCAAAGAAAACATCTTCAGAAATGGTCTAATGATTTGAGAGGGTAAATTCATTAAACTGTTTTTGTTGTTTACAAAACTGGGAACCCATTATAATTCAAGAGGTCTGATGGTTGATCTTCTTTGTCTAGTTTCAAGGCAAAACTGTATTCTATAGAAGTAATTATTGAAATAACATAAATAATAAATTCCTGTTCTCTTGCAAGATATTTTCTTAACTTAAATAAATACTTAAGGGTTAAGTTTGATTATGTTGTATATTGGAATCATGTGCAGTTTGTTTTGTTGGTTTCTCAGCCTAACTTCGGTGTTTCTATGGTGATATTTGACATTTTTGTTGGAGTTTGGTGTATCAAATTTGACTTGTTGGGTTTGGTGGCTCAATTTTTGACAAGGAAGCGGCAGAGAAATGAGATTTGAGCTGTCAGGACAATTAAAATGCTTTGCTTTGACAATGTCTATGCTTTTGGTTTTGCTTCTAGGTTGAGGTATTAATTTGTTCTTTTTTCTTTCTTTAAATTCCAGAATAATATTAGGTTGCTACCAAGTGGAAACTGCAACTTTATCTTTATCTTTAATGTTTTTAATGTTTATTAGGTACAGCTTAACAAAAGTTGGTATACTGTTATCATTTGTTTTGCTTTTTAAATTTAGTGGTCTTGGTATGGATTTTAGGTACAATGTCCCACCAAATTCCTAGCTAATTTTATTTCATTTTGGGACATTTTGTTTAGGGTGGAGGGAATACAAGTTTTCCACCCTTTTATCTTATTTGTCATAAAAGGGTGATATATTTCTTTACTTACAAGATCAATACAAATATTAAAATCAATAGAGTAGGTGAAGAAAAATAATTAGTGGACTTCACTTTTATCTTATGGTAAGTAAGAGAGTATATCATTTTTTTATCATATTAACATCATATCGGTTTTTCTCTCGCTAACAATTTTATCTTTCTATCCCACAAACACTTGTAGTACTATTTTTCTATCACATTACCTCACTAATCATTTTTAATTGAAAAATAAGAGAGTTGACGAGAGACAAAGAGAGACTCTAGAGGACACCACTTCAACTTTCTATCCCAATGGGTGTAAAGCGAGGTACTCCGTTTCCCCTTACCACTAAACCAAATAGTAACTACCATCAACATCTATCCCATACAACTCATTTCAATGTGATATATCAACATTATATTATATTCCTCTTCTACCCCTCTTTCTACTCACAAACTCCCATATCAATCTCACATAAGAGAAGGAAGAAAGAGAGAGAATGAGAGAGAAATGAGAGAAATTACTCATGAGTAAACAAGTGGAAGAGGAGAGAGAGGTCCTCACCCGCAGGTTGAAGGGTGGGTGCTATGGTGTTCCTATTCCACCAGCGCCACATCCCACATGCCTTTTCCGCACGTTGAATTATGGAGGGGTTAATAATTAGGCTTCGATATTAAGATGGTGTGATGGATTATTTTCTAATTTCAAACAACGATACATAACACATACGACAAGATTAACATTTTTGTTACATATGGTATGTAGTCGTTCTTCCTCATGACGTTAAACCTTGAGATCTAAATGGTTTGATAGTCGGATGGATTTGTGGATTGCTATCTTATGGAATGTCTCAGATGATCTACTTGTAAGACATCTGGAATGTCTCAGAAGAGACCGGGGTTCGATCCTCGTTGAGTGCAAACATTTTGAATGATGAGAAAGGGCATTTGAAACACTATGTAACATCTAGAAAATAAATGTGTATTATATGTGTTATAAGTGATTGTAAGTAATAAAATGTGGATTTAACTAGAGGGGCCAAAGTTGTCAAAGTAAAAATTGAATAGTCAAGGGACTATTATGTCAATATTAGAAACTTGTATTTATATAACACCATATTTTACTTTTAAGTCAAATACTTGACATTTGCAACACTTCACAACAACTTCTACATACAACCATATTTTGTTTCTTCACTTTCTTGAGTTTTGAACAAGAGAAAACAGAGTATTAAGGTATCATCATCATCATCATCATCATCATCATCTCTATCTTAAAACACTTAAGATATGATTGGTTTATTTCTTTTCAAGTTCAAATGGGTAAAAATGATTTAAATGGTTGAATTAAGAATCAAAGTATGTTATTTATGTGTTTTAAGTGTTTTAGACTGTTAGGGATGTTGGAAAACATCCCTAAGATGTTAAAAAATGATTAGAATGAGTTTTGGGATATTTTGGCCGGAATTCAACGTCTGTTTAGCGTTTGAACTGTAAGTCGGATACGACAAACATGGCCCGTGTAGCCTTACACAGCCCGCGTATATAGGTCGGATGAGATGAACACGACCCGTGTAAAGTTAATGGCAGTCATAGGGCCATGTTAGTATACATGGTCGTGTAGTATATGGGGTACACGGCCCGTGTAAGGGTTACACGGCCCGTGTAGGTCTATTTGATCCGACTTTTGTATTGTTTGAATGTCGGACGTATAGAGCATAGCGTACACGGCCCGTGTAGTTGTAACGCCCAAGTTCAAAAGTTAATATGGCTAAGTGTTATTAAATATTAGAGGTGTCTATAAAACTAGAGGGGCTAAAGGTTGCCATTTTGAAAGTTGATAAGTCCAAGGGCTGTTTGGTATTTGTTGGAAAGTGTATATATATATATATATATGTGTGTGTGTGTGTGTTATTAGTTTGACTTGAGTTAGTCAAACTTGACATTTTTCATAGCCACACTCATGACAGCCGCTTTTCTAGCATTTCTGGATCAGTAACAACAAGATTAGAGTGCTATAGTAGCATCCAAGTAATCCATAGTAGCAAGGTATGTGTTCTTGATTGAGTTTTGTATATTTTGGGTCAAGAAGGTGATTTCAAAGGTGAAATCATTGATTGTTGTTAGTAGTGGTGTTTTTAGTTGTTGTTTAGTAGTTTCAGATGTTGTTGCATGCTTTTCAAGTACTAGGAAACATTTGTAATGATATTTAAATCAAGAACAGCAGATGTGTTCCTCACAGAAAGTTGTAGGTCGGTCGTGTACATGTTTTAAAGACGGTGACAGGCCATGTAGGTAAACATGGTCGTGTAAAGTGTAAGGTACACGGCCCATGTAGGGTTACACGGCCCCTGTAGAGGTCAAAGGCGGTGACAGGCCATGTAGGGTTACATGGTCGTGTAGTATATGGTCGTGTAGTATAAGAGGTACACGGCCCATGTATATGGTACACGACCTGTGTAGGGTTATGTGTCAGCACAAGCCATGTCGTCTAGAGAGGTCGTATGGTGTACAGGGTACAAGGCTCGTGTAGGTGTACACGGCCCGTGTAGGCCCTTTTTCAGTACAGTTTGTTCAGTAAGCCTTTGACAAACTGAACAAACTATATTGAAAAAGAGCCTACTGTAACATCGCTTCTGAAAAAATAGTGAATTTACTGAAAATTCAAGTTTTTAACCCGCGTGTAACAACAAAATCTCAAGCCAATTTTTTTTAAATCGCTGCGGAAGCATTTTCTTCATTTAAACAAACACCCACAAAGTACTAAGTACCATTTACAAAATACTACTTCGGATTGTGTTACAAAAGATTCATAAAACACGGTTCGTCTCTTCTCAAAATACAATATCAGAGCGTTGGTCAAATTTCCCTTCCCACAAACACAGCTAAACAGCAAATCACAACAATCCTGCAAAAAGCAATCAACCGTGGGGAATTAGCACTAAGCTAAGTGAATGGAAGCAACAAACAAGCTAACAACAACAACAATTCACAATTGAACTTCTGAGCAACAATCACCAACAATCCGTCAAATCAACAATCTCTTGATGTCTGAGGACCGGCGGTTCTGCCGAACATACAACCAGTGCGGGCCAAAGCAAATGTTTACTAATAGCCATCTGCCGATCGGCACAGTGAAATTCCCCTCTGATACAACGCATGCATCAGGAGGACAGCTCTTTCAACAGCAGCTGACCCCAACCAGCCCTTTCACAGAAGCTGATCACCACCAACCCGTTACAACAGCAGTTGGTTCTCAAACAATCCCAAATACACATGCAACCATGATCACAAACTAAAATCTACCACATATAACATGTATGAAAACATATAATAACTCTTGATCAACAATTGCCAGACTAATAGTGTATCATTATATTAGAAACAACAATTTATCATCACATAATAATCAATCTTTAAATCAAGCCATTTGTAACAGTTACTGTTGGTCCCAAAGAGGGTGAACAAGCAACCGATAGAATGTAGAAGGGGGGGGGGGTTGAATACACTTTAAACAATCAAACAAATTAATCAAATGTATATTTAATTATCAACAGTACAATAACTATTATCACTCTCTAATCAAGTCAACAGGATGATTTGATATTACAATGATCATAACCTCAACTCTCTCTAAACACTCTTGAATCACAAACTAATTGATGATCGAATTTCTTGTTAAAACTAATTAACAAGAACTCTTGAAAACTCTCTCTCTAACTTTGAACTTACAAAGTTATCGCAACACACGCGTATCAAGTATCACGAACACATGTACGTTTTGCAACTTATGCAGTCTTGCAACTTATGCAGTCGTCGTTGTGTATCACGTATCTGTTCTCGTACACATGTAAGAACATCTATTTAAAACCCATGAGAAGGTTTATACTTATACTTGATATATCTACGAACAAATCGCAGTTTAAAGATAGAACTTATCTTTTCTTTAAAACCGTAACAAACTCCTTAATTAAAACATATCTAATTAATTTCGTTTGAGATTTCTATCCAACTAATAGATAGTTTAAATTAGGTTTAGATATCCTAATTTAAATGTCGTAGATATAGAGAGTTTATAACAGAATTTAAAACTTACTTAAATTCTGAACTGACTTCTGACGCTGAGCTGACATACTCAGTCTTGACCTTGTCAAGCTGACTTCTTGAATCTTGGATTATTTAATCTTCAAGTCTTCAAATCTTCAAGTTTTCAAGTCTTCATTCTTAAGACCTATCTCAGCTTAGAAGTCACTGAGTTATCTAGTACTTACATAGAAAACTCTATATCTGTTTATACGCTGACTACTCAGCTGAAGCTGACTAGTCAGTCTATAACAGACTTACATAATTCCTAACTCTTAACCTATCATCTATACATATCGATAGTTTGTCTCATCAAATCTAACTATTCTAAACATGGGACTAACAATCTCCCCCTATTTGATGATGACAAAACATTGAATCAAATAAGTTATAGGTTAATAGAATTATGTTGAACAACTCTGGAACGGACCAAAGTTAGTTCTTGAAATAAGTATTGAACTGGTCCATACTTATTCACGTATCTTGAACTTACAAGATGTTTATGCTACAAATCTATTATAAGACTTGTATTCTAAGTATTTGAATATACAACTACTTAGATTCTGAACTTATCAGAGTTAATTTAAGTTCTGAACTTACAAAACTTATATTACTGAACTTATCAGTTTACAATTGAACATATCAATCACCAGCTTAAACTTACAAAGCTGTCTGTTTGAACATATCAAACATAATTTTTTGAACATATCAAATAATAAAACAGTTGAAAATATCAAACTTGAGTTTGTATTAATGAACATATCATTTACATTTTAGCTTAATCATTTTGATTAGCTTCTGCACACTTAGTAAAAACATAGAACTAATCTATTTACTCAATGGAATCTCCAACTTCTAACCACATATCAGAACGTTTAAGTTCCCAAATTGCAGCTTTCTTGATAGCATCAACCATAATCTCTTCACCTTCTGGCATCTCTTTCATCTCAGCTTTTCTTGATCTGATTTCTTTGTTGAGATGATATCTGAATACTGAGTTCTGAATTGAGTCATCACATAGAATTCTTAAGTACAAAATTAATTCCAGATTTGCCAAATGAAGATCTGTTACTTTCAAGAAACATTGATTACCTTCCACATCAAGATACAAGAATCCTTCCAAAGGTTGAGTGATATAAGTATTCTCTCTGAATTCAACTTCCTCTGGAACTTGTAAAATGATGTCTCTTTTAGCCCGCTGGCTTGCTGCTCTAACTCTTGCAGCTTTGCCTCGATTAAGAAAGGTATCAATTTCATCAGCAGGAATCTCACCTAGCTGATCGATTCTTATGAAGATTGTCTTAAGCACATCAACTATCTCTTGTCTGATTTGACTCTTTTTCATCTACTTGATAGTTGTGGCTACTGTCTTCAACTCTGAGAATCCCAACTTGTACAGACATCTCATATCTAGACCAATTTCTCATTTGTTGTCTAGTACAAAGTTGATGATTACCAATTCTCCTTTTCTACTCAGTGTAATTGATTCAATCTTGTTATTAAAATGTTTTCTTTTATAACAATGCCTTAGATCCACATCTGAGTAGGGAATTGGGGCAGCTCTTGGACCAGAATAATCAGCTTCAGCTTCAGCTCTGGCGGCCTCAGCTTTAGCCTTTTCCCGTTGAACTTCAGCTTGTCGTTGCTGCTCTTTTATTTCCTCCACTGTTACGCCTAGTTCTTTAGCCATCTCTTGTAACATTTGCTCAGCAAGTATGTCACTGGCTTTTTGTGCTGCATCAGCTTCATCACTTGAGTCAGATTCATGTGCAACTAATTGAGACTTACCCTGTTGCTCTGGCTCAGGCTCAGCAATGATGACCTTTCTTTTCTTCGCTAGAGGCATAACACTTCTTTTCTTTCTTTTTACCATCTCAAACACCTTACTCTTCCCTTTATCCATTTGTGAAGCTGGAACGGACTCAGCTTCAACAAATTTTGGCAAATTAGCTTGAGGAAGGTTGGTGTGAATAGCTCGAGATGTTTCTTCAAGTGGAGTTTCTGGTTGAGCTTGTGAAGTTGTAGTTATTTGGACTGTTGGAGCCTGTTGTTGTTGAGAAGGCTGATCTACAGTACTCATGAACTGATCATGAGCTTGTTCAACTTGTACTTCCTCTGAATGCTCCCCCTCAACCTTATCATTATACTTCTTTGATTCTTCCTCCCCCTTTTTGTCATCATCAATAGGGGAGGCAACATGAAAACTAGAGTAGGCAACATAGTTTGCATTTGCCTTAGATCTAGTTAACACACCATCTTCAACGTTCCTAATGACATCATCAAGAGGATGATCTTTTAATACTTTGAAGGTTGTTGTGGGAGACTGAGGTTCTGGGTCTGATTCAGAGCAGTGTCTCTCAGGCTGAATAGGACTTACTTCTTCAGTCTGAGTAGGAATTTGATGATCACTTAGATCCTCAATCTGACATGTACCTGATAGGTCACCGAGATTCTCAGGCTGATTATCTTCAATATTGATTATTTCTTTCAGTGATGCACTTTTGTCAGATTTACTATCATCATCATCATCAGAATCATCCATAACATACATGGGATTTGATGTGAGATTTTCTTTACTCCTTTCAAGCTCACTCAGACTAACCGAGTCAGCTTGAGCTCTGTTGGATTCATCAATACTTGTCTCATCAAACGTAACATGTACTGACTCTTCAATTACCTTTCTTTTAAGATTAAAGACTCTGTAAGCTTTGGAGATTGAAGAATATCCAAAAAATATCCCTTGATCAGCTTTGGGTTCCAACTTATGGAGCTGATCTATTTGGTTTAGCACATAGCATGTTGAACCAAAAATATGGAAATATCCAATGTTGGGTTTTCTGCCATGATACATCTCGTAAGATGTTTTACAATGTCTTTTTACTATGATTGATCTATTCTGAGTATAGCAGGCTGTACTTACAGCTTCTGCCCAAAAGCTCAGCTTGAGCTTTGCCTCACATAGCATGGTTCTGGCAGCTTCAATTAAGGTTCTGTTTCTCCTTTCAGCAACTCCATTTTGTTGTGGAGTTCTTACAGATGAGAAATTCTGGATAATTCCTTTCTCTTCACAAAAGCCTTCAAGGGTTGAGTTTCTGAACTCAGTCCCATGATCACTTCTGAGTTGTTTAAGAGACTTACCCTTTTGCAACTCTTCTTGTCTTATGAAGCTGATTAACTCATATGCAGCTTCATTTTTGGCTTTTAAGAAGATTACCCAAGTGAATCTTGTGAACTCATCAACAATCACTAAAGTATACTTTTTGCCATTTAGGCTTGGGGTGCTGATAGGTCCAAATAGGTCCAAATGCAACATATGCAATGGTTCTGTGATTGAGAAATTCTGTTTGGACTTGAAGGATCCCTTATGATGTTTTCCCATTTCACAGGCTGAGCAGAGTTTGTCTTTAGCAAATGTGCTCTTAGGCAGACAAGAGACTAACTCTTTGCTAGACAACTTGTTAATATATTTGAAGTTTAAATGAGACAGTCTTTTGTGCCATAACCAGCTCAGCTTGGGAGTTAAGTCAGAGTACAAGCAGGTTTCAGTTGAAGGATCTGCGGAGCTGAGATCTAACAAATAGATATCTCTCTCTCTTTTTGCCATTAATATTGGTTTTCCCTTCTTATCATAAATTGTTCCTGCATGCTTTCTGAAGGTGACTTCATAATCTTCATCAGACAGTTGACTGATACTTATTAGATTGTGTTTAAGGCCTTCAACATATGCTACCTTTTTTAAAGTGACTTTTCCAGCTGTTATCTTTCCATAACCTTTAGTCCTTCCTTGAGAATTATCCCCAAATGTCACCTTGGGTCCTTCATTGTTTTGGAATTCACTTAGAATCCCCTTGTTTCCTGTCATGTGCCTTGAGCATCCACTATCGAGATACCACTTATAGGAGCCCTGCACATGATTAACTAAACTTATTAGTTTCTTTTTGGAACCCACTGTTTGGTGGGTCCTGAGGATGAGCACTTAGCTGATCCTTTGAAGTTCGATTGATCAGCTCGAACAGATGTTGGTTCTGTTTTGGACTGATCATCCTTTTCGTTTTCAGGTCTAAGATTGGTACTTACACAATCTTTGGCCTCATGACCTCTATCACCAGACTTATAGCATTTTCTTCTAATGATGGGTGTTTGGGTGATTTCTTTCAGTTTTCCAACATTAAATTTGGATTCAGATTTAGGGTCATATGATGTGGATAACCTTTCAATCCTCTTCGACAGTTTGTCTACTTGATTTTCACTGACTTTGGACTTACCTCTGTCAGCTTTATGGTTACCTCTATTTGGTGAGGTCTGACTTACAGACAACTTCCTGTTTTTAGACATTATTTCATGTATGACTTGAGAATTATGTCTTTTTGAGTTAACATGAGATATTCTATCAAAAACAGTTGTTCTCACCGGATTGTAATCCAATCTTTTAAAAACTGACTTACAGTTTCGGTTGGATCTAGAACATTCAGCTTGATGGTTTGAGTGAATAACCTGAGGACTTTGGGTTGGTCTCACAAACTTATTGGTTTTGACCTGTTTCCCTTCCTTGTTCCTTAAGAATGTTCTTGGGAGTATGTCATCTGATTTCATCATTTTGTCATCAAGACTGACTTGATCTTCGATGATTTCATCAGCAGCAGCACTATAATCTCCCCCTAGTACTGCTTTTACTTGTTTTGGTATCTGCTGGTTAATGCACTTTTCTGCTTCTCTTTATGACTTACACCAAGATTCACAGATTTTTCTTAGATTGTCAGCTTGTTCTTTTGATTCTTACAGTTCTTCACTTAGAAGTTTGTTTATATGAAGTTGACATTCATAATCACTTTGGATCTTTTTACCAGCATTTAAGAGAGTTTCAGAGTGTTTAAGTTCATCTTTTAGTTTTGAAATTTCAGTTTTCAAACTAGATTGAACTATGAGAGAGGTTTTGAAGTCATTCAACAAATAGTTGAACATTAGACATTTTTGTTCATCAGTGTAAGAGCTAAAGTTATTTACCTTATACAATGAGGCATGATCCCAGTTACTGGTTTGCTTACTTAGCTTAGCCGCTTCTGCTCGATCCTCATCAAAGGTACCGTCTTCTAACTCATAGTCAACTTGTTCCTCTTCATCCTGAATGGCCATCAAACACCTATCTGGCTCATCATCATCTGAAGTAGATGATTCAGTATCCCAAGTTTCAGCAAGGAGGCCTTTGGTGTTTTCATCTGGCTTGCCTTTGAGTCTTTGATATTTCTTTTTATATTTATTAGCTCTGTAGGCATTCTTGTCAGCTACTGAAGCTGATTCTCCCTTCTTTACTCTGCACTCAGCAGCTATGTGTCCTATCCTCTGACAGTTATAGCACTTAGCTTTCTTAGGATCAAAAGTAGACTTACCACTTTTGCTTCTGTCAGATTGACCCCTCCCTCTTCTGAACTTTCTAAAGTTTCTTGCTAACATTGCCATTTGTTCAGTAAGAGCATCCATCTCTTCATTATCTGAACCAGAGTTAAGACTTACTTCCTCAGATTCAGATTCAGAGTCAATCTCAGCTTGAGACTTTTTAGATCCCTTCTTTTTCTTTTCTGCAATTAATGCAGATCCAACATCGTTTATAGATTCTTTTAGTTGTTGCTGGGCCACTTTCTTCTGTTCCATGATCTGTTGATGATTTAGAAGGAAACCATAGATAGATCTGAGATCATATTTTCCTAAGGTTCCTCCAGCATGAAGTGCAATGGTGATCTCATTGAATTGTTCTGGTAACACATCCAAGAACTTGAGTACCAACTCATTCTCATCTTTCTTGACACCTACCAAGATCAGATCATTTATCAAGCATTGAAATCTGGTAAACAAATCTGACAGAGTTTCATTCTTTTTAGCAAAGAAAGTTTCATAAGAATAACTTAGATTTGTCTTCTTATGTTGCTTGATCAGGTCAGTGCCTTCATACGTGACACTGAGAGTATCCCACATCTCTTTTGCAGTTTGGCACCCAGCCACAGTATGCAGAAGAGGAGACTTTGAAGAAAGAACATTTGTTTGCCAAGTTCTCAAAATGCGAGTTCTGGTTGAGGGAAATTCAGTTCTTGGGGCACGTAATTTGTAATGAAGGAGTGAAAGTGGATCATTCGAAAGTGGTAGCAGTGATGAACTGGAATGCTCCAAAGACACCGTCTGAGATAAAGAGTTTCCTTGGTTTGGCCGGATACTACCGCAGGTTTATTAAAGATTTCTCCAAGATTGCGGCTCAGTTGACTAAGTTGACTCGGAAAGACGTGAAGTTTGTATGGGGTAATGAGCAAGATAAAGCCTTCCAGACGTTGAAGCAGTTGGTGTGTCAAGCTCTTATGCTTGCATTGCCAAGTGGATCAGATGACTTTATTGTCTATTGTGATGCATCGTTTGCTGGATTGGGCTGTGTGCTTATGCAAAGGGATCGGGTGATTGCGTATGCTTCAAGACAGTTGAAACCACATGAAAAGAATTACCCGGCTCATGATTTGGATCTGGCAGCTGTTGTATTTCCCCTTAAGCTGTGGAGACACTACCTGTATGGAACCAAGTGTGTGATTTGTACTGATCATAAGAGTCTTGAGTATGTGTTTACATAGAAAGAATTGAACATGAGACAAAGACAATGGGTGGAGTTGATAAAGGATTATGATTGCGAAATTAGATATCACCCTGGGAAAGCAAATGTGGTGGCAGATGCCTTAAGTCGTAAGGGAGCTGGAAGTTCTATCCAATTTATGCGTATGGATATTGTGTCTGATTTAGTGGATAGATTGAAGTCTGCCCAATTGGAAGCTTTAAAGGAAGAAAATTTGAAGAATGAATTGATGAGGAAACGTAAGGATGAACTTACTGATGATACATGTGGATTGAAAGTATGTAAGGCTCTTGTGTGGGTGCCTATGCTTGGAGAATTGAGGAAGTTGATTTTAACTGAAGCACACAAGTTAAGACTGTCTGTACACCTAGGAAGCACTAAAATGTACAACGACTTGAAAGTGCTTTACTGGTGGCTTACTATGTAGGCAGATGTGGCATATTTTGTGGAGTCATGCCATATCTGTGCACAGGTGAAGGCAGAACATCAGAAGCCTTACGGATCTTTGAAACAGTTGGTGATTCCTAAGTGGAAGTGGGAACATATAACGATGGATTTTGTGACAAAACTTCCGCAAACTCAGAAGAATCACGATATGATATAGGTGATCGTGGATAAACTAACGAAGAGCGCTCATTTTCTGGCTACATGTGAGACGGCTTCTCTGAGTTAGTTGGCTCAACTGTATATTGATGAAATTGTTGCGAGGCATGGCATACTGTTGTCGATTGTATCTGACAGAGACTCCAGATTTGTTTCTAACTTCTGGAGGAGTTTACAGAGGGAATTGGGGACGAGGATGAACTTGAGTACAACTTATCATCCCCAGACTGACGGTCAGACTGAACGAACCATACAGACACTTGAAGATATGCTATGTGCCTGTGTAATTGAGTATGGTGGATCTTGGGATTCACACCTGCCGTTGATAGAGTTTGCATACAATAATTCTTACCACTCAAGTATTGGGATGCCTCCATATGAAATGTTATACCGCCGTCGCTGCCGTACTCCGACATGTTGGTTAGAGGCTAGTGAGAAACAGTTTGCAAGACCCGAGATTGTTCAGTTTACTGCCGACAAGGTTGCTATTGCCAGAGAGAAGTTGAAAGCTACCAGACATCGACAGAAAAAGTATGTAGATCCACGACGTCGTCCAGTATCATTTGAAGTGGGAGAGTTAGTGTATTAGAAGGTCTCACCATGGAAGGGCGTGATTTGTTTTGGTAAACGTGGGAAGTTGGCTCCCCGTTACATTGGTCCTTTCTGCATACGTCAGATAGTGAATGATCAGACAGTTACACTGGATCTTCCAGCAGAGCTTGCAGGTATTCATGATACATTCAACGTCTGTTATCTGAGGAAATGTAAGGTTGAAGATGAAAGCCAGATTCTCCCAGTACATGAGTTGAAAGTTGATTCAAAGAAGAGACTGATAGAAGAACCGGTTGAACTGTTAGATCGAAAAGTGACCAAGCTCCGTAAGAAGCAGATTCCGATGGTGTTGGTCAAGTGGAAGCACAGTCTAGGTTCTGATTTGACATGGGAGACTGAGACTGAGATGAAAGACAGATATCCCCACTTGTTTGAGCAAGAAGGGATTCTGAGGACGGAATCCTCTTAAGGAAGGGAGATTTGTAACACCCGCAAACCTGCGCTAGGAGAATAGCGGGTTTGTGGTATGTGTTCATCTGTTTTAAATGCAATTAATTTGTTATTTAGTAAATTGGTTTAATTAAAATATGTGTTAATGTGTATACATGTATTTTATTGTATGTATGTATGCTTGTAGCCGTATGTATGTATGTATATAATGGGTATACGTATGCATGCATGTGTATTGAGGAGATAACACCTCTTGCTTCGGTATATGTAAAATGTGTACGTAGATGTATATGTTAATAAGGAAGATAATTAATTACCATTTACCTAAAATTGAGAAAGTGTAAGTGTGTGTATTATTTTCTCTCGGCCGAAGGAAGAAAAGAAAGAACAAGAAGAATCGGATTCCATAGATTTGATTCCAAATTCAAGTAAAAAGGTTAGATTTAATTTTTAACATGTTTAAATGTTAATTTGGGGTGATTGTTGATTGAATAGCATGAATTTATGAAGAACACTAAAAACGGTTTTGAAGAAATATGATTTTGGTGGGTTTTGAGTGTTCTTATGATTTATTTGTTTATAAGATGAATTGAGGCATGGATATGTTTTTGAATATGTTAAACATGTTTCTGGTATGTTTTGATGAATTTATGAATTCTGGTTATAACCATTGTTGAGAATATGATGTTGTCGGATTTTGTTGGGGAAGAAGGTGAAATCTGATGGAAGCAAATCCGGTACTTTGAGAACCAATTTATATGAAATCCGATTAAGCTAAATCCTATACTTGTAAAACCGATAGTTTGGAAATCCGAAAGAATATGAAAATCGGAAGTCTTGAAATCCGAATACCCTTAAATCTGACACTTCAATAAGGGAACCTAGAATCCGATTGTGTTACCGATACTTAAAATCCGAGATTTGAGAAACCGATACAATTCCAAATCCGATAAGTCAATCCGACATTCCTAAAAATCCGAGGATGAAATCCGATACATGCGAAATCCGAGACCCAAATCCGAGGATGAAATCCGATACACTTGAAATCCGGGAATGAAGAATCCGACACTTGTAGTTGCGGATTCTTAGAAATCCGATGGTTTTGGAAATCCGACATTTTCTGTTTGGATTTATTATTGTTTGTTTTTTATTTGATGAATGATCAATTTATAAATATATGTGGGTAAATATATTTATATATTCGAGACTGATAGGATTGTTGTTGTATTTTCAGGCACTCAAAAGACTCAGTAATATTAGACCTCTGAGCTCGTGCTGATTTTGAGGTGAGTGGACGTTAATCGCGGATGGTAAAGATTACGGTTAATGTTATTGATGTGATGCATCATGTGATTGGGATTGGATTGATTGATTGAACTGTTGATTGCGATATTGATTGTTGATATCTGCTGCATGACTATTTGGTTGATACGCGCTCTTAGGATGATTTTGAGTTGCGTTTGAGAAGTCAGCTATATGTGGAATTGGGCTGGGCTCGTCTACTGGTTGGTTGAACAGTGGTAGCCTTACTGTTGCATATGTTGTTTCAGAGGAGGATTTCACTGTGCTAATTCAGTAGAGAGCTATCGGTAAACCTTTGCTTTGGCCGGCATTGGTTGTAAGTTTTGCACCGAACCGCCGGTCTTCTTGGATATGTGATTACATGCTTTGATATTGACTATGAATTATTGCTTTTGATGTTTAGCCTCTACACACTTAGCTTTGTGCTAATTCCCCTCGGTTGATGTTTTGCAGGTTCGTGTTAGTGGTTGTAGAAGGAAGAATTGACCTCACTCTAATACTTTGTTTTAAAAAGAGACGAGCCAGTTAATTTTGTAACACCAAGACGGATGTTATTTTTGTGTATGAACAATGTTGTAAATTTGTTAATATTTGTTTGAATGTAAAGAGTTTGTTTAATATAGCTTCTGTAGCGTTTTTTTAAAAAAAATAGATTGAGTTTTCCGGTGATACACGTCGCGACGCCCAACCCGTCGCGTCGCGACCGGGTCTGCACAGGTCAGTTTCTTCTTCTTTCTTTGTTGCAGATTTCAAATTCTTTAATTTCCTTAACACCAAACACATGTATTCAACCAAAATCTTTAAAACTCAACTATAACAACTTCATAATTCCAAAATTAACACTTGGAACACAAAATCACTCAAAACCCTAACCTCTCCATCTCTTGCCATTTTGACCCATTTACCAAATCAAACATAAACTTCAACCACAATTAACAAATTTCAACTATAAATCACTGATTACAACGTATGAAACTAAAATCAAACTCAATCACAAGTTTAAACTTACTTGATTAGTAAATCCTACTTGTGCATTTGCCCTTCTCTTGCCCAAATCAAGCCCATAGTTGAGAAATTCTTAAATCCAACACTTGAGCCAACAATTTTCTCTTGATTCTTCCTTCTTCCCTTGAAATTCTCTTCTCTAGAACTTTCTCTCTCTCTACTCACGATTTCTCTGCCTTCACAAATGGAAATCTTGACTTCCATTTGACTATTATACACCTACACACATCTATTTACATATTTGGTCCTTCATCTATCTTTCCCCTTTCATTTATTACCAATTTTAATTTATAACACCTACATATACAACCTATAACACATAAATAACATTATAAACACCTAATTTACTAAATACCCATCTAAACTTGCATATATATAAATATTATAATTTTCCAAAAATTACGGATATTACATTTTGTAACACCCTCAAACCTAGGCTAGGAGATAAGCAAGTTTGTGGTACGTGTTTATCTATTTTAAATGCATTTAGTTGATTAACTAGTAATTTAATTTGATTAATTAAATTAAGATGGTATGTATATATATATATATATATATATATATATATTGCCGTATGAATGTATGTATGTTAGTATGCATGTATTTGTGTACGTGTATGTGTGTGGTGTAATTAAAGAAGTGATTGCCACCTCATGGTTCTTTGTTAGTATACGTGGGGGTTAGTTGATTAACATGCATTATCTCAAATTTAGAAAGGTAAAGTGTGTGTGTAAAGTGTATTTCCTCTGCCAAAGAAACCGAAGAAGAAGAAAGGAAAACAATCAGAATTTCATATAATCAATTCCAAATCCAAGTTAAAGGTTAGATATAAACTTTGATGTGTTTGCATGCTAGTTTGATTAGCTTGATGATTAAAATAACATGTTTTATGAAGAACACCATAATCGGATTTGAAGAAATATGAGTTTTGGTGGGTTTTATGCGTTCTTGTAAATCTATATGTTTATTTGATGTTTTTATACATGGAATATGTGTTTTATGATGTTCAAATATGTTTTTGGAATGTTTGGATGAATCTATAAATTCTGGATTTTTGAGTTTTGATGAAGCTATGAAGTTATCGGATTTGAAATGAAGAAGATGGTGAAAACGGACACTTGTAAAACCGAATGATTGTAGAGAAAACCGATAGTTTGGAAAACCGGAAGTTTAGAATTCAAGTGATTGAAATCCGAATATCTAAATCCGATACTTGGAACATGATACCATAAAACCGATACCTTGTTTATGTATACTTGGTAATCCGAGAGTTACGAAAACCGACACTCAAATCCTATACTCCTAAATCTGGTTGTTTGCAAACCGAGACCTTAAATCCAATACTTTGAATCCGATAACCATGAAATCCTATACCTGGAAAATGATGACTTAAAAACCGATACACTTAAAATCCGGAACTACCAGAATCCGAAACTTGAAATCCGATAGCCCCAAAAACGGTACTTAGTGAAATCCGATTGTTAGAATCCGACTAAGGTGAAATCCAACAGTTTGTGAAATCCGGTATTTGTGATTGGCGGATTTCTAAATCCGATAGATTGAAATCTGATAGTTTTGGGAAATCCGACACTTTGTGTTTGGATTTGTATTTGTTTATTGTTTGTTTAAATTCATGAATGAATTATAAATATATGGATAGATATATTTATGAGATTGAGACTGATTTGGTTATTTTTGTGTTTTCAGGCAATCCAAAAGCTCAGTAATATTAGACATCTGAGTTCGTGCTAAAATAGAGTTGAGTAGACGTTAATCGTGGATGGTAAAGATTGCAGTTAAATTATTGATGTGACGCATGATTGTGGATTGAGTTTGGATTGATTGAACTGCTGATTGTGATATTGATTGTTGATATCTGCTGCATGATTATTTGGTCGATACGCGCTCTTAGGATGATTTTTAGTTGCGTTGAGAAGTCATCTATACGTGGACTTGGGCTGGGCTTGTCTACTGGTTGGTTGAACAGTAGTAGCCCTTTAGTTGCATATGTTGCCTTAGAGGTGGAGTTTACTGTGCCAATTCAGTGGAGAGCTATCGGTAAACCTTTGCTTTGGCCGGCATTGGTTGTAAGTTATGTGCCGAACCGCCGGTCTTCTCAGGATATGTGATTACATGCTATGATTTTGATTGTGAATGTTTGCATTTGATGTTTAGCCTCTACTCATTTAGCTTTGTGCTAATTCCCCTCAGTTGATGTTTTGCAGGTTCGTGTTTGTGATCGTTGAAGGAAGAGTTGACCACACTCTGACACTTGTTTTAAAAAGAGACCAGCCAATTATTTTGTAACACCAATCAGTAGTAGTTGATGTCGTTGACTTTTGAACAATGATTGTACATTTGTAAATATTGGTTTAATGTAATTAAGTTGGTTTGAATTAGCTTCCGCAGTGCATTTAAAAAAAATGGCTTGTGATTTTCTGGTGTTACACATTTCCTCCCTCCTTACAAAGATTCCGTCCTCGTAATCGAATCAATTCACGAACTTTCACAATACCCATCTTGTGCTAAGATCCTGGATAAGATCACATACTTAACTAATAGTACCAACCTTTTCATAATCTCTTAATCTTTCTTTTTACAAGGGTAATCATTACCCTTTTTTAGTCTCAAGCTCTTAATCATCGATTAAGACACTTAACCACCAATATAACCCATCTATACAGCTTTTGTATATCAACTAAAAATCAGTGTCTTTAACTAGACCTTTAAAATAGCCTAGTATCACACCACTAATGGTTCATAGATAACTCCCAATTGGAGTATGAGAAATTTAACATCGATAACTCAAGCTTTACGACTTTTAAGTTATATCATCCCATTGCTAGCTATTGATCATGCTAATTCGTGAACTATCATTCACCTTTCAATTCTCAAACACTAAGGCAATTGCAAGCCAACTTGGGCAAACAACCCACTCATGAACATAAGTGTTTCCCATAAGCATGTTCCCAATAATTGGAGTAATATGATAGTGTTTTTTCATAAATACAGGTCATGATTCAACACTTTCTCAAAATCATAATTCTATACTTTGACATAGTCATAATCATACAAATCTTGCTCACGTAATTAGGAAAGTAAACTTACAAATGTCACTAACATGAAATCATTCTTTCATTAATTGGTCCGCAAAGACCCAAATCATATAATCTCCTCTCAAGGTTCTTAACAACCTTGACACATCACATAATTTAATTGTTTCACAGGTCACATCTTAATTCACTGGGTATACTTGCCACTAACAATCAATAACTAATGCACGAGTTCAATTTTTTTTTGCATAATAATAACTCTATGCCAAAGAAAGGTTCACCAGAACCGGTATACCTTAAACACGAATAACTCATAATTCATAACAAACCTTAAAGATTAAATCGACCCATCAATGATAGATAACACAACTATCGTCCTTAAGAAGATTGCCATTGCAATCACAAACTCTATCTAGAGGTCTTCATCCTGCAACGCCTTTCGTCGTGCACCCCTAAGTCGCCTCATAAACTCCAAAACATATTTTGGTCTAAAAGACCCACAATAACACTATTAGAACTATAACCTTGCGACTCCAAACTTAGGTCACAACTTTTGCCATGCCCGGATAAAACAGATCTAAAAATCAAACTCCCGACCCACTCGAGCTCACGGCATCACCGCATGCTTCTGATGGTCATATACCCAGTCATCTCTTGTGATCTAAAGACACCAGGCAATGTCTGACAAATATACGCCAACTAATTGTCACAAGGATATCTACCATCTAGATAGAAGAGTCTTAGCTCTATCTCATTATCTAAGGACATGTCTCAAATCATTCATAGGAGCTTCGCTTTCAAGATCAACTCCTCTAATCTGTAAATCTCCTTTCGGTATCCAATCACATATTGTTCTAAGATAACACAATCAAAACTATTAAACCCAAAGAATCACGTTTGATTCCAAGGGTAACCACTATGAGGTCCTAAAGATTCTTCACCTCAAATGAATATCTAGAGACCCCCCAGCACCATATCACATGAAATCTTTATGTTCTTAATAGAATTCAGATTCATACATCATCTTGATCCTTAGTCTTACCATAATTAAATGTACCCATCAAGTAACTTTCTCAGGTTACCCAAAACTGGGCTATTTACTCACTTCTCAAGCTCTTACTCATTAACATTTATATCAGTTTTTTATTAACTTACTATATAATCATTCCCACTATTTGGGATTAATTGATAAATAAGATCACATCAAGTTATAATTCAAATTTTCATACCACAAAACTGACCTTATAATTGGTCCATCCTCATAAGAGGTTCAATAGTCTACAATTACTTTTCTTTTACACAACTCGCTAAATCATCAAAGAAAAGAGATTTGGTTACACAGATTCTTAAGTGAACACATCACTAATCAATAACACCATATTCTTAATTTCAGAAAAGCCTCAAACACTAGAGAGTTATAATCTCTAAGATTATCCAACAGCTTAATCACAAAATTACTCAATGTACAGCCTAACTTAACATTTCATTACATCATCTTAATCACAAAATGCAATTGGAATCCCCCAACTGACTTTATACATCTTATCTCCTCTAAGAACCTAATAAGTGCTAAGAGCGGTTAATAGCTTTCAACTGAAACTTGAGAGCTTAAGGGACTAAAAGATTTCCAATTCAAACTTAATCGTTCTACATCACAACTCAACATGAGATTCATTAGATCACAAGATCTATAAATGATTTCAATGAGAAGTCTAACTCAGTTGGACTAAACCGCACCATTACGATGGTGACACAATGTCTATTATTTTATCACAAAAGCTACAATCCAACAGAGGATTCTTATTTCTTTTGAAGAAACACACAAACACTAATTCACTTATAACATAACTCATCAGAGTAAATCTTCCCTACATAAAATAATAACTTTAGTTTCAATTTCAACTTAACCAACAATCTCAATAGGGTTCATACTTAGATAGAGAATCAATTCTTATGTCAGAACACATAAGATGACACTAATAGATAATTCTATCAATAATACACTTATAATCCAAACCCGCAACCACAGTCGCATAAGGGTTCATTCTAATAACTAAATCATCTTTTATATCACTTCACATAAGGTGCCTCCCTCCTTGAAACAAGGATAAATGGCACTTTTCTGATCCAACTCCATTCTATGAAATTCATAACTTGCTCACCTTATTAATCAAGGAATAATAAACAAGGTTTCTAATAACATAATCTCATGTTTCTATTTGCGAAACTAATCTTAATCAAGACTTAGTTTCTCATTTTAGTGCTCAAAATGTCTAATACATCATCAAGAAAATCTTTCCTTCTAAACTATTCTATCCTTACAAAGGATCCATCAATAACTTATACATAATACAAGCCTCAATACACAAGCTCAAACGGCTTTCTATCACTATCCAAGGTTCAATCTGAACCATAACCACTATTCTCAGTACTCAGCAGTACAATTTATTTCTAACTGCTACCCAGGGCAGGCTTTTACACAAGACTTAACACATAATTGAAGTCAAACTTAGTAACATAGGGCTAGTAACAAACTTGAGTTACCTAACACTCAGGCAACTCTCATCCTAACCCAAGTTAGCCCTTCCAGCTCAAATGGATTTCCTGTAATGGTCGGTCTGGTTTGAGACCAAACACTAACTGGAGTGCATGATTCACTCAAACCCAGGCTCTGATACCAACTTATAACACCCTGATTTTCAGTACAAATTTAAACTTTTCAAAACTCACTTTAAATCATAGTTTATATAAAACTTATTAAATATTAGCGGAAGCATCATGATATCTTTAAAGAATTTTAGTAAAATACCATACTATTTTAAACATTAAACTGTATCATATAATAGAGTCCAAAACCTTTGGTCTTACCATAGTCGATCTCACGACCAATAAAACCAATAGGAATCCAGAATTACCAGAAATGCAAGTTAAATTACGCCCAAGGCATCTACCCGCCTCACCAACGCTACAATACAACCTACGGATACAAAATATTTTCATGCACAATGTTAGCTATAAACATAGCTAGTGAGCACAACCAAAAATCATTTGTCTTTTCAAAACCAAGTCATCATCTTTTCTATTTTGAAAACACGAGTTTGGCAATCAATATGCTTTAAAAGTACACACATAAGCACATAAGGATGCGGGTTTGTCCATTGGGCCATAATGTCTCCACATGGTAGCTAGCAACGGTCAACACGTGCCCACATGGGGGATAACCACATCTCCCCGTCAAGGTGGGGGAATGCACGAAGTAATCCACCATACAATGGTTATCTGGAGTGCATGCCCTGTTCACCAAATCCACACGTGTTGCCCCGGGTTCGGTGACTCGTCAGTCCAGTGAACGCACACGGTCATGATGGCTACTGACATACCCCTCTACTCTCTGCACCGATTCCTCAACCACCCGTACATCGCGGTTCATCAATTGCCGAAGCCACATGAACCTGTGCACGTCTCAAAGGCTAGGAACCCTATGGTGCAGAGTTCATATCACACAGTGGTCCAGACCGAAACACATACCCCAAAGGGTCATATAAATCACACGCCATAAAGGCTAAATAATCCAAGCAATTAAGCTTATCAATCAATACATAAATGTCACAATCATATCTCTTGAGCATAAATGCTCAACAAACAAAACCACATTTGGCATCTCAATGCCCAAAATACACACAAAGTGAAAACATGATTTTCATTAACTCAAAACCATATTTTTTATTATGTAATCAAAGCTCACTCCAATATGGAGTAACATGTTTCAAAATCATCAAGTAAGGCACGGCATTAGCATAGACCATCTCCAAAATGGAGCAATGGTCTTATTTTGAAAACCATTCTTTAAAACACATCATATGATGATTTCACAGTTTCCATATACTTTAAACCCAATAGGATTTGTAAAACATTTGCAAATCGTATAAATCACATTATAAAACAATTCCATTGTTTCCACATCCTTTGATTTTACAATTTCATCAAACATTTGCCAAACAATCAAAAACACAATTTTTATGACTTGTAAACTTTAAAAATAACTGGGTATCCGCAGGGTGTACTCACCTGAGGGTGTGATGAGGATCACAACCCCATTCAACCAAAGCTCAAACACTTGATCATAAACCTATGATCACAAAACATAAGGTTAACTTACATAAGTTAACCAAAAACAAGGTTCTTTGACTCAATTCTAGTCTTTGACACTATTTCGAGTCTAAAAAGACTCCATATACCCCTTATAAAACCTTAGAATCAATTCCCAACTAAGTATATAGTCAAACGGGGTCAAAAACATGAGTTTTGGGTGGTTCAGGGTGTCTCGCGCCGCGAGAAAAGAGTTTGTTAATATTGGTTTGAATGTAAAGAGTTTGTTTAATATAGCTTCTGTAGCGTTTTTTTAAAAAAAATAGATTGAGTTTTCCGGTGATACACGTCGCGACGCCCAACCCGTCGCGTCGCGACCGGGTCTGCACAGGTCAGTTTCTTCTTCTTTCTTTGTTGCAGATTTCAAATTCTTTAATTTCCTTAACACCAAACACATGTATTCAACCAAAAGCTTTAAAACTCAACTATAACAACTTCATAATTCCAAAATTAACACTTGGAACACAAAATCACTCAAAACCCTAACCTCTCCATCTCTTGCCATTTTGACCCATTTACCAAATCAAACATAAACAACAACCACAATTAACAAATTTACACTATAAATAACTGACCACAACGTATGAAACTAAAATCAAACTCAATAACAAGTTTAAACTTAATTGATTAGTAAATCCTACTTGTATATTTGCCTTTCTCTTGCCCAAATCAAGCCCATAGTTGAGGAAGATGAAGAACAACACCTAATTCTTGAATCCACACCCTTGAGCCAACAATTTTCTCTTGATTCTTCCTTCTTCCCTTGAAATTCTCTTCTCTAGAACTTTCTCTCTCTTTACTCACGATTTCTAGGCTTTCACAAATGGAAATCTTGACTTCCATTTGACTATTATACACCTACACACATCTATTTACATATTTGGTCCTTGATATATCTTTCCCCTTTCATTTATTACCAATTTTAATTTATAACACCTACATATACAACCTATAACATATAAATAACATTATAAACACCTAATTTACTAAATACCCATCTAAACTTGCATATATATAAATATTATGATTTTCCAATAATTACGGATATTTCAATTTAGCATCAAACATGCTTAAACTTTAAAACAAACATCAACTAACCTTTCTTAGGATTCAACCAACACAAATCCTTCATCCTTCTTCTTCAATAACTCACGAGAGCAAGTGTGTGTTTGTGTGTGTTTTTAACTTGACAACTTTGACTTATTTTGGTCAATTTAACACTTACACACACACACACATATATATATATATACATATACATATACATATACATATACATATACATATATATATATATATGTATAAAATCTTATCCAGAGGCAACCGCCTCTGTATATCTTATTTATCTAACACAATTAATAAATAATCTATATATATATATATATATAGGGTGAGGTTATACATAGAACCTTACTTATTCATAGAACCTAAAGAACAAACCTGGTGATGACACGTGGCATCAAGAGTTAGGAAAAAACTGGAAAAAGAATCACAAATTAATTCTCATGCCTTTCTCTCTCATTCAACCTCCAAACATCCATTTTTATAAAAGAAAATCCTACTAAACATCTAAATTATCATAATATATTCATCTTTAAGAATTTTAGCAAAAAAATGTACCATTAGATTCAGTTATTTATTCTCTTTAATTCAAGACCAGGATTGAAATGTTTTCTAATTTTATTTTTTTACGAGAATGCAAACTGTTTGACGAAAATGCAAATTGTTTGATGAAAATGCAAATGCTTTCGAAGATGAAAATGCAAATGTATCCGAAAATGAAAGATAGAAAAAATGCAAATAGTTTAACACAAATACAAAATGCAAAATGCAACAAACATAAAAGAAGATAACAAAAATGCAAATAACTGAAAATGCAAAAAATATTAAGTCATTAACATACAAATAACCAAATGACTTACATTTTGGTTTTCATTTTGCATTTTCGGAAGATGGAGCCATAAATAGAATCAAAACAGAATTCCATATTTACCCTAAATTATGCAGTTACCTAATATAAATTTCATATAATTTACAAAATTGCCACCTTCTAATCTTAACCATTGGTTTAGACGATCCAATGATCCAGATTTGTTTTTTAGGTTCTATGATTAAGACTAGGTTCTATATTGATCCTACTTCTATGTATATATATATATATATATACTTCCTTAATCAACAACTAATCCTCCAATACATACATATACAACTAGAATATCTATACATCTACTAATTTAAATACACGTATATACGTATCACAACTAGGTCCGAATAGAGGATGTTACAAATCTACCCCCTTAAGAGGATTTCATACTTGGTTTCCCACGTTAGGTTTGGACCTAAGTTGTGTTTCCACTTTACGAGAACCAGATTGATCATCTTCTTGCGTACCTTCTTAACCTTCGTGTCAAGAATTTCAACAGGTTCTTCTACAAGTTGTTTAGAAGAGTTAACCTTCAGTACAAGACCACGAATAGATTTCTTGGGCTTGTAGACCTTACAAGGATACTTATAATGTACAAGACTCTCGGAGAGTATTAAAATATTTCCTCAAAATTCCTATAAAGGGAATAGGGTCTTTACATTTTACTGCCATACTTTCATAGCCATGAGAAGACAGTGATACACCATAAGTCATCCAAGTAGACTTCAACATAACTACCAGGAAAATTTTCTTTTATGATACCATCCTCATGGTCAATCATATTAGAATTTTTACCACTAGCCGGTATTTGAAGTTGTCTACATCTTAAACCATGTACACCCTTAGGCTTACACCAAGGCATCAGATCAACCAAGTCCAATACTTGGATATCCAACATGGATTGCATCCCATTATCATTACCTCTCTCCTTCTAGTAGACTCTAAGCCCACTACAACTTCCAATAGTTGATGAATTCAACTAATCCATGTAACACCGCTTCCGATTTCAGTTACTTTAATGACAAAGTCAGGTTTTAGCAGCAGAAATTTTTCTTTTTAAACAATAATAACGACTGTTATTTACAATATCATTCTTTCAAAACATTCGGGTGTTAGCTAGTTCAAGAACCGACCATAATATCTGTCTACATTACAACATAATAAAATAACATCAAGTGCTCCACCCACAAGGGGCAATATACAACAAAAGTTTCCCGCCTCACAGGACATCTAGTCTTTACCTGAAAAGGAAAACATAGCATCATTAGCTACACTAGCTAGTGAGTACATACAATCATAATTATCAATACAGTAAGTCATGCATCATATCATAAACAATCATTGCTATCTTAGCACATAGCGGTGTTCTGACAAGATCAGTAAGAGTCGTATCTTGCAGGGTAATCAACCCCGCACAACAACTCCTACCGGGGGATCAGACACGACCAATCCGCGCCGCTGGGGGAGCATAAAGCAGTCCACCAAGCATCGTTCACAGAGCCAGAGGCTCCACAGGTAATCCCGCTACAACCGGCTGATCACCACTCACCTTAAGGCACGGCGGTTCTGCATAACCTATGATCCAGGATACCTCCTGAATCACCTTGAAATCCCGAGGGATCCAGTTACAACCGACTGACCTTAACCATGCGACATAGAGGGTTTCATCATCAGATTGCATGAAATTTTGGATCTGCATGTTCATTTTAGCAATCTTTGATGGAGGACTAAATTGTTTAATGAAGCGAGTTTTGAGCGCATCCCATGTATGGATGGTGGGCTCGGATCGTAGCCAACGTTTGGCTGCACCCTGGAGTGTTATCGGGAACACTCGCAGCATAAAAGTGTCACGACTAACTCCCGGCATGTGGAAGTAGTCATCAATCTCGAGAACGGCCTCGACATGCTGATTGGCATCCTCGTTATCCTTTCCGGTGATAGGAGTCTCGCGCAGAAGGTGAAGGAACCGGCCTTTGATTTCGAAGGTTCTCTCCTCGGGTATTTCAGGTCGGTGAATACCCACTCCGGTGCCCTCGCGCACACGGCTCGCGTACTCGTCGAGTGACAATTCGTCGATGTTCTTTGCCATTATGCGTGCTCGCTCTCTCTCGCGTTTAACTCGTAGGCGTCGATGAAATTCGTGTTCCGGTTCGTCAAAAGGCTGAACGAAGTCAGAAGTGGGGTCTAAGGACATACACTATCCTAAAAACCCTAGAAGATATTACTAATTAAAGTACTAATCCTAAACAAGGCCCAGAATGAATAATTAACTAAAGCAGAAAATAAGGAAAACAAGTGTTACTATTCTGGTCGCGGCGCGGCGCGGCACGACAGTGGCTGGTCGCGGCGCGATCAGTGGACAGAAACACAAAAATTGCTCCTTTTGAGCCGAAACTCGCGGGAAACAAAGGTTAACTCGGGTAGATTGCCAAACTGGCATGGCAAAGTAACACTCCCAGGATCAGTCATCTTCTTTGGGATCTTATTGAGCATGGCTGCTGAACATTGATCGTTCAGAGTGACACTCGGCACTTCTTCCATATTCTTGCGGTTGGTAAGAAGGTCTTTCATGAATTTAGAATATTTTGGCATTTGTGCCATAGCCTCAACAAACGGGATGTTGATGTGAAGGGATTTCAGGTGCTCCAGAAATTTCCGGTATTCTTGCGGTTGGTAAGAAGGTCTTTTAACCCGATCCTTGTTATATTTGAAATTCAGAGCTGGCGTCATCTTCACGCGTCGCGCCGCGACGGAAAACTTGGTCGCGCCGCGACAACACGTGGCGAAGAGTTAAGGCCTATCCGGATAGATTGTCGCGCCGTGACAATCAAAGATGTCGCGCCGCGACGCCTCTTTTGGCGCCCGGTTCTTTCCTTTTTCTTGGGCTGGGCCCTTTTGGGCTTATGCTTTTCTTTCGTTTTCTTTTATTCTTTGGGCTTTCTTTTTATTTCTTTCTTCTTTCATTTGGGCCCATTTATTTTCTTGATTTCTCGGACTATTTTCTCGACTTTCTTGGGCTTCCTTTATTTTTCTCGGTTATTTGGACATTTCGCCTTTTTAGCCTGCAAAACATAAAAGAAACGGTAAACGTACCTTTTTACAATTAAATGCACATTTTTCTGGCTAAAACCAACCCGATGTCGCATAATATTTATATATATTTAGCGCGATATCAATATACCCCACACTTGAACTTTGCTTGTCCTCAAGCACATCACAACTCTATCTAGGCTTAAAAATTTAAAACTAAAACCATTCTCGAAAAATCAAATATAACTTACGAATGTTAAAAAGGTTGATTAAAACAAAACATAAATTATACTTAGAATTATGCATATACCTATGATTAGATCCTCCTTTACTTTCAACCATTCCTAAAGAATACTTCTATCTATCTATATATATATATATATCCAATCCTTAATCTAAAAATTGCATTTAAATTTAATTCGGTTAATTTACCCTTTGAATATCCCCTAACCTCAAGACTTATTGCAGATTTCCAACTTTATTTGCACATATGTTTTTTCTCTTTTCAGCTCTTTTTTATATAAACCTATGACTTTCTATGGAACCCATGTAGCGAATCCTCAACTCAACCGATCGCAAACCAGTTGGCTTTAGGTGATTAGGTGTAGAACACCCCTCAGAGTTTACTAATTCGAGTTCCAAAGGCCATTTATTTGACTTATATATTTTTCTAGCTCTTTTGCATATTTTTTCATTTTTTTCACATTGGCTTTTTTCACATCTTTTTTTTCTAACACATGTTTATAAAAATTGAAAATTCATACTCAGTCTATTTTTGTCAAGCTTAGACTCAAAAAGGGCTTAATCTTATATTTTATTGCAGCAATTCAAAATTTAAAGATTGGATACTATAGACTCAAATTTCTAAAGAATTGGCGAAAAGCCACAAGCACTATACATAAAACCTAAATATAACTATGAAATGTTTATAAATAAACAATCATGACAATCTTAAATAATATTTAACTTTTAAATCAATGATATTAAAAATTTAAAATTTAACGCCCAAATACAATCAATAATTTACTACGAGGACAAATAAATTTCAAGCGAGGAATCTTTTTTCTAACCCCCTACCCCACACTTAAATTGTACAATGTCCCCATTGTACATAATAAAAATATAACAAGGTAGAAAAAGATTAGAAATAGCTCCCTGGATATTATCAACGAGAATGGAGCAATAAATGATAAGCAATCGCTAAACTGACTGTCAGCATATACGCACACTCCATAGAACAACCACACATACTGAAAAAGTAAATCACTCATGTACCAAATATTAGACAAATATTTAAAATTAAAATATATTAAAATTTAGTATATTTACATCACAAGATAAAAAATATAATCATCATCTTTCAATCTTCATCATCCGAGTCGTGACCCGCATGTCCAGACGGCCCCGGCATGTGAGTATCCGATGGGGGAAAGTGTGAACACCAGTCTGGAAATGGGGGAGGGTATGGTGTGAATGGCGGGGGCGGATATCCATAATGGTTAAAGATGTTAGACATACTGGAGTGCATATACTCCTGATTTTGCTCGTGCACCGACAAGCGCATTTGCAAGTGATCATGGTAGTACCCCAGTGTGTCTATTCTCATAGACATATTTCCCATTTGGTCGAAAAGACGTTCTATCGACTCGGATATCTGCTGCAGCGAGTAAGGCTGCGGCCCCTCATCTGCGGGCCCAGGCGCCTGTCTCCTATGGCACTGGCGCGGCTGCTGCTGCTGTTCGGGCCCCTGCTCAACCTCTGGCTCAGGCCCAGGCCCTTCCACGGGCACAACTCGATAGCCTCCATCATAGGTCCTCTCTAGGACCCGCATTGTCTCTAAGTATCCGATACTCATCAGGCACGGCTCGTACTGCACCTGCCTCGCCTCCTCCTGTAGTGACAGAATCCCGTATGAACGGGCCAACCTGGTGACAAATTGGCCACCACTGATAGGACTCGCCGGTTTGGATCCAGTAGCCCGGCAAGCGAGATAGAAGGCTAGGTGGAATGGCACGTTGAACAACACGCCAGGAGTCAGAATACTGTATAGAAACATAAGGTCAATTGCAACTCGAAAGGAATTGCTCAAAGAATGGGCTGGTGGCCTCCACGTGTGTGTATAGCCTCATGCGGCGACTGAAATCCGCAAGACTACACTTGCGGCTAACTCCTCCAAGATGGAAGGACAGGAACTGACGATCAGTAACGTCGACGAAGACTGAGCTGAGCTAGACGGTAGATAAAAACTCTAAACACAACTCTCGGAAGACTGGCTCGCGCAAGCGGAATAACCGCTCCCATGCGTTGCAAGTAAACACTACAGTCCTGTCTGCAGCACGGAACTGTTGTGGCAAAAATCCGAGGAGCTGGTTTGAAAGCCCAACTCCATCAGTAATCTCCTAATCGAGAGAACGGGGAATGTCCACCTCCCTGCGAAGACGACTGGAACAAACTTTCTTTTAAAATGGCCCGAAACCTCGTCGCGCCGTGACAAAATAGGTGTAGAGCCGCTACGACACGTGTCAAAAGAAGGCTTGACCGACACTGCCACGTCGCGCCGCTACGGGAACATGTGTCGCGCCGCTACGATAGGTGGCGAAAAAGTGGTGATTCTGAAAGAGTCGTGTAGCGCCGAGACAGATACACGTGTCACACCGCTACGATGCGTGGCGCAGTTTGGCTGGAGCCTGGAAAAGGCACGTCCCGCCGCGACGGTTTTCTTGGTAGCGCTGCGACGACACGTGGCGGCCAACGGAGTGATGGGCAAAAATGTTTGTCGCGCCGTGACACATAGACGTAGCGCCGTGACGAGGGCCTTTTCCATATTTGCTCGTTTAGAGATCTCACGCGCGGGATTCGGTAACGGATAATTCTTACGGCTCAAAATATCAGATATGGGTGTGTATGAAGATCGGCTAAGGCTAGGAATCTCGAAAAACAACAAAACGAACGAAAAAACGAAAACAAAGGAAATCCTAACTCACTTTTGTAGGAATCACGGTTGCATTTAGCGTATGCAACAAGCCTTTAAACCCCTCGGTAACCCGAGTGGACGAGTTATAGTCTCGTGAGGGTTTTAGGCAACACACCCACAAAGCTGGAATACGGGGTGCCTTCCGGAAGCGCTTCTTTAAACGAGTTTTTAGCCGGACTCCACCCCACACTTAGGGCTTTAGTACGGCGAGGTTGATATCCTCACCTTCCCTTTCTTCGGGCCTTGCTTCCAAGTAATGCTTTACTCGGTGCCCGTTGACTTTGAAGGTAATTCCCTTGGAATCAAGTAGTTCGATTGTGCCGTATGGGAATACCTTACTAACCACGTATGGGCCGTACCATCGGGTTTTGAGTTTTCCAGGAAACAACTTCAACCTAGAATTGAATAGAAGAACTTTGTCGCCAGGTTCGAAGTGTTTGATTTCTTTCAGACGTGCATCGTGCCATTTTTTCGTACGATCTTTATAGATCAATGAATTCTCGTACGCTTCGTTTCGTAATTCATCTAACTCGTTTAGCTGTAAGAAACGGTTGGCACATGCTTTATCTAGATCGGGATCGCATGCCTTCAATGCCCAGTATGCTTTTTGCTCTACCTCAACTGGCAGGTGACATGCCTTACCGTAGACTAACCTAAAGGGTGTAGTACCTAAAAGAGTCTTATACGCAGTCCGAAACGCCCAGAGTGCGTGATCGAGTTTATCTGCCCATTCCTTACGCTTCCTGTTTACCGATCGTTCTAGAATTCGTTTCAGCGCACGATTGGTAACCTCGGTTTGCCCGCTTGTTTGCGGATGATAGGGCGTTGCAAATCTATGGTTCACACCATATTTCTGTAGCGCTCTCTCCATTAGGCTGTTAGCGAAGTGCGTACCCCTATCACTGATCAAGGCTTTAGGGATACCAAACTGAGAGAATAGCTTCTTTAGGAATTTCACTACGACTCGGGCATCTTTAGTGGGTAAGGCTTGTGCCTCGGCCCACTTCGACGCATAGTCGACAGCTACTAGGATATATTTATTTCCGCCGGATGAAGGAAACGGACCCATAAAGTCTATACCCCACACATCGAAGATTTCACAGACTTGGATGTTGTGTTGGGGCATCTCGTTTCGGGAGGATATATTACCGGCCCTCTAACAGGCATCACACTCATTTACGAGGGTGTGCGCGTCTTTAAAGATGGTGGACCAATAAAATCAGGCTTCAAATACCTTCTTTGCGGTGTAGACCGCACCGTGGTGTCCCCCGGTGGGCCCACTATGGCAATCCCTCAGTATTTCCCTCGCCTCATCTCCCGAAATGCATCTTCGGATGATGTTGTCTGCGCAGTGTCGAAATAGATATGGTTCATCCCATAAATAGTACTTCACATCTGCCATTAATTTCTTCTTTTGCTGATGTGTCATACCTTTCAGGAGAACCTCTGCATCCAGATAGTTCACGAAGTCTGCAAACCAGGGAGGCTCATTGCCGACCTTCATGGGATGCTCGTCTGGGAAGTTGTCAACAATGTCCGACTCTCGTAATTCGTCAAGATGTGGGTTTTCTAATCTACACAAATGGTCGGCTGCCACGTTTTCTGCTCCTTTCTTGTCCCTGATTTCGATGTCAAATTCTTGCAGAAGCAAGACCCATCGTATAAGCCTAGGCTTGGAGTCTTGTTTGTCAAACAAGTACTTCAAAGCAGAATGATCAGTGAAGATGATAGTTTTGGATAGAATCAGATAAGATCGGAATTTGTCAAAGGCATAAACCACAACTAGGAGTTCTTTTTCAGTAGTAGTGTAGTTCTCCTGAGCTGGGTTCAGGGTTTTACTCGCGTAATGAATCGGTTGGAAGCGATTATTAACCCTTTGGCCTAGGACTGCCCCTACCGCGTAATCGCTGGCATCACACATAAGCTCAAACGGCAGGGTCCAGTCTGGAGCAATCATGATCGGGGCTGTAGTGAGTTTCTCCTTTAATGTATTAAAAGCCGTTAAACACTCGTCAGAGAACTCGAATTTAACGTCTTTTAATAGGAGTTGTGTCAGAGGCCTTGTGATTTTTGAGAAATCTTTGATGAAACGGCGATAGAATCCCGCATGGCTTAGGAAACTCCTCACCCCTTTCACATTAGTAGGTGGTGGTAATTTAGAGATAGTGTCTATCTTAGCTCTATCCACCTCTATGCCTGCTTGTGAAACTTTGTGTCCCAACACTATGCCTTCACGTACCATGAAATGGCACTTTTCCTAGTTTAGCACAAGGTTGGTTTCTTCACTGAGAAGTCGTCCATGAATACTTCCATGAAATCTTCCACCATATCGTGGAATATGGCGGTCATGCATCGTTGGAAGGTTGTTGGGGCATTACACAGACCAAACGGCATCCTCCGGTAAGCAAATGTCCCGTATGGACATGTGAAGGTCTTCTTTTCCTGGTCTTCTTTTAGGAACCACGTGGATTGGACTAACCCACGGGCTGTATGAAATTGGATAAATCATACCGCGTCTAAGAGTTTGACAATTTCATTCTTCACAACCTCTTGCATTTTAGGATTTAAATGGCGCTGAGGTTGGACGACCGGTTTGGAATCATCTTCCATTAGGATTTTATACGAACAATATGATGGATTGATTCCTTTGATGTCGGAAATGGACCAGGCGATCGCATTTTTCCGCTCTTTAAGGACATCGACAAGTTTGATTTTCTTAGACTCGGATAGTGCCGATGATATGATAACGGGGAATGTAGAATTCTCCCCTAGATAGGCATACTCCAAGTGCAGAGGTAATACCTTGAGCTCAGGAGTAGGACCCCGAGAGTGGAGGTGCCTCCTTGGATATGTCTGGAGGTTCTGGCTCCTCCTTTACTTCAACAGCCTCTATGTGCGATGATGCAACCTGTCGCGATGCGTTCATCACGCTGCGCGCCGTGACGGATGAAAATCCTGCACATCAGAACTTGGCTCTGGCCCTTCTGCCAGCAGCCTCTCTAACTCCTCCAGGTCTCTCTCAGCATCCAAGAGACCTTCCCCCAGTGGCATCTGCCCTTCATCTCCATGTGTGTCGAACTTCTACAGCTCGCTCTCAAGAAGGATATCAACTATATCCACAAGGAAAGCAGAATCATTACAGATTTTGGAATGTTTCATGGATTTATCAATCCCAAATGTGATAGCATCTGTGCCTACCCTGAGTGTCAGCTGTGACTCATGAATATCAAATAATGCACGAGCTGTACTCAGGAAGGGTCTGCCCAAGATGATGGGAACTGTATCATCCTCCTCCATATCAATAACGATAAAGTCCGCAGGAAAGATGAATTTGTCTACTTTAACTAGCAAGTCCTCCACTATCCCGCGTGGATAGGTGACGGACTTGTTTGCCAGATGTATAGCCATGCGAACGGGTTTAGGTTCGGGAAAATCTAGTTTGGCGAAGAAAGAATATGGCATCAGGTTCACGCTCGCTCCTGAGTCAGCAAGTGCATGACTCACGGGTAGATTGCCAAACTGGCATGGCAAAGTAACACTCCCAGGATCAGTCATCTTCTTTGGGATCTTATTGAGCATGGCTGCTGAACATTGATCGTTCAGAGTGACACTCGGCACTTCTTCCATATTCTTGCGGTTGGTAAGAAGGTCTTTCATGAATTTAGAATATTTTGGCATTTGTGCCATAGCCTCAACAAACGGGATGTTGATGTGAAGGGATTTTAGGTGCTCCAGAAATTTCCGGTACTGCTCATCCTGTTTATCTTGCCGAAGACGCTGCGGATAAGGTATCGGAGGACGGTAAGGTTTAACTGGAGGTGGAACAGATGGAACGGATGGAGTAGGTGGGATATGTTTTGGATCAGGAGTGACCTCCTTCTCCTTCCCCTTCCCTTTATCTGGATGAGTGGATAGTGGCTCAATAGGATCAGGATGGGAGCTGGAAGGTGGTGGGCCTGCAGCTTTTTTTCCACTCCTGGTGGTCACAACTTTAATTTCGGCCTTCGGGTTTGGTTAAGTGTTACTAGGAAGTGTGCCAGGAAAACGGTCCTGGAGAACCCTAGAGATCTGCCCAATCTGGGTCTCTATGTTGTGGATAGACGCCTGCTGATTGCTCAGTGCGGCCTCAGTAGAAACGCCTATCTTCTTCACTAACTCCTCAGTCTCCTTATGCCTCTGATCTGATGCTGCTGCGAAGCGCGTGAGCATATCCTCGAAATTGGGCTTCTTCTCTGGCAGTGGCCCCTTTGGCTGGTCTCTCTGATAGAATCCTGGGCCAGACTGCCTGAATCGCCCCGCCATCTCCTTGCGGTGTTCAGGATATGGTTTCCAGTTTGGATTCCTATTGCGGAAGAAAGTCTCATCCTCTGGATAATCATATTTATCTCCAGCTGAATAACACGCAGATTCTTTGAGATCCCCATTCTCGTCATATGGGCAATCTCTCGCAAGATGAGGTCCACTGCAGTTGTCACAACCGACCTGCATAGCGTGAATGTTTTGATTCACCTTTTTCATGTGACGCCCTAGTGCATCAAGCGTGGCACTAAGGACCGCTATGCTATTAGATGAGTCAGTTATAGCCGCAGTCTTCCTCCGGTAGGAAGAATCTCTAGATGAATGCCACTGATGGGAGTGCTGAGCCATCTCCTCAATCAGGGCGTACCCAGCGGCGGGTGTTTTCTTTGGTATTGGTCCCTGAGAATCGACCATTTGTCTAGTGTAGACATTTATACCATTATAGAAGGTTTGTACAACCTGGTGAGCATTGAGATCATGCTGTTGACAATTTTGGAGCATCTCCTTATATCTTTCCCAGGTGTCATAGAGGGTTTCATCCTCAGATTGCATGAAATTCAGGATCTGCATGTTCATTTTAGCAATCTTTGATGGAGGACTAAATTGTTTAATGAAGCGAGTTTTGAGCGCATCCCATGTACGGATGGTGGGCTCGGATCATAGCCAACGTTTGGCTGCACCCTAGAGTGTTATCGGGAACACTCGCAGCATAAAAGTGTCACGACTAACTCCCGGCATGTGGAAGTAGTCATCAATCTCGAGAACGGCCTCGACATGCTGATTGGCATCCTCGTTATCCTTTCCGGTGATAGGAGTCTCGCGCAGAAGGTGAAGGAACTGGCCTTTGATTTCGAAGGTTCTCTCCTCGTGTATTTCAGGTCGGTGAATACCCACTCCGGTGCCCTCGCGCACACGGCTCACGTACTCGTCGAGTGACAATTCTTCGATGTTCTCTGCCATTATGCGTGCTCGCTCTCTCTCGCGTTTAACTCGTAGGCGTCAATGAAATTCGTGTTCCGGTTCGTCAAAAGGCTGAACGAAGTCAGAAGTGGGGTCTAAGGACATACACTATCCTAAAAACCCTAGAAGATATTACTAATTAAAGTACTAATCCTAAACAAGGCCCAGAATGAATAATTAACTAAAGCAGAAAATAAGGAAAACAAGTGTTACTATTCTGGTCGCGGCGCGGCGCGGCGCGATAGTGGCTGGTCGCGGCGCGATCAGTGGACAGAAACACAAAAATTGCTCCTTTTGAGCCGAAACTCGCGGGAAACAAAGGTTAACTCTAAATTAACAAAATAAAAACAGATTAAGACCGTTCCCCGGCAGCGGCGCCAAAAACTTAATGTGCGTTTTACATACTAGTTTTAAATTTATATTTTACCGAATTAATTACCAAAAACCGCACGAATAGGCAAGTGTACCTAATTGTTTCGTATTATAGTTAGTAAGTCGGGTGTCGAACTCTTGGGGAACGGGAGCTAAACTGATTTTTATCAAATTAATAAAGAATTAACTAAAATAAACTAATTAAACCAAATAAACCAAATAAATATCAAATAAATGCAATTAACCTAAATTAAAGCAATTAAACTAAATTAAGGGAAATTTGTTATCAAGATTAAAACTTTATTAACCTAAATGAAATCTAACACTACTAAATTACCAAAAACAATCAAAGAGAGCAAAAAGCAAGAAACTTTGTTGGATTAAATATCAATTAAAAGCTTTCCCTCCCTAGATTCAATTCCACCCTTTTCAAGTTGGTTTTAAATATCAAATTTGATGCATTGGACCCTTAATGAACACTATACCCATTCCTATATTGTTAGACTCTTGATCCGAGTATTCAACTTATCTAATCATGCAATTAACTAATCAATTGGTCATTAAATCAATTAACTACACAATTAATCTTTAATGATTGATTAAGTTACCAAATCATTCAATTAACACATGAAAGTCATCATATATCAATTCTAACACATTAAAGTTCTTATCTTGATTGTTTAACCCTAGGTTTTGATCAAACACTAGTCAATCCTAATCATTGGTCCTAATTAGCATTGATTAAAGTCATATAAATGGATTGGTCCTCCAAATTACATTAACTCAGATTCTAAACATCTCAAAAACAGAATTAAAGCATGGAAGGATCATTGATTTGACTTGAAAGATGAATATAATGTCATTAAAGTCAAAAAGATGTAAAATTAACCAACTTGATAGAGTTTCATCTCCTCTAGGGAGGAAAATAGAAAACCTAGCCTATTACAAGCATACTAAACTTCTAGAAATCAAGATTAAACATTAAGAATGGAAGAAGAATAGAAAATCATAATAAAGCAAGATCCAAAGCCTTTAATCTTCAAAGTTATGCAGCAATCCTTCAAATCCGAGCTCAAGCCTTCTGGGATATGTTCTTGGACGTGTTTAGCAGAGGAATGGTGGAAGAAATCGGGTGGTTAACCCTTTTTCAGATCTGGAAGTTCGTTTAAATAGATATATGAAAACAGGGGTGTCGCGCCGCGACGGCCAAGTGTCGTGCCGCGACAAAGTCTTTTAACCCGATCCTTCTTCCTTTGAAATTCAGAGCTGGCGTCATCTTCACGTGTCGCGCCGCGACGGAAAACTTGGTCGCGCCGCGACAACACGTGGCGAAGAGTTAAGGCCTATCCGGATAGATTGTCGCGCCGTGACAATCAAAGATGTCGCGCCGCGACGCCTCTTTTGACGCCCGGTTCTTTCCTTTTTCTTGGGCTAGGCCCTTTTGGGCTTATGCTTTTCTTTCTTTTTCTTTTATTCTTTGGGCTTTCTTTTTATTTCTTTCTTCTTTCATTTGGGCCCATTTATTTTCTTGATTTCTCGGACTATTTTCTCGACTTTCTTGGGCTTCCTTTATTTTTCTCGGTTATTTGGACATTTCGCCTTTTTAGCCTGCAAAACATAAAAGAAACGGTAAACGTACCTTTTTACAATTAAATGCACATTTTTCCGGCTAAAACCAACCCGATGTCGCATAATATTTATATATATTTAGCGCGATATCAAAATACCCCACACTTGAACTTTGCTTGTCCTCAAGCACATCACAACTCTATCTAGGCTTAAAATTTTAAAACTAACACCATTCTCGAAAAATCAAATATAACTTACGAATGTTAAAAAGGTTGATTAAAACAAAACATAAATTATACTTAGAATTATGCATATACCTATGATTAGATCCTCCTTTACTTTCAACCATTCCTAAAGAATACTTCTATCTATATATATATATATATATATATCCAATCCTTAATCTAAAAATTGCATTTAAATTTAATTCGGTTAATTTACCCTTTGAAAATCCCCTGACCTCAAGACTTATTGCAGATTTCCAACTTTTTTTGCACATATATTTTTTCTCTTTTCAGCTCTTTTTTATATAAGCCTATGACTTTCTATGGAACCCATGTAGCGAATCCTCAACTCAACCGATCCCAAACCAGTTGGCTTTAGGTGATTAGGTGTAGAACACCCCTCAGAGTTTACTAATTCGAGTTCCAAAGGCCATTTATTTGACTTATATATTTTTCTAGCTCTTTTGCATATTTTTTCATTTTTTTCACATTGGCTTTTTTCACATCTTTTTTTTTCTAACACATGTTTATAATAATTGAAAATTCATACTCAGTCTATTTTTATCAAACTTATACTCAAAAAGGGCTTAACCTTATATTTTATTGCAGCAATTCAAAATTTAAAGATTGGATACTATAGACTCAAATTTCTAAAGAATTGGCGAAAAGCCACAAGCACTATACATAAAACCTAAATATAACTATGAAATGTTTATAAATAAACAATCATGACAATCTTAAATAATATTTAACTTTTAAATCAATGATATTAAAAATTAAAAATTTAACGCCCAAATACAATCAATAATTTACTACGAGGACAAATAAATTTCAAGCGAGGAATCTTTTTTCTAACCCCCTACCCCACACTTAAATTGTACAATGTCCCCATTGTACATAATAAAAATATAACAAGGTAGAAAAAGATTAGAAATAGCTCCCTGGATATTATCAACGAGAATGGAGCAATAAATGATAAGCAATCGCTAAACTGACTGTCAGCATATACGCACACTCCATAGAACAACCACACATACTGAAAAAGTAAATCACTCATGCACCAAATATTAGACAAATATTTAAAATTAAAATATATTAAAATTTAGTACATTTACATCACAAGATAAAAAATATAATCATCATCTTTCAATCTTCATCATCCGAGTCGTGACCCGCATGTCCAGACGGCCCCGGCATGTGAGTATCCGATGGGGGAAAGTGTGAACGCCAGTCTGGAAATGGGGGAGGGTATGGTGTGAATGGCGCGGGCGGATATCCATAATGGTTAAAGATGTTAGACATACTGGAGTGCATATACTCCTGATTTTGCTCGTGCACCGACAAGCGCGTTTGCAAGTGATCATGGTAGTACCCCAGTGTGTCTATTCTCATAGACATATTTCCCATTTGGTCGAAAAGACGTTCTATCGACTCGGATATCTGTTGCAGCGAGTAAGGCTGCGGCCCCTCATCTGCAGGCCCAGGCGCCTATCTCCTACGGCACTGACGCGGCTGCTGCTACTGTTCGGGCCCCTGCTTAACCTCTGGCTCAGGCCCAGGCCCTTCCACGGGCACAACTCGATAGCCTCCATCATAGGTCCTCTCTAGGACCCGCATTGTCTCTAAGTATCCGATACTCATCAGGCACGGCTCGTACTGCACCTGCCTCGCCTCCTCCTGTAGTGACAGAATCCCATATGAACGGGCCAACCTGGTGACAAATTGGCCACCACAGATAGGACTCGCCGGTTTGGATCTAGTAGCCCGGCAAGCGAGATAGAAGGCTAGGTGGAATGGCACGTTGAACAACACGCCAGGAGTCAGAATACTGTATAGAAACATAAGGTCAATTGCCCTGACCTTCTCACCACCTCGGCGATGAGAAATGGAGGTGGAGATAAGACGGTGGAGCAGACGGTGGATCGGAAGGCGAATGCTGCTCTCGACGGCTCTGCAGGGCTCGTACCCCCTGTTGGCGATCGTCGCCCACATCTCCGTAGGGGAGAAACCCTCGGGCTCATCCCTATTGCAACTCGAAAGGAATTGCTCAAAGAATGGTCTGGTGGCCTCCACGTGCGTGTATAGCCTCATGCGGCGACTGAAATCCGCGAGACTACACTTGCGGCTAACTCCTCCAAGATGGAAGGACAGGAACCGACGATCAGTAACGTCGACGAAGACTGAGCTGAGCTAGACGGTAGAGAAAAACTCTAAACAAAACTCTCGGAAGACTGGCTCGCGCAAGCGGAATAACTGCTCCCATGCGTTGCAAGTAAACACTACAGTCCCGTCTGCAGCACGGAACTGTTGTGGCAAAAATCCGAGGAGCTGGTTTGAAAGCCCAACTCCATCAGTAATCTCCCAATCGAGAGAACGGGGAATGTCCACCTCCCTGCGAAGATTCTGCTGCAGCCGAGAGATATAATCTGCGCGTAGCCGGGCAGGTAGAGTTGGTGAAAATACCAACCATGGGTGGTATACCGCAGGGCCTTCTGGAACCACAATCTCCTGCTCTTGACGACCCCTACGTCCACGTCCACGGGCTGCCATAGCTGTGTACAAGGTTAGAAATCAGATCAGGCCCAAATTATCAGAAAACACGCAGAATGATCATAGATATTCACCAAAAACCATTACAAGGGCAGAAACCCCGGTTTTGGCAAAAACCCATACTCGGAAGATAATATTGCAGAAAAAGAGATGATAAAAACGAGTGTAGCGCAGATGTACGATGCATGAGTGTTTAGAAATGATATATTAACGAGAATCAGCAGAGTAATCATCAAGAACTTAAAAAAATCAGATTTAATTCTGGTCTTGAAAACCCCAACTGTTCTTGAACACAGATCTTGAAATTTCGCATGCATGTCTGAAAATAATCGCTTTAGATATGAATCTTAAAAGATTTTAACATGATAATAGGAGAACATTCAAGAAATCGAGATACCTAAGAAATTAGTCGGACATGGTAACTGGAACTAACAAGAAAACACAATGCAGGAGGAGAAACACTTACTATCTTGTTAGGTGGTGAAGATTTCGCTCGAAAATTAGAAGATCCGATGTTATAGGCTTGAAACCGGAGAAAATATGAGTGTAGCGTCGTGAAAGTGAAAAGTTCGTGTGGAGAAGACGACTGGAACAAACTTTCTTTTAAAATGGCCCGAAACCTCGTCGCGCCGTGACAAAATAGGTGTAGAGCCGCTACGACACGTGTCAAAAGAAGGCTTGCCCGACACTGCCACGTCGCGCCGCTACGGGAACATGTGTCGCGCCGCTACGATAGGTGGCGAAAAAGTGGTGATTCTGAAAGAGTCGTGTAGCGCCGTGACAGATACACGCGTCGCACCGCTACGATGCGTGGCGCAGTTTGGCTGGAGCCTGGAAAAGGCACGTCCTGCCGCGACGGTTTTCTTGGTAGCGCTGCGACGACACGTGGCGGCCAACGGAGTGATGGGCAAAAATGTTTGTCGCGCCGTGACACATAGACGTAGCGCCGCGACGAGGGCCTTTTCCACATTTGCTCGTTTATAGATCTCGCGCGCGGGATTCGATAACGGATAATTCGTACGGCTCAAAATATCAGATATGAGTGTGTATGAAGATCGGCTAAGGCTAGGAATCTCGAAAAACAACAAAACGAACGAAAAAACAAAAACAAAGGAAATCCTAACTCACTTTTGTAGGAATCACGGTTGCATTTAGCGTATGCAACAAGCCTTTAAACCCCTCGGTAACCCGAGTGGACGAGTTATAGTCTCGTGAGGGTTTTAGGCAACACACCCACAAAGCTGGAATACGGGGTGCCTTCCGGAAGCGCTTCTTTAAACGAGTCTTTAGCCGGACTCCACCCCACACTTAGGGCTTTAGTACGGCGAGGTTGATATCCTCACCTTCCCTTTCTTCGGGCCTTGCTTCCAAGTAATGCTTTACTCGGTGCCCGTTGACTTTGAAGGTAATTCCCTTGGAATCAAGTAGTTCGATTGTGCCGTATGGGAATACCTTACTAACCACGTATGGGCCGTACCATCGGGTTTTGAGTTTTCCAGGAAACAACTTCAACCTAGAATTGAATAGAAGAACTTTGTCGCCAGGTTCGAAGTGTTTGATTTCTTTCAGACGTGCATCGTGCCATTTTTTCGTACGATCTTTATAGATCAATGAATTCTCGTACGCTTCGTTTCGTAATTCATCTAACTCGTTTAGCTGTAAGAAACGGTTGGCACATGCTTTATCTAGATCGGGATCGCATGCCTTCAATGCCCAGTATGCCTTTTGCTCTACCTCAACTGGCAGGTGACATGCCTTACCGTAGACTAACCTAAAGGGTGTAGTACCTAAAAGAGTCTTATAGGCAGTCCGAAACGCCCAGAGTGCGTGATCGAGTTTATCTGCCCATTCCTTACGCTTCCTGTTTACCGATCGTTCTAGAATTCGTTTCAGCGCGCGATTGGTAACCTCGGTTTGCCCGCTTGTTTGCGGATGATAGGGCGTTGCAAATCTATGGTTCACACCATATTTCTGCAGCGCTCTCTCCATTAGGCTGTTAGCAAAGTGTGTACCCCTATCACTGATCAAGGCTTTAGGGATACCAAACCGAGAGAATAGCTTCTTTAGGAATTTCACTACGACTCGGGCATCTTTAGTGGGTAAGGCTTGTGCCTCGGCCCACTTCGACACATAGTCGACAGCTACTAGGATATATTTATTTCCGCCGGATGAAGGAAACGGACCCATAAAGTCTATACCCCACACATCGAAGATTTCACAGACTTGGATGTTGTGTTGGGGCATCTCGTTTCGGGAGGATATATTACCGGCCCTCTAACAGGCATCACACTCATTTACGAGGGTGTGCGCGTCTTTAAAGATGGTGGACCAATAAAATCAGGCTTCAAATACCTTCTTTGCGGTGTAGACCGCACCGTGGTGTCCCCCGGTGGGCCCACTATGGCAATCCCTCAGTATTTCCCTCGCCTCATCTCCCGAAATGCATCTTCGGATGATGTTGTCTGCGCAGTGTCGAAATAGATATGGTTCATCCCATAAATAGTACTTCACATCTGCCATTAATTTCTTCTTTTGCTGATGTGTCATACCTTTCAGGAGAACCCCTGCATCCAGATAGTTCACGAAGTCTGCAAACCAGGGAGGCTCATTGCCGACCTTCATGGGATGCTCGTCTGGGAAGTTGTCAACAATGTCCGACTCTCGTAATTCGTCAAGATGTGGGTTTTCTAATCTACACAAATGGTCGGCTGCCACGTTTTCTGCTCCTTTCTTGTCCCTGATTTCGATGTCAAATTCTTGCAGAAGCAAGACCCATCGTATAAGCCTAGGCTTGGAGTCTTGTTTGTCAAACAAGTACTTCAAAGCAGAATGATCAGTGAAGATGATAGTTTTGGATAGAATCAGATAAGATCGGAATTTGTCAAAGGCATAAACCACAGCTAGGAGTTCTTTTTCAGTAGTAGTGTAGTTCTCCTGAGCTGGGTTCAGGGTTTTACTCGCGTAATGAATCGGTTGGAAGCGATTATTAACCCTTTGGCCTAGGACTGCCCCTACCGCGTAATCGCTGGCATCACACATAAGCTCAAACGGCAGGGTCCAGTCTGGAGCAATCATGATCGGGGCAGTAGTGAGTTTCTCCTTTAATGTATTAAAAGCCGTTAAACACTCGTCAGAGAACTCGAATTTAACGTCTTTTAATAGGAGTTGTGTCAGAGGCCTTGTGATTTTTGAGAAATCTTTGATGAAACGGCGATAGAATCCCGCATGGCCTAGGAAACTCCTCACCCCTTTCACATTAGTAGGTGGTGGTAATTTAGAGATAGTGTCTATCTTAGCTCTATCCACCTCTATGCCTGCTTGTGAAACTTTGTGTCCCAACACTATGCCTTCACGTACCATGAAATGGCACTTTTCCTAGTTTAGCACAAGGTTGGTTTCTTCACCGAGAAGTCGTGCATGAATACTTCCATGAAATCTTCCACCATATCGTGGAATATGGCGGTCATGCATCGTTGGAAGGTTGCTGGGGCATTACACAGACCAAACGGCATCCTTCGGTAAGCAAATGTCCCGTATGGACATGTGAAGGTCGTCTTTTACTGGTCCTCAGGTGTGATGGGAATCTGGAAGTAACCAGAGAACCCATCTAGGAAGCAGTAAAATGCATTACCAGAAAGACGTTCAAGCATTTGATCTATGAACGGGAGGGGAAAGTGGTCTTTACGAGTGGCATCATTTAATCTTCGGTAATCAATGCACACTCGCCAACCAGTGACAGTTCTGGCAGGAATGAGTTCATTTTTTTCATTAGTTACCACGGTCATCCCTCTCTTTTTAGGAACCACGTGGATTGGACTAACCCACGGGCTGTATGAAATTGGATAAATCATACCGCGTCTAAGAGTTTGACAATTTCTTTCTTCACAACCTCTTTCATTTTAGGATTTAAATGGCGTTGAGGTTGGACGACCGGTTTGGAATCATCTTCCATTAGGATTTTATGCGAACAATATGATGGATTGATTCCTTTGATGTCGGAAATGTACCAGGCGATCGCATTTTTCCGCTCTTTAAGGACATCGACAAGTTTGATTTTCTCAGACTCGGATAGTGCCGATGATATGATAACGGGGAATGTAGAATTCTCCCCTAGATAGGCATACTCCAAGTGCAGAGGTAATACCTTGAGCTCAGGAGTAGGACCCCGAGAGTGGAGGTGCCTCCTTGGATATGTCTGGAGGTTCTGGCTCCTCCTTTACTTCAACAGCCTCTATGTGCGATGATGCAACCTGTCGCGATGCGTTCATCACGCTGCGCGCCGCGACGGATGAAAATCCTGCACATCAGAACTTGGCTCTGGCCCTTCTGCCAGCAGCCTCTCTAACTCCTCCAGGTCTCTCTCAGCATCCAAGAGACCTTCCCCCAGTGGCATCTGCCCTTCATCTCCATGTGTGTCGAACTTCTACAGCTCGCTCTCAAGAAGGATATCAACTATATCCACAAAGAAAGCAGAATCATTACAGATTTTGGAATGTTTCATGGATTTATCAATCCCAAATGTGATAGCATCTGTGCCTACCCTGAGTGTCAGCTGTGACTCATGAATATCAAATAATGCACGAGCTGTACTCAGGAAGGGTCTGCCCAAGATGATGGGAACTGTATCATCCTCCTCCATATCTATAACGATAAAGTCCGCAGGAAAGATGAATTTGTCTACTTTAACTAGCAAGTCCTCCACTATCCCGCGTGGATAGGTGACGGACTTGTTTGCCAGATGTATAGCCATGCGAACGGGTTTAGGTTCGGGCAAATCTAGTTTGGCGAAGAAAGAATATGGCATCAGGTTCACGCTCGCTCCTGAGTCAGCAAGTGCATGACTCACGGGTAGATTGCCAAACTGGCATGGCAAAGTAACACTCCCAGGATCAGTCATCTTCTTTGGGATCTTATTGAGCATGGCTGCTGAACATTGATCGTTCAGAGTGACACTCGGCACTTCTTCCATATTCTTGCGGTTGGTAAGAAGGTCTTTCATGAATTTAGAATATTTTGGCATTTGTGCCATAGCCTCAACAAACGGGATGTTGATGTGAAGGGATTTTAGGTGCTCCAGAAATTTCCGGTACTGCTCATCCTGTTTATCTTGCCGAAGACGCTGCGGATAAGGTATCGGAGGACGGTAAGGTTTAACTGGAGGTGGAACAGATGGAACGGATGGAGTAGGTGGGATATGTTTTGGATCAGGAGTGACCTCCTTCTCCTTCCCCTTCCCTTTATCTGGATGAGTGGATAGTGGCTCAATAGGATCAGGATGGGAGCTGGAAGGTGGTGGGCCTGCAGCTTTTTTTCCACTCCTGGTGGTCACAACTTTAATTTCGGCCTTCGGGTTTGGTTAAGTGTTACTAGGAAGTGTGCCAGGAAAACGGTCCTGGAGAACCCTAGAGATCTGCCCAATCTGGGTCTCTATGTTGTGGATAGACGCCTGCTGATTGCTCAGTGCGGCCTCAGTAGAAACGCCTATCTTCTTCACTAACTCCTCAGTCTCCTTATGCCTCTGATCTGATGCTGCTGCGAAGCGCGTGAGCATATCCTCGAAATTGGGCTTCTTCTCTGGCAGTGGCCCCTTTGGCTGGTCTCTCTGATAGAATCCTGGGCCAGACTGCCTGAATCGCCCCGCCATCTCCTTGCGGTGTTCAGGATATGGTTTCCAGTTTGGATTCCTATTGCGGAAGAAAGTCTCATCCTCTGGATAATCATATTTATCTCCAGCTGAATAACACGCAGATTCTTTGAGATCCCCATTCTCGTCATATGGGCAATCTCTCGCAAGATGAGGTCCACTGCAGTTGTCACAACCAACTTGCATAGCGTGAATGTTTTGATTCACCTTTTTCATGTGACGCCCTAGTGCATCAAGCGTGGCACTAAGGGCCGCTATGCTATTAGATGAGTCAGTTATAGCCGCAGTCTTCCTCCGGTAGGAAGAATCTCTAGATGAATGCCACTGATGGGAGTGCTGAGCCATCTCCTCCATCAGGGCGTACCCAGCGGCGGGTGTTTTCTTTGGTATTGGTCCCTGAGAATCGACCATTTGTCTAGTGTAGACATTTATACCATTATAGAAGGTTTGTACAACCTGGTGAGCATTGAGATCATGCTGTTGACAATTTTGGAGCATCTCCTTATATCTTTCCCAGGCGTCATAGAGGGTTTCATCCTCAGATTGCATGAAATTCTGGATCTGCATGTTCATTTTAGCAATCTTTGATGGAGGACTAAATTGTTTAATGAAGCGAGTTTTGAGTGCATCCCATGTACGGATGGTGGGCTCGGATCATAGCCAACGTTTGGCTGCACCCTGGAGTGTTATCGGGAACACTCGCAGCATAAAAGTGTCACGACTAACTCCCGGCATGTGGAAGTAGTCATCAATCTCGAGAACGGCCTCGACATGCTGATTGGCATCCTCGTTATCCTTTCCGGTGATAGGAGTCTCGCGTAGAAGGTGAAGGAACTGGCCTTTGATTTCGAAGGTTCTCTCCTCGGGTATTTCAGGTCGGTGAATACCCACTCCGGTGCCCTCGCGCACACGGCTCGCGTACTCGTCGAGTGACAATTCGTCGATGTTCTCTGCTATTATGCGTGCTCGCTCTCTCTCGCGTTTAACTCGTAGGCGTAGATGAAATTCGTGTTCCGGTTCGTCAAAAGGCTGAACGAAGTCAGAAGTGGGGTCTAAGGACATACACTATCCTAAAAACCCTAGAAGATATTACTAATTAAAGTACTAATCCTAAACAAGGCCCAGAATGAATAATTAACTAAAGCAGAAAATAAGGAAAACAAGTGTTACTATTCTGGTCGCGGCGCGGCGCGGCGCGACAGTGGCTGGTCGCGGTGCGATCAGTGGACAGAAACACAAAAATTGCTCCTTTTGAGCCGAAACTCGCGGGAAACAAAGGTTAACTCTAAATTAACAAAATAAAAACAGATTAAGACCGTTCCCCGGCAGCGGCGCCAAAAACTTAATGTGCGTTTTACATACTAGTTTTAAATTTATATTTTACCGAATTAATTACCAAAAACTGCACGAATAGGCAAGTGTACCTAATTGTTTCGTATTATAGTTAGTAAGTCGGGTGTCGAACTCTTGGGGAACGGGAGCTAAACTGATTTTTATCAAATTAATAAAGAATTAACTAAAATAAACTAATTAAACCAAATAAACCAAATAAATATCAAATAAATGCAATTAACCTAAATTAAAGCAATTAAACTAAATTAAGGGGAATTTGTTATCAAGATTAAAACTTTATTAACCTAAATGAATTCTAACACTACTAAATTACCAAAAACAATCAAAGAGAGCAAAAAGCAAGAAACTTTGTTGGATTAAATATCAATTAAAAGGTTTCCCTCCCTTCATTCAATTCCACCCTTTTCAAGTTGGTTTTAAATATCAAAATTGATGCATTGGACCCTTAATGAACACTATACCGATTCCTATATTGTTAGACTCTTGATCTGAGTATCCAACTTATCTAATCATGCAATTAACTAATCAATTGGTCATTAAATCAATTAACTACACAATTAAGCATATTTAAGTTCGTATCTATCAAGATCTAATCTTTAATGATTGATTAAGTTACCAAATCATTCAATTAACACATGAAAGTCATCATATATCAATTCTAACACATTAAAGTTCCTATCTTGATTGTTTAACCCTAGGTTTTTATCAAACACTAGTCAATCCTAATTATAGGTCCTAATTAGCATTGATTAAAATCATACAAATAGATTGGTCCTCCAATTTACATTAACTCAGATTCTAAACATCTCAAAAACAGAATTAAAGCATGCTAGGATCATTGATTAGACTTGAAAGATGAATATAATGTCATTAAAGTCAAAAAGATGTAAAATTAACCAACTTGATAGAGTTTCATCTCCTCTAGGGAGGAAAACAGAAAACCTAGCCTATTACAAGCATACTAAACTTTTGGAAATCAAGATTAAACATTAAGAATGGAAGAAGAATAGAAAAACTGTAATAAAGCAACATCCAAAGCCTTTAATCTTCAAAGTTATGCTCCAATCCTTCAAATCTGAGCTCAAGCCTTCTGGGATATGCTCTTGGACGTGTTTAGCAGAGGAATGGTGGAAGAAATCGGGTGGTTAACCCTTTTTTAGATCTGGAAGTTCGTTTAAATAGATATATGAAAACAGGGGTGTCGCGCTGCGACGGCCAAGTGTCGCGCCGCGACAAAGTCTTTTAACCCGATCCTTCTTCCTTTGAAATTCAGAGTTGGCGTCATCTTCACGCGTCGCGCCGCAACGGGAAACTTGGTCGCGCCGCAACAACACGTGGCGAAGAGTTAAGGCCTATCCGGATAGATAGTCGCGCCGTGACAATCAAAGATGTCGCGCCGCGACGCTTCTTTTGGCGCCCGGTTCTTTCCTTTTTCTTGGGCTGGGCCCTTTTGGGCTTATGCTTTTCTTTCTTTTTCTCTTATTGTTTGGGCTTTCTTTTTATTTCTTTCTTCTTTCATTTGGGCCCATTTATTTTCTTGATTTCTCGGACTATTTTCTCGACTTTCTTGGGCTTACTTTATTTTTCTCGATTATTTGGACATTTAGCCTTTTTAGCCTGCAAAACATAAAAGAAACGGTAAACGTACCTTTTTACAATTAAATGCACATTTTTCCGGCTAAAACCAACCCGATATCGCATAATATTTATATATATTTAGCGCGATATCAGGACCCACTGGCATGCACCTAGTACATTTTATAGCATATAAACTTACCTCCTGGAGTATACCTGCAAAAGCAAGTTAGTCATACATAGTACATTCACATAATCATTTAGCATGCAAGCCTTACTCTACTAAGTCTCATGAAAGTAGCCACTCACCTGAATAGCTTAGAATCAACAGATAGTTTACTTCGGACTTGCTAACGAGATAAGATCGCCTATAACATCATTACTTACGTTAATCGCCTATATAAGCGAGACATGACAAGACTAGGAACCCCTAAAGGAACCACAGACCAACAAACAGAGACTTAACAATCTCTGAGTTGCTTACAAAAGAACACCACCTTGCGGCCGCAAGCACAAATGCTTGCGCCCGCAAGAAATCACGCTTGCGCCCGTAAGCATACAAATCCGATAAAACTATCGTATTCCGACACTACTTGCGGATTCCGACACTTCCATCGGATTCCGACACTTTCAATCGGATTTCAACACTTCCTATCGGATTCCGATACCCCTTATCGGATTCCGACATTTCTTATCGGATTTCGACAATGCTTACGGCCGCAAGGGCGAAGCCTTGCGCACGCAAGCATTAGCGGATTGTACTTGATGTGTCGGATTTTGAGCACATAATCTATCGGGTTTTGGCCCCTTGCGCCCGCAAGCAAACTGTTCAAGAACAGGTCGGCTACAACACCCCTGTTCTGACTTTCTTGATTTCAATCTTCAAAAACCGAGTTTCTAAACCATTTTCAACAGTGATACATCTTAGGGAACATTCATATGATCCCAAAAACATATCTTTCATTAATTCTAACAACTTATTCATGATCTAGAATTAAAATCATTCATTTCACCCCTTTTATTCAAGCTTCAAGAACTTAATCAAAACTTCATTTTAATTCACCAAATGAGTTCCAATAAACTTATAATTGATGTAGGGATCAATTAAAGTTGATTCCAGAACTCAATTCGAATTTATCTTGCTTGAATCGTAAAACCAACTTGTCAAGATCACTCACCAAATGAAGAACAAGAATGTGAAGATGATGAAGATATCAAGGATGCTAATCTTGCTAGAAATCAGTTGGCACAAGAAATCTTCAAGAAAACTTCAAGAATAAGGATTTGAGAGAGTTTCCAAATGTCTGTGTATGTGTTTGTGTTCAAACACACATACAGGCGTGACAAAATAAGGCTAAATTGCCTTTGGTTTAAGCCTAACAACAAGAGGGTATTTTGTTCCCCTTTTCAACTTACAACTTGACCTACGATTACCCGTTTTAACTAACGGGGATATTTCTGGAATCCTTACTTAAAACCATTCATAAATTATTCGTTTTACTTACTTTACTACTACTTTTATATTTCAACATATAACTACTTAAAACATATAACACATAACACGTAACAACAAAATACATACTTCATTATTATTTTATTTAATTTACATACACATACATAGGAATTACAACTAGGCCCAATACAAGGATGTTACAAATCTACCCCCCTTAAGAAGATTCCGCCCTCGGAATCTACTTAGTGATAAAAAGGTAAGGGTATCTTGTTTTCATTTCATCCTCGGTTTCCCACTTCAGGTTTGGACCTAAGTTTTGCTTCCATTTTACAAGAACTAGCTTGACTATCTTGTTACGTATCTTCTTGACTTTCGTGTCAAGAATCTCTACAGGTTCTACTACAAGTCGTTTAGAAGAGTCAACCTTCAATTCTTGCAATGGAATAATCTGCTCTTCTTCAACGTGGCACTTGCGTAAGTAGCACACGTTAAAGGTGTCATGGATTCCAGCTAACTCAGACGGCAGCTCTAGAGTCACCGTTTGATCGTTCACCTTGCGTACAATCTTGAATGGGCCAATATAATGAGGACTTAACTTCCCCTTACGCCCAAAACGGATAACGTCTTTCCAGGGAGAAACTTTGAGAAACACACGATCACCAACATCAAATGTCGCGGACGATGCTTTGGATCTGCGTACATCTTCTGTCGGTCACGAGCAGCTTTCAACTTTTCAAGAGAAACGTTCACTTTATCAGATGTGATCTGGACAATTTCCGGTCCAGCAAACTGTTTCTCACCCGGTTCCAACCAGCAAGTTGGAGAACGACAACGTCTCCCATATAACATCTCGTATCGTGTCATTCCAATGCTAGAATGATATGAATTCTTGTATGCAAATTCAATCAATGGGAGATGAGAATCCCATGATCCACCAAATTTGAGTACACACGCACGAAGCATATCCTCCAACGTCTGGATCGTACGTTCAGATTGGCCATCAGTCTGCGGATGATAGGCAGTGCTCGGATGAACACGAGTGCCAAGTTCGCGTTGCAGACTTTGCTAGAAATTCGATACAAACCGAGAGTCACGATTAGATACAATTGAACATGGAAAACCGTGATGTGACACTATCTCATCAATATACAACTAGGCTAAACGGGTCAGCGAAGCAGACTCGTTTGTTGCCAAGAAAGGAGCACTTTTCGTTAGTCGATCCACAATAACCCAGATCATGTCGTGCCCTCTGGACGTTCTCGGTAGCTTTGTCACGAAATCCATCGTGATATTATCCCATTTCCATTCCGGAATATCCAACTGCTATAGATTACCATAAGGTCTCTGGTGTTCCGTCTTCACTTGCGCGCAGATCTGACATCTCTCCACAAATGAAGCGATGTCTTTCTTCAAAGTTGGCCACCAGTATAACATCTTCAAATCGTGGTACATCTTCGTAATTCCCGGATGGATAGTTAATTTGGACTTATGGGTTTCCTGCAGAATCAGCTCACGGTTACCTCCAGCAGAAGGTACCCAAATCCTGGATTGAAAAGTCTTCAACCCACGATTATCTTCAGCAAACTGATCCTTTAATGTCTTCATTGTGTCAGTCTTAAGATTTTCTTCTTGCAATGCAGTTTGCTGAGCTTCCTTTAGTCTAGAAATCAAGTCTGACACAATCGTGATCCTCATAAACTTAGCTTCTGTTGTTGGTCCTTTACGGCTTAAAGCGTCCGCTACAACATTGGCCTTGCCAGGACGGTAACGGATCTCACAATCGTAGTCTCTTATTAACTCCAACCAACCGCGTTGCCACATGTTGAGTTCTTTCTGAGAAAAGACATACTGAAGACTTTTGTAATCAATGCAAATCACACACTTTGTGCCATAAAGATAATGTCGCCACAACTTAAGTGCAAAGACAATAGCAGCAAGCTCCAGATCATGGTTTAGGTAGTTCCGTTCATGTGATTTCAACTGCCTAGAAGCGTAGGCAATCACTCTATCACATTGCATCAGGACGCAACCCAAACCCGCATAAGAGGAGTCACAATAAACCGTGAAGTCCTCCGACCCTCAGGTAGAGTAAGGATTGGAGCTTCACACAATAATCGTTTCAAGGTCTTAAAAGCTTCCTCTTGAGCTTCCGACCAGATAAAAGCAACATCGTTGTGAGTTAGTTTGGTCAACGGACCCGCAAGCTTCGAGAAATCGCGGATAAACCGCAGATAGTAGCCAACCAAGCCAAGGAAGCTTTTAATTTCGGAAGGAGTCCGAGGAACCCCCCAATTCATCACAGCCTCCACCTTAGCTGGATCTACTTTGACACCATCTTGACATATAACATGGCCCAGGAAATGAACTTCCCTAGCCAGAATTCACATTTGGATAGCCTAGCATACAATTGTTCTCGCTTTAGAGTCTCGAGAACCTGACGAAGATGAAGCTCGTGATCAACTTCCATCTTCGAGTGAACAAGAATGTCATCAATAAATACAATCACATATCTGTTAAGAAACAGACAAAAAACCCGATTCATCAGATCCATGAAGACGGCAGGGGCATTGGTTAAGCCGAACGGCATAACGAGAAATTCGTAATGACCATCACGAGTTCGAAACACGGTCTTCGGAACATCTGCTTCGTGAACTCGTACTTGGTGATACCACGACCGAAGATCAATCTTAGAGAAGCATGTAGCCCCCTGCAATTGATCAAAGAGATCATCTATTCGAGGAAGTGGATACTTATTCTTTACAGTTCACTTATTAAGCTCCGTGTAATCTATGCACATTCGCATTTTTCCGTCCTTCTTCTTTACAAACAATACAGGAGATCCCCACGGCGAGGAACTCGAACGAATAAAACCTTTGTCTAGCAACTCCTGAATTTGAGTCATCATCTCTCTTATTTCAGAAGGTGCATGACGATACGGAGAACGAGCCATAGGTGTAGCTCCTGGAACAAGCTCTATCTTAAATTCAACATCACGTATTGGAGGCAAACTCAGAAGTTCTTCAGGGAATACCTCAGGGTAGTCAGACAATACCCGAATATCACGAACTGGTCGCTTCTCCATCGTAACATCAATAACGTATGCCAGATAAGAGTCACAACCTTTAGCAATCGACTTTTGAGCTTTTATCATGGAGACAATAGGAATATCATAATCACGTCGTTCTCCACGTGCAACAGCATAAAATCCATCAGAGAGAGGGATCTTAATCATCTTTTTGGAAAAGATAATCTCAGCATCACGCTTGCTGAGCCAATCCATCCCGATCACGACATCAAAGCCCGTAATAGGCATAATAAAGAAAGAAATAGGGATACTACTCCCATCAATGTAAATCACAGCTATTGGGACTTTCTCTGTAACAGAGACTACTTTGCCGTCAGCGACCTCTACTCTGAGCGGCGCAGTTAAAGGAACGATAGGTAGTTGTAATCTTTTACGACATGCCACAGATACAAAGGAGTAGGTAGCTCCAGAGTCAAATAAAACACTAGCAGGGACATAATTGATAAGAAAAGTACCCGTGGCGACATCTCCTGCTGCTTTGGCCTCGTCGGCCGTCATCTGAAAAGCCCTGCCTTTCGCGCGGGGTGCGTTATCTCTTTTCGGTCCTCTAGAAGAAGAAGACCCTTTGACTCCAGCACTTTGTCTTTCTGGGCAATCTGTCATCTTGTGCCCGGGCTTGTGGCACCGATAAGAAACGTCTTCTTTGAAACAACACTCTGTTGTAGCGTGGCCCTTCTGCCCGCACCTCCAGCAACGTCTGGTAGAGTTAGAACACTCACCAGAGTGATAAGTTCGGCATTGATAACACCAAGGAGAATTGGGCCTCGGCTTCTTAGAGGAATCAGTCTTCCCGCCTGCAGACGATTGTCCTTTGGAAGGACCCGATTTATCAGACGGATTGAACTTCCTCTTTGACCCCATCGGTAGATTCGCCCTTGTAGTACAAATGGTCACCATCCAATTGTTGGGCTATATCAAAAGCCCGATCCAGTTCAACAGTAGCCCACACATGTGGGCGAAATTCCAGTGGCAGAGTTGCCACAAACCGCCTTATCTTGGTGGTCTCGTCTGGGATTAGATGGGGAACAAACCGCATTTTATCAGTGAACGCGGTTATGTGTTCTTCGATTGGCTTATCCCCTTTTTGGAGATCGTTAAAATCCCTCTCCATTCTTTCCAAATCATAATCGGTGCAATACTTTTTCAGCACCTTTTCAGAGAACTGCTTCCAAGTGAGAGCACTTAGTACTTCCTTTCGAACCGAAGCTTTTACCGTATCCCACCAGAAGATGGCACGGCCCTTTAACATACGTATTGCGTATTTCAAGCAATACTCTGGTTCGCATTCACGCAATTCAAACACTTGCTCCATCTCCCGGAGCCATTGGATAGCAACAGTAGGGTTATCACTGTTGGGAATCCATGGGGATCAAAGCACGCAACGGAAGCAACAAAAAACACACAAAATGATCCCATGATTTCCCAATGGTGGTGAAAACTTGCAAGAACATATATGCAACCCAAAACAAACACAAAGAGAAGAAGGTAAGCAAGCCATACCCTTGAAGACTTTGATATTTCTGGAACAACTTCGAAGTGTGGGATGAGCTCTTGAAACAAATGGCCTCAAGCACCAAAGAAGTCCACACCAAGCTAAGTCTTCAATCTCTTTGTACTAGAAAACCAAAGAAGCACCAACACTTGATGATCTTCTTCTGGAACAGCCCTAGAACCACTTGTGCACAGCCCTTGAACACTTGTTCTGGCTCTCTCTCACACTAGAAGAACTCACAAAGTGTATACTTGCACAAAATGACCAAGAGTATTGAATGAACAAACAATGCCCCTTATAAAGAGATTTCATCTGTTCTTGAGAGTCCAGAGTCGTGCCAATTGGCACCCATTCATTGGACCAACAAGATGGTCCAACCAAATTCAAGTGTCACTTAGAATTCTGCCTTCACGACTTCTTCACGGGCTCTCACGGGTCGTGAAGGATAAATGCGACACGACCGGCCATTAATCCTCCACGAGCCGTGCCGCGCTGTGCAAGAATCGTGAGGGTTATGTCTTCACGACCTCCTTCACGGGCCGTGTAGGGTGGTGAAGCCCTAGGGTTTCACAAACCATGCGGCCCACGACAGGACTCGTGGACATGAGCTGCTTCATGACCCGTGGAGCATCCTTCACGGTCGTGAAGCCTAGGTCAACTGGAATTTGACCATTTTGACTCTTTCCTCTTATAGTAGGCTGTCGAGATTGAAACTTGGCGTGTGACCCAATAGGCCCGCGCTTCATTGGCAGTGATGCCGGCCTACGTGTGTCAGTGGGCAGATACCAACAAACTCCCACTTGCACATGACACACCGTATCCATGGGCACCACAGACAGGGAGCGGCCTCTAGCAAGGCATCCCTGCCCCCAACTAAACATGGGGTATGTCATCCCTGACAAGTACCATGATAAACTAAAAGAGTTTGACATGGTCCTATAGATAAGTGATCAATTATCTTATTGTTCGCGATATCCAAGTGAACACGAGACATGGTATAAAGTCATTCTCCGATCGTTCACGATTATGTTTCTCGATCAAGATTGGTGGTGACCAAAAAGGTGAGTTGCAACTGATCAACAATCATTGCAAGCTCGAGCATGGCCATGCATTTTTGGTGTCAGCGCCCAATCATCGAGGGGCCCAGGGTTATCTCTCTTTACAGAGGAACAAATTCATCCGACTACATTGCCTCCAATAAAATGGCATTACTTTACCCAAATACCTCCTTTATAATAGCCATTTACAGACTACGTTTGAAAGCATTTAAAATAAAGCAAACCAAAATAGTGAAACACATGCATCTCCGGTTTAAGGATAAAAGATATTATCATCCTGATTTACTCTTGACATGTACCATGAAGTAAGATCAGGTGTGGGTCGTCCAATCACTTGAAACTCTTTTCAAGTATAGGCGAAATATTGCGTCCCTTGTATTCAATCCCATTGAACACTATGACCAATCATTTCCCTCGATCTTCGTTCATACTTCCTTCAATGAACAATGACCGATCGTGGACAATTTAGAATGTTAAAACATTCAAGGAAGTGATAAAACATGCAAAGTTGGAACACAATAATGATTTAAAGAAAGTATTCGCTACACGCGTATCATTAAATGTCCATTTAATAATCAATACATTCAAAAATACAATATTGCTTAATGTTCCCAATAACATAGTAAATACATCGAATACAATAACCAATATACAACTCAAACCAAGTCACTAGCAAATCTAATCCTAATAGCACGTGTGTGGGCATCCTTCTTAGCTTGCGACAACGGTTTAGTGAACGGATCCGCCAAATTGCTATCTGTGTGTACTTTGCTGATGACGATGTCTCCATTTTCGACCACGTCCCGGATAAAATGATATTTCCGCAGAATATGCCTCGTGCGTCGATGAGACCTCGGTTCCTTTGCTAAAGCAACGGCACCCTCGTTGTCACAGAAGAACTCAATAGAGTCGCTGATGCTTGGAACCACTCCTAGATCAAGCAGAAAATTCCTCATCCATACAGCCTCCTTAGCAGCTTCACTGGCCGCAATGTATTCCGATTCGGTAGTGGAATCGGCCATGGTGTCTTGCTTGGAGCTCCTCCAGGATATAGCACCGCCGTTTAATAGGAACACGAACCCCGATTGTGATCGGCAGTCATCCTTATCGGTTTGGAAGCTTGCATCAGAGTAACCCTTTACTCTAAGCTCTTCCCCACCTCCGTACACCAAGAACATCTCCTTAGTCCTCCGAAGATACTTGAGAATGCTCTTCACCTCCATCCAATGAGCTTCGCCAGGGTTGGCTTGATATCTACTCGTCATGCTCAAGGCACACGATACATCAGGCCTCGTACATAGCATGGCGTACATGATCGAGCCCACAGCCGAAGCATATAGCACTCGCTTCATTACTTCCCGTTCCTCTGGGGAACTAGGGGATCGAGTCTTACTCAATACCAAACCATGTGACATTGGAATAAACCCCTTCTTGGAGTCTTTCATCCTAAACCGCTTTAGCACTTTGTCAACATATGTACTTTGGCTAAGCCCAATAAGCCTCTTGGATCTATCTCTATAGATTTTGATCCCAAGAATATAAGTTGCATCTCCTAGATCCTTCATTGAAAAACAATTCCCTAACTACGTTTTTACACCTTGAAGGGTCGGGACATCGTTCCCAATGAGGAGTATGTCATCGACATACAAGACTAGGAACACAACTATGCTCCCACTAGCCCCGACGTATACGCATGGCTCATCCTTGCTTTTCGAAAAGCCAAACTCTTTGATTTTCTCATCAAAACACTCGTTCCAGCTGCGCGATGCTTGCTTAAGTCCATAAATGGACTTCTTAAGCTTGCAGACTTTATCCGGATGCTTGGCATGTACAAAACCCTCGGGTTGAGTCATATAGACCTCCTCTCTTAGTGTCCCATTAAGGAACACGGTTTTTACATCCATTTGCCAAATCTCATAATCATGAAATGCGGCAATTGCCATGAGTATCCGGATAGACTTCAACATTGCCACCGGGGAAAAGGTTTCATCATAGTCTACATCATGAGTTTGCGTGAAACCCTTAGTTACCAGTCGGGCTTTGAAGGTGTCTACCTCTCCATCTATGCCGGTATTTTTCTTAAAGACCCATTTGCACCCTACGGGTCTACACCCGGGTACCGGATCTACCAAATCCTAGACTTGGTTATCCGACATAGATTGCATCTCGGACTCCATAGCCTCTTTCCACCTAGCGGACTCCGGGCCCACCACGGCGTTCCGATAAGATGATGGTTCATCATGATCCACCACTAGGTCGCAGCCCTCAGACATGAGAAACCCATATCTCTTTGGCTAGTTGCGACTCCTACCGGATCTCCTTAGAGGTAAAGGATCCGTGTCAGGTTCTCCAGCAGCGCCGTGCTGAGAATCATCTTGTGAACTAGCACCAACTTCAGGTTGGTCATTGGAAGGTTCTTGAATCTCTTCAAGATCTACCTTTCTCCCACTAGCGTCTTTGGATAGCATCTCCCTTTCAAGGAAGATGGACCTACGAGCAACAAATACCTTGTTCTCCGACGGTTTGTAGAACAAATATCTAATAGACCCGGCAGGATATCCAATGAACAAATACCTCTTGGCTCGGGGTTCCAATTTGTCCTCCACCTCACGTCTCACGTAGGCAGGACAACCCCAAACCTTTAGATATGTAAGCGATGGAACCTTTTCATGCCACATTTCAAAAGGTGTCTTCTTGACCTTCTTAGTTGGTACGAGGTTAAGGATTCTAATGGCCGTTTCCAATGCATAGCCCCAAAAGCTAATGGGTACATCCGTACGACTCATCATACACCGAACCATATCCAACAATGTCCGGTTCCTCCTCTCGGCGACACCATTTAATTGTGGTGTCCTAGGAGGCGTCAATTGCGAACAATTCCACAATCTTTTAGATAGTCACGGAATTCTGAACTTAGATACTCACCACCACGATCTGATTTGAGCATCTTAATTCGTTTACCCAATTGGTTCTCAACTTCGTTTTTGAAAGTCTTGAAAACCTCAAAGGTTTCCGACTTTTGTCTCACCAAGTAGACATACCCACGATCTGATTTGAGCATCTTGAACGGACCACACACATCCATGTGAACAATGTCCCACAAGTCTTTGCCCCTCTCACAAACGCCGGTGAAGGGTGCTTTGGTCATTTTGCCCAATAAGCAAGATTCGCATACATCATCCGACCCATGGTCAAATGATTCCAAGATCCCATCCGCTTGGAGCTTGGCGATGCGTTTCTTGTTTATGTGGCCCAAACGACCATGCCATATTGATAACTTATCCAAATCACATTTGGATTTAGAACCAACATTCATGATTGATCTATTACTTTGCAAGCATACGCTTGTCTCATATATGCCACGACATGGATGTGCTTTAAAATAAAATAAACCATTTTTAAAGCATGAAATAATTCCACTAGCGAAATTAAAATTAAATCCATCGTCAACAAGTGCATAAAATGATAAAATGTTTCTTGCCACACATGGGCGAATAAGATACATTTAATAAAGTAATAAATAAGCCGGATGGAAAGGCGAGGTCCACACTCCCTATCTTCTCAACCGGGACAACCGCCTTGTTTCCCATGATGAGATCCAGCTCCCCATCAACCAAGTCCCTACTTCTTCTTAGTACCTGCACATTATTAACTATGTGAGTACCACACCCGGTGTCCAAGACCCAAGCGTTAGAAGTAGAAGTGTTATGGAGTTCAATCATATACATACCGGAGGCGCCTTGTCCCTTCGCGCGAAGCCTCTTGAGCTCCTCCGTGTACTTGGGGCAACTACGCCGGTAGTGTCCCTTCTCCCCGCAGAAGAAGCAGGTGGCTTCTTCCGGCGAGGGGGCAATAGGAGTGGGTTCCTTCCCCTTTGGCTCCGGCGCCGGGAGTGGTTTGGGCTTGGGTGTTGCCACCTTCGCCTTCCCCTTCCCTTTGACCTTGGAGCTTGAAGCGGGCCGCTTCCTCTTAGCACCACCCTCATGGATGGCTAGGACGGGTGCGGAGGTTGATGGCTTTGCCTTGGCCATGTTAGACTCGGCGGTCTTCAACATGCCGTGCAACTCCATCAAGGACTTATCCATGTTATGCATATGGTAGTTCACAATGAACGGACCATATGCTTGAGGCAAAGATTGGAGGATAATATCCGTAGCTAACTCTTTCCCCATTGGAAAGCCCAAACTCTCGAGCTGGTCCACGTATTGCTTCATACGAAGCACGTGGGAGCTCACGTTCCCGCCCTCCTGCATCCGGCACCCTATAAAGGCCTTGACACACTCGTAGAGTTCTTGCCTCGCTTGCTGCTGGAACATTTCCTTTAGCTGTGAGATCATGTCAAACGCACCAACGTCCTCGAATTGCCTTTGCAATTCGGAACTCATGGTCGTCAACATGAGGCAAGTCACCTCATTAGCGTCTTTAAGGCGCTTCTCATAAGCATCCTTAATGGCCCGCGTAGCGGTGGTAGCAGGAGCCTCCGGAAGAGGTTCCTCTAGGACGTACAACTTGCTTTCATGGCGCAAGACAATTCTCAATTTCCTATGCCAATCCATAAAGTTTACGCCTATTAGTTTCTCTTTCTCCAAAAATGGACGGAGTGACATGTGTGTCGCGGTGTTGCTTGTAGATGCCATCTAAAAGAAGGCAAATCACACAAAAAGGTTAGTTCGACATATTTTAATCCTTGTTAAATAATTACCCAATAGTTTAACACTTAAATTTAACAAGGGCTAAGAACCCAACATAACTTCACTACATGACGGGTTTACCGCGGATCACTTCGTGAAGGTATTTAGGCCGGTAAACGCTTTACCAATTGCAATCCGTGATTACAACTCTTAGGCACTTGCGGGATCCATCGGTACTCATAGCACCGGTTTGGCATGTTTGATCCCTTCCCACACCGATTCCTCAATAAGCCACTTTGATAACTCGGTATAGGCACGACAATTATCAAGGCGTATTAAATTGGAATTGCAAATCGTCCAACAAGATACACGATGACACCCTTGACAATAATTGGCTCGTGCTAAGCTCGACAACCAAAGATTTCAAGACGCCACACGCACCTTCCACACAAGTCCACATGGAACAACTCGTGCTAAGCTCGAAAATTGTCCCATGCTTCATTAGATTCAGGTGGTGTCATCTTTTGGATGGCGTGTGATTTACGTTTTTAAGAAAAACGGGACTTTTGTTTTTCCGGTTAAAAACCTCTTTTCGTTTTGATTAACAAATAAGTGACAAAACACATTTTTCACCAATTGAACATAAACACTTTATATTCGTTTGTTAATCATCTGAGCGAGCGGGGTTTGTTAACCAATTAAGGAAAACTATATAGTTTTATTATTTTTCAAAAGATTTTCTAGCATGCGAAGATCATACAACCACGCAAGAAAATAAATAAATAAAACTACAAAACCACGCATACAAAACCAATTTGAGCCAACCTAAGTGTTCCCCGGTGAGCCAACCGAGGAACTAAGTCTACTAAGGACAAGCTATCCAAGACTTCGTGGCGTGCTCCCACTCGATCCCGCGCCTCCGGATCCGAGGTAGCCAAGACGTCTTCCAAGACTCCCGTTGGTGCCTCCGGTCTTCTCTTCTCATTACATACATAATTTAAAGAGAAATGACATGCAAGCCACACAATCTATTCTAAGCTAATATACAATTACAAAGAATAAATACTTTGGTGTGCAAGCCACAAATAAATAAATTATTACAAACCGAATTAAATAAATTATTACAAACCAAATGTGGTACAAACCACCAAATGAAAGAATAACAAATAATGCAACCAAACAACCACACAAAGGTCTAGGCTCAAACCGGTGCTCACAAAAACGAAACAACCACAAAGCATGGCGTGCCACACCAAACCATGCACAAAACAATATCCCAATTAAGTTTATTCAAAAACTAAAGGCACAAGAATAAACCTTGTACATATGCATTAAGATTCCAAACACTTTGAAATCCATATTCATATATACACAATATACATGTATGCATGTGTGCATTTTATGCCAAAACCACCCAATACATACATATATAAGAATTAGGACATTATGGGACATAATCTACAAGGCTAAACAGCCTAAAATGATTCTGGAAACACCAAAATCATATGCCAAAATCCATATCAAGTTTTCTTTTTCAAAAAGGCCAAAAACAGCCTGTTCACGACGCCTTCACGAGCTACTGCTCTTCACGGCCCCTCACGGGCCGTGAAGGCAGTACGCTCCACGACTCGTGAAACAGATTAAAAACCTTTCACGACCACCACCCCACGAGACTGGTCGTGTGGCCTTCACAACCCGTGAAGCAAGCTCCACGGCCCGTGAAGACCTTCTGGACAGAATGTCCAAAATCGAAAATATGGATTTTCAAGCCACAAAGGTGCATGCATCTTGCAAGTATGGCTCTGATACCACTGTTGGGAATCCATGGGGATCAAAGCACGCAACGGAAGCAACAAAAAACACACAAAATGATCCCATGATTTCCCAATGGTGGTGAAAATTTGCAAGAACATATATGCAACCCAAAACAAACACTAAGAAAAGAAGATAAGCAAGCCATACCCTTGAAGACTTTGATATTTCTGGAACAACTTCGAAGTGTGGGATGAGCTCTTGAAACAAATGGCCTCAAGCACCAAAGAAGTCCACACCAAGCTAAGTCTTCAATCTATTTGTACTAGCAAACCAAAGAAGCACCAACACTTGATGATCTTCTTCTGGAACAGCCCTAGAACCACTTGTGCACAGCCCTTGAACACTTGTTCTGGCTCTCTCTCACACTAGAAGAACTCACAAAGTGTATACTTGCACAAATTGACCAAGATTATTGAATGAACAAACAATGCCCCTTATAAAGAGATTTCATCTGTTCTTGAGAGTCTAGAGTCGTGCGAATTGGCACCCATTCATTGGACCAACAAGATGGTCCAACCAAATTCAAGTGTCACTTAGAATTCTGCCTTCACGACTTCTTCACGGGCTCTCACGGGCCGTGAAGGATAAATGCGCCACGACCGGCCATTAATCCTCCACGAGCCGTGCCGCGCAGTGCAAGAATCGTGAGGGTTATGTCTTCACGACCTCCATCACGGGTTGTGTAGGGTCGTGAAGCCCTAGGGTTTCATGAACCATGTGGCCCACGAGGACTCGTGGATACGAGCTGCTTCACGACCCGTGGAGCATCCTTCACGGTCGTGAAGCCTAGGTCAACTGGAATTTGACCATATTGACTCTTTCCTCTTATAGTAGGCTGTCGAGATTGAAACTTGGCGTGTGACCCAATAGGCCCGCGCTTCATTGGCAGTGATGCCGGCCTACGTGTGTCAGTGGGCAGATTCCAACAATCACTCCCCTGGAATGTTGGAGGATTGCAAGTTAAAAACTTCTTGTATGAACAAGTCTTGCGAGGCTTATTCAATGTAGCTTGCAATAAGAGCTCCTTTGTCACCCGGAGCTCTTCCTCCAATTGCCTAATAATAGCAGCCTGATCTGGCTCAGGTCTGCCCTCTCTAGAATTATGCTGAGATCTTTGATCTTCAGCCTGATGAGGCATATGAGTAGCCTCATCCTCTAATTCTTTAATGGATTGTTCTGTATGGTCGCGCTCGGCAGACATCTTTCTAGATTTCTATACGACAGAGAAACAACAGTTAATACTCAATCTCACTGAACTTAACTTACAAATCATCATACGATACTGGCATACATATAACACTCTCACTCAATCCCCCCATAGGAACACTTCTTTATGGTCGGGCCCGAGTTTGAGTTCGAATACTCTTTCAAGTACCCAATTTAGTCAAACTTAGGCTCTAATACCTAATTGTAACACCGCTTCCGATTTCAGTTTCATTAATGACAAAGTCAGGTTTTAGCAGCGGAAATTTTTCTTTTTAAACAATAATAACGACTGTTATTTAGAATATCGTTCTTTCAAAACATCCGGGTGTTACCTAGTTCAGGAACCGACCATAATATCTGTCTACATTACAACATAATAAAATAACATCAAGTGTTCCACCCACAAGGGGAAATATACAATAAAAGTTTCCCGCCTCAAAGGACATCTAGTCTTTAGCTGAAAAGCGAAACATAGCATCATTAGCTACACTAGCTAGTGAGTACATACAATCATAAGTATCAATATAGTAGGTCATGCATCATATCATAAACAATCATTGATAGCTTAGAACATAGCGATGTGCTGACAAGATCAGTAAGAGTCGTATCTTACCGGGTAATCAACCCCGGTCAACAAGTCCTACCGGGGGATCAGACACAACCACTCCGAGCTGGTGGGGGAGCATAAAGCAGACCACCAAGCATCATTCATAGAACCAGAGGCTCCACAGGTAATCCAACTACAACCGGATGATCACCACTCACGTTAAGGCACGGCGGTTCTGCAGAACCTATGATCCAGGATGCCTCCTGAATCACCGTGAAATCCCGAGGGATCCAGTTACAACCAACTGACCTTAACCATGCATCAGATAGTCTGCAGACAGTGCACATACACATATACATACAATTGATCCCATAGGGATCTATCATTTTACATATAACATCTTTCAGGTAGTGTTTCATGCATAGCATCATATATTAACTAAGTGGTTCCAGTTTGGACCCACTAGCATGCACCTAGTACATTTTATAGCATACAAACATACCTCCTGGAGTATACTTACTAAAGCAAGTTAGTCATACATAGTACATTCACATAGTCATTTAGCATGCAAGCCTTACTCTACCGAGTCTCTTGAAAGTAGCCACTCACCTGAATAGCTTAGAATCAACAAATAGTTTACTTCGGACTTGTTAACGAGATAAGATCACCTATAACATCATTACTTACGTTAATCGCCTATATAAGCAAGACATGACAAGACTAGGAACCCCTAAAGGAACCACAGACCAACAAACAGAGACTTAACAATCTTTGAGTTGCTTACAAAAGAACACCACCTTGCTGCCGCATGCACAAATGCTTGCGCCCGTAAGGGCATGCTTGCGCCTGCAAGCAATCACGCTTGTGCCCGTAAGCACACAAATCCGATAAAACTATCGGATTCCGACACTACTTGCGGATTCCGACACTTCCATTGGATTTCGACACTTTCAATCGGATTTCAACACTTCCTATCGGATTCCGACACTGTTTATGGCCGCAAGGGCGGAGCCTTACGCCCGCAAGCATTATCGGATTATACTTGATGTGTCGGATTTTGAGCACATAATCTATCGGACTTTGGCCCCTTGCGGCCGCAAGGCACGACCTTGCGCCCGCAAGCAACCTGTTCAAGAACAGGTTGGCTACAACATCCCTGTTCCGACTGTCTTGATTTCAATCTTCAAAAACCGAACTTCTAAACCATTTTCAACATTGATTCATCTTAGGGAACATTCATATGATCCAAAAAACATATCTTTCATTAATTCTAACAACTTATTGATGATCTAGAATTAAAATCATTCATTTCACCCATTTTATTCAGCTTCAAGAACTTAATTAAAACTTCATTTTAATTCACCAAATGAGTTCCAATCAACTTATAATTGATGTAGGGATCAATTATATTTGATTTCAGAACTCAATTCGAGTTTATCTTGCTTGAATCACAAAATCCACTTGGCAAGAACACTCACTAAATGAAGAACAAGAAGGTGAAGATGATGAAGATATGAAGGATGCTAATCTTGCTAGAAATCAGTTGGCACAAGAAATCTTCAAGAAAACTTCAAGAACAAGGAGTAGAGAGAGTTTCCAAATGTCTGTGTATGTGTTTGTGTTCAAACACACATACAGGCGTGACACAATAAGGCTAAACTGCCTTTGGTTTAAGGCAAATAACAAGAGGGTATTTTGTTCCCCTTTTCAACTTACAACTTGAACTACGATTACCCATTTTAACTAACGGGGATATTTCTAGAATCCTTACTTAAAACCATTCATAAATTATTCGTCTCACTTACTTTACTACTACTTTTATATTTCAACATATAACTACTTAAAACATATAACACATAACACGTAAAAACAAAATACATAATTCATTATTATTTTAGTTAATTTACATACACATACATAGGAATTACAACTAGGCCCAATATGAGGATGTTACAATCCATCATCGAGTTATCTTCCTCTAGATATAAATGTTGGGGAGATAGTCACTTCACCCTTATAATCAACTTTGCTTATCTTAAAACATAGAATTTGATGATAACCAAACCCTACTTTTAGTATGACTTAGAAAGTATTCAAATATGTGTTTCTTGAATCAGATTCATGAAAATATGCTAAGTATGGAACCATCAGCTGAGAAACAACAACTACCCAAAAGCATCAGCCAAAGGATATCAGCTGAAGAATATCAGATAAAGAGAACAACTGAAGAAGACCATCAGCTGAGGAAAATCATCTATCATCTGAGTGAAGAAAATTGATCAGCTGAGTGTTTACACCATCGGCTGAGCAAGGATATTAATCAGCTGTACCATCAGCTGAGTGAATATTGGATAAGCTGAGGCCCAGGGCATTAGCTAAGTAAGTCTTTCTAAAAACAAATCGTCTTCTTACATAAACTGATGTATTCAAATGATCAGTTGAGCATACTTGATCAACTGATCATATCAATACATGAGCTTATGTCTTCCAAGTATAACTATTGATCAACTGAGCATCTATATGATCAGCTGAGCAATAGGTATCAACTGAGTCTTTGCAAAAATGATGAACTAATCTATTATTTCAACTGAGTAGTAAAAGTTATAAGTTCTTAGTACTTTCTGTTAGCTGAGTCGAGCAAAATGTCAAATTTGCACTTCCTTTCAGATTGTAAGTTTCATATGTAAAAGGCAGAACATGTGTTATTCTATTATGCCTTAGATCTTTGTTTGTAAAAGTATAAAGCACTTTTTGGATCAAGTATGAGACAAAAAGGTTTGATCTTATCCTCTGGAAAAGAAGCAAGATACCTCAAACAGATGAAGATCCCGAAGATTTGTTTCAACAACTAAGTATGGCTGGAAATTTCATACCTGGTAAAGTCAAATCTAGAAGAATCATAGCTGTTGTTTAAAGTACAAGCATGGAAAGGGAAAGACAGTCTTACAAGGCAAAAGGTGTGAGGTTTAATATTTTATATTGTGAGTGGGTTGCGCTTTTTCATAAAAGTACATTTACTTTTATCAATCAATTGATTAAAGTAACTTTACTTTTCACCCAGTAATTTTACATTTAAAATATTATATTTCCATACACTCTTTGTCTCCTTCCTACATGCAACCGGATGCCCAAGGTTCTATAAATATTCATGCATGGTGGACATGCAAAAACAAGCTTCTACACAACATAATAGCAATCTCATCTGTTGAGAAAATTCGTAGAGTTTAGCAATTGTGTAGAACCAAACTTTTTCATGTGTCCAACACTCCTAAACATAAGTTGTTTTAGAGTTAGCTTGTCTATGTGTTAGAAAAATTAATTTCCACCTTTTATTGTACTTAGAATTTCCACTTCAAGTACATGTAATTCTTGATTCATATCAATAAGAATTATATGAAAGTATAATGGTGTGTCTTTAAATTTTTAAAAGCTAAAGTTTGTATTCAACCCCCCCTTCTACAAACATTTGTTATTGCGTACTCAATCTGGGATTAACAACTGGTATCAGAGAAAGTTAGATAATTCATATCTAGATCTGTTTTGCTTACTCTACAATTGTTCCTACCCCTCTCTAAATAGCCCCATCCTCTAACAACATGAACATCTCAATCACTGGGTCTTTAACAAGATGTCCCATGTTTGATGCTGAGAATTTCTCCATGTGGAAAAGTAGAGCACATCTCTTTTTATCAACCCTTGATATCCAAATGCTTGAAGTTGTTACTGAGGGTCCTTATGTTCCAACATTTGTTTTATCCATTCAATCAGAATCTGAAGGTCAAACCTCTACAATAGAAAGAACCATTACCAAACCCATGGATCTATGGACAGATGAAGATAAGAGGCTGGTTAGCCTTGATGTTAAGGCTAGATCAGCTCTTGTCTCTGCACTACCAAATGAGATGTTAGATACACTCACAGTTGCATATGAAGCGAGTTAAGCGGTAAAGGAGAACAAAAAGCTCCTACTCAATATAGAGTATGAATTCTTCTTTGCTCATAAAGGTGAAGTCTTACTTAGACATACACCAGGTTCATCTGCCTTGTGAATGATTCAAAAAGGGCAGTCATATCCAAGAGAAACTTTGTCTTGGTGAACAACTTTCTAGACTCCCTCCCTGAAACATGGGATGACTTTGTCACTGTTCTAAGACATAGTAAAAAGATCAAGGGAATGTCTCTGGTTGCTCTCTATGATAAATTACTTAACCATGAGCAATCAGTCAAGCAAAGGAAGTTGTCATCTAAGGAGATGAAGGAGGTTGTGAAAGTTGCACCAACTACCCTTGTATTAAGAGATACGAAGATGAGAAGTTTTGCAGCTATTGATTCTGGATCTGATGAAGAGGAAGATAATGGAGAGAGTGCTGGAGGAAGTGAAGAGGAGAAAGGTGATGAGGAAAGGAGCTTGGAAGATCTGGAAACAGCAGTTGAAGGAGTAGCCATACTGGTTAGGAAGTTTAAACCTTTCAAGAAGGAAAAGGGTGTCAAGAGGTTTAGCAGAAGGTCATCCAAGTTTGTCAAATCCAAATCCACTTTTGATACCTCCACAACAGAGTGTTACAAATGATGCAAAATTGGCCACATAGCCAGTGATTGTAAGTCCAAAAGTAACACTAGTTCTTTATCTGTGCCAAAGCAGGAGGGCAAAATTGATTATGAAGCCAAATATAAGAAACTCCTTGCTGCTGTCCTTGACAAGAAAAAGAAGAAGGAAGCCCAAGGCCAAGTTCTTGTAGCAGAAGAAGAAGATTGGGCAAAAGAAGATCTTTCCTCGGATGAAGATGAAGTGATCTCTGCTTAGTTCTGCATGATGGTCAACAATGATGGTGGTAGTTCTTTTGATGAAGATATGAAAAAGGCTACAAAAGCTTGTTCAACTACCAATTGGGATCCTTCTTCAATGTATCAGGTTGGAAAGTTTATTAACTACAATGATAATGAAAAGAATGCTATGTTTGATTACTTGTGTATTGATTTGCAGTTTTCTATTCAAAGAAACAAGAAGCTAAAACAAGAAGTAGAATCACTAAAACAAAAAATTAACTCTTTGTGCTAAGTCTAAGTTTAATCCTTTGTTTTGTAAGTCTTATTATGCATGTATGAATGATTGATGTAAGTTTGATATTCTAGGTGAACTTGTTGTAGAGAAGTCAGATTCAGATACCTGTGCATAGTAGACTGCTCAGGTGAGTGCCTACTTTCATGAGACTCAGTACAGTAAGGCTTGTATGCTAGATGACTATGTGAATATGTATGATTGTGTATGTATGTCTAACCTGTTTTCGCAGGTATGCTCAAGAAGGTGAATGTAAGTTTTGAATGATGTTGTGATTGCCTGTAAGATTTATAATAGGTGTATGCAAGCGGGTCCAAATTGGAACCGCTTAGTTAGTATGTGATAATATGCATGAATGATGAACTGTATGATGTTGCATGTGGAAGTACGAATGAATGATTGAATGATGGATCCCTGTGGGATCATATGTACGATATATGATGATGATGATGGATCCCTGTGGGATCAAATGTACGTATATGTGTATGTGAACTGTCTGCAGACTATCTGACCCATGGTTAAGGTCAGTCGGTTAGCTGGATCCGAAGGGGGCTTCGGTCATAATTCTAGATTTAACGGTGATTCGGGGTGCATCCCGGATCGAGGTTCTGCAGAACCACCATATTAACGTGAGATTGTAATTAGCCAGGATCTAGCCGGGATTACTAGGGAACCTTTGGTTCCATAAACGATGCTGAGTGGACTGCTTTATGCTCCCCCACTAGCATGGATGGTTGTGTCTGATCCCCCGGTCTAAGTTATTGAGCAGGAGAGACTCCCCTGCACGATATGACTATTACTGATCTTGTCAGCACACCGCTATGTGTTAAGCTAGCAATGATTGCTTAAGTATCATACGTATGATATGATTTGTATGATATGTATGCTTAATGACTTACTGTGTTGATACTTATGCTAAGTATGTACGTGTTAGCTAATGGTGCTATGATTTCCCTTTTCAGGTAAAGACTAGAAGGCCTGGTGAGGCGGGTAACTTTTGATGTAAATGCCCCTTGTGGGTTGGAACACTTTATGTTGTAATGTAATTTGATATTATGGTCGGTTCCTGTGATAGGTAACACCAATGTTGTTTTAAAAAGAAAAAAATTTCCGCTGCTAAATCTGATTATTGTAAAAAGTAGATGTTTCCCAAAGGAGTGTTATAGTTAGGTATCTGAGCCTAAGTTTGAGTGAATTGGGTACTTGTAAGAGTATTCGATCTCAAACTCGGGCCCGACCATAAAGAAGTTTTCGTATGGGGGAGGGGGTTGAGTGAGAGTGTTATGTGTATGCTATTTTGTACGATGATTAGTTAGTAGGTAAGTAAATAAGATAGAGTATTAACTGCTCTTTCTCTGTCATATAGAAAGTTAGAAAAGATGTCTGCCGAACATGGCAATACTGAACAAGCATTGAAAGAGATGGAAGATGAGGCTTCTGATATGCCTCATCGGGTTGAGGATGAATGTTCTCAGCACCATGCTGGAGGTGGCAGGCCTGAGCCAGATCAGGCTGCATATATCAGACGATTGGAGGAAGAGCTACGACTTGCTAAAGAGATCTTATTGCAAGCCACATTGAACAAGCCTCGCAAGACTTTTTCATATAAGAAGTTCCTATCTTGCAAGCCTCCTATGTTTGGGGGGAGTGATAACCCCTCAGTGACTATTCAATGGCTCCATGAGATGGAGAAAACTTTTGAATCGTGCGAGTATGAACCGGAGTACTGTGTGAAGTACGCAGTACGTATGCGAAAGGCCGTGCCATCTTCTGCTGGGATACGGTAAAAACTTCTGTTGGCAAGGAGATACTGAGTGCTCTGTCATGGGAGCAATTCTCCGAGAAGTTGCTGAAGAAATATTGTATGGAGTATGACATAGAGAGGATGGAGCGGGAGTTCACTGATCTCCAGAAAGGAGATAAACCGATAGAAGAACATATCATCTCATTCACTGATAAGATGAGGTTTGTTCCCCATCTGATTCCTGATGAGACCACCAAAATAAGAAGATTTGTGGCAACTTTGCCACTAGAGTTTCGTCCTCACATGCGCGCAGCTGCTAATCTGGATCGGGCTTTTGAAATAGCCCGACAAATGGAGGGAGACCGCATCAACTGCAAGGGCGAATCTGCAAGTGGAGGGTTAAGGAGAAAGTTTCAACCGTCTGATAAATTGGGTCCTTCTAAAGGACAATCCTCAGCAGGCGGGAAGATTGAAACTTCAAAGAAGCCGAGATCTGAAAATGTTTGGTGTTCTCAGTGTCGTACTTACCATTCTGGTGAGTGTACTAGTGCTACCCAACGATGCTGGAGGTGCAGACAAAAGGGCCACGCTAGTTTTGAGTGTGGTTTTAAAGAGGATGTCTGCTACCGGTGCTATAAGCCTGGGCACAAGTTGACAGATTGCCCGAAGAGGCAGGGTACTGGATCTAAGGGGTCTTCTAGGGGCCTGAAGAAAGACGATGCGCCTCGCGCTAAGGGGAGGGCATTTCAGATGATAGCAGAGGAGGCGGAAGTAGCTGGGGATGTCGATATTGGTACATTTTTTTTACTAACTATTCCTCTACATGTGTGTTCTTTGACTCTGGAGTTGATTACTCCTTTGTTTCTTTATCTTGTTGTTAAAAGTTGAAATTGCCTGTTTCCAAAATGATCAGTCCACTTAATGTGGAAGTTGCTAGTAGTAAGTTAGTCTCTGTTACAGAGAAAGTTTCAATAACTGTTTTTGATGTCAAGGGAAGCAGTTTCCCTACCTCATTCTTTGTATGCCTATTGCGGGCTTTGATGTTGTCATTAGGATGGATTGCCTCAACGGTCGTAATGCTGAGATTCTCTGTTCCAAAGAAAAAGTTGATTAAGATTCCTCTTTCTGATGGATCTTATGCTATAGCTCGTGGAGAGTGAGAGGAGTCTAATATTCCTGTTATCTCCATTGTTAAGAACTTAGAAATCTGTTTCAAAAATTGTGACTCTTACTTCGCATATTTATTGATGCCAAGATAGAAAAACGACCAGTCCAACATATCAGAGTAGTGTTTGATTACCCTGATATGTTTCTTGAAGAACTGCTGGGTTTACCTCCGGTCAGTGATGTCATTTGTGAGATTGAGTTGTTCCGGGAGCTACTGCGGTGGCTAGAGCTCCATCTTTGATATGTTCTCGAAATTCTTAAATGAGAACAATTGTATGCCAGGTTGTCTAAGTGTGAGTTCTGGCTAAGGGAAATGTATTTCCTTGGTCATGTTATCTGTAAGGATAGTGTCAAGTAGATCCAGCTAATATAGAATCTATGATGAATTAGGAAGTTCCCCGAACTCCTTTTGAAATTAAAAGTTTCTTTGCCTTAGCTGGCTACTACTGGCGGTTTATCCGCAATTTCTTGAAGTTCGAGGGTCCGTTAACCAAACTGACTTGTAAGGATGTATCTGTCGTATGGTCGAAAGCTCAGGAGGAAGCCTTTCGGACCTTGAAGCGATTGTTATGTGTAACACCAGAAAATATCACAAGCCATTTTTTTATCACGCACTGCGGAAGCTAATTAAAACTAACTTGATAATATAAAACCAATATTCACAAATATACATTCATTTGTTCAAAAGTCAACAACATCATTTTCAACTGTTTGGTGTTACAAAATAACTGGCTCGTCTCTTTTCAAAATACGTATCAGAGTAATGATCAACTTTTCCTTCTTCTACTACAAACACCAACCTGCAAAACATCAACTGTGGGGAATTAGCACAAAGCTAAGTGAGTAGAGATGAAAACAACAAATGCAAACATTCACAATCAATCATCAATTATATAATCACATATCCAGAGAAGACCGGCGGTGCGACGCAGAACCTACAACCAATGCCGGCCAAAGCAAAGGTTTACCGATAGCTTTCCACTAGATTGGCACAGTAAACTCCCCTCTGAGCAACAAATGCAACAGAAAGGCTACTAATGTTCAACCAACCACTTAGACAAGCCCTGCCCAAGTCCATGTATAGCTGACTTCTCAACGCAACTCAAAATCATCCTAAGAGTGCGTATTGACCAAATATTCATGCAGCAGTTATCAACATTTCATATCACAATCAGCAGTTCAATCAATTCAATCTTAAACCACAATCATGTTTCACATCAATACAATTAACTGCAATCTTTACCATCCGTGTTCAATGTCCACTCACCTCAATTTCAGCACGAGCTCAGAAGTCTAATATTACTGAGTCTTTGGACTGCCTGAAATCACAACCATAACCAATTTAGTTTCAATCTCATAAATATATTTGATCTCATATTTTTATAAATCATTCATCAAACAAACATCAAACAATAAACAAATATAGCTTCAAAACACAAAGTATCGGATTTCTCCAAAACTATCGTGTTGGGAAAAAATAGGCTTATAAATAAATCCTCTTTTGTTGACACAAAAATATACCACTTGTCTATATAATTGTATGTATTAACATTAACATATGTGCACATATACATATATATATATATATATATTCAATCAAATATATTCTCATCCATAATAAGCTTCATCAAATGGGCAAGCTTCAATCGTCAAGATCCGAGTTCAAGTAGAAGTCGATGTTGAAGTCTCCTACAAATAAATATTCAAAGTCTATGAGCTTACTAAATAAATAATCAAATGAGTTTAAGTTTTTATAAAAATAACTTTTATAAAAACCTTTATAAAAATTGAGACAATTTTTATAAAAATCACAAGCTTGGAAGTCAAAGCAAAAATTCCCATTTTGGCAAATACTAAACACAATCTTCTATTGAAATAAGCCAAAACCATATTTAGCAAAAGGAATCTCCCAAAGAGGTAAACTTCCAACATACTTTGTGCATTTGGTTTCCAAACTACCATTTTCATGATTAAATTCAAACTTAAGAAGTATGACACTTACCCAACTTTTCTAAAGCTCCTTTTCAGTGCATTTTTATAGTAAAAATGGGTTGTGTGTGGTTTTGGTAAAAGCCCAACGTCTATATGCACAAGGCTCAAAAATCTCCAGCAGTGCGACGGTCGATTCCACGGTCAACCGTGGATCGTCTGGACACTTTTTGAGCATCAAACTTTTTCCTTATTTAAAGCAACTCAAGTCTTGTGTTTTACTCACCTCTTGCAATCTGAAAAAACACAGAATACATAAAAATCTTGTGAGCTCATATTCCTTGATAATTCAATCTTTCAAGATCAATAATCAAGCAAGAGTGAAAGCCTTCAAGTTCATATACTTCATTACATTAATATACATTTGTAATAGTGTGAGGATAATCTCTAGCCTATAGAATTAGAGAGAAGTGAGGATCAACTCTAGCCTTTCCAATTAGAGTGAAGTGAGGTTTATCTTAACCTCGTTTGCAAGAGTGAAGTGTAATTCTTGTAAGCTAAAGAGAGAAGTTGTAAAAGGTTTATCTCTACCTTCAAAGAGAGAAGTTAGTGGAGCAACTCTTGGTGGGTGAGGCCAAGGAGTGGATGTAGAGCAAGGTTGTTAACCCTTGCTTGAACCACTATAAATCATTGTGTCCAAACTACTTCATTGGTGATATCTTTCTTCCTTAAACTCTTTAATTACTTGCAAATATTGTTAAAAACTTCAAAAAGTGGGCATATAACCTATTCACCCTCCTCTAGGTTCTAACAATTGGTATCAGAGCAAGTTGCTCTAGATACCGTGCATCGACCGTCAGCAATCTGGAAATTTTTGAACTTTTCATTTTTTAGTATTTCAACTATTAATGCTAAAATTCACTTTATTCATGTTTCATATACTCCAACAAACACTTGTCATCGCATGATTCATCAAAATTTTCAAAATCTTCACAAATTTAGGCACACAATAGTCATAATGCTATATATTTGTACTTAATCATATAATCATTGTCTCTATAGATAATCATGCCACGTGTTCGCACATCGGCTTCATGAAAACCCGACAACCCTACCCCTCGTCAATCCGCCAATGCTCTAAAGAAACGAGCCATAAACGAGGGTCGTGTGAATAAAAATCAACTTGAGGCTATTGGGTGGACTATTTTCCTTTCTCTCTCAAATGTCATTTATAAAAATCGTCTCTATGAATTTTATGTGTAACATCCTCAAATTGACCTATTCGCGTGCTCCATTTGGTATGTCAATTTAATTTAAAGAATTAAATGAATATGTATGTTAAGTATTAATAGAAAATATGTAATTGGCTAGTTAAATGTGAATATAAAAGTAGTAATAAAAATAGAAAAGAATTGTAAAATAATAACTGGTTTCAAACGAGGTTTCCAAAAATATCCTCGTTAGTTGAACGGTTATTCGGGTGTTGTGTTGTATGTTTAAAAGGGGAACAAAATACCCCTTGTGGATAATTAAAACCCACAAGGTCGGTCCTCATGTATATCTCAGACAAACACACACACACAAACACGTTTACACACTCACACTCACCTTTCATCTCTTATGCTTTGTTCTTGAAGGAGAAATCAATCCAAGATCTTTCAAGAGCTGGAATTAAAGCACAATCAAATTAGAAAATCTGTTCTTGTTCATCTATTCATCATCATCTTCTTGCTTGTAAGCTCTCTTCACCTTTGTTCTTCATTTCTAGTTTTAGGTTAAAATGGGGCAAAACAAAATTAGCTAACAAAGCTTGAGTTTTTGAATTGAAATCTGTTCTAGGATCATTTATAGGTTGTTAGGAACTGATTTTGTGTATTAAAGATGCCAACTTGGTTGAATTTCATGAAATTGACCAAATGGGTCTTTAATGGTGAATTAGTGATTCAATCTTGAATATGATGATTAAATAGTGTTATGTTAGTGTTTATGAACTCCTTTTGATGCCCCAACACTAGTACATGAGCTGGAAATAATTAAAGGCAAGTTAGAATTGAGTTTTGAAGGAAGAACAGCAGCTGCAGGGCACAAAGTCGCAGCTCTGGTGCTGCGTAGCGGCGCGACACCCAAAAATGTCACGGCGCGACGTGTGTGCAGCAAAGTAACCTTTGTTTTTTCAATGGTTAACGTTATTTGGGATGGGTTAAGGTATTTGTAATAAGTTAAACATGTATTTGGGGATTAAAAACAGAATATTGAGTGTTTGTACATGTGGTATGCATGCACTTGTCATGCAAAGGGTGATTGATGAAACTATCTGTATGTCCGGACAATATATGTAATTAAGGTCGGCTTCGGCTGGGTCCTGGGCCTACGGGCATAATGTTCTGGACTAACGGTACTCGAGTACCGTTCCTTTCAGCAATTGAGGTGAGTGCCTTAAATGGCTAATCCTATTGAGCTTTGGCTCCTTAACGAGCATGGTGATTCACTTAGGTGATGAAACCCACACGGATGGTAGTGTCTGATTCCCCCGGTGGTAGTGGTTTGAGCTGGCTTTGCAACCCGGCAATATAATACACTCGCTTGACATGTCAACACTCCACTATATGTTAGGATAGCATTGATTGCTTATTCTGCTATATGACTTGTAATATTGCTAAGGACTTGCTTAATTGTTATGCATGATTGTTAGTAATCACTAGCTATATTTATATAGCTAATGTTGTTGATGTTAAAATTTTACAGATAAGGAATAGATGGCTTGGTGAGTTGGGACACTCGTGGCTGTTATAGAAGCCTTTTTGGAAGGAACACTACTTTTGGTATAATAGTATTATGGTCGGTTTAGATTATGTAACACCGGTAGGCATGTTTGGCAATTTTTGGTATTGTATATTTGTATATACGCCAAACATGTGTCTTTAAACTGTAATAACTTCTTGGGTTGTTTGTTTGTTAGTTAAAATTCCGCTACATAGTTTTTTTGAAATTCAGTTAAGTTAACAAACAAGTAAAAGTTCAAATTACAAACGTACCCATGCAGTTTGAAAACTTAAATTTATACTGATTTTTAAAATAGCAAAGGCGGTGTTACAAGTTAGGTATCAGAGCCTATGTTTGAGGGAATTGGGTACTTGAAAGAGTTTTCAATGTCAAACTCGTGCCCGACCATTATGAAGTGATCCTTATTGGGTAAAGGGGATTGAGTATGAGAGTAATATGATAAGTACTTGTTAATAGCTAAGTTATAAGTATAAGTGCTATAATGAATGATTCTTCTTTCATATAGCAAAAGTTGAAATATGTCTGCACCGCATGATGCTACTAAGCAGGCTTTAAAAGAAATGGAGGACGAAGCCTCCCATATTCCACCACAGGCTGGAGACGCGCAGTCTCAGCACCACACTGAAGGTGCTCCAGCCGATAATGTACAGCAGGAATACATACGACGCCTCGAGGAGGAGCTCCGTGTTGCAAAAGAGCTATTATTTCACTCGGCTTTAGGTAAACCACCTCGCCAGCCGTGTTCTTTCAAGAAATTCCTGACATGTAAACCACCTACTTTCGAGGTGAGTGATGACCCCGTGGTTACTATGAGGTGGCTTTGTGAAACAGAGAAGGCTTTTGAGTCCTGTGAATGTGAAGCTTAATACTGCGTCAGGTATGCAGTTAGGATGCTTAAGGGCCGTGCCATATTCTGGTGGGACACGGTCAGGGCCTCAGTCAGAAAGGAGGTACTAGAAGCTCTGTCTTGGGAGTAGTTTTCGGAGAAGGTGCAGAAGAAGTACTGCACTGAATATGACAAGGAACGGCTGGAACGCGATTTCAACAATCTCCGAAAAGGAGATAAATCTATGGAGCAACATATTGGTGCCTTTTCTTATAAAATGAGGGTTGTACCTCATTTACTAACTGATGAGAATATGAAGATTCGGAAGTTTGTTGCTACTCTACCACTTGAATTTCGGGCACATGTCCGAGCAGCAGCTGATTTGGATCGAGCTTTTGAGGTAGCTTGACAGATGGATGGTGACCATATCCAGTGCAGGGGAAAGAAACAAGAGGAAATTTCAATCCTCTTCTAACCCGAGTCCTTTAAAAGGACAATCTTTTGCAGGTATCAAAGGACGCGACTCAAAGAAGCCCTGATCTGATAGCCAATGGTGCTATCAATGCCGCACCTACCATTATGGCGATTGTTCTAAGGCAACCAGAAGGTGTGCCAGGTGTGGAACCAAGGGGCATTCAGTGGAGGAATGCAGGTACAAGGATGATGTTTGCTTCAGATGTCATCAGTCAGGGCATAAAATAGCCCGATGCCCTCAGAGTCCAAGTACCCGAGCCGGTGGATCATCCACTGAGCAGAAAAAAGACGGCGCCCCACGTGCAAAAGGGCGTGCGTTCCAGATGACGGCCGAAGAGGCCAAAGCTGCAGGTGATGTAATCACGGGTACTTTTATTATTGAATCTACCCCAGCATGCATATTGTTTGATACTGGAGCTACTTACTCTTTTATTTCCATATCTTGTCGTAAGAAGCTGCAACTACCTGTTACTGCATTAATTGATCCAATTAAAGTAGAAGTAGCTGACGGTAAAGTAGTTCACGTTACCGAGAAAGTCCCGGTAGCACTTGTTTATATCGACGGGCATAGCTTTTCAATTTCATTCCTTATTATGCCTATCGTGGGATTTGATGCTGTGATCGGGATGGATTGGCTCAGCAGTCGAGATGCTGAGATTATATGTTCTAAGAAGATTATCAGATTTCCTTTAAATAACGGGTCTTATGCTATCGCGAGGGGAGAAGGACGGGAGTCTGATATTCCTATCATTTCAGTGATTCAAGCTCAGAAATGTGTTACAAAAGGTTGTGTCTCCTACTTTGCTTATGTTATTAATACCCAAATGGAGAAACAACCAGTAGAAAATATCAGGGTAGTGTCAGAATATCCTGAAGTCTTTCCGGATGAATTACCCGGACTGCCTCCAGTCAGGGATGTGGATTATAAGATTGATCTTGTTCCCGGAGCTACTCCAGTGGCTAAAGCTCCATATCGTCTCACTCCTTCTGAAGTCCGTGAGATGATGAATCAAATTCAAGAATTGCTTGACAAGGGCTTTATTCGCCCGAGCTCTTCTCCTTGGGGAGCTCCAGTTCTTTTTGTCAAGAAGAAAGATGGGACTATGCGAATGTGCATAGATTATAGGGAGCTTAACAAGCGAACTATAAAGAACAAATACCCACTTCCACGCATAGATGACTTATTTGATCAATTGCAGGGAGCAACGTGCTTTTCTAAGATTGATCTTCGATCAGGGTACTATCAGGTACGGGTTCAAGCAGAAGATATTCCGAAGACGGCTTTCCGTACACGCTACGGCCACTATGAATTCTTGGTGATGCCATTCGGCTCTACCAATGCACCAGCTATCTTTATGGATCTTATGAATCGAATTTGTCGTCCATTTCTGGACAAGTTCGTGATAGTATTTATTGATGATATCTTGATCTATTCAAAGACCGAAGCTGAACATGAGTCACATCTTCGTCAAGTTCTCGAAACTCTTAAGCGAGAACAACTCTATGCCAAGCTTTCTAAATGTGAGTTTTGGCTTCGGGAGGTGCATTTTCTTGGCCATGTTATATGCAGGGAAGGTGTGAAAGTAGACCCTGCTAAAGTAGAGGCAGTGATGAATTGGGAGGTTCCTAAGACTCCTATAGAGATCAAGAGTTTCCTTGGTCTTGCTGGCTATTATCGGCGATTTATTCGCGATTTTTCTAAACTCGCTGGTCCTCTTACTAGATTGACACGGAAGGATGTTGCTTATGTGTGGTCTGATGCACAGGAGCAGTCCTTTCAAACTTTAAAGCGGCTACTCTGTGAAGCTCCGATTCTTACTCTGCCAAATGGGTCGGAGGATTTCATAGTATATTGTGATGCTGCTTATTCTGGTTTGGGATATGTTCTAATGCAACGTGATAAGGTGATTGCTTATGCTTCAAGGCAATTAAAACTACATGAAAAGAACTACCCAACACACGATCTTGAACTCACAGCAGTTGTATTTGCATTGAAGCCGTGGAGGCATTACTTATATGGCACAAAATGTGTTATATGCATGGATCATAAAAGCTTGCAATATGTCTTTTCTCAAAAAGAACTCAATATGAGGCAACAACGCTGGATTGAGTTAATTAAAGACAATGATTGTGAGATCCGTTATCATCCAGGCAAAGCTAATGTAGTAGCTGATGCCTTGAGCAGAAAAGGGGTTTCAACTGAAGCCAAATTCATGAAGCTTACTGTGGTTCCTGATATTATTTCCAAATTGAGGGAAGCACAGCAACTGGCTCTACAAGAGGAGAATTTGAAGGCGGAGACTATGAGAAAGCTAAAAGATCAGCTTGTTGATGACAGCCAGGGTTTGAAGACTTTTCAATCCCGAATCTGGGTACCATTCATTGGAGGCAACCGTGATTTGATATTACAGGAAGCACATAATTCCAGGTTCTCTATTCACCCAGGTATAACCAAGATGTATTATGATCTCAAAAAGCTGTATTGGTGGCCTACACTTAAAAGAGACATTGCTTCATTCGTGGAGAAGTGTCAAATATGTGCACAACTTAAAACCGAGCACCAAAGACCTTATGGTAATCTACAACAGCTTGATATTCCAGAGTGGAAATGGGATCATATAACCATGGATTTTGTTACGAAGTTACCAAAGACACTGAAGGGGCACAACATGCTATGTCATCGTTGACCGATTGACCAAAAGTGCTCATTTTCTTGCTACAAACGAATCTGCATCATTGACACGCCTAGCTCAACTCTATATCAACGAGATTGTCACACGTCATGGTTTACCTTGTTCTATTGTTTCTGACCGTGACTCTCGTTTCGTGTCAAATTTCTGGCAAAGCTTGCAACGTGAGCTTGGCACACGGGTTCATCTGAGTACTGCTTATCATCCACAAACGGATGGTCAGTCTGAAAGAACAATTCAGACTCTTGAAGACATGCTGAGGGCATGTGTACTTGAATATGGTGGTTCTTGGGATTCTCATCTCCCTTTGATAGAGTTTGCTTATAACAACTCTTATCATTCTAGTATCGGGACGCCACCATATGAGATGTAATACGAGAGGCGTTGTCGCACTCCTACTTGTTGGCTTGAACCAGGTGAGAAGCAGTATGCCGTACCCGAAATTGTACAGATCACTTCTGATAAAGTCAAGATAGCTTTGGAGAAACTAAAAGCAGCTCGTGATCGTCAAAAGATATATGCAGACCCAAAGCGCCGACCAGTGGAATTCTGTGAAGGCGATAGGGTATTCTTGAAGGTATCTCCTTGGAAGGGGGTAATTCGGTTTGGATGCAAGGGCAAGCTGAGTCCATGTTATATTGGTCCATTCAGGATTATCCGAAAGGTCAATGAGCAGACTGTATCTCTTGAATTACCTCCTGAGCTATCTGGTATTCACAACACTTTCAATGATTGCTATCTGAGAAAGTGTAAAGTTGAAGAAAATCCAGTTCTACCTCTGCAAGAGCTGAAGGTTGATTCGGCTAAGCGTCTTGTAGAGGAGGCAGTTGAAATTCTTAACGCGAAGACAAAGAAGTTGCGTAAGAAGATGAACAGACTGGTTCTTGTCAAGTGGAAGCACAGCCTAGGTCCCAACCTGACGTGGGAAACAGAGGATGACATGAAGACACGATACCCTCACTTATTCCCAGTTGAACAGATTCCGAGGACGGAATCTTCTTAAGGGGGGTAGAGTTGTAACATCCTCAAATATGGCCTATTCGCGTGCTCCATTTGGTATGTCAATTTAATTTAAAGAATTTAATGAATATGTATGTTAAGTATTAATAGAAATTATGTAATTGGCTAGTTAAATGTGAATATAAAAGTAGTAATAAAAATAGCAAAGAATTGTAAAATAATAACTGGTTTCAAACGAGGTTTCCAAAAATATCCTCGTTAGTTGAAACAGTTATTCGGGTGTTGTGTTGTATGTTGAAAAGGGGAACAAAATACCCCTTGTGGATAATTAAAACCCACAAGGTCGGTCCTCATGTATATCTCAGACAAACACACACACACAAACACGTTTACACACACACACTCACCTTTCATCTCTTATGCTTTGTTCTTGAAGGAGAAATCAATCCAAGATCTTTCAAGAGCTAGAATTAAAGCACAATCAAATTAGAAAATCTGTTCTTGTTCATCTATTCATCATCATATTCTTGCTTGTAAGCTCTCTTCACCTTTGTTCTTCATTTCTAGTTTTAGGTTAAAATGGGGCAAAACAAAATTAGCTAACAAAGCTTGAGTTTTTGAATTGAAATCTGTTCTAGGATCATTTATAGGTTGTTAGGAACTAATTTTGTGTATTAAAGATGCCAACTTGGTTGAATTTCATGAAATTGACCAAATGGGTCTTTAATGGTGAATTAGTGATTCAATCTTGAATATGATGATTAAATTGTGTTATGTTAGTGTTTATGAACTCCTTTTGATGCCCCAACACTAGTACATGAGCTGAAAATAATTAAAGGAAAGTTAGAATTGAGTTTTGAAGGAAGAACAGCAGCTGCAGGGCACAAAGTCGCAGCTCTGGTGCTGCGTAGCGGCGCGACACCCAAAAATGTCGCGGCGCGACGTGTGTGTAGCAAAGTAACCTTTGTTTTTTCAATGGTTAATGTTATTTGGGATGGGTTAAGGTATTTGTAATAAGTTAAACATGTATTTGGGGATTAAAAACAGAATATTGAGTGTATGTACATGTGGTATGATTTTCAAGTAAACTTGTAACATGCAATAGATAATAGTTGAATCATTTTTGACCATTTTAGAGGCATTTAGTATGGTTTAGACATTTTTACTTAGTTAAACACATAAGTAGAAATATAACACTAGTAATAGAATATTTGTTTATATGTGATAATCTAAGTGGACTTATATGTGTACTAATAGGTAATTAAGCTATCAAGTAGAGCCAAGTTCATATTGTATTGTTTATAAACACAGGAGGTGAGTAATGACTCTTATGACTTCAATTTAGGAAGTTTTGAATGCAAGAATAGTTATATGATTATGACATGCCATAACATGTATTATGAAAGCCATATGTATGCTAGTATGATAAAGAATCCATGATATGCCTTGCTAATTGATGTGCAAGACATGTATTTAAGTACATGTGCACACTTGATGAATAATATGTTATATGAATAAGGCTTGCATGCACTTGTCCCTGTAAAGGGTGATTGATGAAACTATCTGTATGTCCGGACAATATATGTAATTAAGGTCGGCTTCGGCTGGGTCCTGGGCCTACGGGCATAATGTTCTGGACTAACGGTACTCGAGTACCGTTCCTTTCAGCAATTGAGGTGAGTGCCTTAAATGGCTAAGACTATTGAGCTTTGGCTCCTTAACGAGCATGGTGATTCACTTAGGTGATGAAACCCGCACGGATGGTAGTGTCTGATTCCCCCGGTGGTAGTGGTTTGAGCTGGCTTTGCAACCCGGCAATATAATACACTCGCTGGACATGTCAACACTCCGCTATATATTAGGATAGCATTGATTGCTTATTCTGCTATATGACTTGTAATATTGCTAAGGACTTGCTTAATTGTTATGCATGATTGTTAGTAATCACTAGCTATATTTATATAGCTAATGTTGTTGATGTTAACATTTTACAGATAAGGAATAGACGGCTTGGTGAGTTGGGGACACTCATGGCTGTTATAGAAGCCTTTTTGGAAGGAACACTACTTTTGGTATAATAGTATTATGGTCGGTTTAGATTATGTAACACCGGTAGGCATGTTTGGCAATTTTTGGTATTGTATATTTGTATATACGCCAAACATGTGTTTTAAACTGTAATAACTGCTTGGGTTGTTTGTTTGTTAGTTAAAATTCCGCTACATAGTTTTTTTGAAATTCAGTTAAGTTAACAAACAGGTAAAAGTTCAAATTACAAACGTACCCATGCAGTTTGAAAACTCAAATTTATACTGATATTTAAAATAGCAAAGGCGGTGTTACAAGTTAGGTATCAGAGCCTAAGTTTGAGGGAATTGGGTACTTGAAAGACTATTCAATCTCAAACTCGTGCCCGACCATTATGAAGTGTTAATAGCTAAGTTATATGTTAATATGTAAGTATAAGTGCTATAATGAATGATTCTTCTTTCATATAGCAAAAGTTGAAATATGTCTGCACCGCATGATGCTACTGAGCAGGCTTTAAAAGAAATGGAGGACGAAGCCTCCCATATTCCACCATAGGTTGGAGACGCGCAGTCTCAGCACCACACTGAAGGTGCTCCAGCCGATAATGTACAGCAGGAATACATACGACGCCTCGAGGAGGAGCTCCGTGTTGCAAAAGAGCTATTATTTCACTCGGCTTTGGGTAAACCACCTCGCCAGCCGTGTTCTTTCAAGAAATTCCTGACATGTAAACCACCTACTTTCGAGGTGAGTGATGACCCCGTGGTTACTATGAGGTGGCTTTGTGAAACAGAGAAGGCTTTTGAGTCCTGTGAATGTGAAGCTGAATACCGCGTCAGGTATGCAGTTAGGATGCTTAAGGGCCGTGCCATATTCTGGTGGGACACGGTCAGGGCCTCAGTCAGAAAGGAGGTACTAGAAGCTCTGTCTTGGGAGCAGTTTTCGGAGAAGGTGCAGAAGAAGTACTGCACTGAATATGACATGGAACGGCTGGAACGCGATTTCAACAATCTCCGAAAAGGAGATAAATCTATGGAGCAACATATTGGTGCCTTTTCTTATAAAATGAGGTTTGTACCTCATTTACTAACTGATGAGAATCTGAAGATTCGGAAGTTTGTTGCTACTCTACCACTTGAATTTCGGGCACATGTCCGAGCAGCAGCTGATTTGGATCGAGCTTTTGAGGTAGCTCGACAGATGGATGGTGACCGTATCCAGTGCAGGGGAAAGAAACAAGAGGAAATTTCAATCCTCTTCTAACCCGAGTCCTTTAAAAGGACAATCTTTTGCAGGTATCAAAGGAGGCGACTCAAAGAAGCCCAGATCTGATAGCCAATGGTGCTATCAATGCCGCACCTACCATTATGGCGATTGTTCTAAGGCAACCAGAAGGTGTGCCAGGTCTGGAACCAAGGGGCATTCAGTGGAGGAATGCAGGTACAAGGATGATGTCTGCTTCAGATGTCATCAGTCATGGCATAAAATAGCCCGATGCCCTCAGAGTCCAAGTACCCGAGCCGGTGGATCATCCACTGAGCAGAAAAAAGACGGCGCCCCACGTGCAAAAGGGCGTGTGTTCCAGATGACGGCCGAAGAGGCCAAAGCTGCAGTTGATGTAATCACGGGTACTTTTATTATTGAATCTACCCCAGCATGCATATTGTTTGATACTGGAGCTACTTACTCTTTTATTTCCATATCTTGTCGTAAGAAGCTGCAACTACCTGTTAATGCATTAATTAATCCAATTAAAGTAGAAGTAGCTGACGGTAAAGTAGTTCACGTTACCGAGAAAGTCCAGGTAGCACTTGTTTATATCGACGGGCATAGCTTTTCAATTTCATTCCTTATTATGCCTATCGCGGGATTTGATGCTGTGATCGGGATGGATTGGCTCAGCAGTCGAGATGCTGAGATTATATGTTCTAAGAAGATTGTCAGATTTCCTTTAAATAACGGGTCTTATGCTATCGCGAGGGGAGAAGGACGGGAGTCTGATATTCCTATCATTTCAGTGATTCAAGCTCAGAAATTTGTTACAAAAGGTTTTGTCTCCTACTTTGCTTATGTTATTAATACCCAAATGGAGAAACAACCAGTAGAAAATATCAGGGTAGTGTCAGAATATCCTGAAGTCTTTCCAGATGAATTACCCGGACTGCCTCCAGTCAGGGATGTGGATTATAAGATTGATCTTGTTCCCGGAGCTACTCCAGTGGCTAAAGCTCCATATCGTCTCACTCCTTCTGAAGTCCGTGAGATGATGAATCAAATTCAAGAATTGCTTGACAAGGGCTTTATTCGCCCGAGCTCTTCTCCTTGGGGAGCTCCAGTTCTTTTTGTCAAGAAGAAAGATGGGACTATGCGAATGTGCATAGATTATAGGGAGCTTAACAAGCGAACTATAAAGAACAAATACCCACTTCCGCGCATAGATGACTTATTTGATCAATTGCAAGGAGCAACGTGCTTTTCTAAGATTGATCTTCGATCAGGGTACCATCAGGTACTGGTTCAAGCGGAAGATATTCCGAAGACGGCTTTCCGTACACGCTACGGCCACTATGAATTCTTGGTGATGCCATTCGGCTCTACCAATGCACCAGCAATCTTTATAATACACTCGCTGGACATGTCAACACTCCGCTATATGTTAGGATAGCATTGATTACTTATTCTGCTATATGACTTGTAATATTGCTAAGGACTTGCTTAATTGTTATGCATGATTGTTAGTAATCACTAGCTATATTTATATAGCTAATGTTGTTGATGTTAACATTTTACAGATAAGGAATAGACGGCTTGGTGAGTTGGGGACACTCGTGGCTGTTATAGAAGCCTTTTTGGAAGGAACACTACTTTTGGTATAATAGTATTATGGTCGGTTTAGATTATGTAAAACCGGTAGGCGTGTTTAGCAATTTTTGGTATTGTATATTTGTATATACGCCAAACATGTGTTTTTAAACTGTAATAACTGCTTGGGTTGTTTGTTTGTTAGTTAAAATTCCGCTACATAGTTTTTTTGAAATTCAGTTAACTCAAATTTATACTGATTTTTAAAATAGCAAAGGCGGTGTTACATTATGCCTCCATTTATAATGAGGATGATGAAGTCATCACCTTCAACATTGAAGGTAAGGACTTTACCTTCACTCTTGTCCAACTAGGTAGGATTCTACACATCCCATCCTCCGGCCTCAAATACTATCATACCGGTCATAGCCTCACAAACCTTCCACCCGCCTTCACCATTCCTGAAATCATTGGGTCAATTTGCAAACCAAATGTTCCCCACACCACAACCAATCTTTTCGGACGAGATCTTCTTCCCGAATGTGCCGTTTAGAACAAAATCATTGATTCCAATATCTTTCCCAAATCCGGGAATCATTCTGAAATAAGTGCTATTCAAGCTGTTCTTCTTCATGCACTTAAAACGGGGACCGAGATCAACCTCACGCACATTCTTGCTAAACGCATGAGTGGTCTCGTGACAAGTCGTAGGGATCTTCCCTATGGCCGTCTTCTATCTCTTCTTTTTACGAATCTACCGGATGTTTCTCGCATTGTCTCAACTCCGGGATCCTCCATGCCCATCGACCTTGCGACACTTCGCAAGATGTCTTCCCTAAAGGGACGAAACGGGCACACTCTTCCTCTTGCGGAGATACGGAAGCCGAGATTGACAAATTCACCTTTGGTGAGGAGGAGGAAGGTGAAGCGGAGAGTTCAATTCCTCCGGATTTCGGCATGGTTGAAGGCACTACCGATGAACGAATTGCGGCACTAAATCGCAATGTGAATGCTTTACAAAATGAAACTCGCTCTCTCCGTAAAGAAATGAAAGGGGTAAAGGGCATGTTGAAATCAATTATGAATGCTCTTAAATGTAATTCCGGGACCGATGGAGGTGAGCCATCTCAATCATGATGGGATATTTTATGTTTACCACATTTGTCTTTCAAACAATTTATTTCTATGTATTCACACAATATGTTATTTATGTTGGTCATGTGCTACAATATATTATGCTATGATGTACATTTTGTGGTTTGATATGCATGCTTTCAATATAACATGTATTGTGATTAATATTGGCTATGCTCACATCACTCGTGCAAGTCCTTGGTAGAATTTTGTATGTACTCTAGCTCATCCAAATCAAGATATGGAGATCTACATTCAAGGGGGAGCTTATGCCAAGGGGGAGTCTCCTTTTTGTTAAGACAAAAAAGGGGGAGAAGATAGAAGAATATATAGAAGATAGTAGAATATATACATATATGTGTATATATGCACATGTTAACATGTTAAAGTTACATATACAATTCTTATACAAGTTATACCTTTTTGTCTTCAACAAAAAGGGGGAGATTGTTGGGATAAAATAGGCTTATAAATAAATCCTCTTTTGTTGACACAAAAATATACAATTTGTTTATATAATTGTATGTATTAACATTAACATATGTGCACATATACATATATATATATTCAATCAAATATATTCTCATCCATAATAAACTTCATCAAATGGCCAAGCTTCAATCGTCAAGATCCGAGTTCAAGTAGAAGTCGATGTTGAAGTCTCCTACAAATAAATATTCAAAGTCTATGAGCTTACAAAATAAATAATCAAATGAGTTTAAGTTTTTATAAAAATAACTTTTATAAAAACCTTTATAAAAATTGAGGCAATTTTTATAAAAATCACAAGCTTGGAAGTCAAAGCAAAAATTCCCATTTTGGCAAATACTAAACACAATCTTCTATTGAAATAAGCCAAAACCATATTTAGCAAAAGGAATCTCCCAAAGAGGTAAACTTCCAACATACTTTGTGCATTTGGTTTCCAAACTACCATTTTCATGATTAAATTCAAACTTAAGAAGTATGACACTTACCCAACTTTTCTAAAGCTCCTTTTCAGTGCATTTTTATAGTAAAAATGGGTTGTGTGTGGTTTTGGTAAAAGCCCAACGTCTATATGCACAAGGCTCAAAAATCTCCAGCAGTGCGACGGTCGATTCCACGGTCGACCGTGGATCGTCTAGACACTTTTTGAGCATCAAACTTTTTCCTTATTTAAAGGAACTCAAGTCTTATGTTTTACTCTACCTCTTGCAATATGAAAAAACACATAATACATAAAAATCTTGTGAGCTCATATTCCTTGATAATTCAATCTTTCAAGATCAAGAATCAAGCAAGAGTGAAAGCCTTCAAGTTCATATACTTCATTACATTCATATACATTTGTAATAGTGTGAGGATAATCTCTAGCCTATAGAATTAGAGAGAAGTGAGGATCAACTCTAGCCTTTCCAATTAGAGTGAAGTGAGGTTTATCTTAACCTTGTTTGCAAGAGTGAAGTGTAATTCTTGTAAGCTAAAGAGAGAAGTTGTAAAAGGTTTATCTCTACCTTCAAAGAGAGAAGTTAGTGGAGCAACTCTTGGTGGGTGAGGCCAAGGAGTGGATGTAGAGCAAGGTTGTTAACCCTTGCTTGAACCACTATAAATCATTGTGTCCAAACTACTTCATTGGTGATATCTTTCTTCCTTAAACTCTTTAATTACTTGCAAATATTGTTAAAAACTTCAAAAAGTGGGCATATAACCTATTCACCCTCCCTCTAGGTTCTAACATATCGGATAACAAGAATCCGCAACTCATGTCTCGGATTTGACTAATATCGGATTTGGGAATCCGATGGATTCCATACTGTCGGATTTTCCTTAATTGAATTCCAAGTACTCGGTTTTCACTTCAATCAGATTTCTAGTACAGGTTTTGAGTATAGGATTACAAGTACTTAGTTTACAAAAATTGGATTTAAGGTTTCGGTTTCTCAAGTATAGGATTTAGGATTCCAGTCTCGGATTCTAATAGTTCCGGATTATAAGTACCCGGATTCGATCAATCGGATTTCAAGTCTATCGGTTTTAGAATACTTGGATTCAAATTTTTGGATTTCTAAATAAATCGGATTTAGGCTTTTGTTCAACAAGTGTCGGTTTTAGGGTTCCGGATTTCAACTTCCGGTTTTATCCACATTCGGAATTCAACTCTATCCTCAATCTCCAAAAACCGATAGGTCATAAATTCATCCATCTACCATCTTCATAACCCAAACCCAGAAAATATGAATTTATCATATCGTTTCGTAATCATGTTTAAACACTTTTAAACACATAAACATGCATCAATACATCATATTAACATACAAATCATATGAACACTAAAAACCGACTCAACACTTATGTTCTTAAAAAACCGATTCTACTGTTCCTTACGAATTTCATGTTTAATCATTCAAAATTTATATCAATTTATCATGTGATCATAACAAAGTATATTTCTGACCTTGATTCTTGAATACACACTCTAATTCTGAAAATCCGATTGTTTCCTTGTTCTTGTTCTTCGACCGAGAGAAACACACAACACACACACACAATACTTTCTTGAATTTGAGATTATGCATGCTTTCTTCCTCGGTTAACACATACACCCGCAACATGCATGAGGTGGCAAACCCACCTCCTCACAAATACACGTGCACACACATCTATATGCATGCATACGGTTACATACATACATACGACACATACATGCATAAAATATCCTTAGCACATAATCTTAATTAAATAGTTAAACAATTAACCACCTAATCCTACTAAAGCAAATAAGTACGTACCACAAACCCGCTAATCTCCTAGCCCAGGTTTGCGGGTGATACAAATCTCTCCCCCTTAAGAGGATTCCGTCCTCGGAATCCTTTTCTGCTCAAACAAATGGGGATATCTATCCTTCATCTCTGACTCAGTCTCCCAAGTGAAATAAGAACCTAAACTGTGCTTCCACTTGACCAATACCATTGGTATCTGCTTCTTCCGGAGCTTGGTCACTTTACGGTCCAACAGTTCCACAAGTTCTTCTATCAATCTTTTCTTTGAATCAACTTTAAATTCTTGTACTGGGAGGTTCTGACTTTCATCATCAACTTTGCATTTTCTCAGATAGCAGACGTTAAAAGTATCATGTATTCCTGCAAGTTCTGCTGGAAGAACTAGTGTAATTGGCTGGTCATTCATAATCTGACGTATACGAAAAGGACCAATGTAACGGGGAGCTAACTTCCCGCGTTTACCGAATCGAATCACACCCTTCCACGGGGAAACCTTCAAATATACTAACTCTCCCACATCAAACTTAACTGGGCGACGACGCGGATCTGCGTACATTTTCTGCCTATCTCTGGCCGCTTTCAACTTATCTTTGGCAATAGCAACTTTATCAGCTGTCATCTGAACTATCTTGGGTCCTGCAAACTGTTTCTCACCCACCTCTAACCAACACGTCGGAGTATGGCAACGACGACCATATAACATTTCGTACGGAGGCATCCCAATACTTGAGTGGTAAGAATTATTATACACAAAATCTATCAACGGCAGGTTTGAATGACAAGATCCACCATACTCAATCACACAGGCTCGCGACATATCTCAGGTTAATCCTCGTCCCCAATTCCCTCTTTAAACTTCTCCAGAAATTAGAAACAAATCTGGAATATCTGTCAGACACTATTGACAACGGCATTCCATGCCTCGCAACAATCTCCTTAACATAAAGTTGAGCCAACTTACTCAGAGAAGCCGTCTCACACGTAGCTAGAAAATGGGTTCTCTTGGTCAGTCGATCCACAATCACCCAAATCATATCATTATTTCTCTGAGTTCGCGGAAGTTTAGTCACAAAATCCATCGTTTTATGCTCCCACTTCCACTCAGGGATTTCCAATTGCTTTAAAGATCCATAAGGCTTCTGATGCTCTACCTTCACCTGTGCACACATATGGCATAATTCTATAAACTATGCCACATCGGTTTTTATAGTAGGCCACGAGTAAAGCACTTTCAGGTCGTTATACATTTTAGTGCTTCCAGGGTGTACTGACAATCTGGATTTGTGTGCTTCTGTCAAAATCAGCTTCCTCAAGCATCCAAGCATAGGCACCCACACACGAGTCTTGAATGATTTCAGTCCACGGGGATCATCAGCACGTTCGTCCTTACGTTTCTTCATTAGTTCATTTTTAAAGTTTTCTTCCTTCAGAGCTTCCAATTGTGTAGACTTTAGTCTATCCACTAGATCAAATACAATCTCAATACGCATAAACAGGATAGAACTTCCCGCTCCCTTGCGGCTTAAGGCATCTGCTACCACGTTTGCTTTCCCTGGATGATATCTAATTTCGCAATCATAATCTTTAATCAATTCCACCCAGCGTCTCTGTCTCATGTTCAACTCTTTCTATGTAAATACATACTGTAGGCTCTTATGGTCGGTACAAATCACACACTTGGTGCCATACAAATAGTGACTCCACAACTTTAGAGAAAATACAACTGCTGCCAATTCCAAATCATGTGTCGGGCAATTCTTCTCATGGGGTTTCAACTGTCTTGAAGTATATGCAATCACCTGATCCCTCTGCATAAGTACACAACCCAATCCCGCAAAACGATGCATCATAATAAACTATGAAATCTTTTGAACCACTTCGCAATGCAAGAATAGGGGCCTGACATAATAACTGTTTCAACATCTGAAAAGCTTGATCCTTGTCTCACCCCGCTAAAGCGGAAACACGAGGTGTCACAACAAGAGGTCTCATAGCACAAGGTAATAGGTAATTCGCAATCATAACTGATAAACATGAAATTTAAAAGGAGGTACGAGAATCCAATACATATTACAGAAATATAAATTGTTTTTTTGAAATAAAACATTTCGATTTGAAATTTTGTGAATGTCCACACGTGGCATGCTTCCTATGTGATGTAAGACCTATCGACGATTTCCTGAAAGACATGAGTAAAGAAAAGGTCAACTACGAGAGTTGGTGAGGACACAGGTTTTATATGCACAAAATAAAGCTTTAATGCAATAATATTTGTGATGGGGACTTTTGCCCATCGAAATTTATGAAGGAGGAAACTTTTGTCCAACCTACATTTTTGTAAAATTTATTGTGTGCGCAAGGTATTTAAATATACTATGATGTTTTTCTTTGCTTGAGCCATTACCAATCCTATGACACCTGTGCCCAATTTAGACCTAATGCCTCGTTAGACGTTAGCGGATGGTAAAGTACACCTATAGTTCGTCAACCATAAGTGGGGCGTGTCTACCGCAAATAGCGCTACCTACAATTACCACAGGCTCCCTTGGTGGAGTTAATGGATAATGTCTACTTTTTGCGGGATTTTCTTGGAAACTCAAGTACATCAAGCATACTACCATACGGTACAATATTTTGTATAACATTTGTCATAACAATCAATATTTGTAAACAAATTTGTATTCATGCTTTCACCCCAAATATTTGAGTAAACATATTTAAAAGTGGGGTTGTGAACACTCACTTTAATTAGTAGCACGAAGAGTGAGAAAGTCTTAGTGATCCTTTAGTTCCTTGACGCGCTCTTAACCTATTAAGTTCACGTCTACGGTAAGGTTCCTTTATTGTTTTCTTTGATGTTGTCATGATGGTGATTGTATTTTTATACATAGTTTTTAATAAAAATAATATTATGTTGTATTGTGCTTTACTATAAATGTGGACTCGCACTTATGTATTTTATTTATGTCATGAAAAGTAGATACTCTTTGTTTTTAAAAGATATATATATATATATACGTATATGTTGTTATTTTTAAATAAATAAGTAAATAAATGCGTGTATATGATTGTTTAAAAATAAGTGGGCATATATGCAATATATTATAGTTATATATTCATTTTTAAGAAAATTATACATTTGCTCAACGCATATATATATTATGTGAGAAATTAAGTTTTGTATGTATATATGGTATTTAGGTAAACATACACGCTCATGTGTAATTTATAATTTTTAAATAATTTTTGCACACATATATAATATGAGATTTTTAAATAGAGTTTTTCAAGTGATCATTAACCCACATGTGTGTGTATATCTATATATATTTGTATATTAAAAATAGGTAAGTTTACATGCATGTAGTATATATCTATAAATAAGGATGCATATTTGGATGCATTCATGATCATATATATTTACTTTTGGAAAATAATGAAAAGTAGAAGATTATTTTGTTTCACCATCATGATCTTGTTTATGAATATATAATATATATAAGTATATAATATGTACTTTTAGTTTTTTGTTGTTCTTGGAGTTCTTGTTTGTCACCAACCACTTTCATCATTCTTTTTCACCATAATATTAGTTATAATATAGAGATAAGCACATGCATGTTTTTATTTTTGCCATACAACATTTGGTAGGATAAATCCATACATCAAATGGTAGGATAAAGTCCTTACTTCAATAATGGTAGGATCATAACATGTATGTGTTCATCTACTTATATTGTTGCATTTTCCATTCATCACCACTTTTTAGTATGTGATTTACCCTTAGAATACTAAGGTTCTTAGATTTACATTGTTAAAGAAAGGAAAAAGGATGAATGTGGTAGGTTTTGTTAAGAACAACAAGATTTTAAAGACTAGTGTTAGAGATTGGTGATTATACCTTCAAAAGACACCAACAAGTATGAAAAAGAGATGGTTCCTTCTTGAACTTCTTTGATCTCTTGAATATGGATTTTAGAGAGAGTATGAGATTGTAAGAAAATGAGAGAGAGTAAGTTGTTGAAGGTAGTGTTAAAAATAAAAGAAGGTAGTGTGAAAAATAAAAGAAAAGGGTTGGTATTTATAGAAAAAAAGAAGGAGAGAGTGAGGGGGGGGGGTGAGGTGGTGATGATGGTTGAGTGTGTAAGTAAGATTAATGATTGTGTTGTGTTGGGTTGATTTCTATTTTCTTTTTCTTTTTTTGTTTATTATATACAATATATATATATATATATAATTATATACATGTTTTTATATATAAATGTATATAATTTTATTTATTTATTATTATTATAGTTTTTATTATTTATTATTATTTTTTATATATAAATATATATATATATATACACATTTGCTTTTGGTGACGGTTGTCACAGTCTCCCCTAGTTAGAGAAATTTCGTCCGAAATTTACTTTGTACTAACCTTATTAAAGAGGTGAGGATATTTATGTTTCATGTAGTCTTCGCGTTCCCATGTGTATTCGGGTCCGTGTCTTGAATTCCATCGAACTTTTAAAATTGGAATTTTGCTTCTCCTAAGCTGTTTGACTTCTCGGTCTAAAATTTCTATCGGTTCCTCTGTGAAGCGGAATTGTTCACTGACTTGAACTTCTTCTAATGGTACTACCAATGAGTTGTCGGATAAACATTTCTTGAGGTTCGACACATGAAACGTATCGTGAATAGCGCTCAATTCTGCAGGTAGATTGAGTTTATATGCTACTGGACCAATTCTTTTAGTAACCTCAAATGGACCAACATATCGAGGGCTTAACTTTACTCTCTTTCCAAAACGAATGATGCCTTTCCATGGAGATACTTTCAGAAGTACCTTATCTCCAACTTGGAATTCTAAAGGCTTTCTTCTGTTGGCCGCCTTGAGCCTCTCCTTGATGACAGAGATCTTATCGGTAGTCTCTTGGATGATATCGGGCTTGATCAACTGTCGATCGCCAACTTCTACCCAGCTTAGACGAGATCGGCACTTACGTCCATACAGTGCTTCGTGCGGGGCGCACTGTATGCTGGTGTGATAGCTATTATTATATGAAAACTCAACCAAGGGTAGGTGAGTATCCCAACTTCCTCGAAAGTCTACCACACATGCTCGTAACATGTCTTCTAGGGTTTGTATGGTTCTTTCTGATTATCCGTCGGTTTGTGGATGGTAAGACGTACTTAAATCAATCCGAGTACCTAACGATTTTTGTAGTGATTGCCAAAATCGAGATGTAAATCGGCTATCTCTATCCGAAATTATAGAAGTAGGCACACCATGTCGTGTCACAATCTCGTTAATATATATCTGGGCAAGCCTTTCCATCTTATAATCCTCTCGGATTGGAAGAAAGTGTGCATACTTAGTAAGTCTATCCACCACAACCCATATAGCATCGTGAGCTTTTGCCGTCCTTGGCAGCTTGGTGATGAAATCCATTGTTATTTGTTCCCATTTCCATTGCGGTATTTCAGGCTGTTGTAGTAAACCAGACGGCTTCTGGTGTTCTGCCTTTACTTTTGCACATGTTAGGCATTTTCCTACGTACGTGGCGACGTCCTTTTTCATGCCCGGCCACCAATAATACTCCTTAAGATCCTTATACATCTTATCAGCTCCGGGGTGTATGGAGTACCTTGACTGATGAGCTTCATCCAAAATAGTAGCCCTTATATTGTTGTATTTCGGAATCCATACTCGGTTCTCGAAATAGCGTGCTCCATCAGTCTTGGTTACGAAGCTTGACTCCAAGCGATGAAGGACCTCATCTTGCAAATTCTTCTCCTTTAATGCCTCCTCCTGACTTACAATAATTTGGCTCTTCAAACTGGTTTGAACTAACGCTCCCATTGCTCTAGTCCTAGTCGGCTTCACTATTTCTTTCCTACTCAATGCGTCTGCTACTACATTTGCCTTGCCAGGGTGGTACTTGATTTCATAGTCATAGTCGCTGTGTAGCTCAACCCATCTCCTTTGCCTCATGTTGAGCATTTTCTGATCCAAAATGTGTTGGAGACTTTTATGGTCTGTGTAGATGGTACACTTAGTGCCGTATAGGTAATGCCTCCAGATTTTGAGTGCAAACACCACTGCTCCCAGCTCCAAGTCATGAGTGGTGTAGTTCTTCTCATGGACTTTTAGTTGTCTTGATGCATAAGCGATAACTTTATCTCTCTGCATCAATACACACCCTAGCCCTTGGTGCGACGCGTCACAGTAAACAATAAAATCATCTGTTCCTTCGGGTAGAGTTAAGACAGGCGCGTTGCACAGTTTGAGCTTGAGTGTTTGAAATGCCTCTTCTTGTTTCTCTCCCCAGGAAAATTTCATATCTTTCTGAGTTAGAGCAGTTAGCGATTCTGCAATCTTTGAGAAGTTCGCTATGAATCGCCTGTAGTAACCTGCCAACCCAAGAAATTAGCGTACTTCGGTTGGTGTTTTTGGCGCTTCCCATTTCTTGATGGCCTCAATTTTTTCTGGGTCTACCTGAATCCCGTTTTTGTTCACCACATGACCAAGAAAGTGTACTTCGCGAATCCAGAATTCGCACTTAGAGAGTTTTGCGTAGGGCTTCTGGTCCTTAAGTAGTGTTAGTACCAATTCTAGATGTCGTTCGTGATCCTCCTTGTTTCTAGAATAAATGAGTATGTCGTCAATGAATACGATAACAAATTTATCCAAGTATGGTCTACAGACCCTATTCATCAAATATATTAAAACGGCTGGAGCGTTGGTTAACCCAAAAGGCATGACCAAGAACTCGTAATGCCCGTAACGGGTCCTAAATGCCGTTTTAGGACTATCTTCTTCGCCTACTCGTAGTTGATGATATCCTGACCGGAGGTCGATCTTTGAAAAGTAGGTAGCTCCTTGAAGTTGATCGAATAAATCATCAATCCAAGGAAGTGGATATCGATTTTTGACGGTCAACTTGTTAAGCTCTCTATAGTCAATGCACATACGTAACGACCCGTCCTTCTTTTTGACGAAGAGGACTAGAGCTCCTCAAGGCGATGAGCTCGGTCTGATAAATCCCTTGTCAAGCAATTCTTGAAGTTGTGCTGGCAATTCTTGCATTTCTGATGGCGCTAACCGATATGGCGCTTTAGCTACCAGCGCTGCTCCAGGTACTAAGTCGATGTGGAACTTGACTTGACGGTTCGGAGGTAATCCTGGTAGTTCCTCGGGAAAGACCTCAGGAAAGTTTTGAACTATTGGGACATCCTAGAAGCACTTCTCATTTGCTTTCTTATTAACGACGTGTGCTAAGAGTGCTTCACATCCCTTCTTCAATTATTTTCGCATTTTCATGCAAGATACTATTCTCAATTTCTTTCCCGACTTTTCTCCATATATGACAAGCTTGTCACCTTTCGCCATTGGGATGCGTACGATCTTTTCGTAACAACATATCTCCGCTCGGTGTTTGGTAAGCCAGTCCATACCGATGATTACATCAAAACTTCCTAATTCTATTGGAATTAGATCTATGCTAAATACCTTGTCAGCTAAGTTCAATGTGTAATCCATAGTTATATGTTTAACCCTAGTTTCTTGACCGTTGGCAAACTCAATGGTATAGGATTCTTTTATCTTTTCAGTTTTCAAGTTAAGCTTTGTTTTAAAATCTAATGACACAAAACTTCTATCTGCTCCCGAGTCAAATAATATTGATGCATAGTGATCATTAAGAAGAAAGGTACCTGCGACCACATCCGCATTTTGCCTAGTGTCATTTACTCCCACTTCAAATACTCGGCCATGGGCTTGGCCTCCCTGGTTTGGCTGGTTCCCTTGGAGATCTTGGTTGGCATTAGGTCCTTGGTTGGGGCATGGACAAACTTGTGGATGATGTTCTAAACTTCCACATTTGTTGCATGGTCTTGCCTTACAGTCCTTGGCAAAGTGGCCTCCTCTCTTGCACCTAAGGCAGATAATGCACTTGCCCCTGTGACGGTTACCGCACCTATCACACCTCTAGTTGGTCCTTCCTTCTCCTCCTGCCCCTTGCGCCTGAACCCCGTAGTTCCTGCCGACGTTCTGATTCTTCCATGATCTCTCACCAGATTCTTTCTTTGAGGGTTCTTCTATCCTCCTCTTACCCTTACCTTTGTCATTAACAAATAGTCCGGATCAGACAACATTGTTGGTAAGACTGGTGGCCAAGTTTACCACACTCTGAAGTGTAGTGGGGTTCGCAGATGTGACATTAGCTCGTATTTCAGGAGCTAGCCCCCAGACATATCTGTCTATGTGATTTTCTTCGGGGGTTCCAGGTGTGGTACTAGCTTAGCTAGCTCATGAAAGCGAGAATTATACGAGTTAATATCACTCCCCACCATCTCGTGGTTCCAGAGTTCAGCTTCCAACTTCCGTATCTCACTCTTTGAACATAACTCTTCCTTTAGTAGTTTTATGAATTATGTCCAAGTGAGTTGGTGAGCAATATCCCTTCCTCGGGTTTGTACTTGGGTGTTCCACCATGATAATGTCCTTCCTTGTAGTAAGCAGGCAGCAAATTCCACCTTGTTAGCTTCAGTGAGTTTGCTTATGCTTAGTACCGACTCCATGCTTTCGATCCATGCTAGTAGTCCGACGGCTCCTTCGGTCCGTTAAACTCTTTAGGGTTACATGCCCTAAAGGATTTGTACGTACACCTGATGTTCCCAGCCGCTCCGGGTTCTGTGTTCGTATTCAACCCTGCTGCTACTTGTCTTATGATATTAGGAAGTTCCGCGATGAGTCGCTCCGTCACTTTTTGTGAGATGTCGGGGTTTAGTCTTGGTGGCATGATTCTAAGGCGTAGATAGTTTAAGCATGGTTGATTTGTAATATAGCTAAGTACGCATACACTACATTTATATTTCATAATATAACTAAGCATGCAAACGCAATATTCATAACATCACAGTGATAGACAACTTCTTGATATATTATCATAAATACATCATTACATAGGTTGAGCGGTCGGGTACACACGGAGTTTTAAAATTTCCCGATCCACTTATATTTATATGATTGGGTACTATAGTGAGTGCTTAGCAGATGTTATGCATAGTGTTCACACACAATCATGATGCTTAAAAGAAATTTTTATTTAAGCATAGTTCTATTACAACTAACTTGAGTATCACATCACTCATACTTAAATTAAACATAGGTAATCAGACTTTGTTTAATTAAAGTAAGATAATGGAAGTCTCAACTTAGCCACATTAGTAAGATGCTTTATTGTTTAAAGATTTATTTTTCAAATTTTTTTTTGAAAACCTTCGGTTATAGTTGGTGTTTTCCCCCCATAAGGAAAACGGCATTCTCTATGACCTTCGGTTCTGATACCAAATCTGTCACACCCCGCTAAAGCGGAAACACGAGGTGTCACAGCCAGAGGTCTCATAGCACAAGGTAATAGGTAATTCCCAATCATAACTGATAAACTTGAAATTTAAAAGGAGGTACGAGAATCCAATACATATTACAGAAATATAAATTCTTTTTTTGAAATAAAACATTTCGATTGGAAATTTTGTGAAGGTCCACACGTTGCATGCTTCCTATGTGCTGTAAGACCTACTGACGATTTCCTGAAAGGCATGAGTAAAGAAAAGGTCAACTACGAGAGTTGATGAGGACACATGTTTTATATGCACAAAATAAAGCTTTAATGCAATAATATTTGCGATGGGGACTTTTGCCCATCGAAATTTATGAAGGAGGAAACTTTTGTCCAAACTACATTTTTGTAATATTTATTGTGTGTGCAAGGTATTTAAATATACTATGATGTTTTTCTTTGCTTGAGCCATTACTAATCCTATGACACCTGTGCCCAATTTAGACCTAACACCTCGTTAGACGTTAGCGGATGGTAAAGTACACCAATAGTTCGTCACCTATAAGTGGGGGGTGTCTACCCCAAATAGCGCTACCTACAATTACCACAGGCTCCCTTGGTGGAGTTAATGGATAATGTCTAGTTTTTGCGGGACTTTCTTGGAAACTCAAGTACATCAAGCATACTACCATATGATACAATATTTTGTATAACATTTGTCTTAACAATCAATATTTGTAAACAAATTTCTATTCATGCTTTCACCCCAAATATTTGAGTAAACATATTTAAAAGTGGGGCTGTGAACACTCAATTCGATTTGTAGCACGAAAAGTGAGAAAGTCTTAGTGATCCTCTAGTTCCTTGACGCGCTCATAACCTATTACGTTCACGTCTACCGTAAGATCCCTTTATGGTTTTCTTTGAAGTTGTCATGATGGTGATTGTATTTTTATACATAGTTTTTAATAAAAGTAATATTATGTTATATTATGCTTTACTATAAATGTGGACTCGGACTTATGCATTTTATTTATGTCATGAAAAGTAGACACTCTTTGTATTTAAAAGATTTGCATATATATATATATACGTATATGTTGTTATTTTTAAATAAATAAGTAAATATATGCGTGTATATGATTGTTTAAAAATAAGTGGGCATATATGCAATATATTATACTTATATATTCATTTTTAAGAAAATTATACATTTGCTCAACGCATATATATATATATTATGTGAGACAATAAGTTTTGTATGTATATATGGTATTTAAGTAAACATACACGCTCGTGTGTAATTTATAATTTTTAAATAATTTTTGCACACATATATAATATGAGATTTTTAAATAGGTAAGTTTACATGCATGTAGTATATATCTATAAATAAGGATGCATATTTGCATGCATTCATGATCATATATATTTACTTTTGGAAAATAATGAAAAGTAGAAGATTATTTTGTTTCACCATCACGATCTTGTATATAAATATATAATATATATAAATATATAATATGTACTTTTAGTTTTTGTTGTTTTTGGAGTTCTTGTTTGTCACCAAGCACTTTTATCATTCTTTTTCACCGTAATATTAGTTATAATATAGAGATAAGCACATGCATGCTTTTATTTTTGCCATACAACATTTGGTAGGATAAATCCATACATCAAATGGTAGGATCAAGTCCTTACTTCAATAATGGTAGGATCATAACATGCATGTGTTCATCTACTTATATTGTTGCATTTTCCATTGATCACCACTTTTTAGTATGTGATTTACCCTTAGATTACTAAGGTTCTTAGATTTACATTGTAAAAGAAAGGAAAAAGGATGAATGTGGTGGGTTTTGTTAAGAACAACAAGATTCTAAAGAATAGTGTTAGAGATTGGTGATTATACCTTCAAAAGACACCAACAAGTATGAAAAAGAGATGGTTCCTTCTTGAACTCCTTTGATCTCTTGAATATGGATTTTAAAGAGAGTATGAGAGTGTAAGAAAATGAGAGAGAGTAAGTTGGTTGCACGTAGTGTGAAAAATAAAAGAAAAAGGTTGGTATTTATAGAAAAAAAGAAGAAGAGAGTGAAGGGGGGGGGTGGTGAGGTGGTGATGATGGTTGAGTGTGTAAGTAAGATTAATGATTGTGTTGTGTTGGGTTGATTTCTCTTTTCTTTTTCTTTTTTTTGTTTATTATATACAATATATATATATGTATATAATTATATACATGTTTTTATATATAAATGTATATAATTTTATTTATTTATTTATTATTATTATTATATTTTTTTATTATTAATTATTATTTTTGTATATATAAATATATATATATATATATATACACATTTGCTTTTGGTGACGGTTGTCACAATCCTGTTCACTACCCCAAACAAACTTTACATCTTTTCGAGTCAACTTAGTCAATGGACCCGCAATCTTGGAGAAGTCTTTTATAAACCTGCGGTAATATCCAACTAACCCCAGAAAACTCTTAATCTCAGACGCTGTCTTCGGAGCGTTCAAATTCATAACTGCCTCCACTTTTGAAGGATCCACTTTTACCCCTTCGTCACATATCACATGCCCCAAAAACTGTACCTCTCTTAACCAGAATTCGCACTTAGAGAATTTAGCAAACAAATGCTCTTTCTTCAATGTCTCCAAAATTAGTCTCAAATGTTGCTCATGCTCCACCTCAGTCTTTGAATATACCAGGATGTCATCAATGAAAACTATTACAAATCATCAAGGAATGGTCGACAGACCCTGTTCATTAAATCCATGAAAATTGCAGGTGCATTGGGTAAGCCGAACGACATAACCAAGAACTCGTAGTGCCCGTAGCGCGTACGAAAAGCCGTCTTTGACACGTCTTCCTCTGAAACTCGCACCTGATGATATCCTGATCTCAAATCTATCTTAGAAAAGAATGAAGCCCCCTGTAATTGATCAAACAAATCATCTATTCTTGGCAACAGATACTTGTTCTTTATCGTTCTCTTGTTCAGCTCACGTTAGTCGATACACATACGCAACGTACCGTCTTTCTTCTTCACAAATAATACCGGTGCTCCCCACAGAGACGAACTTGGACGGATGAAACCCTTATTTAACAAATCTTGTATCTGTGTCATCATCTCCCGGATCTCTAATGGTGCCAACCTGTACAGTGCCTTTGTCACTGAGCGAGAACCAGGAATCAAATCTATCTTGAATTTCACCTCACAAACTGGAGGCAATCCTAGCAATTCTTCTGGAAACACCTCTGGGTATTCCGTTACCACCCGGATATCGTTCATTGTCTATTTCTCCTTCTTTCCATCAACTACATAAGCCAAGTATGATTCGCAACCTCTATCCAACTCTTTCCTAGCCTTCAAACATGAGATAATCGGAATTACAGACCCAGCCTTCTCACCCCTTGCCACCACTCTCGTGCCATCAGCCAACGGAAAGGAGATCAACTTCTTGTGACACTTGATGTTGGCCTAATTCAGACTCATCCAATCCATCCCGAGCACCGCATCCAATCCAGATAACGGCATTACAAGGAAATAAACAGGAAAACATATACCGTCTATATCTATCTTGGCTCCAACCACAGTAGTCGTGACCGGAACCATCATACCATCAGCTACCTCTATTTCTAAAGCAGTAGCTAGTTCAATTAAAGGCACATTCAACCTACCACAGAATTGTATAGATACAAAGGAGCGATTTGCCCCTGAATCAAATAGCACTCTAGAAGGAATAGAGTTTATTAAAAACATACCGGTTATCACATCATCTGTGGTAGTGGCATCATCCACTGTCATCCTAAATGCCCGACCCTCAGTAGTGGGTGGGTTCTGCCGTTTCTGTCCGGCTGTAGATGATCCCCCAGCTCCTCCCCCTCCTGGTCCTGACCCGGTTCCTGCTTTCTTACTCAACGGGTAATCACCAACCCGGTGTCCCTCTTTTTGACAGTTCCAACAGACGCTCCTCGGCAGTCTGCAATTCTTCAAGTCATAGCAAAACTGGCCACATTTCACACACCTCATTGATTGCGGCGTACACTGCCCGTGATGATAAGACTTGCACCTGTTGCACCAAGGAGCCCTCTGAGCAAACCCACCTGCAGAAGATGTCTTATTCTGGCTTCCGTGTCGATTTCCACTACCCTGCCCTCCTTGCCTCTGTTGAGTGTTGTAATGTTCAAACCTTGATTTCCACTACCCTGCCCTCCTTGGCTAACGTGAAGGCTTGGGATAGAGTGGTAGCCCACCTGGTGGCGCTACGAAGATCCGGATGCAATGCTCCAATGAAATGGGCGATCTTTGATTCTTCATCTGGTACCCAGTGCTTCGCAAATCGCATTTTCTCGTTGAATTCTTTAATCAATTGATCCACCGTTATATTCCCAGTCATTTGTAACTCCATAAATTCCCTCTTTATTTTAGCAATCTCAAACGTTCCACAGTACTGTTCGCATAGCTTGTCCTGGAATTGACTCCAGGTGATACTCTCCTGTTGTTGTTCTGTAAAGTAGCCGATAATTAAATCCCACCAGACCATTGCATTCCCTTTTAACATCCTCGATGCGTATTTTACTTTTAACTCGTTTTCACAATTGCAAGCATCTAAGGTCTTCGTCATTTCTCTAAGCCAATTCAACGTGAAACTGGGATCAGAACTTCCCCGGTATTCAGAAGGCTTGCAGTCGAGGAATTGTTTATATGTACAAGGTTGTTTATATCCTGGAAACGCAAATGGATAACCTCCAAGTTGTGGATACGGATAGAAAAATTGTTGTTACATCATTTAAGTCATCGGTGGTAGAGGTACTGACACTGGTGGTACTGTTGCTTGTGTGGTTATCGCAATTGGAGCAGGTGGTGGTTCTGGTTGGTTTAATCTCTGCTCCATGTTTAGGGTTTAGGACTTTATTTCTGAGATCATCAACTCATTTTCTAACTTGAAGATATATTCACTCTGATCTTCCTCTTGTTCTTGACCAGATGTTCCTGCTTGATTCTCATCTTCAATAACTGGTGCATCTGTAGTTTGGGTCACAAGAGGTAGGATAGGAGTCTCTCTATCAGCCATAATCTGTTACAATCACATCACCTCATATTTCATTAGCATAAACCGTTAGTATCCAAAATACTAACTACTACTAAAAACTCTAACTCACCCTAATTCCCCTGAAGGAAAGCTTGACCCGTCATGAGCCAAGATTTGGGAATGCAACACTCTAGCCGTGCATGCATCGCCAAACCTAGGCTCTGATACCAAATTGTAACCCAGAAAATATCACAAGACATTTTTTTTATCACGCACTGCGGAAGCTAATTAAAACTAACTTGATAATATAAAACCAATATTCACAAATATACATTCATTTGTTCAAAAGTCAACAACATCATTTTCAACTGTTTGGTGTTACAAAATAACTCGCTTGTCTCTTTTCAAAATATGTATCAGAGTAATGATCAACTTTTCCTTCTTCTACTACAAACACCAACCTGCAAAACATCAACTGTGGGGAATTAGCACAAAGCTAAGTGAGTAGAGGCTAAAACACCAAATGCAAACATTCACAATCAATCATCAATCATGTAATCACATATCCAGAGAAGACCGTCGGTTCGGCGCAGAACCTACAACCAATGCCGGCCAAAGCAAAGGTTTACTAATAGCTTTCCACTAGATTGGCACAGTAAACTCCCCTCTGAGCAACAAATGCAACAGAAAGGCTACTACTGTTCAACCAACCACTTAGACAAGCCCAGCCCAAGTCCACGTATAGCTGACTTCTCAACGCAACTCAAAATCATCCTAAGTGTGCGTATCGACCAAATATTCATGCAGCAGTTATCAACATTTCATATCACAATCAGCAGCTCAATCAATTCAATATTAAACCACAATCATGCTTCACATCCATAAAATTAACTGCAATCTTTACCATCCGTGTTCAACGTCCACTCACCACAATTTTAGCACGAGCTTAGAAGTCTAATATTACTGAGTCTTAGGATTGCCTGAAATCACAACCATAACCAATTTAGTTTCAATCTCATAAATATATCTGATCTCATATACTTATAAATCATTCATCAAACAATAAACAAATATAGCTTCAAAACACAAAGTATCGGATTTCTCCAAAACTATCGGATTCCAAGAATCCGCAACTCATGTCTCGGATTTTACTAATATCGGATTTGGGAATCCGATGGATTCCATACTGTCAGATTTTCCTTAATTGAATTCCAAGTACTCGGATTTCACTTCAATCGGATTTCTAGTATAGGTTTTGAGTGTCGGATTACAAGTACTTAGTTGACAACAATCGGATTTAAGGTTTCGGTTTCTCAAGTATAGGATTTAGGATTCCAATCTCGGATTCTAATAGTTCCGGATTATAAGTACCCAGATTCGATCAATCGGATTTCAAGTCTATCGGTTTTAGAATACTTGGATTCAAATTTTCGGATTTCTAAATAAATCGGAGAACTTCATAATCGGAACCTCAAATTATCCAAAGTATCTTATGTTAAAGGGCTAAAATATAATCTCATTAACATAAGTCAATTATGTGACGGAGATAATGAAGTCTACTTCACCAAGACAGGGGGCTCCATATTAAATAAACAAGGTAATATAGTGTTGAGTGCCAAGAGAACCAAGGATGTTTACACTCTTGAAATATCCTCTAGTGACCCTTCAAAGGAAACATGTTTGTACTCCAAAACCATTGAGGATACAAACTGGCTGTGGCACAAGAGGCTTTCCCACCTTAATTTTAAAAATATTAACAAGTTATGCAAAGGTGAACTAGTGTCAGGACTGCCTTCTCTGACTTTTTCTAAGCCTAAACCTTGCACTGCTTGTGAGAAGGGAAAGCAACATATGACATCATTTCCATGCAAGCAGGCCTTCTCCATTACAAATCCTTTCTATATGTTGCACATGGATCTATTTGGTCCTGTTGCAAGTGATAGCATTGGTGGAAGTAAGTATGCTCTTGTAATGGTTGATGAATTCTCAAGATATACTTGGGTTTTCTTTCTTAAAGCAAAGAGTGAGGCTGCTGAAGAGATTATATGTTTTATCAAGAAGATGGAAGTATTGAATGGCAATCTCGTGAGGAGTCTTAGAAGTGATCATGGAACTGAATTCAGAAATCAAACTCTTGAAGCTTTCTGTGATGAGAAAGGGTTATCTCAAAACTTTTCTGCTCCAAGAACCCCACAACAGAATGGTGTAGCTAAAAGAAGAAATAGAACATTAATTGAAGCTGCCATAACCATGTTGTGTGAAAGTGGGTTACCTTTTAATTTCTGGGCTGAGGCTGTAAGTTGTGCATGTTTTATATAGAACAGATCCTTAATCATCAAAAGGCATAACAAAACTCCGTATGAAGTGCTCAAGGGAAGGAAGCCAAACATCAGATTTCGGCATATATTTGGATGTCAATGCTTCATCCTCAATCGAAAGGAGCACTTGCAGAAGTTTGTTCCAAAGGCTGATGAAGGAGTGTTTGTAGGTTACTCAGTGATTTCCAAAGCATACAGAGATATAACCTCAGGACAAAAGTCATAGAAGAATCTATCAATGTAAGTTTTAATGAAAATAACTTTGTTGCTTCCTGTTCTTCTAATCATGTTTCAGGTAAAGAATTTAATGATCTTATGCAAACTGGAGAGACCACTCGAGAGAAAGTTGATCTATCTCCACCAACTGCTCATGATTTAGATGAACCTATTCCCATTCAAATTTTCAACCATGTACAACCAACCTCATCCAATCATATACCTCTACCGAATCATGTGGAAAATGACTCAACATCATTGGATTCTAATTCCATATCACATATTCCCTCTTCAGTAGAGACACCCACAGATTATGAAAATGAAGTTATATCAGCCACTCAAAATGAATTCATTTCCACTGCTAATAGTCAACATATAACTTCATCTCCCCAAATCCAAATTCATCCCAATTCCCAAATCATCCAAAATGCCTTCAAAGACCACAAATATCATCCTCGTAATCTGGTTGTAGGAAATATAGAGGATCCAGTTAGAACAAGATCAAAAGCTTGCAACATCTGTTTTTACTTTGGATTTGACTCTTTGATTGAACCAAAGAAGGTTGATGAAGCCCTGAATGATCCCCACTGGGTGACTGCCATGCAAGAAGAACTGACAGAATTCAAAAGAAATAATGTATGGACCTTGGTACCCAAACTAATGGATAAAACCATCATTGGAACAAAGTGGGTGTTCAAAAACAAGCTAGATGAACATGGGCAGATCATCAGAAACAAATCAAGGCTAGTGGCACAAGTGTATTGTCAAGAAGAAGGAATTAATTTTGATGAAACCTTTGCTCCTATTGCATGATTGGAAGCTATGAGATTATTCCTAGCCTATGTTGCCTTCAAGAACTTCAAAGTATTCCAAATGGATGTAAAGAGTACATTTCTGAATGGAGATCTAAAAGAAGAGGTGTATGTCAAACAACCTCTTGGTTTTGAGGAGTCAAGCTTACCTAATCATGTATTCTTTCTCAACGAAGCTTTATATGGTCTTAAGCAAGCTCCAAGAGCCTAGTATGTTACCCTCTCTTCTTTTCTCATTAACAAATGGTTTACAAGGGGATGCATTGATAGCACTTTATTTATAAGGAAGTACAAAGGTGATGTCATACTTGTGCAAATATATGTAGATGATATAATATTTTGGTCTACAGATTTGGAAATATGCAAAAAGTTTTCTAAACTCATGTGTGATAACTAGTAGATGAGCATGATGGGTGAATTAAACTATTTTCTTGGTTTGCAAATTAAACAAGAGGCTGATGGTATTTTCATACATCAAACAAAGTACATTAATGATTTACTCGAAAAGTTTGATTTTGAAAATTGTTCCTCAATAAAAACACCTATGTCAACTACTCTTAAGCTAGGAAAGGACAATGATGGAAAGTCAGTGAACATTACTGCTTATAGAGAAATGATTGGGTGACTTTTATACCTCACTTCTAGTAGACCAGATATAATGTTTTCAACATGTCTCTGTGCAAGATATCAAGTAGATCCTAAGGAATCACAACTTGCTGCTGGTAAGAGAATATTTAGATATCTCAAAGGAACTCCTAATCTTGGTGTTTGGTATCCTAAAGACTTAGATTTTGAGTTAGTTGGATATTCTGATTCTGATTTTGCAGGATGTACGTTAGATAGAAAGAGTACTTCAAGTGGATGTCAACTTCTAGGTGGAAGATTAATAAGTTGGTCTAGTAAGAAACAATATTCAATATCAACATCTACTGTAGAAGCAGAATACATTGCTGCAGCACGCTGTTGTGCTAAAATTTTGTGGTTACAAAATCAATTACTTGACTATGATGTGATGTTTGAAGACACCCCAATTCTGTGTGACAATACAAGTGCCATCTCCATCTGAAATAATCTAGTCATGCATTCAAAGACAAAGCATATTGAAATCAGATATCATTTTTTAAGAGATAACGTGCAAAATAAAAAAGGTATCTCTACACTACATCAACACTGATTTGCAACTCACAGATTTGTTCACAAAACCTTTGGATGAAGCAAGGTTCAATTTCCTAATATCCAAACTAGGTATGCTTAATTTCTAGATTAGATTAGTATTAGTTATGTTTCTGTTAATTGATAACTGTTGAATATTATGTTTTACTTATCTAAGCATCTCTAAGCCTTATTGATCTTGAGAAAGCTAAGTAAATTTGATTAGTTGATGCCTATCACCTAACCATAATCACTCAGCTAATGACCCTCAGCTAAGGACGAAATGCTCAGCTAAGTAACTCCATCAGCTGATGTAGCTAAAATTCTTTCTATTAGCTGATGCTTTTCCATCAGCTGATGCCTCTGAACTGATACATTTCAATGCTCAACCGATGAATCCATACTTAGTCAATTTTTCTTATTTATGCTCAGTTAATGCTTTTTAACCGTAGTTATTTACTCCGTCTGTCAGATTACATTTAATAGCTTATTAATGTGTGTTCCGTTAGAACTTTTCTCAGTATTTAACGATCTCTAATAACTACACTTCATAAATACCCCATTACCTCTCTCATTCTCCTTCACCTGTTCAAATTCTCACAACTCTCTCTCTAAAAAGAGTTACCCTAGCTTTATCTCTTGCTATTTCTCTCTCACTTTTACTGTTCATCATCTCTGCATAATGACAACTTACATTCCTGATCCTGCTGTACACCCTGGTGAGAATGTCGTTCAAAACCAACCCATGAACATTACTCCTAACAACATTCTCTTGTGCACCTCCATCCCCGCCTCTCGTGAAAACCAGGGGTACGAACCAATGGTGCAGTTCCTCCAAGCTCACCCACTATTCAATAGCCTTACCATTGATCCTCACTATATCTTCCCAACAATCATCAGAGAGCTATGGTACTCTACAACATACAACATCAACGACAATGCCATTCACTGCACTCTTGCCCAATGAAACTACCAACTAAGAATGTTAATATTAGATAAAAATGTAGGAAAGCCCATATGGCCCTTGTAGTAGGCTTAGCTTATATATAGGGTTTTTGTACCAAGGGCGAAGAGAGCTTTTGGACATTACATCCATATATGCAATATAATTAATGTGAAAGTGTGTGTAGCTATCTCTCTCTCGATATTCATCACACCAATCGATTGCTTGAATGTTATTTGATCACAGATTAGATCTTTCAAATGGTATCAGAGCCTAACTTGATCTAAGTTGGCTCTTGATTGGGGAAATCGTCGTCTAACAAGCATCATCGAAGAAGGCTACTGTTTAGAAATTGAAGCTATGAAGATTTGAGTGTTTGTCCTGCTAAAATTGATTCTATTCATCTCGAAATTGACTCAATATTCTAAACAATCATTTCTGATTTGAGTTGGATCAAAATCGAATGAGTTCTTGAAGTTTTTCATGGAATACATCTACGGTTTTTGCTTCATTAGTTCATCTGATTTAATTGGAATGATGGATTAATTGGTATACTCTGGATCTACAAGGAATTACGACCAAGAGGGTATAAAAATCGATTGAGTTTTCATTGTTTTTGATAAGGATTGTAATTTCTGTCAAGAACGTTTGAAGATGATGAAGAACAGTCGAGATCTGAGTGTTTGATCGAGTGGAATCAATTTTTCGAAGGTTTTTGGTGTTTACTGTGGAGTTCGAGCGCGCCTAATCCTGCAAAGAAGACTTCGAGCAAGGTAGTTGAAAACAGGTCCCGTAAAATCCGGAATTTGTTGCCTATAGAATGCTTCGAGCGTATCAAATCTTGAAATTCGAAGGAAATATATCTCGAGTTCGAAGACTATACACTTCGAATTCGAAATCAACACAAGTTACAAGTTCGAAACAAGTTATAGGCAACTTCGAGCAGATTTAATACCTCAAGAACACTTCGAATTCAAAGTCCATTTCAACCCCTTGACTTCGAGCGCATTACCACAGACTTCGAGCGTGTCCATTCAGAATACAATTCGAAACCAACTTGCGTTGATCACATTTCGTATTCGAAGTCCACTATTTCATTCGAAGTTAACTCCGAAAACAAAACATTCAAAGATAATTCATTTCTACTCGAAGACCAAAAGAGTACTGTTCCATTCGAAGTTCATTTCAAGAATTGACTTCGAATTCCTAGATTAACCTCAAACAACTACTTCGGACTAATTGCTCAATACAAACTCACCACTTCGAACTATTCAAATTCAAAGAAACCATCTTCGAACCCAATCACCCGACTTTTTCAAGTTAACGATCACTTTGAAACTTTCAAGTAAATAAATCAAAAATGTCAAGTTCGAATGAGATATTGGCCATTGGCACAGATTCCAAACCCCCTGTTCTCTTCCGAAATTACTACCTTGTATCGAAAGGGAGGTTCGTAGATTTTCTGGAACATAATGAAGTTTATGGTGAAATGATGATCGATTCTATTCTCAACGGAGAAAAGAAATTCTATCGAATCATGGATGCACAACCTGACAACAATCCTCCAATTGTTGGAACAGTGAGAGAGAAAACTCATGATGAGTTAACAGCTGCTGAAAAAGAAAGAAAGAAGGCTGATAGGTTGGCTAAGTATTATCTCAAACAAGGTCTATCTTCTGAGATGTACATGAAGGTTGACAGCTTAGCTACCGCCAAAGAGATCTGGGATGAGATCAAACGTTAATTGCAAGGAACTGAGCAAGGAGAGCACATAAAAAGAACACAATTGGTGAACATGTTTCACGAATTTTTTGCTAGGGAGAAAGAACTGTTAATTGACACTTACAGTCGTTTCTGCAAACTCCAGAATGAACTCGGGACAAACAAGGTTGAAAGGACAGACTTGGATATCAATTGTGTATTTCTTCGTGCTCTGGGGCCAGAATGGAGAGAGAATGTCAAGCTATACAAACACATCAACCGAAACCTTACAATTGTCACATACCACAACATTTTTGAGGACCTTCAGCAATATCAGGATGAGGTCTCAAAAACATCTCCCAGACTCTCAACTGATCCATTGGGCCTAATTGCTTCAGAACCAAACCCCCGCGAGTTCTCCAGAACTCAGAAGTTCAAACAAGTGGCTTTATCTGACTCAGAATCTGATGAGTCAGATGGTACATAAATGGAACAAGTCATCGAAGCCATATCATTCATCACCAAGGCTTTTAAGAATAGGTACTCTAAAACCAACAATCGCCAAAGGTACACTTCTAGGTCTTGAAGACCAGAAAATTATAAGGTGGCTGGGAAACCAAGAATTGCCAAGGAAGAGAGGAAAAAAGATCGCAAATGCTACAATTGTGGGGGAAACGGCCACTTCATAAAAGACTGCACACATAAAAAGAAGAAAGATGCCAAGTACTATAAGCAAAAGCTTAGACTGGCCAAAAGGAAGAGTGCAGGAAGGGCCATGTTGGTAGAAGAAGACTAGTTTCTCACTGATACTGATGACAGTGAGCTTGAGGAAGAGGCACAAGCTCAATTCTGCTTAATGGTAGACGTTGAAGAAGAGTTTAGTGATGATGAAGTCGAGCCAGAGGCACAATATGACAATTCTGATGATGAAGGGCTCGATGCTGTCAATGATAATGATGAGGTACACTCTAACTCCATTGCAGGTTGTGGTCTAAGCATGGAACATGTTCAGATCATCATATCACGAATGAAAAATTTAGAGAAAAAGGTACTAAAATCAAAGCTAAACAAAGAAAAACTAAAAGAAGTAATCAGAAATCAACAAATGGAATCCATACATGTTGATAGAGAAATTGAACAACTCAAAATGAAAATCATTGAAAAAGAAAACAAACTCATTGAGCTAACTGCAAACATGAGCACCCAATTACATGACCTAAAAGCAGAGAAGATCAATGCTGAAAATGACGCAAAATTTATTCTTAAGGAAAAGGGTGAACTGTGCTAAAAAATAAAGGAGCTTGAAGATACACTGATCAAACGGGGACAAATAGAACAAACAATTTTTCTCAAGAAAGCCAAAGAAAGAAAATACTCAAAATGGACCTATGATGGTCTTGGATTTGAAAACCCACGAATCAGTGGGAAAGTGACAGCCAAACAATTATATGATTTTAACTTAATGAATGTTGGCATCACAAACAAAATGGTATTTGTTGGACGAGAAGGAGAGGTTATGGAAGAAGATTTTAAAAGAAATACTCTACTAAAATCTGAAATTTATTTTAATTATCAAGAATTAAATGATTCTATCTCATCTTAGCCTCATAAGCTCAGTATGATAGATGAGTTTAATGGTTTCACCTATCCTGATGATCTCAAAAAGCCGCAAGCAGTTCTGGAAGCCCGAATATATATACCACATATGGTGTTACAAAGGCAACTCGAAAAGCTTGTACCATATTATTATCAAACCATTATCACCGATGATTTGGAAAGAGAAATAAATAAATCAGAAAAGAGTCTTTCATGTCACTGTCAAAAGAAAATCTTGACATGCACTTTCACTCCATCTACTTCTCAACCAACACGGAAATCTACCAAAGAAGAAAAAGGGAAATCTACGGTGGAAGGATCATGGACTTCAAAGTCTCAACATAAATTAACTGAATCCATCAAAAGGCAACCGAATGCCATTCCTAAAGCCCATCTCACACACTCTTCCAAAAACAAATCAAAGTCACCATCAAATGTTGTCCACAAGAACATAAAACCATTCACACCTAACCACGTTTTGAATGTTTCAAATGTAAGCAGAAAAGACAACAAGATGAAGAGTGTTTGCACCAATGGAATCACAAGAAAGTTTAAACCCAGAGTTTCTAAGCCTTGTTTTGATTTTTTCAAAAAGTGTCATCACATTACGAATTTCTTTAGTAATTGTAATTCACTTTCCTCAAAAGAAATTAAAGCAAGCACACATTTTTGCACAAGTCATGGATGTTTGCATGGACATTGTGAATACAAGTGTGAATATGACAGGCATCGTAAACAAATTGGAATTAGTGAGTGTGAGAGGTGGAGACCATAAGGGTCAAATCAAATAAATACCCCCTTTATTTCTTCCTATGGTATAGTCATTCATCAGTGGGTGACTAAACACGCTCTAAAACTCATGAATTATTGGAACTATGCAAATAGAATAATCAATATTCAAGAGTTAGAAGCATACATAAAGGGAGGCTACAAAGAGTCTTTGAAGGCTTGGAATAAAACAGAATCTAAAACATGGAAATCTCAAACACAAAGTACCAAGTTTCATTCATCAAAGGGAAAATCAAAAAACTCAAGTTCAAGAGCAAAACCAATAAAACAACAAGAAAGAAAACCATCCACCATAAAATCCAACCATGCTACCACCAAAACGAAATCCATATCTCAAAAAGTTGCAAAACCCAAAATGATTCAAATTTGGCAACGAAAAGATGTGGTTGAGGTAGTGGACATCAAAAACATAGAAAGTCCATCAATTCTTGAAAGGGGAGAAATCCCTCTACCTATTGACTCAATAATTGTTCCTGGTCCTTTTTGGATGAAAACTTACAGGTTTAACAAAGAACAAAAAATGACTCAATGGAAGACACCAAAAAGAATACACTGCATTTTTCAAGACATAGTTAACACCAGTGTTTCTTCTCAACAACTTCGTTCCCAAGTACTCTGGGAATGTTCGTTTTGGGAATGACAATGTTGCACCGATACTGGGGTACGAAGATATAGAAAATAAAAATATAAAAATAAAGAAGGTCTCTTATGTGGAAGGACTTGGCCATAATTTGTTTAGCATTGGCCAGTTCTGTGACAAAGATTTGGAGGTTACATTCAAAAAGAATTCATGTTCAGTGACAACAGACATATGTGATGTACTTCTTGCGGGAACACGAAATTCTAACCTGTATTCAATAGATCTGAACAACTACAACACGAAAACTTCCGTTTGTCTACTCAGCAATGCCTCATCAGACCTCACTTGGCAGTGGCACCAAAACTGTCCCATCTCAACTTTCACAACATCAACAAACTAGTTACAGGAGATCTGGTGAGAGGCCTGCCTAAGTTGAAATTCTCCAAAGATCATCTGTGTGCAGACTGTGAAAAAAGGGAAGATGAAACAGATTTCTCACAAAGTAAAGCAAATTTCCAGTACAAAGAAAATAATGGAGCTTCTTCACATGGATCTATGCGGTCCGATGAGAGTACAAACACGCAATGGGAAGAAGTATATCTTAGTAATTGTCGATGATTACTCTAGGTATACTTGGGTCAAGTTCTTAAGGTCGAAAGATGAAGCCACTCCTACTATCATCAGCTTCATACAACAGCATAACAAGTATGAACACATTGTCGCCTCCATTCGCACGGATAATGGAACTGAGTTCAAGAATAAACGCTTGTCAGACTACCTTAACCTCGTGGGGATCACTCATCAATTTTCTGCAGCATACACTCCACAACAGATTGGAGTAGTGGAACAACGCAACCGAACTCTGGTTGAGGCTGCTCGTACCATGCTTGCTTACTATGCTCTCCTGCCTTCCTATTGGGTTGAAGCCGTCAGCACTGCGTGTTACACACAAAATCGTTCTTTCATACATAAGCATTTCAATAAAACACCATAGGAATTAGCAAATGACGTTGTACCTAATATCAAATATCTTCATATATTTGGTAATAGGTGCTTTGTACTCAATGAAAAGGATAATCTAAGGAAATTCGAAGCCAAGGCTGGTGAAGCAATTTTCCTAGGTTATTCACATGAGTCAAAAGCCTACAGAGTGTTAAATACAAGAACTAACTTTGTTATGGAAAGTATAAATGTTACATTTGATGACATGTTGGATGTTAACACATTAAAAAAGGGAAATGAAGTTGCTTCTGGACAAATCAGTTCAGGACTAGTACTTCAAAGAAAAGAAACAAATAAAAATCCATCATCATCAGAAAACAATTTAGATTTCTTATTTGATTTCTTGCAGTCTGAATCTGATGTTCAAAATGACGGTGACAGGAATGATGTAATGTCTCCTGCTACAACTGCAACGGAGGCTAACAACTCGTCTTCGTATCCAACCATGGATTCTCCGTATACATCAACTCTTAATCCAGTCATAGTTCCTCATGAGCTGGTTTATGAGGGAACTCTAGTTTATGATTCAGACCCAATATCAAAAGAGGAAGACATTGAGCTCTCCAATCGCTTAAATGAGTTATTTCCTCCGATCCAAAACCCCCGAGGAATAAGATGGATACAATTCCACCCTGAATCTCAAATAATAGGCAATGTTCAAGATGGAGTAAGAACTCGTTCTTCAATGGCGAATGAATGTCTCTATTCCAGTTTCCTATCCATGATAGAACCCACCAAAGTCTCCGATGCAGATTGGGTCATTGCAATGCAAGAAGAACTTAACCAGTTCGAAAGACTCAAAGTTTAGAGATTGGTACCACTTCCAGAGGGAAAATCAGTAGTTGGTACCAAGTGGATTTTTAAGAATAAACGGGATTCTGATGGAACAGTGGCTAGAAACAAAGCAAGACTGGTTGCTAAGGGTTACAACCAACAAGAGGGTATAGACTACGATGAAACACTTGATCCTATAGCTAGGATAGAAGCCATTCGACTCTTCTTAGCCTATGCTGCCTATAAAAGCTTCAAGGTTTTTCAAATGGATGTTTAGACAACCTTTTTAAATGGTATCCTCAAGGAGGAGGTCAATGTGTCTCAGCCAGAAGGCTTTGTCAATCCCAAATTCCCTCAACATGTTTATATTCTAGACAAAGCCCTATATGGACTAAAACAAGCGCCGAGAGCTTGGTATGATGTCCTGTTAGAATATTTGTTGAGTGAGGGATACATAAAAGGAAAAACCGACACCACTCTGTTCACCAAAGCCAAAGGAAAGAATTTAATCTTAGTACAAATTTATGTGGATGACATCATTTTTGGTTCCACAAACCCAAAGTACAGTGATGAGTTTGCATATACCATGCAAAATCGTTTTCAGATGAGTATGATGGGTGAGATGAACTTCTTTCTCGGATTACAACTGAAACAGCTGAGTCATGGCATCTTAATTAGTCAATCCAAGTACATTAAAGACTTGTTGAAGAAGTATGACATCCTTAGTTGTTTTTCACTATCTACCCTATGTCTTTAATAGCTAAATTGTCTACTGATCTTGACGGAAAAACAGTTGATTTAAAAACTTATAGGGGTATCATTGGCTCATTACTGTATCTAACGGCTAGTAGACCAGATATAATGTTCTCTACATGCTTATGTGCTAGATTCCAGGCTAATCCAAAGGAGTCACATCTGCTGGCAGTCAAAAGAATTTTCAAGTATCTCAAGCGTACCCCTGATCTAGGTCTATGGTATCCAAGGGATTCTAGTCTTCAATTATATGCATATTCAGATGCTGACTATGATGGTTGCATGCTTGACAGAAAGAGTACATCCGGCAGTGCACATTTTTTGGGAGATCGATTAGTGTGTTGGGCTTCTAAGAAACAGAATTGTGTCTCTACTTCAACTGCTGAGGCTGAATATGTTGTTGCTGCAATGTGCTGCTCTCAAAGTTTGTGGATTAGGACTTAACTCTCTGATTTTGGCCTACACTATGACAAGATACCATTACTGTGTGATTCACAATTTGCCATTGCCATCTCATGCAATCCAGTCCACCAATCATAGACCAAACACATTGACATACGGTATCATTTTATTAAAGATAATGTGATGAAAGGTCTAATAGAACTTCAATATGTCAAGACTGATAATCAACTAGCTGATCTATTTACTAAACCATTAGACGAATCTCGTTTTAATGATTTAGTATCCAAATTAGGTATGTTGAATTATAAAGTCTGACCAACAGTCATTTATTGAGTGGGTAGTTCACTTTGTTTGTTCATGTTGCAGATAATCCAAGCACTATTTTAGGGGGAGTGTCAATCATTCGTACAAGCTACGCATGCTTGTAAGGGGTGAAAATCAAAGAAAAGACAAAAACATTTAGAAAATCAAAGAAAATACCAAAAACATTCACAAAACAAAGAAGAATATCAAAAATAAGTTTTATTTCTTTGAAAATTGAAAAATACAAAGAGATTTTATTATCTTCAAATTCACAAGTCTTATTCGAAGTCAATGGTCTTCGAACACGAAGTACACAATTACTTTGAAGTCTATGGACTTCGAACACGAAGCATACACTCAAAAGTGGGCTTCGAGTTCTTCAATTCAAATTTTAAGTCAGAGCACTTCGAACTTGAAACCCTTAATTTCAAGTTCACTTCGAGCGCCCTTTGGACAATTCGAAGTCAATAGACTTCGAATACGAAGGTTTTAATTCCAAGGCCACTTCGAGCGTGTTCGTGGGAGTCAATTCGAACTTAGTTGACTTCAAATACGAAGTCACTAATTCTTAGTTCACTTCGAGCGCGTGTACTAGCTTCTATTCGAAGCTAGTAGATTTCGCATTCTAAACACTGCCTGTGCAATGCACTTCGAGCGGACATGAACAATGGTCAAAACTAACTTCCTTTGAGTTCGAAGCTGCTTGGACTTCGAGCTCAACAGTGGTCCTCAAGACTACTTCGAGCGCGTTTTTTACCCTTGAATCCCTTCACACTTCGAGCGTGTAAATTTCTGTTCTTACCGTTACACTCATTTGTCTATAAATAGACTTTTAATCTTGGTGTGTTCTTTACACATTCAAAAGATTTTAGAATTTCGAATTCCTCAGTTACTTATTTTCGAATATTGGTGCAAACTTGCTGTCAAAATTTTTCACGTGTGTGTTAAACTTTCTTACATACTCAAGGTATACATTATATAAGTAACAACGTGTGTTTTAATCATGTTGAAATGCTCAAAACTGAATTTTTACTGTACAACTCGGAAGACCACTTTATGAACATCCAATGCTTTTTTTGACCATCAAACAATGGTGTTAATAACAACTTGAGTTGCGATGGGGCTTGGGAACACAAGAACAATGTTTGTATCAAAGAAAAACTCACAAAATTTGAAAAGTGTTCTTCGTGTGGTTGAAGATGACCTTGATTTCATTTTTCGGCTAAATTTTCATGTTATGGGCAAAATGGGAAAATTTCAGTGTTAAGAAAATGTTTAGATACATGTATTCATTGTAAAACATGTGTCTAAAAACATTTTTGTCCATAAAATCACCACTTCATCATTGAAGGTTTTTTCGGGTGTTATAAAATTTTGGGGTTTTGACCAAGAGTTTCACATGTTAATGATCATCTGTCTAACACATTTGGCTATTCTTACAGGACATACTATGGCTATGGAAGATGATTTTGTCTCGTGCCGTTCTTCGACAGCTAGCCAATCCCATAACCTTGATGACCAACTCCTTCCAAGAACCCAATTTCATTCGGTGGTCACCCATGATAACAACCATTTCATCAACCTCAACAACTTCAGAAACCCAAACTTCCCAATAATTACCGAAATACTCCGCATACACCCACTAAACCATGCTCTCACATTTGATCCATCAACCTCTGGAACTCATGTTTCCGAGTTGTATGTACAACAGTTCAGGAATACCGTTCACACCCATACAAATCCAAACACTGGCTGAGTCTCAATTCATGGTGATGTTGATCACTTCACCCTCAATATTACCGCAAGTCGACTCCGTGAAATCCTTCAACTCCCCACCTCCAGAAGCAGGCCTCCTCTCCTTGATTTTGAGGAGACGCCTGATGAGTCAATTGCCCTTGCGAGCATTCGTGCAATGGGTTACATTGGGGACTTACAACTCCGTTCCCACTTCAAACGAGCCAACCTTCACCCCATATTCTATACCTTTCTCACCATTCTTCAACGATGCCTCACCCCAAACATACTGGATATGAATATCCCAACACAAATCAAATCAAACTCATATATGTTGCGGATAATCACTTGCACATTGATTATGCCTCTTTCATATTTCTAGATCTGTGCAGCAAGTTGAAGGCAAGCTCTCTGATCTTAAGCGTGCGAAGGGCAGATTTCTGCCGTACCAAAGGTTCTTGCCGATGATGGTCCAGTTCACCAAGGACAGAAATGAGGAAATTCCTCGCCGGCCAAATCATGCTTCTATCCGGCCGAAGTAGTTTATGTATGTAAAGGTTCTCACTGCTGATCATCCGGTTCAACCTCAACATTTTCCGGCTTCTCTCCGGGATCTTTGTGCACAAAATGATGTGGTGTGAGCTTATAGCGAGAGTGTAGGACAAGGACCTATGGCGCAACCAGAGTCGGTTGCACCTACCCCAGGGCCGATAGCTCCCAGTGAGGTAATAGAGCCTAGGCCTCAGCCTTCCACGGGGGAAGCTGAGCGGGGAGAGTCGAGTGATAAAAGTGATGAGAGGGGTGGTGAAGGGGACATTGGTGATACACATAGTGAGCGAGGGGTGGAGTATGACCCTGCACAGATCCAGGCTATGATGGATTCCTTTTCGCATGTATTTCCAGATCCCGAACAATTGCCGGAATCCTCTGTACCAGAAATAACTACAGCTGCGACTGCTCTGGATTTTCCTTCTGATACTTTAGCTGTTATTGATTTTACCCCTGGAGCAGCACCACTGGTTCATAATAATACTGATAATTAACGAGCCAAAATGGCAGTGGTGGCTGAAGAGGAAGATTTGAGCTTTTCTGACCTATTTCCATATCTACCTAAAGCCTTCGACTCAGAAACTGAATTCTTATATGGCTATCAATCTGGTCCTCTTGACGAAGGCAGTGAAGGATATGATTTTGATCCTTATACAAGGGAAGAGGTGGTAGAAGAAGAAGAGGTTGTGGTAGAGGAGAGAGAGGGGAGAAAAGAAAAAGAGAGTGTTGAGGGTCCTCCAAGCCCATAAAGCCGGGAAGCCACACAAGCCATCGGAGTTGACATTGTCAGCTCTGGTGTTGAAACAGTCACTGTCATCCCAACAATGCACATTAACCCCTCCAGCCACTCGGGTGTCTCTCAATAGACATCTGTTTCATTCCACAGAGATTATACACATACTCTACCGGCCTCTCATTCGGAGATGGCTGGTATTGAAACTAGAGGTATGCCTCTCTCGATCTCACCCTTTTCTTCCGTGCACATTGACATACCGCAGATTTCTGCGTTTCTTTTTAGACACCAGACAACACTAGCACAAATTACAATGTTGTTTACCAGACAACGGTCGGGAACACCTGTAGGTGGCACTACTGAAAGTGTCATTCGAGGATCGGGTGGAAATCTCGGTGGAGTGTTCATAACATCAGCTCCACTTTCGAGTAGCTCCGCTTCTGTGGCGAAGACTTCAACAAGCACTCTACGTGAGTCTCGGTATGTTACAAAAGAGGAATTGCAGGAGGCTCTCAACCCGATTACTGAGGGCATTGCCGACTTCAAACAAACCCTTGCCTCTCTAAAATCAAAACTTGATGACGGCTCGAGCTTATCTACTAACACACTTAAATCCCTGCTTTATGCCCGGTTATTGGAAAAAGCCCCTGACCGCGAACAGAACCTAGATCTCCTTGAAACCCTTCGCAGTGAGCAAACATATAAGGGTAGCAACCTCGCTGAATTTAAAGAAACAGTCATGAATTCAATGGAGGATCTGGGGAAGTGGTATTTCAAAAGTTAGATTATGTGGAAACAAGGCTTACAATGCTTGAAACTACTTGTAAATCCAAAGTTGCTGGGTCAAAACGTAGGCGTGATGATGATGATCCCGATCATGATCGCCACGAGGGGGAGAAAAGACCCCGCGTTTTGACCTTTACCCCTTTGACCTAACGACTTGCAGCTGCTATGGGGATTGGGGCAGATTCAGAACCACAACAATCACAACAACAACAACAACAAAAGCAACAACAACTACAATCAGAAGAACTGCCACAGCAACAACAACAACATCTGTCCGAGCCTGAACTTGCCGTCCTAGTTTTTGAATTTGAAATGGAAACCGCCGATACTGATGAAAGGGATGAGTCAGATGAATTACTAAAACAGATTGAAGGGTTCTCGTTTGAAAAGCTGCCAGAAAGAACCGAGGAGGTACAGATATTGGATTGATTTGAGGATATGCCCGTGCAAACCGATCAAAAGCCAGCTTCTTCAAGGGTTGCAAAGCCTGCGAGGGAGTTGGTCACCAAAAAGCAAATGGAGGAGACCATAAAAAGGCTAGATCTTACCAGGGTTCTCCAGGGCATATCGGAGGAGGTTCATCAACTATTTCCTCCTGAAGTTAAGAAATTCCAGGTGTCTGCTGCCGACATCCTGAGAAAGAATCAAGTAACTGAGCAGGCACTACTACTACAACAAACATCATCAGATTGGCCTATTCCTCCTAATGTCCAACCAGCACGTCCAATTCTAACTACTTCAGACCCAGGCCTTGATAGACACAATATGTACACCAGGGAAGCTATGAAAAACCCTATTTGGGGAAAATATGGTGTAAATGCTGCTTACCTTGACGATCGGATCCCTACCATCTACACTTCTCAAATCAGAGACAAGATTCCCCCAGAAATGAGAGGTCTTGACAATGCATAAAGGAGACAATACACTCACATTCTCAACGAATACAAAACCCCAAGGGAGCAGACAGTGTCAGAGTACCCAATCAGCAAAGTACTTCGCGTAAGCATGCAAAAATCATTAAGGTACAGATTTGATGTGTATGATGTCCAAAGCGCAGATGGTCAGAAAATCTCCCTCAATGAAGCAGACTTCAGACATGTAAAACTGCATGACATTGTGTTCATATACGAGGAGCTCTCTACAATGATCAACAAGTCCTATGAAGAACAACAAGGACGATCAGCTCTAATGAAATATATGAGGAGATTTATTGAATTTATACATGAGCATGATCTACAATTAGGCGCCGAGAGTAATCAAATCGAAGTGAATCTGCTCAGACCACTGCAACATCATATAGATTTACAAACCCTTGAGGAGCTCACAATCATTGATGAAAATCATCCTAGCTTCGCGGGTCAAAGAGGTGTCATCTTTGTCAATCAACGCTGCCGAAAGATCATGGTTCGGATGATAGACTTAATGGCATACTCAGATGGGACTCTTAAACTATTATTTCACAGTCTCCAATAAAAGGCCGAAAAGAATCATTCTAACTTAAGTGAGACTGAATTGGCTCGGCTGATACGAACCATTGAACAGGTCAAAAGGACATTGGACAGCCGGCGGATTATAAGGAGATGGCAGATGATGTTTGGCATAAGAAATCGATCTACTTTGTAATTACTCACTTTCTGTATTTTATTTCAATGTAATAGTCAGCTTCAGCTTTAGCCTTTTCTCTTTGAAGCTCTGCTTGTCTTTGTTGCTCTTTCATTTCATCAACAGACATACCCAGTTCCTTGGCCATTTCTTGCAACATTTGCTAAGCTAGCATGTCACTGGCCTTTTGTGCTGCATCATCTTCATCACTTGAGTCAGAGTTATATGCAACGAGTTGAGACTGACCTTGTTGCTCTGGCTCAGGTTCAGCAATGATTACTTTTCTTCTTTTGGCTAGAGACATAGCACTTGTTCTCCTTTTTCTTTTTATAGTCTCTATTGCCTTCCCTTTCCCTTTATCAGTGGCTGGAACCAACTCAGCTTCTATAATCTTTGGCAATTTAGCTTGTAGCACTTGAAAAGGTTCAGCTTGAGGGATCACAGCAAGTGGAATATCTGGAATGTCTGGTTGAGTTGTCTTTTGTTGAGAAGGTTGATCTACTGTACTCATGACCTGATCATGAGCTTCTTCTTCGATTTGCACTTCCTCTGTATGCTCCCCCTCAACCACATCATCATGTTTCTTTGATTCTTCCTCCCCCTTTTTTTCATCATCAATAGGGGAGGGTTTTGATTTAAGCACGATGCTTTCCAAGTTATCTACAGAGTTTGATAGATCGGTTAGCTTGCGCATCAGCTTGGCTTTATCACTTGTTCTCTTATTGTGCAGAAGCTCAAACTGATTTTGAAGATATAGCATAATTGATTGGGCATCGGTGGACATCAGCTTGGGCTCCTCTGGTCTCTGCTTAACCTCAAAGTCCTCCTAGCCAGTGGAGGAATGAACTTCCACTGTAGGAGAGGCTGTTGAGTGTGCCTCCTTAGGTGAGAATGTAGGCCCCATATCCAAAGGTTGGTGCTAACCTATGGAATCAAGGGGGGCAGAATGGGAACCCTGTAAACCTTTCTGGTGTATGGAGGGTTCATTCACAGGTCGTGCTAAAGTGTGTAAGAATAGAAGATAAGAAGAATGACCAAGTTAGTGTTCTTTGGTGGTAGAGGTAGGATGGGCTGAGTGGTGAGGAGGGGGGTAATTGACCCTGGGGAGAGGTCATATGTTCAAAGTTACCTTCATGTGTCTGTGAAGGCACATAAATGGGTTCTCTCATGGCTAGAATAGGTATGGGCTGAGTAGACACCATACCCGGTTTAGGCTAACTGGGTGAAGTGAGCCTTGAGGTTGGCACCCTAAGAGAAGGTGTCTCCCCCTCAGCTCCTGCCGGTGGAGGTGTTAGTTTGACATCAGCTCCATGGTCCTTTTTAGGTGAAGGACCACCTTTGGCAGTTTTGCGAGTGTAGAGTGGAGAGTATATGGAGATGTTTGTGGTGGGGGAGAGGGGTTAGACTGAGATGGGCTTGACTCAGTCTTATCTCTCTTAATACGAGATGGAGAAATCCGAGAGAAAGTAGATGAAGGAAGAGAGGTTATACCTACGGCGCCTATTAGTGGTGACTCTGAGCTAGGGAAGATACTCTCTTGCTCAGAGCTGGACGTGGAAGTGATCCATTGAATGCGCGATCGGAGCTGAGTCCTTTGAGGTTCAGCTTTGGAGGACTCAGCCTCAGAATCATTGATGCCTTCTGTTTCCTCCTCATCATTTTCACTTTCCTCAGCTGCACTTGACTCTGAAGTTGGAAGCTGTGCATCGCCCTCATCTGAGCACTCATTATGGGGTGCTCAGGGAAAATATCATGGACGAACATTCATGAGCTAGGAACAGGAGTAGAGGTTGACTCATATTGTGTAGTGTATCTGCTACCCAACCTGTCCTCGATCACCATTGATAAAAATCTTACAAAGGGCACAATGGTATCTCTCACATTCTTGGTCACCAGAGACTTGAGTGCCCCAAAGATTAAATCAGCGTAGTCCAATCTTTGATCATAAAATATGTTATATAGCAGTTGCGTCTCAAAGTCATTAACATTATCTAGTCCACCCACCTTTTATCCAAGTGAACGAACCACCGTGGACACCATAAATCCCCATGCTGTCTGGAAAACGGATTTCCTTATTACTCCAACTACTTGAGGATGACCCATTAAGGGTAATACACTCCTTGACGTTTCCCTAGAAACCGTGGCCTCATACTAATTGGGAACCGGGAGATGTAGAATTCATCGGAGACAGTTTGCATCCACGTCTATCGCCACTTGTCCACTTAGGATCGTACCTCTTATGACGTGTTGATTGGCATCCAGTCTGCACGTGAACCAAAACTCTGTGAGGAGCTGTGGGATGAGCACAACATGACCATTAAGAAAAGCATGTGCCATGAGACCCTTTCGAATGTAGGAAACACAGTCCTTATAACCCCTGCCAATCTTTGACTTTTGTATGTCGATACAGGCGACGACATTGTTTTGTTAGCTTGAAACAAAAGGCTCCAAGCCCTAATGCAAGTCCACACCAAGAAACCTTCAACCTCTTTGTACTAGCAAACCGAAGCAGCACCAACACTTGATGGATATCTTCTAGAACAGCCTTGAAACACTTGTGCACAAATTACCAACACTTGATCTTGCTCTCTCTCTCAATGGAAGAACTCACAAGTATATGTATTGCACAAGATGGACCAAGAGTGACTACTGAACCAAGAAAGCCCTTTTTAAAGACCTTCATTCTGTTCAAAAGAGCTAGAGTCGGACCCCAATGGCACCATCTCATTGGACCAAATCAAATGGTCCAATAAAACACAAGTGTCACTTGGAATTCTGCCTTCACGACTTCTTCACGGGCTCTCACGGGCCGTGAAGGATAAATGCGCCACGACCGGCCATTTATCCTCCACGAGTCGTGCCGCGCCGTGCAAGAATCGTGAGGGTGCGTGCCTTCACGACCTCCTTCACGGGCCGTGTAGGGTCGTGAAGCCCTAGGGTTTCACGAACCATGCGGCCCACGACAGGACTCGTGGACACGAGCTGCTTCACGGCCCGTGGAGCATCCTTCACGGTCGTGAAGCCTAGGTCAACTGGAATTTGACCATTTTGACTCTTTCTTCTTATAGTAGACTGTCGAGATTGAAACTTGGCGTGTGACCCAATAGGCCCACGCTTCATTGGCAGTGATGCTGGCCTACGTGTGTCAGTGAGCAGATACCAACAAACTCCCACTTGCACATGACACACCGTATCCATGGGCACCACAGACAGGGAGCGGCCTCTAGCAAGGCATCCCTGCCCCCAACTAAACATGGGGTATGTCATCCCTGACAAGTACCATGATAAACTAAAAGAGTTTGACATGGTCCTATAGATAAGTGATCAATTATCTTATTGTTCGCGATATCCAAGTGAACACGAGACATGGTATAAAGTCATTCTCCGATCGTTCACGATTATGTTTCTCAATCAAGATTGGTGGTGACCAAAAGGTGAGTTGCAACTGATCAACAATCATTGCAAACTCGAGCATGGCCATGCATTTTGGTGTCAGCGCCCAATCATCGAGGGGCCCAGGGATATCTCTCTTTACAGAGGAACAAATTCCTCTGACTACATTGCCTCCAATATAATGGCAATACTTTACCCAAATGCCTCCTTCATAATATCCAGTTACGGACTATGTTTGAAAGCAGTCAGAATAAAGCAAACCAAAATAGTAAAACACATGCATCTCCGGTCTAAGGATAAAAGATATTATCATCCTGATTTACTCTTGACATGTACCATGAAGTAAGATCAGGTGTGGGTCGTCCAATCACTTGAAACTCTTTTCAAGTATAGGCGAAATATTGCGTCCCTTGTATTCAATCCCCATTGAACACTATGACCAATCATTTCCCTCGATCTTCGTTCATACTTCCTTCCTTGAAGAATGACCGATCGTGTACAGCTTAGAATGTAAAACATTCAAGGAAGTGATAAAACATGCAAAGTTGGAACACAATAAAGATTTAAAGAAAGTATTCGCTACACGCGTATCATTAAATCTCCATTTAATAATCAATACATTCAAAAATACAATATTGCTTAATGTTCCCAATAACATAGTAAATACATCGAATACAATAACCAATATACAACTCAAACCAAGTCACTAGCAAATCTAATCCCAATAGCACGTGTGTGGGCATCGTGCTTGGCTTGCGACAACGATTTAGTGCACGGATCCGCCAAATTGCTATCCGTGTGTACTTTGCTGATGACGATGTCTCCATTTTCGACCACGTCCCGGAAAAAAAGATATTTCCACGGAATATGCCTCGTGCATCGATGTGACCTCGGTTGCTTTGCCAAAGCAACGACACCCTCGTTGTCACAGAAGATCTCAACAGGGTCGCTGATGCTTGGAACCACTCCCAGATCAAGCAGAAATTTCCTTATCCATACGGCCTCCTTAGTAGCTTCACTGGCCGCAATGTATTCCGACTAAGTAGTGGAATCGGCCACGGTGTCTTGCTTGGAGCTCCTCCAGGATATAGCACCGCCGTTTAATAGGAACAAGAACCCCGATTGTGATCGGCAGTCATCCCTATCGGTTTGGAAGCTTGCATCAGAGTAACCCTTTACTCTAAGCTCTTCCTCACCTCCGTACACCAAGAACATCTCCTTAGTCCTCTGAAGATACTTGAGAATGCTCTTCATCGCCGTCCAATGAGCTTCGCCAGGGTTGGCTTGATATCTACTCGTCATGCTCAAGGCACACGATACATCAGGCCTTGTACATAGCATGGCATACATGATCGAGCCCACAGCCGAAGCATATGACACTCGCTTCATTACTTCCCGTTCCTCTGGGGAACTAGGGGATTGAGTCTTACTCAATACCAAACCATGTGACATTGGAATGAACCCCTTCTTGGAGTCTTCCATCCTAAACCGCTTTAGGACTTTTTCAACATATGTACTTTGGCTAAGCCCAATAAGCCTCTTGGATCTATCTCTATAGATTTTGATCCCAAGAATATAAGTCGCATCTCCTAGATCCTTCATTGAAAAACAATTCCCTAACCATGTTTTTACACCTTGAAGGGTCGGGACATCGTTTCCAATGAGGAGTATGTCATCGACATACAAGACTAGGAACACAACTATGCTCCCACTAGCCCTGACATATACGCATGGCTCATCCTTGCTTTTCGAAAAGCCAGACTCTTTGACTTTCTCATCAAAGCACAGGTTCCAACTGCGCGATGCTTGCTTAAGTCCATAAATGGACTTCTTAAGCTTGCAGACTTTATCCGGATGCTTGGTATGTACAAAACCCTCGGGTTGAGTCATATAGACCTCCTCGCTAAGTGTCCCATTAAGGAACGCGGTTTTTACATCCATTTGCCAAATCTCATAATCATGAAATGCGGCAATTGCCATGAGTATCCGCATAGACTTCAACATAGCCACCGGGGAAAAGGTTTCATCATAGTCTACACCATGAGTTTGCGTGAAACCCTTAGCCACCAGTCGGGCATTGAAGGTGTCTACCTCTCCATCTATGCCAGTCTTTCTCTTAAAGACCCATTTGCAACCTACGGGTCTACACCCGGGTACCGGATCTACCAAATCCCACACTTGGTTATCCGACATAGATTGCATCTCGGATTCCATAGGTCTACACCCGCAGCGCCGTGTTGAGAATCATCTTGTGAACTAGTGCCAACTTCAGGTTGGTCATTGGAAGGTTCTTGAATCTCTTCAAGATCTACCTTTCTCCCACTAGCGTCTTTGGATAGCATCTCCCTTTCAAGAAAGACGGCCCTCCGAGCAACAAATACCTTGTTCTCGGACGGTTTGTAAAACAAATATCCCATAGACCCGGCAGGGTATCGAATGAACAAACACTTCTCGGCTCGGGGTTTCAATTTGTCCTCCACCTCACATCTCACGTAGGCAGGACAACCCGAAACCTTTAGATATGAAAGCGATGGAACTTTTCCATGCCACATCTCAAAGGGTGTCTTCTTGACCTTCTTAGTTGGTACGAGGTTAAGGATTCTAATGGCCGTTTCCAATGCATAGCCCCAAAAGCTAATGGGTACATCCGTACGAATCTTCATACACCGAACCATATCCAATAATGTCCGGTTCCTCCTCTCGGCGACATCATTTAATTGTGGTGTCCTAGGAGGTATCAATTGCGAAACAATTCCAAAATCTTTTAGATAGTCACGAAATTCCGAACTTAGATACTCACCACCACGATCCGATCTGAGCATCTTAATTCGTTTACACAATTGGTTCTCAACTTCGTTTTTGAAAGTCTTGAAAACCTCAAAGGTTTCCGACTTTTGTCTCACCAAGTAGTCATACCCATACCTACTAAAATCATCGGTAAAGGTTACAAAGTACCTTGAGTTATCCCTAGTGACATGCTTGAACGGACCACACACATCCGTGTGAACGATATCCAACAAGTCTTTGCCCCTCTCACAAACGCCGGTGAAGGGTGCTTTGGTCATTTTTCCCAACAAGCAAGATTCGCATACATCATCTGACCCATGGTCAAATGATTCCAAGATCCCATCCGCTTGGAGCTTGGCGATGCGTTTCTTGTTTATGTGGCCCAAACGACCATGCCATAAAGATAACTTATTCAAATCACATTTGGATTTAGAACCAACATTCATGATTGATCTATTACTTTGCAAGCATACGCTTGTCTCATATATGCCACGACATGGATGTGCTTTAAAATAAAATAAATCATTCTTAAAGCATGAAATAATTCCATTAGAGAAATTAAAGTCAAATCCATCGTCAACAAGTGCATAAAATGATAAAATGTTTCTTGCCACACAGGGCGAATAAGATACATTTAATAAAGTAATAAATAAGCCGGATGGAAAGGTGAGGTCCACGCTCCCTATCTCCTCAACCGGGACAACCACCTTGTTTCCCATGATGAGATCCAGCTCCCCATCAACCAAGTCCCTACTTCTTCTTAGTACCTGCACATTATTAACTATGTGAGTACCACACCCGGTGTCCAAGACCCGAGTGTTAGAAGTAGAAGCCTCTTGAGCTCCTCCCCATCAATCATGTACATACCGGAGGCGCCTTGTCCCTTGGCGCGAAGCCTCTTGAGCTCCTCCGTGTACTTGGGGCAACTACGCTGGTAGTGTCCGTTCTCCCCGCAGAAGAAGCAGGTGGCCTCTTCCGATGAGGGGGCTATAGGAGCAGGTTCCTTCCCCTTCGGCTCCGGCGCCGGGAGTGGCTTGGGCTTGGGTGTTGCCACCTTTGCCTTCCCCTTTCCCTTGCCCTTGGAGTTTGAAGCGGGCCGCTTCCTCTTAGCACCACCCTCATGGATGGCCAGGACGGGTGCAGAGGTCGATGGCTTTGCCTTGGCCATGTTAGACTCAGCGGTCTTCAACATGCCGTGCAACTCCATCAAGGACTTATCCATATTATGCATATGGTAGTTCACAATGAACGGACCATATGCTTATGGCAAAGATTGGACTTATCCATATTAGACTCGGCGGTCTTCAACATGTCGCGGTGTTGCTTGTAGATGCCATCTAAAAGAAGGCAAAGCACACAAAAGGTTAGTTCGACATATTTTAATCCTTGTTAAATAATTACCCAATAGTTTAACACTTAAATTTAACAAGGGCTAAGAACCCAACATAACTTCACTAAATGACGGGTTTACCGCGGATCACTTCGTGAAGGTATTTAGGCCGGTAAACGCTTTACCAATTGCAATCCGTGATTACAACTCTTAGGCACTTGCGGGATCCATCGGTACTCATAGCACCGGTTTGCCATGTTTGATCCCTTCCCACACCGATTCCTCAATAAGCCACTTTGATAACTCGGTATAGGCACGACAATTATCAAGGCGTATTAAATTGGAATTGCAAATCGTCCAATAAGATACACGATGACGCCCTTGACAATAATTGGCTCGTGCTAAGCTCGACAACCAAAGATTTCAAGACGCCACACGCACCTTCCACACAAGTCCACATGGAACAACTCGTGCTAAGCTCGAAAATTGTCCCATGCTTCATTAGATTCGGGTGGTGTCATCTTTTGGATGGCGTGTAATTTACGTTTTTGAGAAAAACGGGACTTTTTTTTTCCGGTTAAAAACCTATTTTCGTTTTGATTAACAAATAAGTGACAAAACGCATTTTTCACCAATTGAACATAAACACTTTATATTCGTTTGTTAATCATGTAAGTGAGCGGGGTTTGTTAACCAATTAAGGAAAACTATATAGTTTTATTATTTTCAAAAGATTTTCTAGCATGCGAAGATCCTACAACCACGCAAGAAAAACAAATAAATAAAACTACACAACCACGCATACAAAACCGATTTGAGCCAACCTAAGTATTCCCCGATGAGCCAACCGAGGAACTAAGTCTACTAAGGACAAACAATCCAAGACTTCGTGGTGTGCTCCCACTCGATCCCGCGCCTCCGGACCCAAGGTAGCCAAGACGTCTCCCAAGACTCCCGTTGGTGCCTCCGGTCTTCTCTTCTCATTACATACATAATTTAAAGAGAAATGACATGCAAGCCACACAATCTATTCTAAGCTAATATACAATTACAAAGAATAAATACTTTGGCGTGCAAGCCACAAATAAATAAATTATTACAAACCTGATGTGGTACAAACCACCAAATGAATGAACAACAAATAAGGCAACCAAACAACCACACAAAGGTCTAGGCTCAAATCGGTGCTCACAAAAACGAAACAACCACAAAGCATGGTGTGCCACACTAAACCATGCACAAAACAATATCCCAACTAAGTTTATTCAAAAAACTAAAGGCACAAGAATAAACTTGTACATATGCATTAGGATTCCAAACACTTTGAAATCCATATTCATATATACACAATTTACAAGTATTCATGTGTACATTTTATGCCAAACCACCCAATACATACATATAAAAGAATTAGGATACTATGGGGCTTAATCTACAAGGCCAAATAGCCTAAAATGATTCTAGAAACACCAAAATCATGTGCCAAAATCCATATCAAGTTTTCTTTTCAAAAAGGCCAAAAACAGCTTGATCACGATGCCTTCACGAGCTACTGCTCTTCACGACTCGTGAAACAGATTAAAAACCTTTCACGACCACCACCCCACGAGATTGGTCGTGTGGCCTTCACGACCCGTGAAGCAAGCTCCACGGCCCGTGAAGACCTTCTGGACAGAATGTCCAAAATCAAAAATATGGATTTTCAAGCCACAAAGGTGCATGCATCTTACAAGTATGGCTCTGATACCACTGTTGGGAATCCATGGGGATCAAAGCACGCAACGGAAGCAACAAAAACAAACAAAAGGATCCCATGATTTCCAAATGGTGGTGAAAACTTGCGAGAACATGCACGCAACCAAAAACAAGAACAAAGAGAAGAAGGAGAACAAATCATACCCTCGAAGACTTTGATACTTGGCTGGATCAATACGGATTTGGGATGTTAGCTTGAAACAAAAGGCTCCAAGCCCTAATGCAAGTCCACACCAAGAAACCTTCAACCTCTTTGTACTAGCAAACCGAAGCATCACCAACACTTGATGGATATCTTCTAGAACAGCCTTGAAACACTTGTGCACAAACTACCAACACTTGATCTTGCTCTCTCTCTCTCAATGGAAGAACTCTCAAGTATATGTGTTGCACAAGATGGACCAAGAGTGACTAATGAACCAAGAGAGCCCTTTTTAAAGACCTTCATTCTGTTCAAAAGAGCCAGAGTCGGTCCCCAATGGCACCATCTCATTAGACCAACTCAAATGGTCTAATAAAACACAAGTGTCACTTGCAATTCTGCCTTCACGACTTCTTCACGGGCTCTCACGGGCCGTGAAGGATAAATGCGCCACGACCGGCCATTTATCCTCCACGAGTCGTGCCGCACTGTGCAAGAATCGTGAGGGTTCGTGCCTTCACGACCTCCTTCACGGGCCGTGTAGGGTCGTGAAGCCCTAGGGTTTCACGAACCATGCGGCCCACGACAGGACTCGTGGACACGAGCTACTTCACGACCCGTGGAGCCTCCTTCACGGTCGTGAAGCCTAGGTCAACTGGAATTTGACCATTTTGACTCTTTCTTCTTATAGTAGGCTGTCGAGATTGAAACTTGGCGTGTGACCCAATAGGCCCGCGCTTCATTGGCAATGATGCTGGCCTATGTGTGTCAGTGGGCAGATACCAACAGTCATTCCTCTATATGTAGTCTGACATACAGACTTCCCATCAATGTCGTTGTGCAACTTGTCATTGTGTAACATTGGGAACTTTGCAAGATGGCTTGAATCTAATCCATATTTCTTAATCAGATCAAATACATACTTGCTCTAATTAATAAATATACCATCTTCTTTCTGGTTGATTTGAAGTCCCAAAAAGTAAGTCATCTCTGCCATCATGCTCATTCTGTATTTATTAGACATTATCTTAGAGAACCAATCACATAGACTTTGGTTTGTTGAACCAAAGATAATTTCATCCACATAGATTTGAACCAGAATAAAATGTCCTCTACTCTTTCTTATAAATAGAGTTTTGTCAATACTTCCTCTAATAAAATCATTTGAAAACAGATAGGTGGACAGTGTATCATACCATGCTCTTGGAGCTTGCTTGAGTCCATACAGAGCCTTGTCTAACTTATACACATAATCTGGATGTTTAGGATCAATAAAACCAGGGGGTTATTTGACATAGACTTCCTCTTGTAGTGATCCATTTAGGAAAGCACTTTTAACATTCATTTGATACACTTTAAATTTTTAAAGGCTGCATAGGCTAGAAACAATCTTATAGCTTCAATCCTTGCAACATGGGCAAAGGTCTCATCATAGTCAATACCTTCTTCTTGTCGATACCCCTTAGCTACTAGCCTTGCCTTATTTCTGATCACTACTCCATCCTTGTCCATTTTATTTCTATAGACCCACTTATTGCCTATAATTGTCTTTCCTTTGGGAGCAGGGACAAGAGTCCAGACTTTATTTCATTAAAATTCTGTCAGCTCCACTTGCATAGCTTCAATCAAATCTTCATCCTTTAGAGCCTCTTCAGTCTTCTTTGGTTCCATTTGAGATAGAAAACTAGAGTAGGAAACATAGTTTGTATTTGCCTTAGATCTAGTCAACACACCATCTTCAATGTTACCAATAATATCATCAAGGGGATGATCTTTTAATATTTTGAAGGTTGTAGTAGGAGATTGTGGTTCTGGGTCTGAATCTGAGTAGTGTCTCTCAGGCTGAATAGGACTTACTTCTTCAGTCTGGGTAGGGATTGAGAAATCACTTAGATTTTTAATCTGACTTGTACCTGATGATTCACCTAGATTCGCAGGCTGAGTATTGGTGTTAATAGTCTGAGTTATGTGATCATCTTCAATATTAATAGCTTCTTTCGCTGAAACAAGCTTGTCAGATTTGCCACCATCCTCATCATCAGAATCATCCATAACATACATGGGATTTGATGTAAGATCTTCTTTGCCCCTTTCAAGCTCACTCAGACTACCCGGGTCAGCTTGAGCTTTGTCAGATTTGTCAGTACTTGTCTCATCAAACGTAACATGTACCGACTCTTCAATTACTTTTCTTTTAAGATTATAGACTCTATAAGCTTTAGAAATTGAAGAATATCCAACAAATAGACCTTGATCAGCTTTAGGTTCCAACTTATGAAGCTGATCTCTTTGGTTTAGCACATAGCATGTTCAACCAAAGATGTGGCAATATCCAATATTAGGTTTTCTGCCATTATACATCTCATAAGGTGTTTTTCCATGTCTTTTAACTATCATGGATCTGTTCTGTGTGTAACAAGTTATACTTACAGCTTCTGCCCAAAAGCTCGGCTTCAGCTTTGCTTCACATAACAAGGTTCTGCCAGCTTCTGTTGGTCCAAAAGAGGGTAAACAAGCAACCGATATAGTGCAGAAGGGGGGGTTGAATACACTTGAAACAAATAATCAAAATAATCAAACGTATATTCAATAATCAAAGAGAACAATAACTATTATCACTCTCTAATTAAATAAACAGGATGATTTGATATTACAATGATTATAACCTCAACTCTCTCTCAACACTCTTGAAACACAAACTAATTGATGATCGAACTTCTTGTTAAAACTGATTAACAAGAACTCTTGAAAACTCTCTCGAACTTTGAACTTACAAAGTTATCGCAACACACGCGTATCAAGTATCACGAACACACGTACGTTTTGCAACTTATGCAGTCTTGCAACTTATGCAGTCGTCGTCGTGTACTCGTCTATGTTCGTGTATGTTCGTCTGTGTTCGTCTTCTAATTAAGGAGTTTGTTACGGTTTTAAAGAAAAGATAAGTTCTATCTTTAAACTGCGATTTGTTCGTAGATATATCAATTTTAAGTATAAACCTTAGATATAAGTGTTTTCTCTGAATTCAACTCCCTCTGGAACTTGTAAACCGATGTCTCTTTTAGTTCGCAGGCTTGCTGCTCTAACTCTTGCAGCTTTGCCTCGATTGAGGAAATTATCAATTTCATCAGCAGGAATCTCACCTAACTGATAAATTCTTATGAAGAGTGTCTTAAGCACATCAACTATCTCTTGTCTGATTTGACTCTTTTTCATCTGTTTGATAGTTGTGGCTACGATTTTTTACTCTGAGAACCCCAACTTGTAAAGACATCTCATATCTAGACCATTTTCTTGTTTGTTGTCTAGTACAAAGTTGATAATTACCAATTCTCCTTTTCTACTCAGTGTAATTGAATCAATCTTGTGACTAAAATGTGTTCTTTTATAACAATGCCTTAGATCCACATCTGAGTAAGGAATTGGGGTAGCTCTAGGTCCAGAATAGTCAGCTTCAGCTTCAGCTCTGGCAGCCTCAGCTTTAGCCTTTTCTCTTTGAATTTCAGCTTGTCGTTGCTGCTCTTTTATTTCCTCCACTGTTATGCCTAGTTCTTTAGCCATCTCTTGTAACATTTGCTCTTCAAGCATGTCACTGGCTTTCTGTGCTGCATCAGCTTCATCACTTGAGTTAGATTCATGTGCAACTAGTTGAGACTTACCTTGTTGCTCTGGCTCAGGCTCAGCAATGATGACCTTTCTTTTCTTTGCTAGAGGCATAACACTTCTTTTCTTTCTATTTACCATCTCAAACACCTTACTATTCCCTTTATCTATTTGTAAAGTTGGAACAGACTCAGCTTCGATAAATTTTGACACTTCAGCTTAAGGAAGGTTGGTGTGAGCAGCTTGAGATGTTTCTTCATGTGGAGTTTCTGGTTGAGCTTGTGAAGTTGTGGTAATTTGGACTGTTGGAGCCTGTTGTTGTTGGGAAGGCTGATCTATAGTACTCATAAACTGATCATGAGCTTGTTCCTCAAATTGTACTTCCTTTTTATGCTCCCCCTCAAACTTATCGTCACACTTCTTTGATTCTTCCTCCCCCTTTTTGTCATCATCAATAGGGGAGGGTTTAAATGTGAGCACGAAGCTTTCCAAGTTGGCTACTGAAGTCGAAAGATCATGAAGTTTACGCATCAACTTGGCTTTATCATTTCTCCTCTTTTTATGCAAGAGCTCAAACTGAGATTGTAGATATTCCATAATGACTTGAACATCGGTGGTCATCAGCTTGGGCTCCTCAGGTCTTCTTCTTACCTCAAAGTCCTCCTATCTAGTGGAGGAGTGTATTTCCACCGTAGGAGTGACTGTTGAGTGTTCCTCAATCGGTGAGAGTGTGGGTCCCATATCCAAATGTTGGTGCTGACCTATGGAATCTAAGGGGCAAGAATGCGGACCATGTAAACCTTCCTGGTGTATGAAAGGTTCATTGACAGGTCGTGCTAGAGTGTGTAAGAATGGAAGAGAAAAATGACCAATGTCGTGAGGTATGGTAGTGGGGTGAGCTAGGCTTAGTGGTGAGGAGGGGGGTATTTGACCTTGGGGATTGTTCAGTATTTCAATGTTACCTTCATGGGGCTGTGAAGGGACAAAAGTAGGCTCTTCCATGGCACTAGTAAGTATGGGCTGAGTAGACACCATACCCGGTATAGGCGTACGGGTTGAACTGAGCCTAGAGAGTGGCACCTTAAGAGAAGGTGTCTCCCCTTTAACTCCTGCTGGTGGGGTATCAATGTGATATCAACTCCAGAGTCCTTTTGAGGTGAAGGTCCACCTTTGGCAGACTTTCTAGTATAGGTGTAGGATATATCCTTGGTAGCAGTGGGCTGACCAAGGTTAGATTTAGATTGTAATATAGATGGAGATGTTTGAGGTGGAGGAGAGGGGTTAGACTGAGTTGGGCTTGACTTAGGCTTATCTCCAAATTTTGGAGATGGACAAGTAAAAGAGAGAGAGGGAGATAAGGGATGTGAGAGTATACCTGCTGCACCTAGCAGTGGAGACTCAGAGCTAGGAAACAGACTCCTTTGCTCAGAACTCGAAGTGGTGGATGAAATTATTTGAGCACGGGGTCTGATCTGAGTCCAAGGTTGATCAGCTTGAGAGGATTCAGCATCAGAACCAACATCGTCACCCATTTCTTCCGCAGCTTCCTCCTCTGTCTCGGCTTCACTTGACTCCGGAGTCGGAAGCTGAACATACACCCTCATCTTAGCACTCATTGTAGGATGCTCAGGGAAAATATCATTGGCGAACATTCTGTAGCTGAGAACAGGAGTAGGAGTTTACTCATATTGGGTAGTGTATCTTCTACCCAACCTATCCTCGATGACCATGGATATAAATCTTATGAAGGGCACAATGGTGTCCTTTATGCCTCGAAGATCAACTCAGCGTAATCCAATCGTCGATCATAAAATAAGTTGTATAACAGTTGCATTTCAAAGTCATTAACATTATCCAGGCCACCCACCTTGTATCCAAGGGAACAAACCATAGTGGATACCATAAATCCCCATGCCGCCTGGAAAACAAATTTCCGTATGACGCCAATAACGTGAGGATGACCCAATAAGGGTAAAACGCTCCGTGATATTTCCCTAGAAACTGTCGCCTCATACTCATTATGAACCGGGAGATGAAGAATTCGGCAGAGACAATTTGCATCGATTTCTATCGCCACTTGTCCACTCAGGATTGTACCCTGTATAACCGGTTGAGTTGCATCCAGTTTACACGTATACCAGAAATCCGTGAGAAGTTGAGGGATGAGCATAGCAAGACTACAAAGAAATGCATGTGCCAGAGGTCCCTTGCGAATGTAGGAGATCCACTCCTCATATCCCCTGCCAATTTGGACTTTTGAATGTCAATACAGGCGATGACATTGTTTTGTTTGTAGACGGGGAGTGCGTTGTTCTGGAAATTTCCACCACGGATCATTTATTCAGTTAGATTAAGAGTATACCCCTCCATCGAAATTGAACTTATCGTATTGCATTGCACTTAGCAGTAGTAAGGATTAGCACTGAGCAATGAACTCTGCACACAACAACGTTAGGGTTTAGGAGAGTAGAGATGAATTTTTGAAGAGTAAACGAAATATTATGAAAAGTATCTCTTGTTTATACCTTTTCAATATGAGAGAAAAGTTACCGTTATCAGAGGGTAATAAATATGTCCGTTACCGTAAAAACTTCTGCGCAGTTTGTTACAACGGCTAAATTTATTGTAAGTTACCCAAACGCGCACTGTTATATTGAACCGGATTCTAACAAGATTAATGATATTTTTATGATAAGAATATATCATAAAAAATTTCTAAACGACTGACGTTTATTTATAGACACACCGTAAATATGTTGGACTTACCATATTATTGGACACACCATTTCTTAGGACTAACCTAGACATGTGGAACTTACCACACTTGGGAATGGAGTACTCAGCTGATCCTGAGTGTTCAGCTTAGATGGAGCACTCAGCTTCAGATTTAACACTCAGCACCGATTGAGCACTCAGCTCAGATTGAGCACTTAGCTTAGATGGAACATACCGATTAAGGGTTGAGCATGCCAAGTTTGCCAAGTAGAGTTGTAAATCTTGTGGCTTCAATTGGTTTAGTGAAGATATCTGCAAGCCGATCTTTAGTCTCAATGAAGACTAACTCTATCTTTCCCTTTTCTACAATATCTCCGATGAAGTGATGTCTTATCTCAATGTGTTTGTTTCTTGAGTGAAACACTGGGTTGTGTGTAATGGCAATAACACTTTGATTTTCACAAAATATTGGAGTCTTTGAATAATACAAATCAAAGTCCTTAAGCTGATGTTGCATCCACAGTATTTGAGCACAACAGCTCCCTGCAGCTACGTATTCAGCTTCAACTGTTGAAATTGCCACTGAGTTTTGTTTCTTGCTTGTCTAGCTAACTAATTTTCCACCCAAAAGTTGACATACTCCAGTAGTACTCTTTCTATCAAGACCGCATCCTGTGAAGTCAGAATCTGAGTACCCTATCAGCTCAAATCCTGATCCTTTTGGATACCACAAATCTAAGTTTAGTGTTCCCTTCGGATATTTGAGTATTCTTTTAACAGCTAGGAAGTGTGATTCCTTTGGATTAGCCTGATATCATGCACAAACACATGTAGCAAACATTATATCTGGTCTGCTTGCTGTTAAATAGAGTAATTGAACCTATCATTCCTCTATATGTAGTCTGACATGCAAATTTTCCATCAATGTCTTTGTGTAGCTTGACATTGTGTAACATTGGAGACTTTGCGGGATGGCTTGAGTCTAATCCATATTTCTTAATCAGATCAAAGACACACTTGCTCTGATTAATAAATATACCATTTTATTTCTGATAGATTTGAAGTCCCAAAAAGTAAGTCATCTCACCCATCATGCTCATTCTATATTGATTAGACATTATCTTGGAGAACCAATCACACAGATCTTGGTTTGTTGAACCAAAGATAATGTCATCCACATAGATTTGAACCAGAATGACATGTCCTCTGCTCTTTCTTATGAATAGAGTTTTGTCAATACTTCTTCTAACAAAATCATTTGAGAGAAAATAGGTGGAAAGTGTATCATACCAGGCTCTTGGAGCTTGCTTGAGTCTATACAAATTCTTGTCTAACTTGTAGACATAATCTGGATGTTTAGAATCAATAAAACTAGGGGGTTGTTTCATATAGACCTCCTCCTTTAGTGCTCCATTTTGGAATGCACTTATAACATCCATTTGATACACTTTAAAATTTTTGAAGGCTGCATAGGCTAGAAACAACCTTATAGCTTCAATCCTTTCAACAGGGGCAAAGGTCTCATCATAATCAATACCTTCTTCTTGTCGATACCCTTGAGCTACTAGCCTTGCCTTGTTTCCGATCACTACTCCATCCTTGTCCATTTTATTTCTATAAACCCACTTAGTGCCTATAATTTTTTTTTCCTTTGGGGGCAGGGACAAGGGTCCACGCCTTATTTCTATGAAATTCTGTTAGCTCCTTTTGCATAGCCTCAATCCAATCTTCATCTTTTAGAGCCTCTTCAGTCTTCTTTGGCTCCATTTGAGATACAAAACTAGAGTAGCAACATAATTTGCATTTGCCTTAGATCTGGTTAACACACCATCTTCAATGTTTCCAATGACATCATCAAGAGGATGATCTTTTAATACTCTGAAGGTTGTTGTGGGAGACTGAGGTTCTGGGTCTGGGTCTGAGTAGTGTCTCTCAGGCTGAATAGGACTTACTTCTTCAGTCTGAGTAGGAATTGGAAAATCACTTAGATCTTCAATCTGACATTTACCTGATGATTCACTGAGACTCTCAGGTTGATTATCTTCAATATTGATAATTTCTTTCGATGATGCACATTTGTCAGATTTATCACCATCATCATCAGAATCATCCATAACATACATGGGATTTGATGTGAGTTTTTCTTTATTCCTCTCAAGCTCACTCAGACTAACTGGTCAGCTTGAGCTCTGTCGGATTCGTCAATACTTGTTTCATCACAAGTAACATGTACTGATTCTTCAATTACTTTTCTTTTAAGATTAAAAACTCTATAAGCTTTGGAGATTGAAGAATATCCAACAAATATCCGTTGATCAGCTTTGGGTTCCAACTTATGGAGCTGATCTCTTTGGTTTAGCACATAGCATGTTGAACCAAAAATGTGGAAGTATCCAATGTTAGGTTTTCTACCATGATACATCTCATAAGGTGTTTTACCATGTTTTTTAACTATTATTGATCTATTCTGGGTATAGCAGGCTGTACTTACAGCTTCTGCCTAGAAACTCAGCTTGAGCTTTGCCTCACATAGCATGGTTCTGGCAGCTTCAATTAAGGTTCTATTTCCCCTTTCCGCAACTCCATTTTGTTGTGGAGTTCTTACATATGAGAAATTCAAGATAATTCCTTTCTCTTCACAAAAGCCTTCAAGGGTTGAGTTTCTGAACTCAGTCCCATGATCACTTCTGAGTTGTTTAAGAGACTTACCCTTTTGCAACTCTTCTTGTCTTATGAAGCTGATTAACTCATATGCAACTTCACTTTTGACTTTTAAGAAGACTACCCAAGTGAATCTTGTGAACTCATCAACAATCACTAGAGTATACTTTTGCCACTTAGGCTTGGGGTGTTAATAGGTCCAAATGCAGCATATGCAATGGTTCTGTAATTGAAAAATTCTGTTTGGACTTGAAGGATCCCTTATGGTGTTTTCCCATTTCACAAGCTAAGCAGAGTTTGTCTTTAGCAAATGTGATCTTAGGTAAACCAGAGACTAACTCTTTGCTAGACAATTTGTTAATATATTTGAAATTTTAATGTGATAGTCTCTTGTGCCATAACCAACTCAGCTTGGGAGGTAAGTCAGAATACAAACAGGTTTTAGTTGAAGGATCTGCAGAGTTGAGATCTAACAAATAGATATCTTTCTCTCTTTTTGCCATTAATATTGGTTTTTCCTTCTTATCATAGATTGTTCCTGCATGCTTTCTGAAGGTGACTTCATAATACTCATCACACAGTTGAGTGATACTTATCAGATTGTGTTTAAGGCCTTCAACATATGCTACCTTTTTGAAAGTGACTTTTCCAGCAGTTATCTTTCCATAACGTTTAGTCCTTCGTTGAGAATTATCCGCAAATGTCACCTTGGGTCTTTCATTGTTCTGGAATTCACTTAGAATCCCCTTGCTTCCTGTCATGTGCCTTGAGCATCCACTGTCTAGATACCACTTGTAGGAGCCCTGCACATGATCAACTAAACATATTATTTTCTTTTTGGAACCCACTGTTTGGTGGGTTCTGAGGATGAGCACTTAGCTGATCCTTTAGAGTTTGACTTATCAGCTTGAACAGATTCTAGGTCTGTTTTGGACTGATCATCCTTTATGTTTTCAGGTCTAAGATTGGTACTTACACAATCTTTGGCCTCATGACCTCTATCACCACACTTATAGCATTTTCTTCTAAAGATGGGTGTTTGGGTGATTTCTTTGAGTTTTCCAACATTAAATTTGGATTCAGTTTTAGGGTCATAAACTGTGGATAACCTTTCAATTCTTTTAGACAGTTTGTCTACTTGATTTTCACTGACTTTAGACTTAACTTTGTCAGCTTTATAACCCCTTATTTGGTGAAGTCTGACTTACAGACAACTTCCTGTTCTTAGACATCCTTTCATATTTGGCATGAGAGTTATGTCTTATTGAGTTGACGTGCGATATTTTGTCAAATACAGTTGTTCACACAGGATTGTAATCCAATCTTTTGAAAACTGACTTACAGTTTCTGTTGGATCTGGAACATTCAGCTTGATGGTTTGTATGAATAACCTGTAGACTTTTGGTTGGTATCACAAACTTATTGGTTTTGACTTGTTTTCCATCCTTGTTCCTTAAAAATGTTTTTGGAAGTATATCATCTGATTTCATCGTTTTGTCTTCAAGGCTGACTTGATCTTCGATGATTTCATCAGCAGCAGCACTATAATCTCCCCCTAGCACTGCTTTTACTTGATTTGGTATCTGCTGGTTAATAATTTTTTTTGCTTCTCTTGATGACTTACACCAAGATTCACAGATCTTTCTTAGATTATCAGCTTGTTCTTTTGATTCTTGTAGTTCTTCACTTAGAAGTTTGTTTATATGAAGTTGACATTCATAATCACTTTGAATCTTTTTACCAGCATTTAAGAGAGTTTCAGAGTGTTTAAGTTCATCTTTTAATTTTGAAATTTCAGTTTTCAAACTAGATTGAACTGTGAGAGAGGCTTTGAAGTCATTCAACAAATAGTTGAACATTAGACATTTTTGTTCATCAGTGTAAGAGCTAAAGTTATTTACCTTATACATTGAGGCAGGATCCCAGTTACTGTTTTGCTTACTCAGCTTAGCCGCTTCTGCTAGATCCCCATCAAAGGAACTGTCTTCTAACTTATAGTCAACTTGTTCCTCTTAATCCTCAATGGCCATCAAACACCTATTTGGCTCATCATCATCTGAAGTAGATGATTCAGTGTCCCAACTCTCAGAAAGAAGACCTTTGGTGTTTTCATCTGGCTTGCCTTCGAGTCTTTGATATTTCTTTTTGTATTTATCAGCTCTGTAGGCATTCTTGTCATCTACTGAAGTTGATTCTCCCTTCGTAACTCTACACTCAGTAGCTATGTGTCCTTTCCTTTGACAGTTATAGCACTTAGCTTTCTTAGGATCAAAAGTAGACTTACCACTTTTGCTTCTGTCAGGTTGACCCCTTCCTCTTCTGAACATTCTAAAGTTTCTTGCTAACATTGCAATTTGTTCAGTAAGAGCATCCATCTCTTCATCATCTGAACCGGAGTTAGGACTTACTTCCTCATATTCAGATTCAGAGTCAGTCTCAGTTTGAGACTTTTTAGATCCCTTCTTTTTCTTTTCTACAATTAATGCAAATCCAGCATTGTTTATAGATTCTTTTAGTTGTTGTTGGACACTTTCTTCTGTTCCATGATCTTTTGATGATTTAGAAGGAAACCATAGATAGATCTGAGATCATATTTTCCTAAGGTTCCTCCAGCATGAAGTGCAATGGTGATCTCATTGAATTGTTCTGGTCACACATCCAAGAACTTGAGTGTACTCATTCTCATCTTTCTTGACACCTACCAAGATCAGATCATTTATCAAGCATTGAAATCTGGTAAACAAATCTGCCAGAGTTTCATTCGTTTTAGCAAAGAAAGTCTCATAAGAAGGACTTAAATTTGTCTTCTTATGTTGCTTGACCAAGTCAGTGCCTTCATACATAACACTGAGAGTATCCCACAACTCTTTTGTAGTTTGGCACCCAGCCACAGTATGCAGAAGAGGATTTGTTATAATGCTTTGTGCCTTGTCATCAAGGTTGAACAATTTACGATCTTCCTCAGTCCAAGATGCTTCGGGCTTGGGAGTTTCTCCAGAGGGAATAATTTTGTCAGTGGCAGTGATATGGATCATTGGTATGATTGGGCCATCTTGAATCACGGTACTCATCCAGTGATCCACTGACTTCAGATACAGCATGGCTCTGAACATCCACATAGGATAGCCATTGCCATAAAAAATAGGACACCCTTTCGCCGCCATTGTTGGAATATGATTTGATTGCTTGTTGGTAGACATCTTGACCTCTTGATAGCGGATCTTGATCTTTTGTTAATGAAGAAACTTGCTCTGATACCAGTTGTTGGTCCCAAAGAGGGTAAACAAGCAACCGATATAGTGTAGAAGGAGGGGTTGAATACACTTAAAACAATTCAATAAGAATATATTCAATAATCAGTCAAGATATTACAATATCACTTTCTAATGAAATCAATAGGATGATTTGATGTTACACTGACTATAAACTCAACTCTCTCTAAACACTCTTGTATTAGAAACTAATTGATGATCGAACTTCTTGTTAAAACAGATTAACCAGAACTCTTGAAAAGTCTCTCAAACTTTGAACTCACAAAGTTATCGCAACACACGGGTATCAAGTATGATGAACACACATACATTTTACAACTTATGCAGAACTCTCTGTTGTTCTCTGTGTATTCTATATATTGAAAACTCATACGAAGGTTTATACATATACTTGATATATCTACGAAGAAATCGCAGTTTAAATATAGAACTTATATATTCTTTAAAACTGTAACAAACTCCTTAATTAGAACATATCTAATTAATTTCGTTTGAGATCTCTATCTAACTAATAGATAGTTTAAAGTAGGTTCAGTTATCCTAATTTAAATGTCATAGATATCGAGATTTATAACAGAATTTAAAACTTACTTAAATTCTTGAACTGACTTCTTGCGCTGAGCTGACTCACTCAGTTTTGATGTTATCAAACTGAGTTCTTGAATCTTCAAATCTTCCATTCTTCATTCTTGAAACCTATCTCAGCTTAGAACTTACTGAGCTATCTAGTACTTACATAGAAAACTCTATATCTGTTTATACGCTGACTAGTCAGTCTATAACAGACTTACATAATTCCTAACATTTAACCTATTATCTATACATAGCTATGGTTTGTCTCATCAAATCTAACTATTCTAAACATGGGACTAACAGTGTGAGGTTTAATATTTTATATTGTGAGTGGGTTGCACTTTTTCAGAAAAGTACATTTACTTTTATTAATCACTTGATTAAAGTAACTTTACTTTTCACCCACTAAGTTTACAATTAAAATATTATATTTCCATACACTCTTTGTCTCCTTCCTACATGCAACCGGATGCCCAAGCTTCTATAAATATTCATGCATGGTGGACATGCAAAAACAAGCTTTTACACAACACAATAGCAATCTTATCTGTTGAGAAAATTCGTAGAGTTTAGCAATTGTGTAGAACCAAACTTGTTCATGTGTTGAACACTCCTAAACATAAGTTGTTTTAGAGTTAGCTTGTCTATGTGTTAGACAAATTAGTTGCCACCTTTTATTGTACTTAGAATTTCTGCTTGTACTACATGTAATTCTTGATTCATATCAATAAGAATTATATAAAAGTATAATGGTGTGTCTTTAAATTTTTAAAAGCTAAAGTTTGTATTCAACCCCCCTTTCTACAAACATTTGTTGTTGCGTACTCAATCTGGGACTAACAATAAAACATATATATGTCTATCCGTCTTTACGACAACTCCTATCACACATAGGAAGAGTAATGAATTATGCCAGGTACTCTAGCATCGCCATGCTGAGTTCCAATTGTTACTGATTGTATGCTAGTGCCAACATCAGGTTTTACCATTCCAGGCTCCGTTTACTCCCACTGGCTCCCATAGATATTTAGTATCCACTTGCTATTGAGCGACAAGGACTTGTATTCAAAAGTTTGTTAAACAAATATCTGATGATCTTAGCAGAATGCCTAATGGAGTAGCGTCTCTGGTATCCGGATTCTTCCACCTCACGTTTAGACGTAGGCTCGACAATTTGAGATAGACAAGCAAAGATACTATTTCTAGTCTTATCTCCAAAGATGCATACTAAACATCCTTCTTGATTTTATATAAAGAACATTGCCCACCACTTTTGAACATCCCAACACTTTGGGTATGAATTTGCGATCCACCAAGACCCGAACATATCCAAGAATGTTTGGTTCTTCCTCTATGTGACCCCATATGCGAATGTGTCATAAGAGAAATAAATTATGAGATAAATCTCATAATTCTTATGATGGTTAAAAAATTCACAAATTAAGTACGCAACATATATTGTTGTTATAATCCTAAAAGTTGCCTAAACTTCGAGCGGACCCTTCGAGCCGTAGCTCACTTCGAGCGGACTCCTCCTTCGAACTGTAGTTCACTTCGAGCACCTCATTTTAAACTACCACAGTCTTCGAATTTGAAGGGCAATGTGGTGCGTTCCCTCGTTGGACGTGTCGCGTCATGTGGTTTTCAGCCTAGACCTGCAAGTTTTCTTCATCTTCTAGCCCCAACCAATTTCGAACCAACATAAATTTAAAGATGGAACTTGATTTCTAACATATCTAAACCCATAAAAACATCAAATAACATGTATACATGTATCAAGAACACTTCAAATCCATGTTTAACATGAAAACAATCAAAACCCACTTGGTAAGTTTGAGCTTCAAACTCCATTAATGGTGATTCATACTAAAACAGACAAAACACAGCAAGAAAGCATATCAAGATGATCATAAACATCCTGGAAATAAAATCTAACCTTTAACCTGAATTATAAAGCACCAAATCTTTGAATCCAAAATCTCATGTTATTAGTTCAAAGCTTTCTTCTCCAAGAAGCAAGTAAACACACATACACACCTTTCAAATTTATTTTAAATGAGCAGGTCAAAGTCTAAACCCTCTCAAATATATACGTACACATACTTTCTCATATCTCTAAGCATGAGGTGTTATATACATCAATATCCATTTAAACATATATACATACATACATACATATATACTTCATGCATACATACACATACTTAATTAATTAACTTCTTTAACCACTTAACTTAATTATCATGAGTACTGACTAATCAATTTTATCTCATAATTATATTATTAAAATAAACACATAATTACATGCTCAGGTACCACAAATCACGGATACTTTCATATCCGGTGCTGTGGAATCAGACCTCTCATCCCTTGAAGGATCTGGTGACCCAACTGATACTATGGATGCAAACTATGCACATGATTTCTCAGACCCTAAACCATCTGACTATGATGCAACTATCATTGCTAGAGATGATGTTGGCACACCTCTGACATCTTAAGAACCAACAGCAAAACATACTTCAGCCTATCTCCACCTTTATCCCTTTATGAATCGGAAATTCCCACTAATTCTATGGATATAGATATAGCAAATGATTCTTCAGTTAAACACCAAACTGAACGTGATGCTCCCTCACCAACTTCCTTGGCTACTTTGGTTACTTCAATCGATAAAGTTGGATCTCAACCAGGTGGCTCCCGAAGGAAATATTCGAGATTTCTCGGCCTGTCAACCGCCGGTTTTTGAGGGAGTACCGGATCCCGTGAGGAGTACTAGATGGGTGTCCTCTATAGAGTGAGCCTTCTTTACCAGTCGTTGTACGGACGACGCAGAGGTGTGGTTTGCTTCCAATTTTCTCAAGGGAGCGGCCAAGGACTGATGGAACTTATTGAGGAAAACGAAAGGTGAAGCGATCTCGAGAATGTCCTTGGAAGAATTCAAGACATTATTCTATGAGGAGTATATTCCCAAAGTAGAGGTGCAGAGTGTGATGGATGAGTTCATGAAGCTTAGGCAAATCACGGAGATAGTTAATCAAATCATTGTGATATTCAAGGAAAAGCTACTTTATTGTCTAGCCTATGCCAATGATGAAAGGTTGCAGATTCACAGATACACACAGATATTGCGAGAAGTGTTAGTCCAGATTGAGTACACAACAACAAATGTTTATAGAAGGGGGGGGTTGAATACAAACTTTAGCTTTTAAAAATTAAAGACGCACCGATATACTTTTATATAATTCTTATTGATTTTGAATCAAGAATTACATGTAGTAGAAGTGGAAATTCTAAGTACAATAAAAGGTGGCAGTCTATTTGTCTAACACATAGACAAGCTAACGCTAAAAAACTAATGTATATAGAGTGTTCAACACATGAACAAGTTTGATTGTACACAATGCTTAAACTCTACGAATTTCTCAGCTAATGAAATCTATCAAGGTGGCAATCTATCAAGTCCTTCATTTAAATTCAACGTTCTTCCACTGGAACGCCTTAGCTTTCGTCCCCTCTTAAGCAACAAAACATCGTTCTCAAAGGTTAAATAACTAAAGCTTATAAGAACTCCTCAAATGTATAAGCACTTCTTAATTTCAAGTTCATCCACCTTCCACTAAATGTAGATTGGATAACTTCGAACTATAAGATAGACAAGCAAAGAACCTTTCTAGTCATATCTAAATAAGTGCTAAATAGACCACTAATTGAACTTAGATTTGAGGACTTAGTCACAATGGCAAATGAGTGTCCCAACAAACCGGACATACATTCTTGACCCATCACAAACCGGATCATTATCAATGACACCCGGTTCCCTACACCATGACATCATGTACCAATGTGTCTAAGCAGGAAATGAATTGTGAGACAATCCCACAATTCACTATATGGTTATTCAATATAGATAGTAAATATCTTAGCATCTTAACTAGATCTAAGTATCTTGATGTATATGCCCTATTGATTCTGAAGTTTGTTTTGGTTAATTCTAAACACCAACAAGGTCTCAGTTATATACACAAACTAGTAAACGTCTCGCAACTACTACCATCAAGGTAGTGACGAAGAAGTTTCTCTTTCGTTATTCTTTGTGGTGTACTTGAACGGATTATCCAAAGAAAGTGATCAATATCCAACCAGCCATCATTCTCTCACTAACACCGGTGAAGAATCTCATAATCATCTTAGCCCAATAAACAAGTTTGATACCAAACGTTTAGCCCAAGACTAAACTATCATGAGATCCCAACCATACGGATCTAGGTGATATATCTCTTGTTTATGTGGTAAAGTTGATTATCACACAAAGATAGTTTATCCAAACTATTTTGGATTCAGAATCAATTATTCATGAATATTCTATTACTTGTAACAAAACCTTGTGTATGCCATGACATGGAAAATTTTGAATCTAACAAAATATCTCACAACAAATTTTCATAATAAATTTCATATTTTAAGAATAAACTCATCGTCACCACATATAAAGTTGTGTGCCACGCAAGGCAAAACAACACATGAGCTATGACATAAATAAACCTTGAATAAACAATGCAAAAAAAAGGTTTTACATCAATTCTTAAAACTTCAAAATTATGTCCATCGTAATTAAACGCGAGCATACAAGGAGATGTTACTGAAAATCATCCACAAAAGCAAGGCGTGACGGCCCCAATTCTTAAAACTTCAAAATTATGTCCATCGTAATTAAAAGCGAGCATATAAAGTAATAAATAAACCGGCCACAAAAGCAAGATCAAGTCTCCTTATCTTCTCCTAGAGGACAATCATCCTGGTTTCCTCGTCCGAGATCCGTTTCCTCATGCTTTTCTTTCACCCAAGGACCTACACTTTGTAACAAAATAAATTTGTGACAAACGTGAGTCAATCAGCTCGGGTCAACAACCTAACTTATAGAAGAATAGCAATGAATCATGAACGTACCTGAAAATGGAAAGTTAACTCTCTCTTTCCTGAGAAGTTTTATATCCTCTCGGCACGTAGGGCAGGCGTGACGGCCCCAATTCCCAAATCTTCCATAGAAGTAGCAAACCACATTTTCTTGAGGCACATTTTCTATGTCCTTCGACTCAATATCAAGGATAGGCTTGGGAAACTCCAACCTTTCCTTTTAAGGTCGGTTTCTTCTTCCTTTTCTTTTTTTATTTAAACCCAAGACATGAGTGGTTGAGGTGGAATTATGCTTGGCCATGTCAGACTCCGCAAACTTCAACATGCCATGCAATTCACTTAAATTTCTCCATTCCTTGCATGTGATACTTTGTGACAAACTTATCATATGATTCGGGCAGAGACTGGAGTACAATATTCACAGCAAGCTCTCTCCCTATAGGAAATCCTAACCTTTCCATTTGGTCCACGTTCACCTTCATCTTAAGGAAGTGAAGACCAACATTCCCGCCTTCCTGCATCCTACAACCGACTACGTTTTTAACACACTCATAGTGTTCCTGCCTAACTTGATGTTGGAACATGTCCTTTAGCTTTTTTAACATATTGTACACACTCATGTGCTCGAACTGCTTTCGCAACTCTGAGCTCATAGTGGACAACTTGAGGCAGACAACATCGTGTGTGTCCTTCACACGTTTTTCATACCTGTATCTGACGGCCCAAGTCGCGTCTGTAGCACGTGGTTCCAGAAGGGGTTCCTCAAGGATGTGCAACTTTGACTCATGGCGAAGGACAATCCTCAATTGCCTAAGCCACGCAATAAAGTTCACCCCCGTGAGTTTCTCCCTTTCTAGGAACACACGAAGTGAGATGTTTGACGTGGTGTTGCTACGGCTTGACATCTATAAATAGCAAGAATGCGAGTTTTGGTCAGTTAGATAATATTGTTAAAGATAATTACCCCATATGATTAAGAAAAAACAATTATATTTAACAAGGGCTAAGAACCTTATTTCACCTCGCACCGTGACGGGTTTACCGCGGATCACGTGGCGAAGCTATTTAGGCCGGTAACCATTTTACCAATTGTAATCTTTATTACAACTCTTAGACACTTGCGGGATCCATTGACATCCATTATGTCGGTTGGCATGTTTGATCCCTTCCTTACACCAATCTTAATATATAATTTTTGTTTAGCTCGTGCTTAGCTCGACAACTAATCAAGAATTATATACTAAATTGTAAACCCTCCGACAAGACACACGGGTGGCACTCTCGACCATTAATTGGCTCGTGCTTCGCTCGACAACCAATCATGTGAGTTACCCCACTCACCTTCCACACAACTACGCAAGGAATGACTCTTTCTTAGCTCGACAATCATCCTTGTTTCGTTAGATTCGGGTGGTGTCGTCCTACGGATGGTGCGTGATTTACATTTTGAAAAACGGGATTTTGTTTCCGGTTTATAAAAATCTTTTTGTGAATTAACAAAGTAAGTGTCAAAACGATTTTAAGCACTTTTAAATATAATACCAAGTTTAAATTTTCTTGGTCAATTCTATTCGCGCAAGATTGTTAACCATTTTAACAAACATTGTATTTTATTTAATTTTTAAAGAAAAATTGTCTAGCATGCGAATCCTAATCCATGCATAGAAAATAAAATACAACCATGCAAATATATATATATATATATATATATATATTATTCAGTAACATGCCCAAAATCCTATTCGTTTTCCCCGTGAGCCACAATAGGGAAAACAAGGCCAAAACCTAAGGACAAGGTATAGTCTCATTGGGTGAACTCCCACTGAATCCAACACCTCCAATAGCGTGTTGAAACCTTCTTGCCAAGACGTCATCACCATGACTCCCGTTGACTTCACCGGTTCTAGTTCTATACTATTAACAAATACATAGAATATATATACATATATATATATATCTATATATGTATATAAACGGCATGCAGGTCACATTCCTACACTATTTATACAAATATACGGAATAAAAGAAACGTTGTGCAAGCCGCACCAACAAACAAATAAATAAATACTATTACAACAATACAACACGCGGGCCGCCAAAAACCAAATCAATCAACCACCACAACACATAGGTCTAAGGGATATCATGTTACCGAATTAACCAAACGCAAAAAAATGAAACATGGCGTGCCACACAAAACCATGATACAAATATATATCTTTATTGTAGTCAAGATTGTCAAAATATCAAAGGCACAAAATGACAATCCTTGTACATATACATTAGTGTACCAAACAATTTTTAAAACACATATTCATAAATACATTTATAAGTATATATTTGTGTACACTTCATGCCAAGCTACAACAAATATATAAATATAAAAACTAAAATATTATGACGACTACAAATATATCAATTTTAGTCCAACATTTTTCTTACCATGTTAGATATGGCTCTGATACCACTGAAGGTATTTGTTTGGCATAATTGAGTAGCAACAAAAGCAAGATATAATACAAAAATTCTAAGCTAGCCAAACAAACACATCCCATGGACCGAAATCTAAACATGAAGTTGCAACTAGAATGTAATAAACAAGATAGAAGAAAGATTATACCACAATTCAAGATCAAAAGCTTTATTCTTTGTCAAAGTGTGTAGAATTCAACAAGAACTCCTCCAGTGAAGTCCACCCCGAGCACACTCGATTCCCCAATACTAGTAGGTTGATGTAGCCACCAAAACCACAAGATTCAAGAACATATATTACCTTTGTGCATCAAAACTAGATCACAAACTGTATAACCTTTCTCTTGTGCATCAAACTTGATCACCAAGAAGAAGAACCATTAGAGAGAATGATGAACATGAACCACAACACTTAAACTCCTAAGATTCTGTTCTTTTGCACAGAAAAACATAGCAAACTTACACCCCACTTAATGTCATTAAAAAGTGTGTTTAAGAATGTTAATTCTGTTATTACAGTGATCATACACGGCCCGTGTTAGTCAACACGGCCATGTAGACCCAAAGTCCACGGCCTCATATGGGCCAAGATAGCCCGTGTCCAATAGGCTAGACACGGCCCGTGTTTAGCTACACGGCCGTGTCGGCCCAAACCACACGGCCTCGATTTGGGCCAAAACGCCCCGTGCTAGTTGGGCTGGACACGGCCCGTGTACCATCCTGCCAAAACCCATTTTGGCCTTTATCTCTCTTTTACTTGATCGTGTTGTCGGAATCAATACTTGGTGTGTGACGCAATAGGCCTATACTTCATCAACAGTGCTATTAACTCGTTCGTGTTAGCAGGCATATACCAACAGGTGTAACGTCCCAAAAAATTTATTTTTTTGCAATGAGTGTAAATAAGTATAAAAATGCATTTAACTTGATGATTTAACAAAAGCCGGACGAGGTCCCGCACCCAGGACTACCCGTCATCAAATATCATTAATTAAGATTACAAATATAATTCTAACAACATGTTTAAATAATTGAAACAGCGGAAACAATTGGATAAATGATGAGCCGTCTTCAAAATGCTGGAGCCTTCCCACCATCTGGTCCTGAAAAGAATGAATTTAACAACAGTAAGCATAAAGTTTAGGGAGCACTCTAACTTACACACCACACTAGGCATGTACATGTCACATCATAAAACAAATCAATGATCACATATCATTACACATACTACCGACGCAGTGCACTGACGACGATTTCACACTTTTGGTCACAGTTGACTAACCAAGCCATACCAAGGATTTCACACTATGTCTAACTGTGTCCGAGTTACGTTTTCACCACAATATAACGTAACCCTTCACTTGACATATAACATATTATTTGCACAATCACATGAACTATAACATACACATTTCACACTAATATCATGTATAAGTTAGTGTAACTCACTTGATCTGTAGCACAGATATAAGCGACCGATTTCACTAATTGAAAGTAAACAAGTCCAGTCGCGAGGACCTACAACACAGATATCTCACAGATCAGCTTTGGGTATACAAGGGACTATAAATTGGATCACTCAAAAATCGGACCAACACTCATCCAAAAGACGGACCATCCGAAGGTTGGATCAACTCTCAAAGGTTGGATCACAATGATCCGAAAGTCGGATCAACTCTCAAAGGTCGGATCACACTAATCCGAACGTTGGATCAACTCTCAAAGGTTGGACCACACTCATCCGAAAGTCGGATCAACTCTCAAAGGTCGGATCACACTCATCCAAAAGTCGGACCATCCGAAGGTCAGATCAACTCTCGAAGGTCGGATGGTTCAAAACTTAAAGGTCGGGCCAAGCATCATCTTGGTCGGACCAAAAACCCAGTGCCTAGAAAACTCCATTTTCATAATCACAAACTCCCAAAAACTTAATTATTTTGATTCAAATCATTTGCAAAGCTTTTCTCCTATCATAAGAACAATTCATACAACCATTCATTGATGAAAAACAAGATTCAACCTCTCAATCCACCATCTTTCTTTACTTTTCAAACACAAACACCCCAGACAACCAAAACCCCATAAACAGGTATAAAATCATACCTTACAGTATCTATATGATCATATAGAGTTTAGAATCATTACCTAGAAGTTCTTCTTTTAATTCCTTGAAGATTTTTCTAGAAATGATCAAGGTCCTAGTCTTCCTCTATTTCTTCTTCTCGTGCTCAAGAACACATCACCCTCTCTCTCTCTAGAAATGAAATAGTGTAATGGCTCCTTGGGGGTTGCACCATAATCTCCCATTTATATGTTTCTCCAACAAGGCTTTTGGGCCCAAAGTTGATCAATTCTAGTCCCACAAGGCTTATACTTTAAAAGGCCCTATGTATCTCGGTTTTAGCTTTCCTCGCTTCCGAAATCGAATCACGCCCTTTGACGGAGACAGTTTTAACAACACAAAATCTCCAACTTCAAGCTCTAGCGGAGACCGCCTTTTGTCAGCATAACTTTTTTGTCGGCTCTACGTGGCTTTCAACCTTTCTCGCACTTGTTGGATGTATTCTGACGTTTTCTACACAATTTCCATATTCCCAAGCTCTCTCTGACCCACTTCTCCATAACAGATGGGGGTTCTACACTTCCCTCCATACAACATCTCGTACGGAGGCATGCCGATACTCGCGTAGTAGCTGTTGTTGTAGGAGAATTCTTCCAACGGTAGGTGAGAATCCTAGCTTCCCACCAAGTCAATTACACAAGCTCGTAGCATATCCTCTAAGGTTTGTATTGTCCTCTCCCTTTGGTGTTAGTCTGTGGGTGATAAGCCGTGTTAAGGTTCACCCGAGTCCCAAATCCTCATGAAACTTTTGCCAGAACCTCGAAGTAAATCATACATCCCTATCTGATACAATGGTCACCGGTACCCCATGCCGCGATATTACTTCCCTGACATACACATCTGCCATTTTCTCTGCTGAAAAGGCTTCCTTGATCGGAATAAAGTGAGCGCTTTTCGTAAGTCGGTCAACTATCACCCAAATTGCATCGAAATTTCTCGGAGTCTTCGGTAGCTTAATGATCAAATCCATTGTGATGTGCTCCCATTTCCAAACCGGGATCTCTAGTGGTTGCAGCTTCCCGTGAGGTGTTTGGTGCTCAGCCTTAACTCGAAGGCAAGTTAAACACTTCTCCACGTATTTCATCAAGCCCCGCTTCATCCCCGACCACTAGTAATCTATCTTTAGGTCTCGGTACATCTTTATCGAACGTGGATAGATAGAAAACTTAGATTTGTGAGCCTCATCGAGTAGTATAGTACGCACGTCAGTTATCTTTCGTACCCTGATACATCCGAATCGTGTCATTAGCCCTCCATTGTCTTCGGAAAGTAGTGCTTTATGTCCTTTAATCTGTTCCGGTTTATGGTTCTCGTCCTTCAGTGCCTCATGCTGAGCGGCTCGAATGGAGTCTAATAACGTCGTTGTCACTGTGAATCTCATACACTGTGCTGGCAGCAGCAAAATACTGGCCTTCCTACTCAAGGTCTCGGCGACGACGTTGGCTTTCCCCGGGTGATAGAGAATCTTGAAGTCGTAATCCTTAACTAGATCGATCCACCTCCTTTGCGTCATGTTCAGATTCTTCTGGTCGGTGAAGTATTTCAGGCTTTTGTGGTTTGTGTAGATAGTGCATTTAACCCCATATATATTTTCAGTGCGAAAACAACTGCGGCTAACTCCAAGTCGTGAGTCGGATAGTTGAACTCGTGTGGTTTCTGTTGTGGCGAAGCATGCGTAATCACTTTACCTCATTGCATCAGTACACACGCTAGCCCCACGTGTGATGTATCGTAGTAGACCACCATATCGTCCACTCCATCTGGCAGGGTTAAGATTGGCGCCTTGCATAATTTCCCTCATAGAATATCGAATGCCCACTGTTGTTCCTTACCCCAAACAAAGTACACACTTTTCTTAGTCATCTTTGTCAAAGGCACCCGTGATCTTAGAGACGTCTTGAATAAATCTTCGATAATACCTAGCCAATCCCAAGAAACTTCGAATTTCGGTAGGACTCCTCGGTATCTCCCACTTTGTCACTACTTCAAACATAGCAGGATTCACCTTAATACCTTCTTGGTTCACTACATGCCCTAGAAATTGCACTTCCCATAGCCAAAACTCGCACTTGGAGAACTTGGCATAAATTCTTTCCCATTTCAAAGTTTGTAGCATCATCCGCAGGTGATCTTTGTGCGCTTTCTCTATCTTGGAGTAAATGAGGTTGTCGTCTATAAATACAATTATCGAGTTATCCAACATTGGTAGGCAAATTGTGTTCATTAAATCCATAAACGTAGCTGGTGCGTTTGTCAATCCGAAGGGCGTCACCACAAACTCAAAATGACCGTATCTTGTTCTAAATGTCGTTTTCTCTATATCTCCTTCCTTTACTTTTAACTAATGGTAACCAGATCGCAAGTTGATCTTTGAGAACCATGCTGCACCTTGCAGTTGATCAAATAAATCGTCGATCCTAGGTAGTAGGTATCTGTTCTTGATTGTTCCTTTGTTCAGTTCGCGGTAGTCTATACACATACGGAACGCGCCGTCCTTTTTCTTGAAGAATAAGATCGGTGCTCCCCATGGTGAACTACTCGGTTGGATAAACCCTTTGTTCAACACTTCTTGCAACTGAGACATCAATTCCTGCATCTCTTGTGGTGCTAGTCGATACGGAGATTTTCCTATTGGTGTTGTACGCGACACAAGGTCAATTTTGAACTCCACTTGGCGGTCGGGAGGAATTCGTCGGAGATCCTCCAGAAATACTTCTGGAAAGTCGCACACCACGGGTACATCCATAACGCTTCTCTTGCTCTTTTCCAGCTAGTTGTCGACCACGTGTGCCAGAAATATTGTGCACCCTTTACGAATATACTTAGCCGCGTTAACAGCCGTACACAGTGTCATTCTCCTTTTTTGATGTTCACCGTAGATTAGAATCTCTCCCCCACTTGGGTTTGAACCCACACGACTCCTTGCTTGCACAAAATGCTGGCTTGGTGACGACCCAGCCAGTCTCCCTACCACCACTTGGAATTCTCTCATCTGAATCGGTATAAGGTCTATAGGGAACTACTCTTATGCTATCTCTATTACATTGTCTTTATAAATAATGAATACATTAAGAACTTTTTCTTCTACTATTTCTACTTCTAAAGGTGTCTCTAACCTTACCGGTGAGATGCTAAACCTTCTACAAAATGAAGTAGAAACAAAAGATTTACTTGCGCCTGAGTCAAATAACACTAACGCAGGTATAGAGTTAACAATGAAAGTACCTGTAATCACATCTGGTTCTGACTTCGCTTCCTCCACTGTCATTTGGAAGGACCTGCCTCGAGACCTCGGCGCTTGCGCCTACTCTCAATTCGTGATCATCAGAGGTGGTTGTTGAGCAGGCCTCCTACCTCCCGCAGCAACTCCCGGGCATTCTGTCATACGATGCCCTGGTTGGTTGCATCTGAAACACACACTGATGCTGGACCGGCACTCTTTGCTCATGTGACCCGGTCTCCCACATTTGTAGCCGTTCATCTACCTCAGACGACACTCTCCAGCATGCCCTCTTCCACACTTGGGGCACTTCACATGATCACCCCTGCCCGCGAGTCGGGAACCCCTAGTCTTGAACCATTTCTCCGGCGCTTTCCCTTGCATGGTACCTACTGCAGCTTGTCCTGCAGTTCGCTTCTTAGCCCGGAGTTCTAGATCCATCTCTCTCTCCCTAGCAACCTCAACCATCTCGTCCAAACTCGTGCACCTACCTGTCGTAACAAACTCACGGATGTCTTTTTTCAGCATTTCGGAATAACGATGCATCTGGAGACTTTCATCTGCCACGTAGGCAGGGCAGAATAAAACTTTCTCCTTGAAGATGGCGTTGATCTCATTCACCGTTTCAGTAGTCTGCTCGAGATATAGAAACTCATTCATCAATCTCTCTTTTTGAACTTTAGGGGCGAACTGGTCGTTAAACAATTCCTTGAATTCATCCCATTTCACGGCAATAATTAGTTCCCCCTTTCTTTATCTCAAAAGGTTCTACCAAGTCTTTGCTGCTCCCCTAAGAAGGTTCGACGCAAACCACACCTTGCTTTCATCTGCACAGCGACTCGTGTGAAAGGCTCCTTCTACTTCGGAGATCCATTGAGCACTCTTAACGGGTTCCATATCCCCCTCAAAGATCGGTGGCTAACATGCCAAGAAGTCTCTGTAGATGCCACCCTATTGTGCCTAGTTTGCTGTGAGGGTAACAACTGGTACAGCAGTCTCCCTGGCCGCCCACAAGAGGTTCAGTTTCTGATCCATCATCTTACCCATATCTTCCTTGATCTCAGCAACAATCTTGGGCAGCCTCTTCCTTAGCTCTTTCATCACATCGGCCGTCACCTTGGCGGCTAGAAGAGCCTCTCTGTCTGGCTCTTCCTCACCGGTAACCGGAATCGCGTTTTCCTTGGTCACTACCCTAGAGTTAGCATCCTCGTACTCCTCATTCAGTATTGGTTATCGACGAGGGTCTGTCAGTGATGCTGGTTTCTAAGCCCTCGGGCCCATGGCTGGTTCAAATAACAGCAGTAGCAATGAGATTCCGGTTCCTTCTTGTGTTCACCATTCTGGAATTATAGATAACACACTTTTAAGCAGGTGGCTTTACGATATTATCCTATTTACACCGCAGTTTATATCCACATTACGTACAAATTTCTACCATGCCTTTCATCTCATCTGAAGTAGCCCTACACACTAAGGCACTCCTATACTACATGCATACTACAGTCCTACAAGTACCCCTCACCTGATTCACCAGAGTTCTTATGATGTCGGCAAGCCTTGACATGTATCATGTGCTCACAGTAATATGGGCCCGTATATTATTCTAAACACATCACACATACCAAGTCTCATCGTTACCATCTGAAATCTCGATTCACAAGCTTAGGTCATGCATCACATGACATTCCACATGCACCTTATACTTTCATATTATCACAAAATCATGCAATCACATAAGGTTCCACATTCAAGTTATCATATCCTAGTCTATCCATATCACGAATACATCCATGTATAATGTTAAGTCATACAAGTCTTTGAGCGTCTGATCCTACCCTACCCCAAAATCAAACGAGAACATGAAATAAGGCCAAATGATACATTCTCAACCTATATGGTTACCATTATACACGGTATATAGTATTCACGATATGTCTAAACATGGATACCGTCATGAACTAGTCTAGCATACATCATGGATTCAATTGCACAACACATTTCACCAACTATACATATATACTATGCTTCACTTCGTGCTCACAGGGACTAAGCTCCAGCTGACAGCTCATAATTCGGTTTTAAAAAATGAATTTTGTTATTTGAAAATGATCTAGAACCAAGGTTTATGTCCAAACACACCTCTTGCATGCTCGAATCCCTTAAACCAAGGCTATGATGCCAAGTTGTAACGTCCCAATTTTTTTTCTTTTCAAAGAGTATAAATAAGTATAAAAATGCATTTGACTAGATGATTTAACAAAAGCCAGACAAGGTCTGTGACATTCGGCGACAAATTTCCCAGGTTAGCCATTAGAAATTTGTATTTTAAGCCTAGTATGACTAAAAATAGTATTTATGATTTAAATACATCCATAATAATATTAGATTTTATAGAAATCCCGCCTATAAGGTTAGAACCACACCCCGCTAAAGCGGAAACACGAGGTGTCACAGCACAAGATATCATCACACAAGGTAAATAGACAATAACCATTATATTGACTTAACAAAAATAAGTAGTTCGGGTAAAAGATAAATAAAAGTTACATAATCGAATAAAAATTAAATGACATTGTCTTGTACGATGCGAAAATAAAATAGATATTGTTTTTATAAACGTGACGATGAAGATGAAGATGCCACACATCATGTTTGTAAGCATAAGGTACCTAACGACGATCACCTGAAAGCACGGGTAAAAGAAAGAAAACGGTCAACTACTAGAGTTGGTGAGTTCATAGGTTTGTAATATATGCACAAAATATCTTTTGAATGAGAAAAGTTTAAATACTTGATGGAAGTTTTTGAATATAAAATAAAAGTATGCATGAATTATAGAAGATGTATTATATTTCCCAATACGTTGCACATGGTAGTAATAGACTAAGATGGTTTGTTGCTTGAGCCATTATCCAACCTAGCCGACAACCAATTTCCCATGATAAACCTAACGCCTATATTAAATGACGTTAGTAGTGGTAAAGTACATCTATAGTTCGTCAACCATAAATGGGAGACGTCGGAATCTCCAAATAGCGCTACTTACAAATACCATCGGCTCACTAGCGGAGTTAAGGGATAATGTCCAACGAAAGGGCCTTACAACGATAACCCAAGCACATCAAAGAAAGGCCTTGCAAATACCAAAGGCCCTTTCGTTGGACATTATCTCTTAACTCCGCTAGTGAGCCGATGGTATTTGTAAGTAGCGCTATTTGGAGATTCCGACATCTCCCATTTATGGTTGATGAACTATAGATGTACTTTACCACTACTAACGTCATTTAATATAGTCGTTAGGTTTATCATGGGCAATTGGTTGTCGGCTAGGTTGGATAATGGCTCAAGCAACAAACCATCTTAGTCTATTACTACCATGTGCAACGTATTGGGAAATATAATACATCTTCTATAATTCATGCATACTTTTATTTTATATTCAAAAACTTCCATCAAGTATTTAAACTTTTCTCATTCAAAAGATATTTTGTGCATATATTACAAACCTATGAACTCACCAACTCTAGTAGTTGACCGTTTTCTTTCTTTTACCCGTGCTTTCAGGTGATCGTCATTAGGTACCTTATGCTTACAAACATGATGTGTGGCATCTTCATCTTCATCGTCACGTTTATAAAAACAATATCTATTTTATTTTCGCATCGTACAAGACAATGTAATTTAATTTTTATTCGATTATGTAACTTTTATTTATCTTTTACCCGAACTACTTATTTTTGTTAAGTCAATATAATGGTTATTGTCTATTTACCTTGTGCGATGATATCTTGTGCTGTGACACCTCGTGTTTCCACTTTAGCGGGGTGTGACAAGGTCCCGCACCCAAGACTACCCGTCATCAAATATCTTTATGTAAATTACAAATATAGTTCTAACAATATGTTTAAATAATTGAAATAGCAGAAACAGTTGGATAAATGATGAGCTGTCTTCAAATTGTTGGAGCCTTCCCACGATCTGGTCCTGAAAAGAATGAATTCAACAACAGTAAGCATAAAGCTTAGCGAGCATTCTAACTTACACACCACACTAGGCATGTACAAGTCACATCTAAAACAAATCCATGATCACATATCATTACACATACTACCGACGTAGTGTACTAATGACGATTTTACACTTTGGGTCCTAGTTGACTATCCAAGCCATACCAAGGTTTTAACACTATGTTTGACTATGACCGAGATACGTTTTCAGCACAATATAACGTAACCCTTCACTTCACATATAACATATTAGTTGCACAATCACATGAACTATAACATACACATTTCACACTAATATCATGTATAAGTTAGTGTAGCTCACCTGATGTGCAGCACAGATATAAGCAACAGATTTCACAAGCTGAAAGTTAACATGTCTAGTCGCAAGGACCTACAACACAGATATCTCATAGATCAGCTTTGGGTATACAAGAGACTATAAGTCGGATCACTCAAAAGTCAGACCAACACTCATCTGAAAGTCATACCATCCGAAGGTCGGATCAACTCTCAAAGGTCGGATCACACTTATCCGAAAGTCGGACCATTTGAAGGTCGGATCAACTCTCAAAGGTCGGATCACACTAATCCGAAAGTCGGATCAACTCTCAAAGGTAGGATCACACTCATCAGAAAGTCGGATGAACTCTCAAAGATCAGATCACACTCAACCAAAATTCAGACCATCCGAAGGTCGGATCAACTATCAAAGGGTGGATGGTTCAAAGCTCAAAGGTCGGAGGAAGCATCATCTTGGTCAGACCAAAAACCCAGTGCCCAGAAAACTCCATTTTCAAAATCACAACCTCCAAAAAAACTTAATCATTTTGATTCAAATCATTTGCAAAACTTTTCTCCTATCATAAGAACAATTCCTACAACCATTCATAAGATTTAACCTCTCAATCCACCATCTCCCTTTACTTTTCAAACACAAATACCCAAGACAACCAAAACCCCATAAACAGGTCTAAAATCATACCTTACAGTATCTATATGATCATATAGTGTATAGAAGCATTACCTAATAGTTCTTCTTTTAATTCCTTGAAGATTTTTCTAGAAATGATCAAGGTCCTAGTCTTCCTCTATTTCTTCTTCTCGTGCTCAAGAACACATCACCCCCTCTCTGTCTCTAGAAATGAAATAGTGTAATGGCTCCTTGGAGGCTACACCCTAATCTCCCATTTATATGTATCTCCAACAAGGCTTTTGGGTCCAAAGTTGATCAATTCTAGTCCCACAAGGCTTATTCTTTAATGCTCCTATTTTACCTCTCAATATTAATTAGCCTAACAAGTTGGTAACACAATAGTTATTTATTTACTAAGTGAAACACCAGAAAACTCAAGCCATTTTTTTAAACGCCGCGGAAGCTTTAATTTAAACAAACATATAATGCACAAACCATCATTTAAAAATTTACAACATTGTACGAAAACAACTTTATCATCTTGGTGTTACAAAAACAACAGGCTCGTTTCATTTTAATCAAAATATTAGAGTGGGGTCAACTTCTCCTTCAGCAACTACAAACACGAACCTGCAAAACAACATCTGAGGGGAATTAGCACAAAGCTAAGTTAGTAAAGGCTAAACACCAAAAGCAAACATTCACAATCAATATCAAAGCATGTAATCACATATCCGAGAAGACCGGCGGTTCGGCACTGAACCTATAACCAATGCCGGCTAAAGCAAAGGTTTACTGATAGCTCTCTACTAAATTGGCACAGTAAAATCCACCTCTGAAGCAACATATGCAACAGAAGGGCTACTACTGTTCAATCAACATGTAAACAAGCCCAGCCCAAGTCCATGTGTAGCTGACTTCTCAAACGCAACTCAAAATCGTCCTAAGAGCACATATCGACCAAATAGTCATGCAGCAGATATCAACAATCCATATCACAATCAACAGTTCAATTAATCCAATCTCAATCACATCATGCATCACATCAATAACATTAATCGTAATCTTTACCATCCGCGATTAATGTTCACTCACCTTTTATTCTCAAACAGGGAACTCAGATATCTTATATTACTGAGCCTTTGTATTTCCTGAAAACACAACAACACCAGAATCAGTCTTATCTATCATAAATATATATTTCTTCATATATTTATATCACATAAGCCTCATATGTAGTGTATCACTTTCACCCAATAAATGTAACGGAAAGATAACGCATATAAACAATCAATAAAATTCACGATTCTGAAAATTTGAGGTCGCGCCGCGACAATCCTTCGAATACGAAGTCATTTCGAGCGCGCCTTTGAATTCGAAACCAAACACGTCGCATCGCGACAGATCTTCGAGCGGATACAACTTCGAACGCATAGTGAACCTTTCGAATGCGAACTACATGCGTCGCGCCGCGATCTTCCTTTTCCGAGATTCTATCTTCTTCTTCTTCACGATAAATGACCAGAACCTCCATGGCAAATTTCTAGAATTTCACACACTTACTAAAACTCACTAAAAACATATACAAACATCTTTAAACATAATTTCATGCATCATAAACATCTTTTAATCAATCAAACAACAAAATCTAACAAAACCCATTTCCTACTTTGAGCGTGAAACTCAACCATGGGAATTCTCATATGATCACGTATTTCAAGAAATAAACATACTAAACTCAAACATATCATGATATAAACATAAGCTCACCTTTAGTTTGAATTAAAAGGCACAAGATCTTTACTTCAAAGATTCAAGTTGCTATGTTACTTCTCTTAAAGGTTTTCACTCAAGCACACACACTTCACACTTTCACTTTGTAACCAGTAAACATATATAATAAATTGAGTTAGTTAATTCAATTAACTTCTAACGAACACATAACAAGTTAAACACAATTAATCACATACCGCCAACCCGCTAATCTCCTAGCCCGGGTTTGCGGGTGTTACAAATCTCCCCTCCTTAAAAGGATTCCGTCCTCGGAATCCCTTCTCATTCAAACAAGTGAGGGTATCTATCTCTCATCTCAGCTTCAATCTCCAAAGTTAAGTCAAAACCTAAACTGTGCTTCCACTTAACCAACACCATTGGAATCTACTTCTTACGGAGCTTGGTCACTTTACGATCCAACAAGTCGACAGGTTCTTCTATTAGTCTCTTCTTTGAATCAACTTTCAACTCGTGCACTGGGAGAATCTAGATTTCATCTTCGATATTACATTTCCTCAAATAACAGACATTAAACGTATCGTGAATCCTGGCAAGCTCTGCTGGAAGATCCAGTGTAAATGTCTGATCATTAACTATTTGACGGATGTGGAAAGGACCAATAAAACGGGGAGCCAACTTTACGCGTTTGCCAAAACGGATCACGCCTTTCCACGGTGACACTTTTAGATACACTAACTCTCCCACATCAAATGTTACTGGACCGCGTCGCGGATCTACATACATTTTATGTCTCTTTCTAGCCGCTTTCAACTTCTCTTTGGCTATAGCAACCTTGTCAGCAGTTAACTTAACAATATTGGGCCCTGCAAACTGTTTCTCACCAACCTCTAACCGACAAGTCAGAGTACGGCAAGTGACGACCGTACAACATTTCATACGGAGGCATGCGAATACTGGAGTGCTAAGAATTATTATACGCAAACTCTATCAACGGCAGGTGCGAATCCCAAGATCCACCATACTCAATTACACAGGCACGTAACATATCTTCGAGTGTCTGTATGGTTCGTTCAGTCTGACCGTCAGTCTAGGGATGATAAGGAGTACTCAAATTAATTCTCGTCCCCAACTCTCTCTGTAGACTCCTCCAGAAGTTAGAAACAAACCTGGAGTCTTTGTTAGATACTATCGACAACGGTATACCATGCCTAGCAACAATCTCATCAATGTACAATTGAGCCAACTCAGAGGCAGTCTCACATGTAGCCAGAAAATGGGCACTCTTTGTCAGCCGATCCACAATCACCCAAATCATATCGTGATTCTTCTGAGTTCGCAGAAGTTTAGTCACGAAATCCATCGTTATATGTTCCCACTTCCACTCAGGAATCTCCAACTGCTTCAAAGATCCGTAAGGCTTCTGATGTTCTGCCTTCACTTGTGCACGAATATGGCATGATTCAACAAAGTCTGTGTAACGCCCCAAACTCCAAAAATTTGTTATTAATAGATCAAACACATTTAAATGTCCACATCTAAAAGTTTGACATAAAAGCGGAAGCAATACTTGTTTAAAATACTGATGTATCAATAGATACGCACATAAATACTGTCATAAGTTTGGTACCAAAAACTTGATAGTTACAAACTAGGCGTTAATTTCAAAGAGTTTGTCAAAAGATAGTCAAACCGAAGCTTTGCCCTTGCCTTTGTTAAAACCTGCAAAACATTTTAAAAATAGTCTCTGATAAGCTACGAGAACTTAGTGAGTAATCTAAACATAACATCATATGAACACACGTATACAATCATAGGAAGATAATACACGCATGTCTGGCAATCAAAGCTAGCCTCTGGTTCTAGACCCTGGAAAGCATCATAGGTCACAGTACTATACCGCATCTGAGCCTTACTGCACATAGCAGTACGCTTACATTTTCACATGAATAACATAGCATGTTAGTAATCTGATATGAAAATACACATGCTGCTGATATGAAGTGAAGTCTAGAAGAGTCACCTTCGCACTGTAACATGCACTACTCCACAGATCATTGATACAAGTAATATGTCAATCACCTACTATATAAACAATACATAAAATCACATAAGGACATACTGATCTGAAATAGGGCCTACACGGGCCGTGTCCTTTATATGCTACACGACCTAAGCTGGCAACATGGCCAGTGTGGTCTAGTCACCCTACACGGGTCGTGTACCTCTACACGGGTCGTGTACCTCTTATGCTACACGACCATGTAACCCAACATGGCCCTATGACCGCCTTTACTACTACACGGCCGTGTACACTACATACCAGTAGACTGTTCTTATCTAGAACTGTCAGTTTTCACCAAATAATCCGATAGTTTCATCATAAATTCAACTAGAGGTGTTTCCCTACACCTCCTATAACTGATATACATAATCTGAACCATATGAAACAATCCTAACATGAATTTACCATTGAATCATGTGATTTAACTTACAAAACATCATAAACAAAGTTTGAAAGCTTACCTCAAGTTGTATACTTGCTATACTCTTGATATAGATACTAGCTCTGCTGTGTTCTTCAAAGAAAACTGAAAGTTGCTAAGGCTTGTTCTAGAACTCGTGGATTCCAGAGAAAAGAATACAAACTTTGACTAACTATGGTCAAAGTTGGTGATATTTATATAATTAAGTTTCAACTAATGACACAACAACCCCTAGACTTAAAGAAGTTGTAATCTGACGGTTTTAGCCCCTCTAGTTTAAAACCACATCTTATCACGTATATCCATTTATAACGCGTGTAACACTTTGTACATTTCTTACATAAACTTAATAATAAAATTCTGGGTGTTACAACTCTTCCCCACATGAAATGATTTCGTTCCTGAAATCAACTGCCGAAGGGTTCTGGATAATTACTCTTCATAATCTGTTCAGGCTTCTATATGTAATCTGTACCTCTTATACGCTTTCACTGATTCTTGACCAGTCTAGTCTGACAATTGAGTAAAACCTCATCTTTTCAAAATTGCTGTAAACTCTTCCTCATAATACAGTTTATTATTATTACTTAAAATTCCAACAATACGATTGCATACTCATCTGATAAACACTTTATGAAATATAATACACAACAGGTGCTAGGAATATATGATAATTCTTGTGATAACTCTGATCTATCAACAATTTTTACCCTCATATACAATAATTTTGAATTACTGATTATATTTCGGGCTTAGTTTTCTCTCTTTTCTGAATCTGATCACGTTTTTTCCATGGTGTTACTGCCAATGATATATACTCCCCCACTAAAACTAATGTGGCAACCTCTATTCATCTATATAACCCTTCTGTCTATTCTGGGCGTCAAACAATCTACTACATACCTTCTGAATCTGTTCTGTCTTTCGCTGTATCATTTATGTGCTACCCCATACTTTCTGACCCACGTCACTGACTACAGTGAAGTTTGGTAGTAATATTATACATTGACATCCCGGTGCTGAACTTGTATGTGTTGTAATACAAAACTTTGTCAAGCAAATATGTACCCCAGTTTTCTTCTGAAATAATAACACAATCATAAAACATGCTTTCCATCATCTGTATATTTCTTTCATTCTGACTGTACTGAGATGAAGCTTAATCCTTAACTTTATATGAAATCTGTTCCGAATTCTAGAAGTGGATCTGATATCATTGTCTGGATCAATAAACACTTATATGCTATGACATAACACAATCTGTTTCACATACACATCTGTTAACTGTTGTGATTAAATAAATTTCTCTAATGGAAACAAGCTATATACCTTTAATGATATTCCTCCACTTGTCTGTCCATATCTAGTTTCACCTCCAGTTATTATTAATCTACCCTTTAGGTATTCATACCCTTATTAACTTCTGGCTACACCACCATTATAACCTATGAACTTCATATAGATGTGTCTTATACACATCCCCATAACCTGATACTCATATACGATCATATCCAACTAATATTTCACAACTGTTTTTAAAACGGATTAACTACTTGTCTCCTTTTATCCATTCTTTAAGATACTTTTCACTGAACTGTTCTTATCATCTCTGAGTATGTAAAATCCTCACAAAGGGCCTAGACGCATGCTTACGTGGTACGTGTATTAAATTAATAAATAGAATAATATATATATATATAAATAGTTATTTAAATGAGTAAATAAAATATTGATAAAAATATACAAAAATAAAAGAATATTTAATGATTTAGAACGAGGTTTGCAAAAATATCCCCGTTAGTTAAAACGGGTACTTGTGCGTTAAGTTGTAAGTTGGAAAGGGGAACAAAATACCCAGTTGTGGATAAATATTATCCACAAGTCAGATATCCTTTTGTAACCCACGTACATACACAGACAACTCATTTCTATTGTGTGTGTGTTCTTGTTCAAGCTTCCAAGGAGAAATCAAACGGAAGATCATAAAGCTTGGACTTTGTTGCCGAAATTTGATATTTAATCCAAGCTATAACCTGTTTTTAATCATCTTCTTCATCCAATTACTCTTGTAAGTTCCATTTCTCCATGTTCTTCAAGCTTTTAGGTTTTGATGGGTTTTTAGGTCAAACCCGAATTTGACCATTGTGGTCTGATTTTGAAGCTTCTAATGTTTCCTACAACTTATATAGATGCTAAAGAACACATAACATGGATTAGAATTGCTTGATTTGATCAAAATCAAGATTTGACCAAATGGGTCAAAATAGCCAAAAACGGGTCAAACTGAAACTGACCCTCAAGAACTGAAATTTAGTGTTCTAATTGTTCTTACGAAGTGTTAGGATTGATAAGAACTCATGTGTTTGATTAGAAGCAGTGTTTATGCATATGTTCAAATTTGGCTTAAATGGGTCAAAATGGCCAAAATGAGTTGAATCTGTTTTTACACATCAAGGACTGATTTTTAAGGTTCTAATAAGCTCATATGACTTGTATGAATTGATTAGAAAAATGGTTTTGAATTAAATTGGTGGTTTTGCTTGAATTGGTAAAAATAGTGCTAAAATAGGCTTTAAATAGCCAAAAATTATAAAATGCTACCAAACAAAGGTTTTAAAGGAAATGGTAAGTTCTAAAAGCTTCAATAAGTCATTTGAAGTGCAAATGATGCATTGGAAGTGTTGGAATTGATGTGTTTCAAGTTTTGGCGATATTGAATACATTCTTGCTAATTAAAGCTTGAATTTTGTATGGATTGATTGGATAAGTGTTAGGGATGTTAGAAAGCACCTACAAGTGCCAAATGATATTATGGAACACTGAAAATTGATTAGAGTTGAATTGGTATTGAAATGCACCAAAATGGTACTGCTGTGCAGAAACAGCATATGTGCACTACTGCATGCTACGCAACACGTCGAAGGCTTGGACGCGACGTGTCCAAGCAGTTTCTGCACACATTGCTGTTTTGTGTTGTTCTTTCGCGTATAAGTGTTTTAGTCATGGATATAAGTTAGCAAACAAGTTAGGAACACTATTAGGACATTACTCCAGATGTCTTCATGATTTACTTGCATGTTCAAGTGTCTAAACATGAATGATTTGATATAGGTGCTAAAGACAACTAAAGCAAGTCGGAGTTGTGTAGTTACCTGTTAAGCTCAATAGGTGAGTAACAGTTAAATCGAGCATGATATTAAAAGTATTAGAAGATGTTTTGTATGTTACAATCCAAGAAATTGTAGATATGCATGTTTAGAGGTTTATGAACTAAATATGAGAACCAAATGATATGTATGCATGTGAAAGACCTTGAAGGTCATTATTGATATGTGAAAGGCCTGTTTAGGTCACTCTTGATAAGTAAGGGCCGGAGTAGGCCATTGTGTTTGTGATAAGGCTAGAGTAGGCCATTGTTTGAGTGCCGGTACTACCTTGTAGAGATTGTGGTGCGGGATTCGATGATCACGAATCTTGGTTCTAGCTAAAACGCCGCCCTCAATACTAACTCGGGGCTCTCAGTTTCCCACTGATCCCAAATGGGATATGTTCCCGATAACACAATGGTGGACCGCTACCCGCTTCTCCACCGGCGCGGAGGAAGTAACGGTTTCCCCAGTAAGGATCATTGAGCCGGGTTTATAACCCTGCAAGACGTGATGCCTGCTGACAACCGGTGCTTCACCATGTGTTAGGATAGACTTGATTGAAATGATGTGATGCATGAAATATGTTATGATACTCTTGATATACTGCTCATGCTTTAATTGTTATTCACTAGCTATTTATAGCTAACCCTCTCATGTTCATTCCTAATGCTGGTAAATAGACTAAAGGTGAGAACTGGTGCCTGCAGGGATGTCATGTTAGGTTTGGGGAACACAATGTAAAGGCGATATTATGTAATAGTTAGTATAATGGTCGAACTAGTTGGTAACGTTTGGAAAGTTTGTAAAACAATACTTTTATATTACAACTTATAGTTATATAAGTTGTATAATGTGAATTAATATATAGCTTTCGCATTTGTTTAAAATAAAAAAATATACTCTGATATTTGAAAAGACCAGCGTTACAAGTTGGTATCAGAGCCTTAGTTTGAGTGAATTGAAAACTATATATAGTATTCAGTCTCAAACTTGGGTTCATATTCGACCATTACTATGTGTTCCCAAAGGTGGTATTGGGGTGTGAAGAGTGATTTATATGTCTCATGCTATGTGTTAAGTAAAAGTTAAGATAAGATAAGAGTTATATATATGAAGTATACTGAAGGTTTTGTTTTGAGTGTGTATAAAATTCTGATTCCTTATGGAGGGATCTTCTGGTGATAAGGATGCATATATCCTTAAGTTAGAGGCTCAGCTTAAACAGGCCAACGAGTGTGAGTCTACTCGAGCAGGCAAAGAAACTCATAAGCCTACTAAATTCAAGACTTTCCTAAACTGCCAACCTCCTGTTTTCCATGGTCCAACCAATGATCCGTCAGCAGTTGAGACATGGATTAGAGATATGCAAAACACCTTTGAGTCTAGCGAATGCAAGGAATACAAGAAGGTAAATTTTGCCAAACGGATGTTTAGAGGTCGTGCATTGGCTTGGTGGGATATGGTGATTGCTGTCACACCATCAGCCACACTGGAGGCTATGACCTGGGATGGGTTTAAGGAGAAAATTCGGGGGAAGTATTGCTCTGACTACAATATGCTCAGGATCGACAACGAATTCAGGGCACTTGAAAAGGGTGACAAGCCTTTGGAGGATCTAATCTCCAAATTCACTGATAAAATGAAGTTTCTTACTCATCTTTTGCCAAATAAAAAGGCAAAGATTGCCCATTTTGCCAATGCTCTGCCATTGGAATATCGATCAGCTGTGAGATTTGCAGCAACTCTGGATGAAGCATTTGATAATGCTAGAACCACCGACAACGATTATACACGGAGGGCTAGATCTCAACAGCAACAACACCAATCTGGGGGAGGCAAAAGGAAATTTGAGCAGCAGTCGGGTCAGAAAGGAGGAGATTGTGGATCTGGTGGTAAATCACGGGGTAATATGTCCTAGAAGTCGGAAGACTGGGATTCAAGGTGTACTAAATGTGGGAAGAAGGGGCATCAATATAAAGAATGCATGTACAAGGAAAGTGTGTGTTACAGGTGTCATAAACCTGGGCACCGGATTGCACTATGCCCTACATGGCCAGCCACGGGTGCTGGAGGTTCTTCGGCAGCTACGGCTCCGAACCAGGGAGGTGCTCCTCGTGCACCAGGGAGAGCCTTTCAGATGACGGCTGAGGAAGCCAAGGATGCAGGTGATGCGATTACATGCACTTATCTTATTAATAATATTCCTACATGCATTTTGTTTGATTCGGGAGCTACATACTCCTTTATCTCTAAGTCTTATCGTGAAAAGCTTCAATTTCTTGTTTCTCTATTATCTGATTCTGTTAAAGTTGAAGTAGCTGATGGTAAGGTAGTAAATATTACCGAAAAAGTTCCAACAACAATTATGTATGTTGATGGGAATAGTTTCACTATTTCCTTTCTTGTGATGCCGATAGCGGGTTTTGATGCTGTTATCGGTATGGATTGGCTCAGTAGTCGAGATGCTGAGATTTTGTGTTCTAAGAAGTTGATCAGATTCCCTTTATCCGACGGTTCTTTTTCTATAGCTCAAGGGGAGAAGAGGGACTCGGCCATTCCTGTGATTTCTGTGATTAAAGCTCAAAAATTAATTTCAAAAGATTGTATCTCCTACTTTGCATATGTGATTAATGCTGAGATAGGAGCAAAGACTGTTGATGATATCAGGGTTATCTCTGAATACCCTGATGTCTTTCCTGAAGACTTACCGGGTTTGCCTCCTGTCAGGGATGTAGAATACTGGATTGATCTTGTTCCTGGAGCTACACCTGTAGCAAAATCTCCCTATCATCTCGCTCCATCTGAAATCCGGGAGATGATGTCCTAAATCCAGGAATTACTTGATAAGGGCTTTATTCACCCAAGTGCGTGCCCGTGGGGAGCTCCTGTTCTGTTTGTTAAGAAGAAGGACGGGACTCTCAGAATGTGTATTGATTACAGGGAGCTTAACAAGCGAACTGTAAAGAATAAATATCCGTTACCTCGCATAGATGATCTGTTTGATCAATTGCAAGGTGCCACGTGCTTATCAAAGATTGATTTAGGTATGGGATATCATCAAGTACGAGTTTGGGAAGATGATATCACAAAGACTGCATTCAGAACACGATATGGGCACTACGAATTCTTGGTTATGCCATTCGGCTTAACCAATACTCCTGCTATCTTTATGGATATGATGAATCGCGTATGTCGCCCTTTTCTTGATAAATTTGTGATCGTGTTCATTGATGATATTCTTATCTATTCTAAATCTGAGGCGGAACACGAGCAACACCTTCGTCTTATTCTAGAGACACTTAAGCGAGAACAACTCTATGCAAAGCTATCTAAATGTGAGTTCTGGCTTAAGGAGGTCCATTTCTTGGGCCATGTTATATGCAAGGAAGGTGTTAAAGTTGATCCTGTGAAGATTGAAGCCATTATGAACTGGGGAACTCCTCAGAATCCTACTGACATAAAGAGTTTCTTAGGTCTTGCTGGATACTACAGACGTTTTATCCAATATTTTTCTAAACTTGCTGGTCCATTGACCAAATTGACCTGTAAAAATGTGGCGTATGTGTGGAGTAAAGATCAGGAGAAAGCATTCCAGACTCTGAAGCAATTATTATGTCAGGCACCAATTCTAACATTGCCTAATTGGTCTGAACACTTTATTGTCTATTGTGATGCTTCATATGCATATCTAGGTTGTGTTTTGATGCAACGAGACAAGGTGATTACATATGCTTCTCGTCAATTGAAGACACACGAGAAGAATTATACTACACATGATCTGGAGCTTGCAGCTGTGATATTTGCTTTGAAGATATGGTGTCATTATCTGTATGGCACCAAATGTATTGTATGCATAGATCATAAGAGTTTGAAGTATGTGTTCACGCATAAAGAGCTAAACATGAGACAAAGATGTTGGTTGGAGCTGATCAAAGATTATGATTGTGAGATCAAGTATCATCTGGGCAAAGCAAACGTAGTAGCTGATGCATTGAGTCGAAAGAACTCTCCTGCAACGGCTAAATTTATGAAGATGACTGTTGAATCTGATATCATTACTCAGTTGAAAGTAGCACAACAAGAAGCTTTGCAAGAAAACAACTTGAAAGCTGAGACAATTATTAATATATCTAAGCAATTGGGAGAAGATAGTCGGGGTTTGAAGACATTTCAATCCCGAATCTGGGTATCGAGTCTTGGTGGCAATCGGGAGACAATCTTACACGAGGCACATAAATCTAGATTGTCTATTCATCCCGGAAGCACGAAAATGTATCAAGACTTGATGTCTTTTTATTTGTGGCCTACATTGAAGCGTGACATAACTTCATTTGTAGAAAAATGCCAAGTCTGCGCACAAGTCAAAACTGAACATCAAAAGCCCTATGGTAGTCTACAAAACTAGACATCCCCGAGTGGAAATGGGATAACATTACCATGGACTTTGTCACTAAGCTACCCCGAACTGTAAAGGGGCATGATATGATTTGGGTTGTGGTTGATCGCCTCACGAAGAGTGCACATTTTCTTGTAACTAATGAGTCTGCACCTATGAATCGTTTGGCTCAATTGTATATCAATGAGGTGGTGTCACGACATGGCATACCTCTATCTATTGTTTCTGATCGTGATTCACGGTTCACATCAAACTTTTGGTATAGTCTTCAACGTGAACTTGGTATGCGCGTGAATGTTAGCACAGCATACCATCCCCAGACAGACGGACAGTCCGAAAGGACTATTCAAACTCTTGAAGATATGCTGAGAGCTTGTATACTGGAATTTGGTGGTTCTTGGGATTCACATCTTCCCTTGATTGAATTTGCCTATAACAACTCCTATCATTCAAGTATAGGCATGCCACCATATGAGATGCTATACGGTAGGCGATGCCATACACCTACATGTTGGTTAGAACCTGGCGAAAAGCAATACGCAGGTCCTGACATTGTGCAGATGACAGCTAATAAAGTCAAGATGGCACGTGAGAAGCTGAAAGCTGCACGAGACAGGCAGAAAATGTATGCGGATCCAAAACGGAGGCCCATTACTTTTGAAATGGGTGACGGGGTATTCTTGAAGGTTTACCTTGGAAAGGGGTGATTCGATTTGGTCGAAAGGGTAAGTTAAGCCCTAGATATATTGGTCCGTTTAAAATTCTGCAACGGGTCAATGAACAGACTGTGTCACTTGAACTTCCTCCAGAGCTATCTGGTATTCATAACACATTCAATCTGTGCTATTTGAGGAAGTTCAAGGTTGACGATGATCAGATCCTACCTCTGCAAGAGTTGAAAGTTGATTCAGCTAAACGCCTTGTGGATGAACCTTTAGAGATTTTGGAATCCAAAATCAAGAAGCTGCGTAAGAAGATGATCAAGTTAGTGCTCGTCAAATGGAAGAACAATCTGGGTCCTAACTTGACATGGGAGGCCGAGGATGAGATGAAAGCACGCTACCCGCACTTGTTCATTGCTGAGCAGATTCCGAGGACGGAATCTTCTTAAGGAGGTAGATTTGTAACATCCTCACAAAGGGCCAAAACGCACACTTACGTGGTACGTGTATTAAATTAATAAATAGAATAATATATATATATATATATGTAGATATCAAGAAAAATAACTAAAATAGTTATTTAAATGAGTAAATAAAATATTGATAAGAATATAAAAGAATAAAAGAATATTTAATGATTTAGAACGAGGTTTCCAAAAATATCCCCGTTAGTTAAAACGGGTACTCGTGCGTTAAGTTGAAAGTTGGAAAGGGAAACTAAATACCCAATTGTGGATAAATATTACCCACAAGTCAGATATTCTTTTGTAACGCACGTACCTACACAGACAACTCATTTCTATTGTGTGTGTGTGTGTTCTTGTTCAAGCTTCCAAGGAGAAATCAAAGAGAAGATCATCAAGCTTGGAGTTTGTTGCTGAAATTCGAGATTTAATCCAAGCTACAACCTGTTTTTAATCATCTTCTTCATCCAATTGCTCTTGTAATTTCCATTTCTCCATGTTCTTTAAGCTTTTAGGTTTTGATGGGCTTTTAGGTCAAACCTGAATTTGACCATTGCGGTCTGGTTTCGAAGCTTCTAATGCTTCCTACAACTTATATAGATGCTAAAGAACACATAATATGGATTAGAATTGCTTGATTTGATCACAATCATGATTTGACCAAATTGTTCAAAATAGCCAAAAAAGGGTCAAACTGAAATTGACCCTCAAGAACTGAAATTTAGTGTTCTAATTGTTCTTATGAAGTGTTAGGATTGATTAGAACTCATGTGTTTGATTAGAAGTAGTGTTTATGCATATGTTCAAATTTGGCCTAAATGGGTCAAAATGGCCAAAATGAGTTGAATCTATTTTTACACATCAAGGACTGATTTTTAAGGTTCTAATAAGTTCATATGACTTGTATGAATTGATTAGAACAATGGTTTTGAATTAAATTGGTGGTTTTGCTTGAATTGGAAAATGCTACCAAACAGAGGTTTTAAAGGAAATGGTCAGTTCTAATAGCTTCAATAAGTCATTTGAAGTGCAAATGATGCATTGGAAGTGTTGGAATTGATGTGTTTCAAGTTTTGGCCATATTGAACACATTCTTGCTAATTAAAGCTTGAATGTTTTGTATGGATTGATTGGATAATTGTTAGGGATGTTAGAAAGCACCTATAAGTGCCAAATGATGTTATGGAACACTGAAAATTGATTAGAGTTGAATTGGTATTGAAATGGACCAAAATTGTACTGCTGTACAGAAACATCATCTGTGCACTACTGCACGCGACGCGATGCGTCGAAGGCTTGGATGCGACGCGTCTAAGCAGTTTCTGCAAACATTGCTGTTTTGTGTTGTTCTTTCGCGTAGAAGTGTTTTAGTCATGGATATAAGTTAGCAAACAAGTTAGGAACATTGTTAGGACATTACTCCAGATGTCTTTATGATTTCCTTGCATGTTCAAGTGTCTAAACGTGAATGATTTGATATAGGTGCTAAAGACAACTAAAGCAATCCGGAGTTGTGTAGTTACCTGTTAAGCTCAACAGGTGAGTAACAGCTAACTTGAGCATGATATTAAAAGTATTAGAACATGTTTTGTATGTTACAATCCATGAAATTGTAGATATGCATATTTAGAGGTTTATGAACAAAATATGAGAACCAAATGATATGTATGCATGTAAATGACCTTGAAGGTCATTATTGATTTGTGAAAGGCCTGTTTAGGTCACTCTTGATAAGTAAGGGCCGGAGTAGGCCATTGTTTTTGTGATAAGGCCAGAGTAGGCCATTGTATGAGTGCCGGTACTACCTTGTAGAGATTGTGGTGCGGGATTCGATGATCACAAAACTTGGTTCTAACTAAACCGCCGCCCTCAATACTAACTCGGGGCTCTCAGTTTCCCACTGATCCCAAATGGGATATGTTCCCGATAATGCAATGGTGGACCGCTATCCGCTTCTCCACCGGCGCGGAGGAAGTAACGGTTTCCCCAGTGAGGATCATTGAGCCGGGCTTATAACCCTGCAAGACGTGATGCCTGCTGACAACCGGTGTTTCACCATGTGTTAGGATATACTTGAATGAAATAATGCGATGCATGAAATATGTTATGATACTCTTGATATACTGCTCATGCTTTGATTGTTATTCACTAGCTATTTATAGCTAACCCTTTCATGTTCATTCCTAATGCAAGTAAATAGACTAAAGGTGAGTACAGGTGCCTGCAGGGATGTCATGTTAGGTTTGGGGAACACAATGTACAAAAATAGTTATCACACCAGTATTGGTATGCCACTGTACGAGATGCTGTACGGGAAAAAGTGTAGGACCCTGATTTGTTGGGGTGAGGTAGGGCAGAAAGAGCTGGGCAGCACAAAGATAGTTTAGAAAACCTCAGAATACGTCCAACAGGTTCGTGATCGACTTAAAGCGGCCTAAAGCCGACAGAAAACTTATGCAGATAAACGAAGGTCATTATTATATTTTCAAGTGGGGGATTTCGTGTTGCTCGATGTATCTCCGTGGAAGGGAATGAAACGTTTCAGGAAACGTGGAAAGTTGAACCCTAGATTTATGAGGCCATTCAAAGTAATTTCAAGGGTAGGTAAGGTAGCTTACCGGTTATAGTTGCCAGAGGAACTATCCAAGATACATAACACCTTTCAGGTATCCCATTTGAGAAAATGTTTTGCCGATGATTCGGCATTTGTGCCATTGGAGGACATCACCATAGATGAGAAATTGAACTATGTCAAGAAGTTGGTTGCGATCATCAAAAGAAATACTAAACTACTACGTAACAAACAGGCGGGAATGATGAAAGTACAATGGGAACACTATAAGGGCTCCTAATGGACTTGGGAAGCAGAGGAAGAGATGAGAAGGAACTACCTATTTAAGTAGAGATTTCGAGGTCGAAATCGTGTTTAAGTGGGGAAGAGTTGTAATATCCGAATTTCCAAACATAATAAAAGAATATTTTATTGATAACAATGGTTATTGTTTTGATGTAATTGGGTTATGAATTAATGGTGGACTAGTTGATCATTTTGGCTTTGAGTAACTAGTTAGTTAAATGGATAAAAGTAAATAATTAATTAGGTTAATTACTTGGTGGGCTTGAGTGGTTATGTTGGGTCCAAGCCATGTAAGAAAGGTGTGTATATATATGGAATTAGGGTGCATCCCCCAAGGGATACTTCTATTGTTCCAGTACTTCAAATCAGTGTGTGTCACCCTCGAAGAACAGTGAAGGAGGGGACGAGAATCATCATTGGGACTCAAGGAATTGTTAAGAAAATCATCGGGTAATGTTTCTTACTTCAGTATGATCTTGTATGTATCAATTTCACTTTGTTTAGGTGATGATTGAATAGCTAATAGCTGGGTTCTTGGGGTTTTTGTATGTACGAGAAAAACCAGGAAAAAGGATGGGGAAAGATCTCTTGAAACTTGATTAAATGTAAATTCACCTAAAGGAATGGTCTGAATGTATGGAGAAATGTTTTATGACAAAAATTAAATGATTTGGTTGAATTTTGGAAGAGTTGGATTTTGAAAATTGGGTCTGGGAGTTTCAGGTTCTTGCGTCAGACCAAGAAGATACTAGGTCTGACCTTTGATTTTTGTGTGGTCCGACCATAGATTTTTGTATGGTCCGACTCTCATGTGCTTGTAAGGTCCGACCTATGGGTTTTGATAGGGTCCGACTTTAGGCCTCATCCGACTTGTGATGACTTGTCCGACTTTTGGGTGACCAATGTGGTCCGACTTGATGCGATAAAGATGGTCCGACTTACAAATTTGAGTATTGTCCGACTTGTGAAAACTAATGACAAGGTCCAACCTAGGAAGTTAATTATTGTAAATCCGAGCAAGGTATTCGTTCCCGGTATTGACTCACTTAGGCTTGTTGTAGGTGACGGCCGATTGACCAATAACCACAAGTGGAATTCTAAACTAAGAACTGCGTGACTAAGACTGCAAACATGTGAGTACTCTTACGTATAGCTTAAAGTGATGAGATACATGACGGATATGTGGCATGCGTTAATGGAATTTATGTGCCTCAGGAAATGAAGAGACCATTCACTTCGGTGATGGGAACGATGAGACCGTTCACTTCGGTGACGGGAATGATGTGACCATTCACTCCAGTGACGGGAATGAAGAGACCGTTCACTTCCGTGACGGGAATGATGAGACCGACTACTACAGTAGCGGGAATGATTGATGTTGATTATGTGAAAGAAATTGATAACGTGATGATTGGTTTTAGTTGTTTATAAACATGCTCGATAAGCCTTGTGTTTACTGTTGTTGTTATCTATCTTTACAGGTAGTGACCACCGCGGGGCTCCAGCTTGTGTATGATAGCTCATCTTCAACCAGCTTTCGCGACGTTTCTAAACTGCTTTAAATTCCGTGTGTAATTGACAATTATTGTTATTAATTCCAGTACTTCCACTTAAACAATTACTTGAGTTGTAATTTAATATCCAACAGTATTTACTTCAATATCTATCAAATTTTAATTTGAATACATTGCAAAAATAAAAAAAATAAATTGGGACGTTACATGACAATTGCGAAATTGTAAAGGCATAGGCACCTCATTACCCAAAGGTTGTAGGGTTTCATAATCCATGCACGCCAACATCTGTACGTAGCGGAACCAACGTCATCAAAAACCAGGGTTTTTGGGTATTAAAACTGACATCCATGTATTCCCCAAGTGGGGATCGTGACTACAAACAAACATAGAAACTGAAATTAAAAGAAAGGGAGGCAAAAAAAGACCATCACGAGGCTGGAGCTATCCACCGAGCTAGGAAGATCTTGAGAATTTGAACCCGAGCTCCTCTATTGATAGTCCACACCAAGTGAGCGAGATTCCACCTTTCTATAAATTCTCAAACTTGAACTTCTTGCTAGAACATGAGTTCTTGGAACAGCAACAACCACACAAGAACTCTTTGTTGGATTATGCCCACTGACACGAACACGTGTTGGCTTCATAGCTGATGAAGCAAGGGCTTATTAGGTCACACGCCAAGTATCGACAAAGGCATCACAGATGGTTGAATGAGAGAGAAAGCTAGAAACTGGTTTTGGTGGGCTAAGGCATGCTCGTGCCTCTATGAGGTACGGCCGTAGCCTATGGGTAGGCACGAGCCCAAGTCGGGCGTGACTTGGGCGTGGCATGTGGCTAGGTACGCCCGTGCCTCTTGGAGGCACGCCCGTGCCCTATGCCCATTGGACAACCACCAGCACAAGTCAGTCGTGACTTGGGCGTAGCCTTTTGGGCGGGTACGCTCGTGCCTTGTGAGGCACGGCTGTGCCCTATGTAGTAACAGTGTCCTTAAACAGCTTTCAAAGTTGTTTATGAAGGTGATATAGTGCTACATGTCTACATTGTGATCTTCCAAGTTCTTGATATATACAATAATATCTATTTCACATATAATTCTCTCAAACAGAAAAAGAATATACAAGGCTTTGGTGCTTTTGGTGTTGAACATTTGGTGGTGTAGAGATTGGCACATCTTACACTCTAGCAAGTGGGGATCGATAAGAGCTTGGTGTGGACTTCACTAGTGGTGTACAAGTTAGTACACGTATTTCACAAACTCCAACCTCGTTCGCACAAAGAATATAGCTTCAAGGATAACATGTTTAGAGTTTTGGTCCATTTGGTGGACATTGCATGGTCAATTTTGAAGCCTATTTTCTACTCGTTTTGCTCCCGCTGTGTTTTTGGACCACGAAAACCCAACAGTAGTATCAGAGCCATCTCTAACATGGCTTTGCACTTTTGGAGTTTAACCGAATTTTCTATATTTCTGTCAAAATTTGGTTTTCCCGCAACCGGGCACGGTCGTATCTCTAGGGGCACGGGCCGTGCCGGCAGAAATCGTTAAACGAATAAAACTGTTTAAACTATATACTGACAAAATGGTAGGCACGCCCGTACTCTTTGGGTAGGGGTGTTCAAAAATATCCGTATCCGATTCAAAATCCGAATACCCAAAAAATCAGAACCGAAATTATCCGAATTTTCAGATTCGGATTTGGATGACATTTTTTCAAAATTTAGGATAATCAGATATCCGAAATATATGTTTTTTTAAATTTTTTAAAAATAACAAATATATAATATGAAAAACATCCCTAGATGTCCAAAACTCCAAATTGATATCATATATACTTGATGATCTAGTTTCTATATCGATCGATTGATTGATCTTGTTATTACATGTTTATTTTAGTTACACTTTCGTCAATTTTTTATATCTCTGTTTTTTCTCTTCTTGATCTAGAGATTATTGATTTCCTATCCTTAATTTCGCCTCGTTAATTATATTCTAAATATTGCTTCAAGTTGAAGAATAATTAATTAATTAATTCGATTATACCTATACATAGTATGTTTTGGTTGATGATCTACTTATGTGGAAGGTAGTTAATTAGTTTGTAAATGTAGTTCTAGTTTGAAAAAAAATAAATTAGTTTTTGAAGGAATTGAATGAAGTTTGTAAAAGTAGTTCTAGTTTTAATTAAATTAATATTTAGGAAATGTAATCTTAGTAGTAATTAAAGTTCCGGGAAGAGCCTTAACCAGGAAAAACTCTTTGTAAAAGAAAACTTAATATTAAATTTCGGATATTTCGGATTATCCGATATCCGAATCCGAAATTTCGGATACCCGAAATTCGGATATCCGAAATTTCTGATTCAGATATCGGATAGCGAAATGCACTATCTGAAAATTTTGGATATCCGAAAATCCAGATATCCAAAAATGAACACCCCTACCTTTGGGGTACGCCCGTGCCTTCTAGAGTTTTGGTCAGATTTTGTTTTTGAAATAGTGAGTTTAAAATTATTTTTAAAATCCGGTTATATTGGTTTTGGACTATTCTTGATTCTGGTTATCCCCACTATATTTTGATTCCTAATTCAATATGTTTTGTATGACTTGGCATTAAGTTCATAAAAACATATATTTTTAGGTGTATATATGAATATATAATTTTAAAGGTGAATTTAAATTACTAATGCATATGTACATGGATTGCTTGTTGTGCCTTAAATGTTGTTTTGCAATCTTGATCCAAATATATATAAATATATATATATATATATATATTGTTTGACATGGTTTTGTGGAACACCATTGTTTTCGTTTAGTTGTGTTTGTTGTGGTTGACCGGTAACTTGATATGCCCTTAGCCTTTGTGTTGTTTGTGATTGGTTTGGTTTGGCCTGCGTGACGTATGGTTGTAATATTTATATTTTGGTGTGACTTGCATGTCGTTTATTTAAATCGCTGTACTCGTAATAGTTTATTAGGATCGCGATTTGCATGTCGTTTTCTTATTATCATGTACTCGTACTTAGATTAATTATAAATATATATATATATATATATATGTATATATAAAGAAAGGTTCATGCGAAAAGTAATTTATTTGCGAAAAGTGCGAGAAGCAATCTTATATATATATATTCAATCAAACCAATAGGGAGGAGTATTGTTGGCGTCTTGATGAATCAATTCCGGGAGATTTTCCGGTGTGGAGAACGTGACGAAGCATTCGTTGTTCTCCCTAGATGACCATGTTTTTCCCCATTTTGGTTCACGGGGAAAACATTTACAATTTGGGTATGTTACCGGCTTTTTGATTATTTTATATGCGTAGTTGTTTTATATTTATTTCTTGCATGATTCTTTAGGATTTGCATGCTAGAGAATTTTTGAAAATATATAAAACAAAAGAGATTTATAAATGAGGTTATATTTCTACGCGCATAAGAATTGACAATATTAAATGGTGATCGAAAAGTTTTTTTATCACTTAAAACTTTTAATTTGTAAAATCGTTAAAATATCCTTTTAACCGGAAAACAAAAACCCATTTTCAAAAGTAAGTCACGCGCCATCCGTAAGACGACACCACACAAATCTAACGAAACTTGGATGATTGTCGAGTATTAGCACGAGTCATGCCTTGTGGAGTTGTGTGGAAGGTGAATGTGGCAACTCGCAATACTGGTAGTCGATCTTAAGCACGAACCAATGATTGGGCTAGAGTACCAACGTGTGTATTGACGGACGACTTACAAATTCTTTTATAATGCTTAAATGATGTCGATCTCTACCCGAGTAATTTAAGTATAATAAAAGGATTGGTATAAGAAGGGATCAAACCTGTCTTAGACATTTGATGTCAAAAAGGATCCCGCAAGGATCTAAGAGTTGCAATGGTTGCAATCGGTAAAATGGTTACCGGCCTAAATAACTTATTTCGTGACCCGTGGTAAACCCGTCACGGGATAGAGTGAAATACGGTTCTTAGGCTTGTTCAAATAATTGGTTTTATAACTATCGGGTAATTATTTCTACAACGATTTGACAACTAAAATTGGTACTCTAATTTTGTAGATGGCATCCAACAACGCTTCTACATCATCGAACCTAATTTCCCTAAAATTGTTCCTCGAAAAGGCCAAACTTGATGGCCAAAACTTCATGCACTGGTTCATGCAACTAAGGATAGCCCTTAGGTATGAACAGAAAATGTGGGCCATCGAGGAGCCTCTGCCAGAAGCACCTGCGGCGAGTATGACTAGGGCTATCCGAAACGCGCATGATAATCGCGTCAAGGAAACAAAAGGAAGTGGCTTGTATCATGCTTTCTTCAATGATTACTGAGCTTTAAAAGCAAATGGAACATCCAGGGGCGTATTATATGCTTAACCAGCCGAAGGAAATGTTCCAATAGCAGGCTAAGCTAGAGAACTTTGAATGCCTCAAGTCCCTATTCGACTGCCACATGCAGGAGGGCGGTAATGTTAGCGTTCACGTGCTTAAGATGAAAGCATTGGTTGATCGCTTGGAGAGGTTGGGATTCCTATTAGGGAGGGAGTTAGCGGTGGATATGATCCTCCGTTCTCTTCCAAGTTCCTTTTCTCAATTTGTGTGGAACTATCATGTCCATGGCATGGACAAATCCCTAATGGAGCATCACGGAATGTTGAAGACCGTCGAGTCTGGCATGTCCAAGAAGCTCTCCTTGTCCAAAACCGTCCTAGCTATTTAGGGAGGCGGAACCAAAAGGAAAGGCTCTCGCCCCTCCAAGGGAAAGAGTAAGGGGAAGGTTGCAAGACCTAACCCGAGTCCGGCACCGAAGGGCAAGGGGAAAGCCGTGATGCTTCCACCGGTCGAGGACCCAGCGGAAGCCGAGTGGCTCCACTGCAAGGAAAAGGGGCGTTGGCGGCGTTCTTGCCCGAAGTACCTCGAGGAGCTCAAGCGGGTAAAACCGAAGGGAGCTGGTAACTCAGGTACGTTTATGATTGAACTCCACAATACCGCTACTTCTAATGGCTGGGTAATTGATACCGGTTGTGGCACTCATATTTGTAATAATGTGCAGGTGCTAAAAAGAAGTAGGGTTCTGGGTGCTGGAGAGCTTGACCTTGTTGGGGAGATAATTACTTCACCCTAATAATCAACTCTGCCTATCCTAAAACATAGAATTTGATGATAACCAAACCCTACATTTAGTATGACTTAGAAAGAATTCAAACATGTGTTGTTTGAATCAGTTTATGTAAAAATATGCTAAGTATCGAACCATCAGATCCTACTTAATATATCAGCCAAGGGATATCAACCAAAGAGCATCAGATGAAGAAAACAAGTAAAGAAGACGATCAACAGAGGAAAATAAACCATCATCTGAGTGAAGAAAGTTGATCAGGTGAATGCCTACACCATCAATTGAGCAAGGACTTTACTCAGCTACTCCATCAGCTGAGTGAATAAATGGATCAGCTGAGGCCTAGAGCATCAGCTAAGTAAGTCTTCTCTTACACAAGTCATCACTCCACATAAACTAATGTATTTGAATGATCAACTGAGCATTCTTGATCAACTGATCATACAAATACATGAGCTTATGCCCTCCTAAGTTTACTATTGATCAGCTGAGCATCTATATGATCAGCTGAGCAATATGTATCAACTGAGTCCTAGCAAAAACTGATCAACTGATATGTTTTGTCAACTGAGTAGTGAATATCAGAGATACTAGTACAATCTGTTAGCTGAGTCATGCAAAATGTCAAATATGCACTATCTTTTCTTATTGTAAGTCATATGTAAAAGGCAGAACATGTGTTGTTCTATTATGCCTTAGATCTTTGTTTGTAAAAGTAAGAATGCACTTTTTGAATCAAGTATGAGACAAAAAGTTTTGATCTTCTCCTCTGGAAAAGGATAATGATACCTCAAACAGACGAAGGTCTTGAAGATTTGTTCAAACAACTAAGTATGACTGGCAATCCAATACTTGGTAAAGTCAAATCAAACAGAAGCATGGTGTTGATTAAAGTACAAGCATGGAAAGGGAAAGAAACTTCTACACGACAGTAGATGTGAGTTTTAATATTTTATATTGTGAGTGGGTTGCACTTTTGCAGAAAAGTACAATTACTTTTATCAATCAATTGATTAAAGTAACTTTACTTTTTACCCACTACCTTTACAAATAAAATATTATATTTCCACATCCTTTTTGTCTCCTACCTTCATGCAATCGGATACACCAAGATCTCTATATATACCCATGCATGGTGGACATGCAAAGACACAACACAGTGAAGTCTCTACTCCACATAAAGAAAATCTCATCAGTTGAGAAATTCGTAGAGTTTAATCATTGTGTAGAATCAAACTTATTCATGTGTTGAACACTCTATATACACTAGTTGTTTTAGAGTTAGCTTGTCTATGTGTTAGACGAATAGATTGCCACCTTTTATTGTACTTAGAAATTCCGCTTCTAGTACATGTAATTCTTGATTCAACATCAGTAAGAATTATATAAAAGTATATCAGTGTGTCTTTAAATTTTAAAAGCTAAAGTTTGTATTTAACCCCCCTTCTACAAACATTTGTTGTTGTGTACTCAATCTGGGACTAACAACTGGTATTAGAGCAGGTTAGATAATCAATATCTAGATCTGTTTTGCTCACTCTACAACTGCTTCTACCCCTCTCAAAATGGCCTCATCAACAAACAACATGAATATCTCAAACATTGGGTTCTTAACAAGATGTCCCATGTTTGATGTGGAAAATTTCTCCATATGGAAAAGCAGAGCACATCTTTTCGTATCCACCCTTGATATCCAAATGCTTGAAATAGTCACTGATGGTCCTTATGTTCCAACATCAGTGTTATCCATTCCATCAGAATGTAAAGGTCAAACCTCTACAACAGAAATAATCATAACCAAACCCATGCATCTGTGGACAGATGAAGATAAGAGGTTGGTTAGCCTAGATGTTAAGGCTAGATCAGCTCTTGTCTCTGCACTACCTAATGAGATCTATCATCAAGTGCTTAACTGTACTTCTGTTGGGTTTTCGTGGTCTAAAATCGCAACGGAAGCAAAATGAGTAGAAAAAGAGTTTCAAAAATTGACCACGAATACGCCCACCAAATGGACCAAAACTCTAAACATGGATAAGCAACAAAATAAACATACAAAGAAATAGAGTTATACCCTTGATGCTATCTTCTTTGTACGCGCGGGTTTGGAGTTTGGAAGTCTCGTGCACTAACGTGTACACCTCTATCGAAGTCCACACCATGTCTTGATCTTTTCCCACTTGCTAGAGTGTTAGGTGTGCCAACCTAAACACCACGAATATGATATACATAAAGAACCAAAGCCTTGGATGTCTTTTGTGTGCTTGAGAGAGAGAGTAGTGTGCAATATGTGTTTGTATGCCTTTCAAAAGCTAGTAACCACCCAATGGAATCAAGCACCACATTATATAGACACCACAAAAGAGTATAAAAACGTGCATGCATTGATAATCCATCAGTTACCTATTAAAATTTCATAATCTCCTTCATAAACAACCTTGAAAGCTGTTTAAGAAGACCGTAACTGCATGGAGCACGGCCGTGCCTCTCAAGGCACGGGTGTACCAGCCCAAAAGGCCACGCCTAAGTGACGCCTGAGTTGGGCTCGTGCCTATCCATTGGGCACAGGGCACGGGCGTGCCTCCCAGAGGCACAGGCATACCTAGCCACAGGCCACGCCCAAGTCACGCCGGACTTGGGCTCGTGCCTGCCCGTAGGGCACGGCCGTACCTCATAGAGGCACGGGCATGCCTTGGCCCACCAGAACCAGTTTCTGGTTTTCTCTCTCATTAGACCATCCGTGATGCCGGAATCGATACTTGGCGTGTGACCCAATAGGCCCCTGCGTCATCAGCCATGATGCCAACTCGTGTGTGTGTCAGTGGGCATAATCCAACAGACTCCCACTTGCACATGACAAACTCACGAAAGGCGTCATCGACATAGAGCGGCCTCTAGCAAGGCATTTATGCCCCCAAGTCAGCACAGGGTTTGTCTTCCCAAAACAAATACCTTACCAAAAGGAAAGGTCCTATAGATAAGTGATTACTTATCCCTTCGTTCACGATATCTGTTGTGAATGCAGGTCATGGAACATGGTCAACCCCAAATCATTCACGATTATATTTCTCGATATAGACTAATTATGACTAACGATACAAGTTGCACAATCGATCCAATATCAATTCAACTTGAGCACGGCCATGCATTTTGATTTGTCATCAGCTTAGTCAACGAGGGGCCCAAGGATATCTCTTAAAAGAGGAACGAATAGCTTTGACTACACCGCCCTATCATAACAACAAGTTCTTGCCTGAAAACTTCCCTTATAACAGCCAGTTACGAACTGTGTTAGAAAGCAATCTAAACAAGTCCATGTTAATAATCAATCAAAGCGTGCATCTCTAGTAAAAGGATAAATAATATTATCATCCTGATTTACTCGTGATAATATCCATGAAGTAAACTCAGGTACGGGTCCTCCAATTACTTAATCACCATTAAGTACAGGCTAGTGTTGCGTAAACAAGTATTCAATCCAAGATGAAAACTTTACCAACCACTCGCCTCGATCTTAATTCACTTCTTCCTTCCAATGAAGAACAACCGATCGTGGAGTATTTAGAATAAACAAATTTATTCATGGAAGTATTAAACATGCAAAGATAGAACACAATAATGTATCATAAAGTAATCGCACCATGCGTATATTAAATCCCAATTTAATAGTCATTACAATAAGAAATACATTATTGCTTTAATGTTCTCAATAACAAATACAACTAAAACAATTAAACCAAGTTATTAGCACATCTAATACCAATAGACTTAGCATAAGAATCATGCTTAACTTGTGACAAAGGTTTGGTGAGTGGATCTGCCAAGTTCCCGTCAGTCGGTACTCTACTAACCACAATGTCACCATTCTTGATGATATCACGAATAAAATGATATTTCCGAGCAATGTGTCTCGTACGTCGATGCGCTCTTGGTTCCTTAGCTAGAGCTACTGCACCCTCATTGTCACACAAGATCTCAATAGGGTTAGCGATGCTAGGAACAACTCCAAGGTCTTGAATGAATTTCTTCATCCACACGGCTTCCTTAGCAGCCTCGCTTGCAGCAATATACTCTGACTCCGTGGTTGAATCGGCCACGGTATCTTGCTTGGAACTCCTCCAACTTATTGCTCCACCATTTAACAAGAATACAAATCCCGATTGAGACCGGCAATCATCCTTGTCCGTTTGGAAGCAAGCATTAGAATATCTAATAACTCTGAGCTCCTCCGACCCACTGAACACCAAAAACATTTCCTTAGTTCTCCGAAGTTATTTAAGGATGTTTTTTTACTACAACCCAATGACTTTGACCAGGGTTAGCCTGATATTTGCTCGTCATGCTCAAGGCATACGACACATCAGGCCGAATACATAACATAGCATACATGATCGATCCCACTGCCGAAGCATACGGGACTCGACTCATTTCCTCTAATTCCTTTTGAGAACTAGGACATTGAGACTTGCTCAACGCCATACCATGCAACATAGGAAAATTCCCTTCCTTGGAATCTTGCATCTTGAACCTCTTCAAGACTTTATCTATGTACGTACTCTGGCTCAAACCAATGAGTCTTTTAGATCTATCTCTATAGATCTTTATCCCCAAAATATATGCTGCTTCTCCCATGTCTTTCATAGAGAAGCAACTCCCAAGCCAGGTTTTCACTTCGTGCAAGGTAGTCACGTCACTTCCTATGAGTAGTATGTCATCTACATACAGGACTAGAAAAACTACAGCACTCCCACTAGCCCTGACATATACACAAGGTTCATCCTTGTTTTTAGAAAAGCCAAACTCTTTGACCTTTTCATCAAAGCAAATGTTCCAACTTCAAGATGCTTGCTTAAGTCCATAAATGGACCTCTTAAGCTTGTAGACTTTATTAGGATGTTTGGAGTTTACGTAACCATCAGGTTGTACCATGTAAACCTCCTCTACCAACTTCCCGTTAAGGAAGGCAGTTTGGACATCCATCTGCCATATTTCGTAATTGTAATATGCAGCGATAGCCATTAGTATCCTAATAGACTTCAACATAGCCACCGGAGAAAAAGTTTCATCATAGTCTACACCATGAGTTTGAGTGAAACTCTTTGCTACCATTCGGGCTTTGAAGGTGGCTTCTTTTCCATCCATGTTCGTCTTCTTCCTAAAGACCTACTTGCACCCCACTGGCTTGTGGCCGGGTACCGGATCAACCAAGTCCCAGACTTTGTTATCTGCCATGGATTGCATCTCACTGTCCATAGCCTCCTTCCACCTAGCAGACTTAGGGCCCGCTACGGCTTCCCGGTAGTTGGTCGGTTCACTATGATCCACCAATAGTTCGTCGCCCTCGGATATGAGAAACCCATATCTTTCCGGCTCATTATGAACTCTACCATATCTACAGAGCTCTAATGGTTGTGTATCAGGCACCTCATCCACCAATGGTTGAGGTTCCACTTCTTCCGGTACGCCGACCTCAAAAGAGGTACTAGTGCCAACATCAGGTTGATCATTGGTGTCATCTAGAATTTCTTCTAGATCGACTTGCTTCCCACTGGCTTCTACAGATATCAGCTCCCTTTCAAGGAACACCTCCCTTCGAGCAACAAACACCTTGTTTTCCGAAGGTTTGTAAAACAAATATCCCATAGAACCAGCTGGGTAGCCAATGAAAATACACTTCTCGGCTCTGGGTTCAAGTTTGTCTTGAGCTTCACGTCTTACGTAAGCCTCACAACCCCAGACCTTGAGATAGGCTAGCAAAGGAACCCTTCCATGCCACATCTCGAATGGTGTACTCACAACCTTCTTTGTTTGTACGACTCATCATGGGCCGAACCATATCCAATAAAGTTCGGTTCCTCCTCTCAGCCACCCCATTTAATTGTGGTGTCCTGGGTGGAGTAAGTTGTGAAATAATTCCACAACCCCTAAGATGATCAAGAAACTCGGTACTAAGATACTCACCACCCCTATCGGATCTGAGAATCTTAATCCACTTGCCCAATTGATTATGCACTTCGTATTGGTATGTCTTAAACACCTCAAAGGTTTCAGAATTATGATTAATTAAATAAACATAACCATACCTACTGAAATCATTAGTAAAAGTAACGAAGTACCTATAGTTGTTTCTTGTAGCTGACCTGAACGGACCACACACATCCGTGTGAACAATGTCCAACAAGTCTTTGCCCCTTTCACTAATGTCGGTGAAGGGTGCTTTAGTCATTTTGCCTAATAAACAAGAATCGCGTACTTTGCTTGACCCGTGGTCAAACGATTCCAAAATCCCATCCACTTGGAGTTTGGTGATACGTTTCTTGCTTATATGGCCAAGGCGACTATGCCACAAAGATAACTTGTCCAATACACCTTTGGACTTAGAATCAATGTTCATGATTGATTTATTACCATCCAAACACACACTTGTTTCATAAATCCCACGACATGGATAAGCTTTAAAGTAATGAACATCATTTCTCAAACAAGAAATAATTCCATTATTAAAATTAAACTCATAACCATCGTCATACAAAGCGTGAAAGGAAATAATGTTTTGAGCAACGCAGGGCGAATAGCAAACATTTAATAAGGTAATAGCAAGTCCTGAAGGAAAGGCGAGATCAACACTCCACGGGAACCACATCCTTGTTTCCCATGATCAGGTCAAGCTCTCCAGCACCAAGCGCCCTACTTCTTTTTAGCACCTGCACATTATTACAAATATGAGTGCCACAACCGGTATCAAGTACCCAACCGTTAGTGTTGGTTCTATGTGCATAAGACACAAATTAATACGATATTACACATAATAAATAAACCCATAGGGTCACACATTTACAATCAATGGACACCAATTACATATTTGAATATGATTTAAATATGTTTCCAACTCATTATATATATATATATATATATAAGTATATATGCATTGTTGCATATTATTATTTATGTGAAATAATAATATCACTCTTATATATTGATATAAGGTAATGCATATCAAATACATAAATATAAACATATGATTTTTTATATATATATATATATGTATGAATATATATATATATGTATAAATATATATTTGTTACAAGTATACTATTACTAGTAACAATTATATAAATGTATGTATATCCTTTTTACAAGTAAAGAGTTACTAGTAACAATCAAGTATGTATATAAAATATATGTAGATGTATTTTATACTATGTATGGTACATCTAGTATACTCTTTAATGTATTTAAAAGAATAACTAGAAATCCACACATAAATCATAAAGGGGGCCATGTTGACTTTCTTGCATGTATCTTAACCAAGCATGGAGCTAAGATATCTTCAAGCAAAACAAGAAAGAGGGGACCCTTCTTCCCCTCCCAATTTACGGCCAAAAATAGGCCAAAGGAGGGGCCTCCCTCTTGTTGTGTTTTTCTTCGTTTTATATACATGCATGGTCCTTTTTAAAAAGAGGAATATGCTACCACCTTTGCTATTCTTCATGAAAAGTTCTAAGTGTGCTAAGATACTTAAAAACATCCTTACTTTATAGTATTGGTGTTCTTCAAGTGAGCAAAGTGTGATACTAGAATACATACTCATATACATACATAGTAAGTTCAAGAAGAAGAATAAGAGGTTGCTTGCTTGCTTGAATTTCAAGGGTTGGAGAGACTAGCATCTTGGAGGTGTTGGACTCATTGATTTGTGGATATCTTGGACGAAGTCTTTACTTGGCTTCTTATTGATCAACCACTTCACCAACGGTTTTATCACGCTACAAAGGTTGTAGTTCTAAACACCCTATGGTTGTGTTTGTTTCTTAAGGCTTGCATATGGATCATTGGTGGGGAGTTTTTAAAAAGTTTAAAATTGTTGTTCATGCTTCCGTTGCTAAAATATATTTTGAAAAACCGAACAAACCCCAACAGTGGTATCAGAGCCACTTATGTATAGTTTTAAGAAACTTTATTTTGAGTATGTATTGTTTAAGAAAATGAACAATTTTTCTTTTGTTAGAAAAGTTGTGGATTTTCTTGTTGGCAACTTGTGTATGTTTATATATTTATTTTGGGAAACAACCAAACCACATGCATGTTTGGTTGTAAAAGTTGCCTAGATATCAAGTGTTGATATATATATATATATATATGTTTGTTTGAGTGTATGTTGTGCATAACAAGCCATATACCTTTTGTGATGTGTTGGAAATTCGATTTGGTTGTAAAATTATTCTTTCATTTGGTATGTAATAATAATTTTAGTTTTGTTTCATCTTGTTGTATTCTGTAAGTAGTAGAATAGTTTAGACTAGTTTACTTTTATAAAAATGTAAAAAGATGAATAAATGACCAAGTGGGAGTTTTCAAGTGTGGTGGAGTCAACCATGAAGGCTTGTAATCGTTTGCACTACAAGGAGTTGTTTTGGCAAGTGGGAGCTTCAAATTCATCACAAGAGGAATATTTGGTCCTTAGTTATGATTTGATATTTTTATATGGGTAAAAAAAATACCACTTAGGATAAATGGCTTGGTTATGCACTTATACATGTTATTTGTGTGTGTTTATGTTTATATTATTATGCATGGTTGAAAATAGGATTTTTGCATGCTAGATAATATTTTTGACATAATATAAATCACATAATAGGAGTTTGGTATTTTAAGTTGACATAACATAAGATGTAAAATGAATTTTATATAAAAAGAGTTTTGTAAAGATTAAAATTCATTATGTCAATATATATATATATATATATATATATGAGTTTTATAAAATAGAGATTTTAAAACACAACCAAACTCCATTCAAGCTTAATAATAAAATGGTTTTATTACAAGCTAAAATTGGTCGTATTCGCGCGCTCGAAACTACACACGTTAATATAGGATATTAATACTAGTTTAAAATTGAACGCGTTGAGAGTTCGTAAAATATGGATTTTAAGAATACTCAAGACGAATATATATATAAAATATGATTTTATCAAAACGTGGACTTATTATTGTATGCATGCAATACTAGTCACACGACTCGTTTTGTTTTATTTAATAAATATACAAAACGGTAAAAGCCCTTTTTCAAAACGTAAGTCTATGCCATCCCATTTTAAGGCACTCGCTTGTTGCAACAACACTCACGTGAAGAGAGCATTAGCCAAACGCGTGGATTTTTTTGTAACAACCGAGATGTTTTTCCGCGAATTCCATGAACGTCTTGGGCCGGAAATTCACCGTCTTGAAATAGGATGACTTAATCAGAATCTTATTACGGAGAGAGCATTAGCCAAACGTAAGGAAGCCCGAGGCATAGATGGGATCAAACATGCCAAAATTGACAATCGTTGTCTAGGATCCCATAAAGATCTAGGAATTACATACGAGATGTAATTGGTAAACGTTACCTACCTTGTTGTTTTAACTTGATGGAGAGAGCATTAGCCAAACATTCAAGGTTAAGTTCAACTTGGATCCTAGCCTTTAAAAATTAAAGAATTTTATAATTCTAAAGGGTATTAATGGATTAAATATCGAAAATACTAAATTGAACTTTGTTAATTTTGTAGATGGCCCCTAACTCAACTACGTTCGTTAACAACTTATCTCTTCGTTCAATCTTAGAGAAAGAAAAACTCAATGGTACAAATTTCTTAAACAGGTATCGTAACTTGAGAATCATTCTTAAGCACGAAAAGAAATTGTACGTACTTGAGGATCCCGTCCCTGAGGAACCTCCATTGACTGCGGCCAAAGCCGTTAGGGATGCTTGGGTGAAGCATTCCGATGACTCGGTCGAAGTTGCATGCCTCATGCTTGCTACCATGTCTCCGGATCTTCAAAAGAACCTTGAGGAGCATGGAGCATATGAGATGCTTCACAAGCTTAAGGAAATGTTCCAAAAGAAAGCGAAGCAAGAACGCTTTGAGGTCACTCGAGCCTTTCATGCATGCAAGATGGAGGAAGGTCAATCCTTTAGCGACTATGTGCTAAAGATGAAAGGATACATTGACCAGCTTGCTAGGCTTGGATCTCCCATAAGCAACGAGTTTGCACAGGATATGTCCTTAACTCGTTGACCAAAGCCTATGATTAATTTGTCATGAATTATAACATGAAAAATTGGGAGAAATCTGTCTCAGAGTTGCATGGGATGCTTAAAACTGCTGAGAGTAAGATTCCAAGAACACCTCAAGTCTTGATGATTCAAGAAGGGAAAATCAAGAAGAAAAAGAAAAACAACTCAAAAGGGAAAGGCAAACCGAAGGCAAAGGGAAAGGACAAAGGCAAGCAAGTTGCCAAGGCTACTACACCCAAGACGGCGGGAAAGGGTCCCAAGAATGACCCGTGCTTTGAATGCAGGGTGGTAGGACATTGTAAGCGCAATTGTCCAACCTACCTTGCGGAGTTGAAAAAGAAGAAGGCTGGCGAGGCTAGCACTTCAGGTATATATATGATTGAAATGTATACTTTTTCTATTAATTCCTGGGTATTTGATACCGGTTGTGGAACTCACATTTGTAACAATGTGCAGGGGTTGAGAAAAAAGTAAGCTACTGAAGCCAGGCGATTTGGAACTCCACGTGGGCAATGGAGCAAATGTTGCTGTTGTAGCCCTTGGAACTTTTGAATTATTATTACCAAATGGCCTGTACTTAATATTAAACAATTGTTGTTATGTACCTAGTTTAACTAGGAATATTATTTCAGTAGCTCGGTTAAGAGAATCTGGATTCACTTTTGGTTTCGTTGATGATGGCATTCGTGCCTTCAAAAACGACATTTTGTATTTTGAGGCTCGGCCTCTTAATGGAATATATGAAGTTAATCTTAAAATATCTCTTGACGATAATTCTATATATACCACTAGCACCAAACGACCTGAGCATGACTTAAGTCAAACATACCTATGGCATTGTCGACTTGGTCATATAAACAAGAAACTCATTGCAAAACATCAAAAGGATGGAATTTTAAAATCAAACGATTCTAGCTCATTTTAAGCTTGGAAATCATGTTTATATGTGAATATGATTAAGGCTCCTTTCTCCGGTTCAAGTGAAAGATCCAAAGATCTATTAAGAATCATACATACGGATGTATGCGGTCCTTTTATGTCAATGTCTAGGGATGGTGATAGATACTTCGTTACATTCACCGATGATTATAGTAGATTTGGTTATGTTTATTTGATGAAACATAAACATGAAACATTTGAAATGTTCAAGATGTTTCAAAATGAAGTACAAAATCAACTCAACAAAACAATCAAGGCCCTTCGTTCCGATAGAGGTAGCGAGTACTTAAGCCAAGATTTTATGGATCATCTTAGTAATTGTGGGATTATCTCACAACTTACTCCTCCTAGAACACCACAACATAATGGTGTATCTGAAAGGAGGAACTGAACTCTACTAGATATGGTTTGGTCTATGATGAGCCGAAGTACTCTACCCTCGTCCTTTTGGAGTTATGCTTTATTAACTGCTGCACGCATATTAAATATGGTTCCAACCAAGAAAGTAGATAAGACACCATATGAGATGTGGTATGGAAAGGTTCCAAACTTATCTTATTTGAAAGTCTGGGTTGTGAGGCTCATGTACGACAAGAAGCTTCAAGCAAACTCGATCCTAGATCTATCAATTGTAATTTTGTGAGATATCCTAAAGATTCATTAGGATATTATTTCTACAACCCAGCTGAGAACAAAGTGTTTGTTTCTAGGCATGCCTTTTTCTTAGAAAAGGAGTTTCTTTCGAAAGAGGCAAGTGGGAGCAAGGTAGACCTTGAAGAAATTCAAGAACCACAAAATACAAGTCAGGTTGGCACTAGCACTCAACAAACGCTTGTTGAACCTGAACAATTGGTTGTTCAAGAACCTACTGAAACACAAAGTGTTTGTAGATCTGGTAGACCTCGTCAAGAACCCGAGAGATACGGATTTCTCGTGTCCAATGATGAGATTTTCTTGGTAGACTCTTCTAAGCCTACTAACTACCAAGATGCTATATCGGATCCGGAATTCGATAAATGGCTTGATGCCATGAACACTGAGATGCAGTCCATGTATGAAAATCAAGTATGGGACTTGGTTGATCTTCCTCCCAATAGTAAGACTGTAGGGAGCAAGTGGGTCTTCAAGAAGAAGACAGACATGGATGGAAATGTACACACATTTAAGGCAAGGCTAGTGGCGAAAGGTTTCACTCAAACTCATGATATTGACTATGATGAAACTTTCTCTCCGGTAGCCATGATTAAATCTATTAGAATACTTATTGCCATAGCTTCATATTATGACTATGAGATATGGTAAATGGATGTCAAAACAGCTTTTCTAAACGGACACTTAAGTGAAGATGTCTATATGGTTCAGCTCGAAGGTTTTGTAGATCCTAAGTATCCTAACAAGGTGTGCAAGCTTAAAAGATCCATTTATGGACTAAAGCAAGCATCTCGAAGTTGGAATCTTCGATTTGATGAGAAAATCAAAGAGTTTGGTTTTATCAAATCAGAAGATGAACCGTGTGTTTAGAAGAAAACTAGTAGGAGCGAAGTAGCATTCCTTGTCTTGTATATTGATAACATACTACTCATTGGAAACGACATCCCGACCTTGCAAGACATCAACTCTTGGCTTGGGAAGTGTTTCTCAATGTAAAACTTGGGATAAGCCGCCTACATTATTGGAATAAACATCTATAGGGATAGATCTAGGGTCTTATTGGCCTAAGTCAAAGTGCATATATTGACAAGATCTTGAAACAATTCAAGATGGAGAATTCTAAGAGAGAAATCTTGCCAATGGCACAAGGCACGGTTTTGAGTAAAGCTCAAAGCCCTAGCACAAGAAAAGAGCTAGATAGAATGAGTGAGATCCCATATGCTTTTGCAATTGGATCCGTCATGTATGCCATGCTTTGCACTAGGCCTGATGTCTCGTATGCTTTGAGCATGACGAGCAGATACCAGCAAAACCCAGGAGATAGCCATTGGATGGCAGTCAAGAACATTTTAAAATACTTGAGAAAAACCAAAGACATGTTCTTGATCTATGGGGGTTTGGAAGAAGATCTTTGTGTAAAGTGTTACACAGATGCAAGTTTCCAAACGGATCGAGATGATTCTCGATCATAATCGGGCTATGTCTTCGTTATGAATGGAGGCGCGGTTGCATGGAAAAGTTCTAAGCAAAGTGTAGTTGCACAATCGACTACAGAATCTGAATACATTGCTGCTTCTGAGGCTGGACAAGAAGCTGCATGGATGAAGAAGTTCATTGCTGACCTTGGGGTAGTAATAAGCATTCAAGACCCCATAGAGATATTTTGTGATAATGAAGGTGCTATTGCCCAGGCAAAAGAACCTAGATCACATCACAACACCAAACACATCCTCAGGCGTTTCCACTACATACGGGATATAGTGGATAGAGGAGTTGTGTGTATTCGCAAAGTTCATACAGATCAGAATCTTGCAGATCCTTTTACGAAACCTCTTGCCTCGACTAAGCATGAGTCTCATACTAGGGCAATAGGTCTTTGCTTTGCAAGGGATTGGATTTGAATTGTAATTTAGTATTTGGATATTTTGGAACATTATGACAATATCTATTTTATCTGAATGATGTATGGGATATGATCACTTCATTAATATTTATTGTGTTCTTTATTAGCATGTTTAAATCCATGAATAATTCTTTATTCTACAACGTACATAGTTGGTTATAACTATGGGAATAGTTATGAATTAAGACTAATGTGAATCGGTTGGTTGACTTTCATTCGTGATGAAAGTAGGCAAAAGGGTTTGCAGCCAAATTCAATAATGTTTGTTAGGGAACGAACATTGGACATGACCCGCTCTTAAGATCGCTTCATGGATCAGTGTCATAAGTAAATCTTGAGAAAAAGGTGGTATCTTTGTATCCTTAGACCTGAGACACATATTGGGACTCGAGTATGAGGAGTATCATGCTTTAATGTTGTTAAACGCTATCTTTAACCGGGTAGTTATAAAGGCCATTATTAGGTATGATATGAGTCTTATAAGAGACCTATGCGGTCAAGATGGAATTTGTTTCTCTCATTTAATTGGGAGTATAATATCTCTGGGTCCTAAAACAAGTTGAACATTATATGAGAATTGATGACGATCCATGTCTCATGTTCAACGAGATGTTAAAACAAAGGGATAATTGATGACTTACCTATAACAACGATTTGTAGCTGGTGAGTTAATTTCGTTGGTGAGAGTATTGATCAACACACTTTATTTATTATTAGGGGCAATGGGATCTTGCTAGACGTTCTTACCATTGTCTATATCGGCTTAAGTTGTAACTAGTGCAAGTGGGAGATTGTTGGTTCTATGTGCACAAGACACAAATTAATACGATATTACAGATAATAAATAAACCCATAGGGTCACACATTTACAATCAATGGACACCAATTACATATTTGAATATGATTTATATATGTTTCCAATCATTATATATATATAAGTATATATGCATTGTTGCATATTATTATTTATGTGAAATAGTAATATCACTCTTATATATTGATATAAGGTAATGCATATCAAATACATAAATATAAACATATGATTATATATATATATATGTATGAATATATATATATATATATATGTATAAATATACATTTGTTACAAGTAAATTGTTACAAGTAACAATTATATAAATGTATGTATATCCTTGTTACAAGTAAAGAGTTACTAGTAACAATCAAGTATGTATATAAAATATATGTAGATTTATTTTATACTATGTATTGTACATCTAGTATACTCTTTTATGTATTTAAAAGAATAACTAAAAATCCACACATAAATCATAAAGGGGGCCATGTTGACTTTCTTGCATGTATCTTAACCAAGCATGGAGCTAAGATATCTTCAAGCAAAAAAAGCAAGAGGGGACCCTTCTTCCCCTCCTAATTTACGGCCAAAAATAGGCCAAAGGAGAGGCCTCCCTATTGTTGTGTTTTTCTTGGTTTTATATACATGCATGGTCCTTTTTAAAAAGAGGAATATGCTAACACCTTTGCTATTCTTCAAGAAAAGTTCTAAGTGTTCTAAGATACTTAAAAACATCCTTACTTTATAGTATTGGTGTTCTTCAAGTGAGCAAAGTGTGATACTAGAATACATACACATAGACATACATAGTAAGTTCAAGAAGAAGAACAAGAGGTTGTTGCTTGCTTGCTTGAATTTCAAGGGTTGGAGAGACTAGCATCTTGGAGGTATTGGACTCATTGATTTGTGGATATCTTGGAGGAAGTCTCTACTTTGCTTCTCATTGATCAACCACTTCACCAACGGTTTTATCACGGTACAAAGGTTGTAGTTGTAAACACCCTATGGTGGTTTTGTTTCTTAAGGCTTACATATGGATCATTGGTCGGGAGTTTTTAAAAAGTTTAAAATTGTTGTTCATGCTTCTGTTGCTAAAATATATTTTTAAAAACCGAACAAACCCCAACAGTTAGAAGTAGCGGTATTGTGGAGTTCAATCATAAACCTACCTGAGTTACCCGCTCCCTTTGGTTTTACCTGTTTGAGCTCCTCAAGGTACTTTGGGCAAGAACGCCGCCAATGCCCCTTTTCCTTGCAGTGGACGCACTCGGCTTCCGCAGGGTCCTCGGCCGGTGGAACCATCACGGCTTTCCCCTTGCCCTTCGGGGCCGGACTCGGGTTAGGTTTTGCAACCTTCCCCTTACCCTTTCCCTTAGAGGGGGGAGCACCTTTTCTTTTGGTTCCACCTCCTTGGATAGCTAGGACGGGTTTGGACGAAGAGGGCTTCTTGGACATGTCGGACTCGACGGTCTTTAACATTCCGTGAAGCTCCATTAGGGACTTGTCCATGCCATGGACATGATAGTTCCACACAAATTGTGAAAAGGAACTAGGAAGAGAACGGAGGATCACATCCACCGCCAACTCCCTCCCCAACAGGAATCCCAACCCCTCCAAGCGATCAACCAATGCTTTCATTTTAAGCACATGAACGCTCACATTTCCGCCCTCCTGCATATGGCAATCGAAAAGGGACTTTAAGCACTCGAAGCGCTCTAGCTTAGCTTGCTGTTGGAACATTTCCTTCAGCTGGTTAAGCATGTCATATGCTCCTAAATGTTCCATTTGCTTTTGAAGCTCAGGAATCATTGACGAGAGCATAATGCAAGCCACTTCGTTCCTTTTCTTGACGCGCTTATCATACGCATCTCGGACCGACGTAGTCGCATTAGCCGCAGGTGCTTCCGGCAAAGGCTCCTCGATGGCTCACATCTTTTGTTCATACCTAAGGGCTATCCTTAGTTGCATGAACCAATCCATGAAGTTTTGGCCACCGAGTTTGGCCTTTTTGAGGAACAATTTTAGGGAAATAGAGTTCGATGAAGATGTAGAAGCGTTGTTGGATGCCATCTACAAAATTAGAATACCAATTTTAGTTGTCCAATCCTTGTAGAAATAACTACCCAATAGTTATAAAACTTAATTGTTTGAACAAGGCTAAGAACCATATTTCACTCTATCTCATGACGGGTTTACCGTGGATCATGAAATAAGTTATTTAGGCCAGTAGACAAATTACCGATTGAAACCATTGCAACTCTTAGATCCTTACGGGATCCTTTCGACATCAAATGTCTAAGGCATGTTTGATCCCTTCATAGACCAATCCTTTTATTATTTCTTAAATGACTCGGCTAGAGATCGACATCATTTAAGCAACATAAAAGAATTTGTAAGTCACCCGTCAAGACACACGTTGGTACCCTAGCCCAATCATTGGTTCGTGCTTAAGCTCGACCACCAATATTGCGGTTTGGCACACTCACCTTACACACAACTCCACAAGGCATGACTCGTGCTAATGCTCGACAATCATCCAAGTTTCGTTAGATTTGGGTGGTGTCGTCTTACGGGTGGCGCGTGAATTACTTTTTCGAAAAACGGGTTTTTTTTGTTTTCCGGTTAAAATAATATTTTAAATATTTTGACGAATTAGCAACTTAAGTTACAAAAACTCCTTTTTAATCACCGTTTAATATAAACACCTTTTATATTAACGTTTGCCAATTCTTATGCGTGTAGAAATATAAACCCATTTATAAATCTCTTTGTTTTATATATTTTCAAAAATTCTCTAGCATGCAAATTCCTAAAGAATTCAAATATAAAACAAGCACGCATAAATATAAATGAAGACCCGGTAACTTGCCCAAATCCTAAGTGTTTTTCCCTTGAGCCAAAACGGGGAAAACATAGTCAATCTAAGGACAACACCAAGGAATGCTCCGTCATGATCTCCACACCGGCAAATCTCCCAGATTTGGTTCGTCAAGGCGCCAACACCGTGTCTCCCGGTCGGTTTGATGCAATATTATATATTTGAAATAATCTAAGTACGAGTACATAATAATAATAAAACGACATGCAAATTGCGATCCTAATAATCTATTACGAGTACAAAGATTTAAATAAACGACATGCAAGTCGCACCAAATATAAACATTACAACAATACGGTGCGCAGGCCAAAACCAAAACCAACCATAAACAACATAAAAGGCTATGGGCAAAACAAGTTACCGAGCTACCACAACAAACACGACCAAACAAAAGCAATGGTGTGCCACAAAACCATGTCCAGCAAATATATATTTTGATCAAGATTGCAAAACAACTATAATATCCATTTTTCGGAATCCTGTATTATCATGATGTAAATTCGCAATTTACGACTATTGGCGTAATATATATATATATATATATATATATATATGAATATCACGAGTTATTATTATTAGTATTATTATGTTGCTTCAAATTTCAAGAGATAGAGTTGGGAAGTTCATATATGTGTAAGTATACTTGGAATTAGTGGGTTAGTCCCATTTTCTTGATTTAACTAAGTTGGCCCAAGAAGGTTTATAGAAATGGGCTTGGCCCAACTTGGAGCATGTGAGTGTGAGTGTGTGTACGTTAGTTTCACCAAACGGAAGTGTGAGTGTGTGTACGTTAGTTTCACCAAACCTAGAGAGAGAGAGAGAGATGGAGAGAGAGAGAGGAAGTGTGAGTGTGTCTACGTTAGTTTCACCAAACAGAAGGAAGAAGAGAGCAAGGCAAAGATTGAAGCCATACTACCAAGGAATCATCAGGTAATTGTTCTAAAACTTGTACCCAATCATTTGTGTGTAGTTAAAAAATCCAAAGTTGCTTAAAGAAAGGTTTTAGTGAAATTCATTCCCTGTTCTTAGGTTTTTGGTGAAACACCATTGAGAAACAAAAAATATGAGATTCTAGGCCTGGTAATCAAGATAGAAACCATTTATTTTTGAAAGGAGTTGTTTATTTGCTATAGGGAGGCTTTTGGAACAAAAATGGCATGAATTGGTTAAGTTTTGAAGGATTTCATAAATTTAAAAAGAAGACTGTAACTGGGGTTTTTGGCCAGATGGTTTCATGCGACACTTGTAGTAGTGTCGTGCGACTTATAGGCCCATGCGACACTTGCTCATGCGACTTGTTGAGGTTTCCATGCGACAGTTGGTTCATCTGACTTTCAGAGTCGATGCGACTTATGTCCATGCGACAGTCGGTTCATCCGACTTTCAGAGTCCATGCGACTTTCACTTTCCATGCGACACTTAGTTTCCATGCGACAGTTGGTCCATGTGACACTTAGTTTCATGCGATATTAGAGCCATGCGACTTTAGGGATTCATGCGACTGTTAACTCGTGTGACATTGAGGCTTGTATGTGGCCTGACTCAGCAACTATGTTGTAGGTTTACCGACAGGATTTGTTAGTCAAAGCAGTGTCGAGAAACATTTCCGACTTTATAGTGTCGTCACTCCGGTGAGTTACCCTAACTTACTTATTTCCCGTAATGTGTAAGTGATCTGTATGACGTTATCATTTATCAAGTACGTGTTTAAATGAGATAAGTTATAATGTGTTATCCCTGTGAGATGTTAGTAACCAATCGTGCCTTCGTGGTCGGTCGGGGCAGATGACTTCATCTAAAGGTGGGACCTGTGATGAGTCATAGCGGGCGAGGCCCGGTTCAGGCATCAAACGGGTGGGACCCATGATGCGGCAGAGGGGGAGTCCCTAGTTATGTGTTACCAGATGGCAGGATGTGGTTCCTGCGAAGGGTAGGGGTAGTGGTGATTCACTAAGCTTTGTGCTTACTCGTTATTGTTTTGTTTCAGGACCCTGAAGGTTGGACAAGGGCAAGGCTCTAGCAAGTTGATGGCGACCGCAGCGTTTCATGTTTTAATTCAACGATCAGTGAAACAAGATTATATTATATTCGCTTCCGTTGTAACAAACAATTAACCCTGATGATGCTACAATTGTAACTGTTGATTTTGGAAATGGTTGGAATATATTTACTTGTTATGTTAAAAAATATAAAATTGGGACGTTACAACAACACTCAAGGCACAACAAGCAATCCTTGTACATATGCATTAACAATTTTAATACACCTTTAAAATTGCATATTCATATATACACCTAAAAATATATGTTTTTGTGAACTTCATGCCAAGTCACACAAAACATATAGAATTAGGAACCAAAATATAGTGGGGATCAACATAATCAAGACTAGTCTAAAACCTAGATTTTAATATAATTAAACACATTGTTTCAAAAACCAATTCTGACCAATAACCAATAAGGCACGGGCGTACCCTAGAGGGTACGGGCGTGCCTGCCTTTTTGTCAATGTACAGTTTAAACAATTTAAAATAGTTTACAAATTCTGCCAGCACAGCCCATACACTCATTGGTACGCCCGTGCCCCGGTCACCGGAAAACGGAGATCCCCCGTCTTCCTCTATAAAGAAAGCCCTTTCTCCAGAAGAGAAGAAGGTAAGCTTTCAAGCCGTAGCTTGCTGGTTTTTCCATCATCCAATCAAAAAAGAAAGAGAATGAAACCTGGCGAAAAAGAAATGATAGAAAATTCAGAAAATCCGGTTTTTCCACTGTTGGGTTTTCGTGGTCTAAAATCGCAACGGAAGCAAAACGGGTAGAAAAAGAGTTTCAAAAATTAACACGAATACGCCCACCAAGTGGACCAAAACTCTAAACATGGATAAGCAACAAAATAAACATACAAAGAAATAGAGTTATACCATTGATGCTATCTTCTTTGTACGCGCGGGTTTGGAGTTTGGAAGTCTCGTGCACTAACGTGTACACCTCTATCGAAGTCCATACCATGTCTTGATCTTTTCCCATTTGCTAGAGTGTTAGGTGTGCCAACCTAAACACCACGAATATGATCTACACAAAGAACCAAAGCCTTGGATGTCTTTTGTGTGCTTGAGAGAGAGAAGTGTGCAATATGTGTTTGTATGCCTTTCAAAAGCTAGTAACCACCCAATGGAATCAAGCACCACATTATATAGACTCCACAAAAGAGAATAAAAACGTGCATGCATTGATAATCCATCAGTTACCAATTAAAATATCATAATCTCCTTCATAAACAGCCTTGAAAGCTATTTAAGAAGACCGTAACTGCACGGAGCACGGCCGTGCCTCTCAAGGCACGGGCGTACCAGCCCAATAGGCCACGCCCAAGTCACGCCTGACTTGGGCTCGTGCCTGTCCATTGGGCAGAGGGCACGGGCATGCCTCCGAGAGGCACAGGCGTACCTAGCCACAGGCCACGCCCAAGTCATGCCCGACTTGGGCTCGTGCATGTCCGTAGGGCACGACCGTACCTCATAAAGGCACGGGCGTGCCTTGGCCCACCAGAACCAGTTTCTGGTTTTCTCTCTCATTACACCACCCGTGATGCCGGAATCGATACTTGGCGTTTGACCCAATAGGCCCCTGCTTCATCAGCCATGATGCCAACTCGTGTGTGTGTCAGTGGGCATAATCCAACAACTTCTGCTAAAGAGATGTTAGATACACTCACAGTTGCATATGAAGGGACTGAAGAGGTGAACGAGAACAAGAAGATCCTCCTCAACAGAGAGTATGAATTCTTCTTTGCTCAGAAAGGTGAGAGAATTACACAGACATACACCAGGTTCAACTACCTAGTTAATGACTTGAAAAGGGCAGACATAACCAAGAGCAACTTTGTTTTGGTGAACAAGTTTCTAGACTCCCTCCCTGAAACATGGGATCACTTTGTCACTGTTCTAAGACATAGTGAGAAGATAAAGGGAATGTCTCTGGTTGCTCTCTATGGAAACTTACTAAACCATGAGCAATCAGTCAAACAAAGGAAGTTGTCATCCAATGAGATGAAGGAGGTTGTGAAAGTTGTACCAACTGCCCTTGTATCAAGAGATACAAAGATGAGAAGCTTTGCAGCTATTGATTCTGGTTTTGATGAAGAAGGAGTTGAAGTGGAGAGTGCTGGAGAAAGTGATGAGGAGAATGGTTGTCAGGAGAGTAACTTGGAGCAGTTGGTTGAAGGTTTAGCAATGCTTGTTAAGAAGTTCAGACCTTTCAAGAAGGGAAAGGGTGTCAAGAGGTTCAGCAAGAGGTCATCAAAGTTTGTCAAGCCCAAATCTACATTTGATGCCTCCACAGCAGAGTGTTATAAGTGTGGCAAGATTGGCCACATAGCCAGTGACTGTAAGTCCAAATATAAAACTGGTTCTTCATCTGTGCAAAAGCAGGAGGGCAAAATTGATTATGAAGCCAAGTATAAGAAACTCCTTGCTACTGTCCTTGACAAGAAGAAGAAGAAGAAAGCCCATGGCCAAGTTCTTGTTGCTGAAGAAGAAGATTGGGCAGAAGAAGATCTCTCCTCAGATGAAGATGAGGTGATCTCTGCTTAGTTTTGCATGATGGCCAACAACAATAATGGTAGTTCCTTTGATGAAGACATGAAAAAGGCTGCAAAAGCTTGTTCAACTACCAACTGGGATCCTTCTTCTATGTATCAGGTTGGAGAATTTATTAACTATGATGATAATGAGAAGAATGCTATGTTTGATTACTTGTGTATTGATTTCTAGTCTGCTATTCAAAGAGAGAAGAAGCTAAAACTAGAAGTAGAATCACTAAAAGAAAATTTAATTCTTGAGGATGAGGAACTTAAGCAGATAACAATCTTAAATGATGAGCTAGCTAATCAAAATATACTTAATGAGATCTTAGTAGAAGAAACTAGTGAAGCGACCAAAAAGTAGTAAAATCTTGGTGTGTATCTGCAGAAAATACCACTCAGTGTGTCATGGAGCAGATACCCAAGCAGGTTCAAGCTATTATTGGTGGAAATTACTCTAAGGCTGCTAACTATGTTGATTCTAACAAGAACCTTAATATCTTAGACAAAGCTGACATTTTGCCACAGAGTTTTCACAAAACTGTTAAAGGCAAAAGTGTGTTCACAAATAAGTTTGTTAGAAGCAAAAGTTCCCACTCAAAAGAATCAATTATTCCTTCTGTTGAATCATCCTCTAGTTAGATTTCAGTATGTAAAAATTCTAATAATCTAAAGTCAAAGGATGTGAGTAAAGGAAAGGAATCATTGCTTGAAACCTCAGAGACATTATGTTGTCAAACCTTGAAAACAGATGACTTAAGTATTAGTATTTCACAAACTGAGGAATCATTAGCTAATACTATTCCATCAACTGATAGGTTAGTAGATGATAAATGCTCAGCTGATAACCTGTCAGCTGATCATAGCTCATCTTCTAAACAATCAGTTGATCTAGAAGTAATCAACTCTCTTTCAATAGAAGAAACTATGAGTAAAAAGAATGAGTTTACATTGTTCCCATTTCTGCCACTCCAAAGATTGTTCAAAAACTTTCTAAAAACAAAGATTAATCTAAGGTGCCTGTAAATAAAGACCTAAGAAATTTACAGGATAAGCTTTATAAGCTGAATGGTCAAGTTAGTCAAATGATGACTGATAAGAAAACTCATAGGCATTCAAACAATGTTGTTCAATGCTCCAAGGCCACAAAATCTCAAAAATGTTATAAATGTGAAAGCAAAGAGCATAAGGCATTTAAATGTTCTTTAGAAGGGAATTCAAGACAGCGGACTTGTAATGATAACAAAGTCATTCCTCTCATAAATAAGAAACCTGAGATGAAGTGGAAAGAGATCCACTAAGTAGTGGATCCACTAAGTAGTGGATTCCTACTTGTGTCTCTAACTCTTCTTTCATTCAATCTGTGCAGGGTATTGGTTCTTGGTTTCTTGACAGTGGATGTTCAAGAACCATGACAGGTAACAAGACTTTGCTCAGTAACTACAAGAAAGAGAAAGGTCCAAGGGTGACCTTTGGTGATAGCAACCATGGGCAAACAAAAGGCTATGGTGAACTTAATAATGGGAACCTCGAACTGTCCAAAGTTTCTTATGTCAAAGGGCTGAAATATAATCTCATAAGCATAAGTCAATTGTGTGATGGAGATAATGAAGTCCACTTCACAATGACAGGAGGCTCCATAATAAATAAAGAAGGTAATACAGTGTTTAGTGCCAAGAGAACCAAGGATGTGTGTACACTTGACATGTCCTCTGGTGGTCCTTCAAAGGAAACATGTTTGTACTCCAAGAATAATGAGGATACAAATTGGCTGTGGCACAAGAAGCTTTCCCACCTTAATTTCAAAAATATCGACAAGTTGAGCAAGGGTGAACTAGTGTCAGGACTACCTTCTCTGACTTATCTTAAGCCTAAACCTTGCACTGCTTGTGAGAGGGGAAAGTAGCATAAGACATCATTTCCATCCAAGCAGGCCTTCTCAATTACAGAACCTTTCTATATGTTGCACATGGATCTCTTTGGTCCTGTTGCAACTGCTAGTATTGGTGGAAGTAAGTATGCTCTTGTATTGGTTGATGAATTCTCAAGATATACTTGGGTTTTCTTTCTTAAAGCAAAGATTGAGGATGCTGAAGAAATTATTTGTTTTATCAAAAAGATGGAAGTGTTGAATGGCAATCTAGTGAGGAGTCGTAGAAGTGATCATGGAACTAAATTCAGAAATCAAACTCTGGAATCTTTTTGTGATGAGAAAGGGATATCTCAAAACTTCTCTGCTCCAAGAACTCCACAACAAAATGGTGTAGCTGAAAGAAGAAATAGAACATTGATTGAAGTTGCCAGAACCATGTTGTGTGAAAGTGGGTTACCTTTTAATTTCTGGGCTAAGGCTGTTAGTTGTGCATGTTTCACACAGAACATGTCCCTTATTATCAAGAGACACAACAAAACTCCATATGAAGTGTTCAAGGGAAGGAAGCCAAGCATCAGCTTTCTGCATATTTTTGGTTGTCAGTGTTTCATACTCAATCAAAAGGATCAATTGCAGAAGTTTGCCCCTAAAGCTGATGAAGGAGTGTTTGTAGGTTACTCAGTGATTTCTAAAGCATACAGAGTATACAACCTCAGAACCAAAGTCATAGAAGAATCTATTAATGTAATTTTCAATGAAAATGGCTTTGTTATTTCCTATTCTTCTAATCATGTTTCAGGTGAAGAATTTAATGATCTCATGCAAACTGGAGGATACACTCCAGAGGAAGTAGATCCCTCTCCACCAGCTGCTCATGATGTAGATGAACCTGTTCCTATCCAAATCTTTAACCATGTACAACCATCCTCATCCAATCCTATACCTCTACTGAATCATGTGGAAAATGACTCAACATCATTAGATTCTAATCCCATATCACACATTCCCTCTTCAGTAGAGATACCCATAGATTGCAACAATGAAGTTATTTCAGTCACTCAAAATGAACTCATTTCTACTGCTGATAACCAACATATAACTTCTTCTCCACAAATCCAAATGAATCCCAATTCCCAAGCAATCCAAAAAGCGTTCCAAGACCTCAAGCACCATCCTCATAATTTGGTGATAGGCAACATAGATGATCCAGTTAGAACAAGATCAAAAGCTTGCAACATCTGCTTGTATTCTAAATTTGTCTCAATGATTGAACCAAAGAAGGTTGATGAAGCTCTCAATGATCCCCACTGGGTGTCTGCCATTCAAGAAGAACTGGCAGAATTCAAAAGAAATAATGTATGGACTTTGGTACCCAAACCAAAGGATAAATCCATCATTGGAACAAAGTGGGTGTTCAGAAATAAGTTAGATGAAAATGGGCAAATCATAAGAAACGAAGCAAGGCTAGTGGCACAGGGGTATTGTTAAGAAGAAGGTATTGATTTTGATGAAACCTTTGCCCCTGTTGCAAGATTGGAAGCTATCAGACTGTTCCTAGCCTATGTTGCCTTCAAAAACATCAAGGTGTTCCAAATGCATGTGAAGAGTGCATTTCTGAATGGAGATCTGAAAAAAGAGGTGTATGTGAAACAACCTCCTGGTTTTGAGGAGTCTAGCTTACCTGATCATGTTTACTTTCTAAACAAAGCTTTATATGGTCTTAAGCAAGCTCCAAGAGCCTGGTATGATACCCTCTCTTCTTTTCTCATTAACAAAGGTTTTACAAGAGGATGCATTGATAGCACTTTATTTATAAGGAAGTAAAAAGGTGATGTGATACTTGTGCAGATATATGTAGATGATATAATATTTGGGTCTACTAATTTGGAACTATGCAAAAAGTTTTCTAAACTCATGTCTGATAATTATCAGATGAGCATGATGGGTGAGTTAAACTATTTTCTTGGTTTGCAAATTAAACAAGAGGTTGATGGTATTTTCATTCATCAAACAAAGTATGTCAAAGATTTACTCAAGAAGTTTGATTTTGAAAACTATTATTCAATGAAAACACCTATGTCTACTTCTATCAAGTTAGGAAAGGACACTGATGGCAAATCAGTGAACACTACTACTTATAGAGGAATGATTGGGTCACTTTTATACATTCACTACAAGTAGACCAGATATAATATTTTCAACATGTCTCTGTGCAAGATATCAAGCAGATCCTAAGGAATCACATCTTGCTACTGTTAAGAGAATATTTAGATATCTCAAAGAAACTCCTAATCTTGGTCTTTGGTACCCCAAAGACTCAGATTTTGAGTTAGTTGGATATTCTGATTCTGATTTTGCAGGGTGTACATTAGACAGAAAAAGTACTTCAGGTGGTTGTCAACTTCTAGGAGGAAGATTGATTAGTTGGTTTAGTAAGAAACAGAATTCAGTGTCAACATCCACTGCAGAGGCAGAATACATTGCTGTAGGAAGCTGTTGTGCTCAAATTTTTTGGTTACAAAATCAACTACTTGACTATGATGTGAAGTTTGAAGACACCCCAATTCTATGTGACAATACAAGTGTGATCTCCATCTCAAATAATCCAGTCATGCATTCAAAGACAAAGCATATTGAAATTAGACATCATTTTCTCAGAGACAATGTGCAAAAGAAGAAGGTAACTTTGCACTACATCAACACTGATTTGCAACTTGTAGATTTATTCACAAAGTTATTAGATGAAGCAAGGTTCAATTTCCTAATATCTAAACTAGGTATGCTTAATTTTTAGTTTAGAATAGTGGTAATTTAGTTTGTGTTAATGTATAAGTGTTGAAAATCATGAGTTACTTATTTAAGCATATCTAAGTCTTACTTAATCTGTGTAAACTGAGTAACTACGCTCAGCTGATACCTATCAGCTGATCAAACTTACTCAGCTGATCACCCTAAGATAAGAAGGAAATGCTCAGCTAAGTACTTTCCTCAGCTGATACTCCAGATTTTCACTATCAGTTGATACCCCTCAGCTGATACATTTCCATGATCAGTTGATGGTTCATCACTTAGTAAATTTTAACTTTTTATGTTCATTTAATGCTTTTTAAGCCTAGTTATTTACTCCGTTTGTCAGATTTCATTTAATAGCTAATTAATTTGTTTTTCGTTAGAATTTTTGTCAGTATCTAACGATCTCTGTTAACTAACCTTCATAAATATCCCACTTCCTCTCTTATTCACCTTTACCCGTTCAAACTTTCTAAATTCCCTCTCTCTCTTTCTACAAAGAACTACCGTAAGTTCTCTCTCGATACACACTGTTCATCATCCCTACCAAATGGCCACCTATATTCCAGACCCCGCTGTCAACCCTGCTCCTGTCAATGAGCTCCAGAAGTTGCTTAGAAATTTCTTATTCTTCAGGCTCATCCTTTGTTCGATAGTATTACTGCTAATCCACACTACATATACCCTAAAATTATTGGTGAGCTATGGTACTCCGCAACCTATAACCTAAACGACAACACCATCCACTACACCCTAGCCCAAGGAAACTACCATCTCCAAATCACCATAGAAACACTTCGAGAAGCCACAGGTATTCCTCACTTCCCATCTTATACATCTTTTCCCTCCAGAGCAGAAGTTCAAACCGTTTTGCAAACCATTGGCTACAATGAACCTGTAGTGCATGGTCAAGTAAAAGTCTCTGCTCTTTCTCATCCGTGGAAGTATTTGACCAATGTGGTCATACGTTATTTTGGTCCAAAATCAGGAAGCCACCATCTCATCAATCAAACTGAGCTTCTGGTGCTTATGCCCTAGTCTTTGGGGTAAACATCAACTTTGCTCTAGTTATATTTTCTGATCTTATTGATAAAATCACTCAGAGCACCAACAAGAAATCATCAAGGTCTCAAGTGCCCTACATTCGGTTCTTAAGCCTGATAGCTATGAGGGAAATTGGAGAAAATGATTATGTGGGCTTAACAGAATATCAAGAGTATATTCCTGTCCCTGCCATGGGTGAAAAGGTATTCCACTTTATTAAGGCAAACAGAGGTCCTCCAATCACTGGCCAAATGCAAGAGCAGATTGAAGCCTTAACGGAACAATCCAGAATGAGTCATCTCTCATTGTGGAAAGCCCTAAAAGATCTCAAGGATGACCTCTCCCTTCAACTCTCTAAACATACCTCTACCCCTTCCTCAACCCATACCTCTACCCCAAAGCCACCCACAGGTGACTCCCCTCCTCCTTTTGATGATGCCAAAAAGGGGGAGAAATTCTCAAGTTCTTCTAGGGAGGATGATCCTGACTCTGAGGAGATTGATGCTACATACACTGAAACTGCCACTAAAATTCTGCAGCATGAAGCACCCAAAGCAACAGCTCCTCCTCCTCTCAAAAGAAAAGCACCTTCTGAGGGGGAGCAAAGGTTTCCAAAGAGATTAAAAATAATGGCTAACAGGCCAAAGCCAAGAAGGAAAGTTGATGAGGGTTGCTCTACACCAATAGCCATTGAGTCTTATTCTGATGATGAGGATGATACACCACTATCAGACATCCTCAGAAGAAGACAGAGCCCAAAACCATCAGCTCCACCAGTCCAATTAACTCCATCAGTCCAAAAGGCTTCAACCTCTGCTCCTAAAGACAAAGGCAAACATAAAATGACATCTGAGCAAGTTGGAGCAGGTGAACAAATGCAAAGGGAGCTTGCACTTAAAGAGCAATAAGAAAGGGAAAATGCCCAAATGGCTCAAGCATTGGGTGTTCCAGTTGAAGAGATCTAACAAGTCAATGAGCTAGCATATCATCAAGAACAAGAACAAGTTCAAAATCAAGCTGCTACTCAACACAAATTGGCAAGGGAGAAATCTCAGTCTGAACTGCACAAAGCTAGATCTCATGCGGATGCCATCAAAACCCTCTTCAACCTTGATCTATCTGCTCCCTACAATCTAAGTCAACAAAGGCTTCAAAGCTTCAGAGAAAAGATCAACATTTTAGGAAACAGAACAGAACCGACTCCAATCACAAGAGCCACTGTCCACAAAGGTGATGGTGAACCCTACCTCAATGCTTTAAGGCAGAACAACTTCAACAGCTGTAAAGTTATATCCTTTCATAGGTGTCATATCTATGGGTTCACAGAGTTAGTTGAGATCCTGTACCTTCTCTTCAAATCCAAATCCAAGGTCAAAGTTCAATTCATTCAGAAAATTCATAATTGGATAGCTCTAGCTATGTCACAAAGGGCCTTCACTCCAGATGACTATTATAGACATGTGCATATAGTTGATAATCTTCACAAGAAAGGTTCCAAACCTTTTAAACCATTTGAGCTAAGAGAGGTACTACCCTAGCATGAGTATTTGTATGATTTTGAGGGTCTCAACACAACTCTACCATTGAACATCACCCCTGAGCTTTACAAGTTTATATCCATGCCTGTTGAAGGCTTATTTTTTCTGGACGGAGTTGGTACATGGAGTTTCTTTAGATAGTCTGAAATCCCTAAAGTTGGCAAGAGCTTTCTCTTTGGGCTAAGAACATCTACAAGAGGCAAAACTGGAAATGAACAGTTTGAAGCCCTTTTACAAGGCCAATGTGAAGTCTTAGCTAAAGCAGATCCCTATGCCAAAGACTTTGGAGTAAAAGAAGAACCATGGTGGGATGATTGAAGACTGATCTGACTCTGAAGATTTGTTGATATCTAATTGATTGTATATTATAGAGTAGTTTGTTAGTAGTTAATCTCTGTAAATACTTCTGTACATTTCTTTATTCTGTTATTTCAAGTGATGTTTATGTATATTAGAAAATCAAAAACATATAAAAATGGAAAAATGAAAAGATACCACAAAAACAGAACAAAATGGTACAACACAGAAAAGGATTCCACAAAACAAAACAAAATGGAACACTAGAAAAGAAACTAAAAACAAAACAAGGTTCAAAATAAAAAGAGCTACCAAAAACAGATAGCTAGGTAGCCAAATGTACTTAAAAGTTCAAATCTTTTGTATTCGAAGTCAAACTGATTCTTCAAAAAGAAAAAGGTTTTGTCATCATCAAATAGGGGGAGATTGTTAGGGAGATAATTACTTTACCCTAATAATCAACTCTGCCTATCCTAAAACATAGAATTTGATGATAACCAAACCCTACATTTAGTATGACTTAGAAAGAATTCAAACATGTGTTGTTTGAATTAGTTTATGTAAAAATATGTTAAGTATGGAACCATCAGCTGAGCATCAGATCCTACTCAATATATCAGCCAACGAGCATCAAATGAAGAAAACAAGTAAACAAGACCATCAGCTGAGGAAAATAAACCATCAGTTGAGTGAAGAAAGTTGATCAGCTTAGTGCCTACACCATCAGCTGAGCTAGGAATTAGCTCAGCTTGTGAACAAATGGATCAGCTGAGGCCCAGAGCATCGGCTAAGTAAGTCTTCTCTTACACAAGTCATCTCTCCACATAAACTAATGTATTTGAATGATCAACTGAGCATTCTTGATCAACTGATCATACAAATACACGAGCTTATGCCCTCCTAAGTTTACTATTGATCAGCGGAGCATCTATATGATCAGCTGAGTAATATGTCTCAACTGAGTCCTAGCAAAAAGTGATCAACTGATATGTTTTGTCAACTGAGTAGTGAATATCAGAGTTTCTAGTACAATCTGTTAGCTGAGCCGTGCAAAATGTCAAATCTGCACTATCTTTTCTGATTGTAAGTCATATGTAAAAGGCAGAACATGTGTTGTTCTATTACGCCTTAGATCTTTGTTTGTAAAAGTAAGAATGCACTTTTTGAATCAAGTATGAGACAAAAAGGTTTGATCTTATCCTCTGGAAAATGATAATGATACCTCAAACAGACGAATATCTTGAAGATTTGTTCAAACAACTAAGTATGGCTGGCAATCCCATACTTGGTAAAGTCTGTTGGATTATGCCCACTGCCACACACACGAGTTGGCATCATGGCTGATGAAGCAAGGGCCTATTGGGTCACACGCCAAGTATCAATTCCGGCATCACGGATGGTCTAATGAGAGAGAAAACCAGAAACTGGTTCTGGTGGGCCAAGGCATGCCCGTGCCTCTATGAGGTACGGCCGTGCCCTACGGGGAGGCACGAGCCCAAGTCGGGCGTGACTTGCGCATGGCATGTGGCTAGGTACGCCCGTGCCTCTATGAGGCACGCCCATGCCCTGTGCCCAGTGGATAGGCACGAGCCCAAGTCAGGCGTGACTTGGGCGTGGCCTTTTGGGCTGGTACGCCCGTGCCTTCTAAGGCACGGCCCTGCCCCGTGCAGTTACATTCTTCTTAAACAGCTTTCAAAGCTGTTTATGAAGAAGATTATGGTGTTTTATTGCTTATTGATGGATTATCAATGCATGAACGTTTTTATTCTCCTTTGAAGAGTCTATAAAAGGTGGTGCATGATTCCTTTGTTGGGTTACAAGTTCTTGAAAGGCAAAAAACACACATTGCACACTTCTCTCTCTCAAACACTCAAACTAGTTCCAAGGCTTTGGTTCTATATTGTGTACTCATCTTGGTGGTGTTTAGATAGACTTATCTAACACTCTAGCAAGTGGGAGGCGATAGTAGCTTGGTGTGGACTTTGGTAGAGGTGTACACGTTAGTGCACAAGACTTCCAAACTCCAAAACCGCACGTACTAAGAAGATAGCATCAAGGGTATAACTATATCTCTTTGTATGTTTTATTTTGTTGCTTAGTCATGTCTAGAGTTTTGGTCCATTTGGTGGGCGTATTCGTGATCAATTTTTGAAACTATTTTCTACTCGTTTTGCCTCCGTTGCGATTTTAGACCACGAAAACCCAACAGTGGTATCAGAGTCATCTCTAACATGGCTTTGCACTTTTGGAGTTAAACCGGATTTTCTGAGTTTTCTGTCAAAAATGGTTTACCGGTGACCGGGCACGGTCGTGCCTCTAGGGGTACGGGCCGTGCCGGCGACCGGGGCACGGGAGTACCAGTGGGGGTACGGGCCATGCCGGCAGAATTCGTAAACTGTTTAAGATTGTTTAAACTATGCACTAACAAAATGGCAGGCACGCCCGTGCCTAATGGTTTTTTGGTCAGAATTAGTTTTTGAAACAATATGTTTAAATATATTAAAATCCGGGTTTTAGACTAGTCTTGATTCTGTTGATCCCCACTATATTTTGATTCCTAATTTTATATATTTTGTGTGACTTGGCATGAAGTTCACAAAAACATATATCTTTAGGTGTATATATGAATATGCAATTTTAAAGGTGTATTAAAATTGTTAATGCATATATACAAGGGTTGCTTGTTGTGCCTTGAGTGTTTTTTGCAATGTTGATCAAAATATATATATCCTTGTTGGACATGGTTTTGTGGCACACCATTGCTTTCATTTGGTTGTGTTTGTTTGTGGTAGCCCGGTAACTTGATTTGCCCATAGCCCTTTGTGTTGTTTGTGTTTTAAGACATACCAAAACGAAGTGTAGAATTAATTGGGTAAGCGGATTAAGATTCTCAGATCCGATAAGGGTGGTGAGTATCTTAATATCGAGTTTCTTGATCATCTTAGGGGTTGTGGAATTATTTTACAACTTACTCCACCTAGGATACCATAATTAAATGGGGTCGCTGAAAGGAGAAACCGAACTTTATTGGATATGATTTGTGTGACATTCGGCAACAAATTTCCCAGGTTAGCCATTAGAAATTCTAATTTTAAGCCTAGTATGACTAAAAATAGTATTTATGACTTAAATACATCCATAATAATATTAGATTTCATAGAAATCCTGCCTATATGGTTAGAACCTTCCTGAGCTCGAAAAATCGAATTATTAAAAGTCAAGAATTACAAATCATATACAATAATAATAATAATAACAATAAAAATAATTAAATACATCATAATAAATATAAATAAGTTAAAATATAAAACATATATATATAAACTCATCAAAGTAATTAAAACTTTGTTAATGAAAAGATTTAAACAAAATCACCATTTATACAAATTTATTTAAACTAATTACACATAATTTATAAAAAATAAAAAAATAAAAGAAACCCCCCCTCTCTTTTCTCTTGCCTCCTTCTCTTCCCAAGAATCACCACTTGATCTCCCCCATGCTCTATATAAACCTCCTACTACTCTTCATCATTTCCTTTACCACCACACTCCATCTCTTCTCTTTTCTCTCGTCTTCTTTCACCAACAAAAATCTCCGAAGAACATCCAAGTCTTGTTCATCTTTTGAAGATCAAACACATAATCAAAGAAAAGAGTTGGTAAGATGATCATAACACACTCATCTCTACTCTTCTACATTTCTTCTTTTCTTCTTTCTTCTTTTTTTTATTTACTTTCTTTGATGTTCATCTTATTTCTTTTATATATATATATATATATATATATATATATCTATAATCATCTAAATATAAACATACTACCAATGTTGTAAGGGAGCACATGAAATGTGCATCATCCTACCCATAAGCAAAAAGAATAATAAATCTGGCAGATTCTGATGCTAGAACTCCCCACTTGTTTTTGTTATATCTGGAGTTCTAGGTATCAAAATCAGTTGATTCATTTTGCTAATCTTATTTTAAAGTGTTACCTTTCATTTAAACCTGGATTCACTAATTTTCATGAACGTTTGATCCTTCAAACATATTTAAAAAGACACATATGTTGAATCTGGAAATCTGACAGATTTAAAAAGGTACACTTTAAATGCGTGTAACTTACTCATTCTTGGGTCAAAATACGTCTAGTTTTTTTAAACGTTTTATCTTTGAGTCGTGGTTAAAGGAGGTAGTATGAGCCCTAAATAGACGTTTTCGTAACAACATGTCATCCAGACACTGATCAGTGGACATCCTATACACTTTTAATTATTAAAAATACTAAACATGGATTATAAATTCCTATATTTTTACTGGACATTCTAGAAACATGTATTAAGATTATATTAATATATCAAGCCTTAATATGACTCCTAAATTACAGTTTTTAATTTTTAAAGTTCAACTTAAAGAACTGAAATTCCAGTGAACACTTATGATTTATGGAAAAATATAGACAGCCTTTAACTATTTAATAAATAAGTTAACAACAAATAAATAATACAAAATAATAAATAAAATAGGTCTAATAGAGCTACATACCTCTTATATTAGGAAAGGAGCTTCGGTAGGAATAAGAAATCCTTACGAGTCAACACATTTGCATACCGAGTGAGTATCATAGCCCCTTTTTACTGTATTTCATATTATTTTGGGGTGAAAGCATGTGTATATATTTCATAAAAAAATTATTGCCTATCTTCTTATTTATTTCAAATATTATTTTGAGCACTTATGGTATTATTCTTTATTGTGCTTGGGTGATCGTTGTAAGGCCCTTTCGTTGGACATTATTCCTTAACTCCGCTAGTGAGCCGATGGTATTTGTAAGTAGCGCTATTTGGAGATTCCAACGTCTCCCATTTATGGTTGACGAACTATAGATGTACTTTACCACTACTAACGTCATTTAATATAGGCGTTAGGTTTATCATGGGCAATTGGTTGTCGGCAAGGTTGGATAATGGCTCAAGCAACAAACCATCATAGTCTATTACTACCATGTGCAACGTTTTGGGCAATATAATACATCTTCTATCATTATTTCATACTTGGATTTTAGTCAAAAACTTCCATCAATTATTTAAACTTTTCTCATTTAAAAGATATTTTGTGCATATATTAAAAACCTATGAACTCACCAACTCTAGTAGTTGACCGTTTTCTTTCTTTTACCTGTGCGCTTTCAGGTGATCGTCGTTAGGTACCTTATGCATACAAACATGATGTGTGGCATCTTCATCTTCATCGTCACGTTTTATAAAAACAATATCTATTTTATTTTCGCATCATACAAGACAATGTCATTTAATTTTAATTCGATTATGTAACTTTTATTTATCTTTTACCCGAACTACTTATTTTTTTGTTAAGTCAATGTAAAGGTTATTGTCTATTTACCTTGTGCGATGATATCTTGTGCTGTGACACCTCATGTTTCCGCTTTAGCGGGGTGTGACAGATTTGGTATCAGAGCCGAAGGTTATAGAGAATGTTGTTTTCCTTATGGGGGGAAAACACCAACTATAACCAAAGGTTTATAAAAATGTTTTCAAAATAATTTTGTTTAAAATACATCAAGTGTATTGATAATATAATTAAGTTGAGTACCACATTGTTATACCTCAATTAGACAAAGCTTGATCACCTATGTCTAATTTAGCTATGTACAATGTGGGACTTAGGTTAGTTATAATAAGAATATACTTAGAAACAAATTTTATTTATCTTCTTTCTAGAACATGATTATTGTGTGTATGCATAAGCATGGCATATCATAAGTACTTGCATATATTAGCACACTTAGTAACCAATTTTATATACATCGAAGTCTGTAATGTCATCATTAGGTTGACGCACTAAGATTACATATTCTTTATCCATGGAGGTTAGAATAGAAACTTAGTAGGAGAGTCGCCCAGTTTCACGACCTAGTGTATTATCAACACCAACTTCCTGTGAAGCATGTGTTAGGCTCAGGGCTAGGAAAAGAGTCCCCTTACCAACGAGAGTAACATCGTGACCTTTTCATTAGGAGGGAGAGAACTGCTGATTTAGGGAGCACATAGAGGCACCCTGAGTAGTAACGGGAACTATATGATTGAACATGTTTTGCTTAAATCATGTTATGAAATGTATGACTTTAAAATTTTACATGCATTACTATATGATTGAACGGGAGTGTTAGTTGTTAGACCTTATATCTTAGGATCACCATAACCTAGCTAAGTAGAATTTGTACAAAGGAGAGATCTGAATGTGATTACTAGTATGTTTCTTCTGAACAATTATAATGCATCAATGCTATCTGACTCTAGAAAATATAGAAGCTTCGTACCACTAGTTTTTAGGACAAAGCTCAATCTAAAATTTCAAATATTGAAAGAGGCCTATATCATGGAAATTGCTAATGGACAAGAAGTCAAGACTAGAGATATAATCACTAAGTGTACCTTGAACTTAGCCAGCAAAAACTTTAACGTAGACCATACCAATCAAACTAGGGAGCTTTGATATAGTTGTTGGTATGTATTGACTATCCAAAAATCAAGCTGAAATATTGTTTTGCAAAGATCATTCAGATTCCACTATCACAAGACGAAACGCTTGTGGTATAAGGAGAAAAGAACAGGAAGAACGTCAAGGTGGTATCATGCATGAAAATGCAAAAATATTTAGGAAAGGACTATATCGCATTCTTCACGTACGTTGTAGAAACGGAGGTTTAGGAAAAGCACATTCACGATTTTCCAATCGTTCGGGATTCTCCCAAGGTGTTTCCGGATGAATTACTTGGATTACCCTCAGTTAGACTAGACAAATTTGGATTGATTTAATCCCTAGAGCCGTGCCCGTAGCAAAGGCACCATATCGGTTAGCCCCGTTGGAAATGTAGTAATTGTCTACACATCTTCAAGAGCTACTCGACAAAGGAATTATTCGACCAAGTACCTCACCATGGGGAGCCTTAGTCCTATTCGTCAAAAAAGAAAGATGGATCGCTACGAATGTGTATCGACTATCGGGAACTCAACAACTTAACTATCAAGAACCGATACCCTCTCCCTCGAATCGATGACCTGTTCAACCAACTTGAAGGCGCCAACTATTTTTTAAGAATCGATCTTCGCTCGGGATATCACCAGTTGAGAGTTCGCGAAGAAGACGTCCCTAAGACCGCCTTTAGAACCCGCTATGGACACTACGAGTTCTTAGTTCTTAGTTATGCCTTTTGGGTTGACTAATGCTCCAGCAGTTTTTATGGACTTAATGAATAGGGTATGTAGACCATATTTAGATAAGCTTGCAATAGTGCTCATAGACGACATTCTCATCTATTCACGACGCAAGGAAGATCATGAGCAACATTTGAAATTAATCTTAACACTACTGAAGGAGCAGAAGTTGTATGCCAAATTCTCCAAGTGTGAATTTTGGATCCGAGAAGTACACTTCCTTGGTCACGTAGTTAATTCAAATGGAATTCATGTCGATCCAGCAAAGATCGAGGCAATCAAAAAGTGGGAAGCACCAAAGACGTCAACTGAGATCCGACAATTTCTTGGTTTGGCAGGATATTATAGGCGATTCATCGAAAACTTTTCACGTGTGGCTCAACCACTAACGACTCTGACTCAGAAGGATAAGAAATTCATTTGGGGAGATAAGCAAGAAGAAGCCTTTCAAACCTTAAAGCAGAAGCTATGCAACGCACCTATCTTGGCATTGCCAACTGGAACAGAAAACTTTGTGGTCTATTGCGACGCATCACACCAAGGGTTGGGATGTGTTTTAATGCAAAAAGAAAAAGTTATCGCCTACGCTTCGAGACAACTGAAGGTTCGTGAGAAAAAGTACACTACTCATGATTTGGAGCTAGGAGTGGTAGTGTTTGCACTCAAAATATGGAGACACTACTTATATGGCACCAAGTGTACCGTCCACACTGATCATAAGAGTCTCCAGCATATTTTTGATCAAAAGATGCTCAATATGAGACAAAGGCGATGGGTAGAACTACTCAATGATTATGATTGCGAAATAAAATATCACCCAGGCAAGGCCAATGTGGTAGCCGACGCGTTGAGTAGGAAGGAAAGAGTAAAACCAACGCGATTACGAGCATTAGGAGCTGTTGTGCAAACAAGTCTGAAAGGAAGGATCCTTCAAGCTCAGGAGCAAGCATTAAAAGCAGAAAATCTATAAGAGGAAACCCTCCGTCATTTGGAGCACAGATTCGAGATTGGACTTGATGGAGTACGTTACTTCGAAAAGAAGGTTTGGATACCCAAGGCGAATAACATACGGTTAACGATATTGGATGAGGCACATAAGTCTAAGTTTCTATTCATCCCGGAGCCGATAAAATGTACAAGGATTTGAAGGAATACTATTGGTGGCCCGGAATGAAGAAGGATGTCGCCCTATACGTGGGGAAATGTTTGACTTGTGGAAGGATTAAGGCAGAACACCAGAAACCCTCTGGATTACTGCAGCAACCCGAAATCCCGGAATGGAAATGGGAACAGATAACTATGGATTTTGTGACTAAGTTACCCCGATCCGCAAAAGGGTACGATTCCATCTGGGTAGTAGTAGACCGGCTTACAAAGTCAGCACATTATGGTATTATTCTTTGATGTGCTTGGGTGATCGTTGTAAGGCCCTTTCGATGGACATTATTCCTTAACTCCGCTAGTAAGCCTATGGTATTTGTAAGTAGCGCTATTTGGAGATTCCGACGTCTCCCATTTATGGTTGACGAACTATAGATGTAGTTTACCACTACTAACGTCATTTAATATAGGCGTTAGGTTTATCATGGGCAATTGGTTGTCGGCTAGGTTGGATAATGGCTCAAGCAACAAACCATCATAGTCTATTACTACCATGTGCAACGTATTGGGCAATATAATACATCTTCTATCATTATTTCATACTTGGATTTTATTCAAAAACATCCATCAATTATTTAAACTTTTTTCATTTAAAAGATATTTTGTGCATATATTAAAAACCTATGAACTCACCAACTCTAGTAGTTGACCGTTTTCTTTCTTTTACCCGTGCTTTCAGGTGATCGTCGTTAGGTACCTTATGCATACAAACATGATGTGTGGCATCCTCATCTTCATCGTCACGTTTTATAAAAACAATATCTATTTTATTTTCGCATCGTACAAGACAATGTTGTCACACCCCGCTAAAGCGGAAACACGAGGTGTCACAGCACAAGATATCATCGCACAAGGTAAATAGATAATAACCATTAGATTAAATTAACAAAATAAGTAGTTCGGATGAAACATAAATAAAGGTTACATAACCGAATAATATTTAAAGGACATTGTCTTGTACGATGCGTAAATGAAATAGATAATGTTTATATAAAATGTGACGATGAAGATGAAGATGCCACACATCATGTTTGCAAGCATAAGGTACCTAACGGCGGTCACCTGAAAGCACGGGTAAAAGAAAAGGGTCAACTACTAGAGTTGGTGAGTTCATAGGTTTTTAATGTATGCACAAAAGATCTTTTAAATGAGAAAAGTTTAAATAATTGATGGAAGTTTTTGGATAAAAATCCAAGTATGAAATAATGATAGAAGATGTATTATATTGCCCAATACGTTGCACATGGTAGTAATAGACTATGATGATTATTGCTTGAGCCATTATCCAACCTATCCGACAACCAATTGCTCATGATAAACCTAACGCCTATATTAAATGACGTTAGTAGTGGTAAAGTACATCTATAGTTCGTCAACCATAAATGGGAGACGTCGGAATCTCCAAATAGCGCTACTTACAAATACCATCGGCTCACTAGCGGAGTTAAGGAATAATGTCCAACGAAAGGGTCTTACAACGATCACCCAAGCACATCAAAGAATAATGCCATAAGTGCTCAAAATAATATTTGAAATAAATAAGAAGATAGGCAATAAAATTTTCATGAAACATATACACATGCTTTCACCCCAAAAATAATATAAAATACGGTAAAAAGGGGCTATGATACTCACTCGGTATGCAAAGGTGTTTTCTTGTGAGGATTTTTTGTTCCTACCGAAGCTCCTTTCCTAATATAAAAGGTATGTAGCTCTATTAGACTTATTTTATTTATTATTTTGTATTATTTATTTGTGGTTAACTTATTTATTTAAATAGTTAAAGTTTGTCTCTATTTTTCCATGAATCATAAGTGTTCACTGAAATTTTCAGTTCTTTGAGTTGAACTTTAAAAATTAAAAACTATAATTTAGGAGTCATATTAAGGCTTGATATTTTAATATAATCTTACTACATGTTTCTAGAATGTCCAGTAAAAATATAGGAATTTATAATCCATGTTTAGTATTTTTAATAATTAAAAGTGTATAGGATGTCCACTGATCAGTGTCTGGATGACATGTTGTTACTAAAACGTCTGTTTAGGGCTCATACGACCTACTTTTTACATGATTCAAACTGGGAAATAACCACGACTCACAGATTAAACGTTTAAAAAAAACTAGACGTAATTTGACCCAAGAATGAGTTAGTTACACGCGTTTAAAGTGTACCCTTCTAAATCTGCCAGACTTCCAGATTCAACATATGGGTCTTTTTAAATATGTTTGAAGGATCAAACGTTCATGAAAATTAGTGAATACAGGTTTAAATGAAAGGTAACACTTTAAACTAAGATTAGCAAAAAGAATCAACTGATTTTGATACCTAGAACTCCAGATATAACAAAAACAAGTGAGGAGTTCTAACATCAGATTCTGCCAGATTTGTGATTCTTTTTGCTTATGGTTCATAACTTTAATATAACATGTTTATATTCATGAATAATCATATTGTATGAGTATAAGCTTTGATAATCCATGTGTTCTTACAACAATGGTAGGATGATACACATTTTATGTGTTCCTTACAACATTTGTTAAGATGAAACACATGCATGATCAAAGTCTTATTTTCTTGATTTTTAGTTGATTAAGTTCCATACAACAACGGTAGGATGATGCACATTTCATGTGCTCCTTACAACATTGGTAGGATGTTTATATTTACATGATTATATATATATAAATAAAGGAAATAAGATGAACAACAAAGAAAATAAATAAAAGAAAGAAGAAAGAAGAAGAGAAGAAAGGTAGAAGAGTAGAGATGAGTGTTTTATGATCATCTTACCACTCTTTTCCTTGATTTTGTCTTTGATCTTCAAGAGATGATCAAGACTTGGATGTATTTGGGAGATTTTTGTTGGTGAAAGAAGAAGAGAGAAAAGAGAAGAGATGGAGTGTGGTGGTAAAGGAAATGATAAGGAGTAGTAGGGGGCTTATATAGAGCATGGGGGAGATCAAGTGGTGGTTCTTGGGAAGAGAAGGAGGCAAGAGAAATTTGAGGGTGGGGGGGGGGGGTAGGGGTGGCCGGCCTCATGGGGGGGGGGGGTTTACTTTTTTTTTTTTTTTTGAATAATTATGTGTAATTGGTTTAAATGAATTTTGTATAATTGTTGATTTTGTTTAAATCTTTTAATTACAAAGTTTTTATTACTTTTATGAGTTTATTTTTATATGTTTTATATTTTAACTTATTTATATTTATCATAATTTATTTAATTATTTTAATTGATATTATTTTTATTATTGTACCTGATTTGTAATTCTTGACTCGTAATAATTCGATTTTTCGAGCTCCGGAAGGTTCTAACCATATAGGCGGGATTTCTATGAAATCTAATATTATTATGGATGTATTTAAGTCATAATTACTATTTTTAGTCATACTAGGCTTATAATTAGAATTTCTAATGGCTAACCTGGGAAATTTGTTGCCGAATGTCACAAATGTCATTTAATTTTTATTCGATTATGTAACTTTTATTTATCTTTTACCCGAACTACTTATTTTTTTGTTAAGTCAATATAATGGTTATTGTCTATTTACCTTGTGCGATGATATCTTGTGTTGTGACACCTCGTGTTTCCGCTTTAGCGGGGTGTGACAATTTGGCCCATGATGAATCGCACAAAGCTACCCGCAAGTTTTTGGGGCTATGCTTTGGAAACTGCTGCTAGGACCTGAAACCTTGTACCAACAAAGAAGGTTGCAATTTCACCATTCGAGATGTGGCATGGAAGGGTTCCTTCGCTAGTCTATCTCAAAGTCTGGGGTTGTGAGGCTTACGTGAGACGTGAAACTCAAGAAAAACTTGAACCTAGAGCTGAAAAGTGTATTTTCATTGGTTACCCAGCTGGTTCTTTGGGATATTTATTTTATAAACCTCCCGAGATCAAAGTGTTTGTTGCTCGAAGGGAGGTTTTCCATGAAAGGGAGCCTATATTTGCAGAAGCTAGTGGGAGGCAAGTCTATCTAGAAAAAATTCTAGTTGACACCAATGTTCAACCTGATGTTCGCACTAGTACCACTTCAGAGGTCGGTGTACTAGAAGAAGTGGAACCTCAACCAATGGAGGATGAGGTACCTAACACACAACCATTAGTGCTCTGTAGATCTGGTAGAGTTTGTAATGAGCCGAAAAGATATGGGTTCCTCATATCCGAGGGCGACAAACTATTGGTGGATCATAACAAACCAACCAACTACCGGGAAGCGTAGCGGCCCCCGAGTCTGCTAGGTGGAAGGAGGCAATGGATACTGAGATGCAATCCATGGTGGATAATCAAGTCTGGGACTTGGTTGATCCAGTACGCGGCCACAAGCTAGTAGGGTGCAAGTGGGTCTTTGGGAAGAAGACCAACATGAATGGAAAGGTAGTCACTTTCAAAGCCCGATTGGTAGCAAAGGGTTTCACTCAAACTCATGTGCAGACTATGATGAAACTTTTTCTCCAGTGGCTATGTTAAAGTCTATTAGGATATTAATGGCTATCGCTGCATATTACGATGACGAAATATTGTAGATGGATGTCAAGACTGCCTTCCTTAACGAGAAGTTGGCAGAGGAGGTGTACATGGCACAACCGGATGGTTACGTACATCCCAAATATCCTAATAAATTCTGCATGCTTAAGAGATCAATTTATGGTCTTAAGCAAGCATCTCGGAGTTGGAACATTTGCTTTGTTGAAAAGGTCAAAGAGTTTGGATTTTCTAAAAGCAAGGATGAACATTATGCATATGTCAGGGCTAGTGGGAGGACTGTTGTTTTCCTTGTCTTGTATGTAGATGACATACTTCTCGTGGGAAGTGATGTGACTACCTTGCAGGAAGTAAAACCCTGGCTTGGGAGTTGCTTCTCTATGAAAGACATGGGATAAGCAGCGTATATTTTGGGGATAAATATCTATAGAGATAGATCTAAAAGACTCATTGGTTTGAGCCAAAGTAGGTACATTAATAAAGTCTTGAAGAGGTTCAAGATGCATGATTCCAAGAAAGGGAATTTGCCTATGTTGTATGGTATGGCATCGTGCAAGTTTCAATGTCCTAGTTCCCAAAAGGAACTTGAAGAAATGAGTCGAGTCCCGTATGCTTCGGTAGTGGGATCGATCATGTATGCTATGCTATGTACTCGGCCTGATGTGTCGTATGCCTTGATCATGACGAGCTGATATCAGGCTAACTCTGGTCAAAGTCATTGGGTTGATGTTTTTAGTGTTCGGTGGATCAGAGGAGCTCAGAGTCACTGGACATTCTGATGCTAACTTCCAGACGGACAAGGATGATTGACGGTCTCATTCGGGATATGTATTCTATTTTAAACGGTGGAGCAATAAGTTGGAGAAGTTCCAAGCAAGATACCGTAGCCGATTCAACCACGGAGTCAGAGTATATTGTTGCAAGTGAGGCTGCTAAGGAAGTTGTCTGGATGAAGAAATTCCTTCAAGATCTTTGAGTAGTTCCTAGCATCACTAACCCTATTGAGATCTTTTGTGACAATGAGGGTGCACTTGATCTAGCTAAGGAACTAAGAGCGCATCGACATACGAGACACACTGCTCGAAAATATCATTTTATTCATGATATCATCGATAATGGAGACATTGTGGTCAGTAGAGTACCGACTGAGGGGAACTTGGCAGATCCACTCACTAAACCTTTGTCACAAGTTAAACATGATTCTCATGCTAAATCTATAGGCATTAGATTTTCTAGTAATTTGGTTTAATTGTTTTAGTTGTACTTGTTATTAAGAACATTAAAGCAATAAAGTATTATTAAATGGGGATTTAATATACGCATGATGCGGTTACTTTATGAAATATTATTGTGTTCTATCTTTGCATGTTTAATACTCCCTTGAATAAATTTATTTATTCTAAACACTCCACAATCGGTCGTTCTTCATTCGAAGGAAGAAGTGAATTAAGATCGAGGCAAGTGGTTGGTAAAGTATTCATCTTGGATTGAATACATGTTTACGCAACACTAGCATGTGCTTAATGGTGATTAAGTAATTGGAGGACCCGTACCTGAGTTTATTTCATGGATATGATCACAGGTAAATCAGAATGATAATATTATTTATCCTTCTACCTGAGTTTACTTCATGTTTAGATTGCTTTCTAACGCAGTTTGTAACTTGCTGTTATAAGGGAAGTTTTCAGGCAAGAACTTGTTATTAGGATAGGGCGATGTAGTCAAAGGTATTCGTTCCTCTTTAGAGAGATATCCTTTGGGCCCCTCGTTGACTAAGATGATGACAATCAAAATGCGTGGTCATGCTCAAGTTGAATTGATGATGAATCAATTGTGCAACTTGTATTGTTAGTCATAGTTAGTCTAGATCGAGAAACATAATTGTGAATGTTTTGGGGTTGACCATGTTCCATGACCTACATTCACATAGGATATCGTGAAAGAAGGGATAAGTAATCACTTATCTATAGGACCTTTCCTTTTGGTTAGGTATTTGTTTTGGGAAGACAAACCCTATGCTGACTTGGGGGCATAAATGCCTTGCTAGAGGCCGCTCCTTGTCGGTGGCGCCTTTCGTGAGTGTGTCATGTGGAAGTGGGAGTCTGTTGGACTATGCCCACTGACATGCACACGAGTTAGCTTCATGGATGATGAAGCAAGGGCCTATTGGGTCACACGCCAAGTATCTATTCCGGCATCACAGATGGGTGAATGAGAGAGAAAGCCAGAAACTGGTTCTGGTGAGCTAAGGCATGCCTGTGCCTCAATGTGCTACAGTCGTGCCCTATGGGCAGGCACGAGCCCAAGTCGAACGTGACTTGGGCGTGGCCTGTGGCTAGGTACGCCTGCGCCTCTTGGAGGCACGCCCGTGCCCTACGCCAAGTGGACAGGCACGAGCCCAAGTCAAGCGTGACTTGGGCGTGGTCTTTTTGGCTTGTATGCCCGTGCCATGTGCAGTAACAGTCTCATTAAATAGCTTTCAAAGTTGTTTATGAAGGTGATAATGGTGTTTAATGTTCTAACTTATGTAGAATCAATGTATGCACGAATTTGAACTTAAATATGGGGTCTATATAAGGTGGTACATGTCTACATTGTGATGTTCCAAGTTCTTTATATACACACTTATATATATTGCACATATAATTCTCTCAAACACAAGAATAATATACAAGGCTTTGGTTCTTTTGGTGTTGAACATTTGGTGGTGTAGAGATTGGCATGTCTTACACTCTAGCAAGTGGGGATCGATAAGAGTTTGGTGTGGACGTCACTAGTGGTGTACAAGTTAGTACACGTATCTCCCAAACTCCAATCTCGTTCGCAAAAAAAAGATAGCTTCAAGGGTATAACACTATTTCTTTGTCTCTTTATTTAGTTGCTTTGACATGTTTAGAGTTTTTGTCCATTTGGTGGGCGTTGCGTGATCAATTTTTGAAAACTATTTTCTACTCGTTTTGCTTCCGCTGTGTTTTTGGACCATGAAGACCCAACACTCTTTGCTTGAGACACTACTCTTCTTACACTCACTTAACTCACTATGTAAGTCCAAGTATCAACCAAGTGTATTCTATTGTATTATGAAGCAAGAGTTCCAAAGTGAGAGAAACAAGGTCTTTTTATAAAGGCTAGAAGTAACCCAAAGGTCACCAGGGTTGGCTGTCATGCCACCCATTCATTGGACCAACAAAAAGGTCCAATAAAAACAAAGTGATACTTTCTCTTCTGCCTCGGGCTCTCACGGGCCGTGAAGCCTTCGTGAAGGACTCTAAGGCAGGGTTCCACCGCACACTCTCATTGGGCCAACAAGTAGTCCAATAAAAGCATGGTGTCTGCCTTCACGGGCTTTCAAGGGCCGTGAAGCCCTCATAAAGGAAGTGCCCCCACGATAACCTGTCCTGGTTGTGAAGCCTCGTGGAGGGTTTCTCTTCACGGCCTGTGAAGGCCCATGAAGCTCGTTAGAAACCCTAATTTCATATTCTCTGATATTTGGGTTGTGCTGTCGGGATCTACCCTTGGCGTGTAACCCATCAACAGTGATGCTAGTGCATGTGTATCAGTGGGCATATACCAACAGACCTTCACTTGCACATGGTACAGTGTCACTAACACCATAGACAAGCAGCGGCTCTAGCAAAGCATACTTGCCCCCAAGTCGGTACGAGTTACGTCATCCTCGACAAATCCTAGTAACCTAGAAAGGCTAAAAGGTTCAATAGACAAGTGATCATAAACATCCCTTTGTTTATGATATCCGTGTGAACACGAGACATGGATAAATGTCAATCTCCAGATCGTACACGATTGTGTTTCTTGATTCTAGATTGGTGGTGACCAAAACAACAAGGTGCAAATGATCTAAAAATCATTGCAGCTTGAGCACGGCCATTCGTATTTGGTGTCAGCGCCTAAACATCAAGGGGCCCAGGGATATCTCTCTAACCAGAGTAACAAATCCTTTTGACTACAAACTCCTGCCACATGCTTCATACTTTATTTGAAAACTCCCTTAATAGCGGTCAGTCACGAACCACGTTTGAAAGCAATCAAAATAAAGCAAACTCATGCTTTGGATACACATGTATCTCCGGTCCAAGGATGAGGTGGCAAACCCTTCTTGATATACATACACGTGCACACACACATAAATACATATACATGCACACGATGACATACATACATGCATATAATTATATACTAACATTAACAAATAATAGAATTAAATTCACTTAGCCAATTAATCATGTTTAAAACATTTAAACACGTACCACAAGCCCGCTAATCTCCTAGCCCAGGTTTGCGGGTGTTACAAATCTCTTCCCCTTAAGAGGATTCCGTCCTCGGAATCCTTTCATGATCAAACAAATGGGGATATCTATCCTTCATCTCTGACTCGGTCTCCCAAGTTAAATCAAAACATAGATTGTGTTTCCACTTGACCAACACCATCGGTATCTGCTTCTTTCGGAGCTTGGTCTCTTTACAATCTAACAGTTCTACGGGTTCCTCTATCAACCTCTTCTTTGAATCAACTTTCAGCTCTTGTACTGGGAGAATCTGACTTTCATCATCAATCTTGCACTTTCTTAGATAAAAAACGTTAAATGTGTCATGAATTTCTGCAAGCACTACTAGAAGATCTAGTGTAACCGTCTGGTCATTTACACCCTTCCTCGAAGAAACCTTCAGGTATACTAACTCTCCTACATCAAACTTAACAGGGCGACGATGTGGATCTGCGTACATTTTCTACCTATCTTTGGCTGCTTTCAACTTATCTCTGGCAATAGCAACCTTATCAGCTGTCATCTGAACTATCTCAGGTCCTGCGATCTGTTTCTCACCTACCTCTAACCAACACGTCGGAGTACGGCAACGACGACCATATAACATCTCGTACGGAGGCATTTCAATACTTGAGTGGTAAGAATTATTATACGCAAACTCTATCAACGGTAGGTGCGAATCCTAAGATCCACCATACTCAATTACACAAGCTCGCAACATATCTACAAGTGTTTTTATGGTACGTTCAGTCTGACCATCAGTCTTGGGATGATAAGCTGTACTTAGGTTAATCCTTGTCCCTAAGTCCCTCTGTAAACTCCTCCAGAAGTTAGAAACGAATCTGGAGTCTATGTCAGATACTATGATAATGGCATGCCATTCCTCGCAACAATCTCGTTAACATAAAGTTGAGCCAACTTACTCAGAGAAGCCGTCTCACATGTAGCTAGAAAGTGAGCGCTCTTGGTCAGTCGATCCACAATTACCCAAATCATATCATTATTCTTCTGAGTTCGCGGAAGTTTAGTCTCGAAATCCATCGTTATATGTTCCCACTTCCACTCACGGATTTCCAATTGTTTTAAATATCCATAGGGCTTCTGATGCTCGGCCTTCACTTGTGCACATAAATGGCATGATTCCACAAACTGTGCCACATATGTTTTCATAGTAGGCCACCAGTAAAACACTTTCAGGTCGTTATACATTTTAGTGCTTCCTGGATGTACTGACTATCTGGACTTGTGTGCTTCAGTCAAAATCAGCTTCCTCAAATCTCCAAGCATAGGCACCCACACACGAGTCATAAATGTTTTCAATCTACGGGAATCATCAACAAGTTCATCCTTACGTTTCTTCATTAGTTCATTCTTTAAGTTTTCTTCTTTTAAAGCTTACAACTGTGCAGACTTTAATCTATCCACTAGATCAGATACAATCTCAATACGCATAAATTGGATAGAACTTCCCACTCCCTTGCGGCTTAAGGCATCTGCTACCACGTTTGCTTTCCCTGGATGGTTCTGATTTTGCAATCATAATCTTTGATCAATTCCACCCAGTGTCTCTGTCTCATATTCAATTCCTTATGAGTAAACGCATATTGCAGGCCCTTATGATCTTTACATATTACGCACTTGGTGCCATATAGATAATGTCTCCACAGTTTCAGTGCAAATACAACTGCTGCCAATTCCAAGTCATGTGTCGGGTAATTCTTCTCATGGGGTTTCAACTGCCTTAAAGCATACGCAATCACCCGATCCCTTTGCATAAGTACAAAACCTAATCTAGCAAACGATGCATCACAATAAACTATGAAATCCTCTGAGCCACTTGGCAATGCAAGAATAGGGGCCTGACATAACAACTGTTTCAACATCTGGAAGGCTTTATCCTGTTCATTGCCCCATACAAATTTCATGTCTTTTCGAGTCAACTTAGTTAACGGACCCGCAATCTTTGAGAAATCTTTAATAAACCTGCGGTAGGATCCAGCTAACCCCAGAAAATTCTTGATCTCGGATGGTGTCTTTGGAGTGTTCCAATTCATAACTTCCTCTACCTTTGAAGGATCCACTTTCACTCCCTCGTCACAGATTGCATGTCCAAAAAATTGAACCTCTCTCAACCAAAATTCGCATTTTGAGAATTTAGCAAACAAATGCTCTTTCTTCAGTGTCTCCAAAATCTGTCTCAAATGCTGCTCATGCTCTACCTCAGTCTTTGAATATACCATGACGTCATCAATGAAAACTATTACAAAATCATCAAGGAATGGTCGACAGACTCTGTTCATTAAATCCATGAAAATCGCAGGTGCGTTGGTTAAGCCGAACAGAATAACCAAAAACTCGTAGTGCCCGTAGCGCGTACGAAAAGCCGTCTTTGACACATCTTCCTCTGATACATGCACCTGATGATACCCTGATCTCAAATCTATTTTAGCGAAGAACAAAGCTCCTTGTGGTTGATCAAACAGATCGTCTATTCTTGGCAACGGGTACTTGTTCTTTATGGTTCTCTTATTTAGCTCACGGTAATCAATACACATACGCAACGTACCGTCTTTCTTCTTTACAAACAATACCGGTACACCCCACGAAGATGAACTTGGACGAATAAAACCCTTGTCTAATAGATCTTGTATCTGAGTCATCATCTCCCGGATCTCTGATGGTGCCAACCTGTACGGTGCTTTTGCCACCGGTCGGGAACCAGGAATCAAATCTATCTTGAACTCTACCCCATGAACTGGAGGTAGCCCTGGTAACTCCTCTAAAACTTCCGGGTATTCCGTTACCACCCGGATGTCGTTCATTGTCTGTTTCTCCTTCTTTCCATCAATTACATAAGCCAAGTATGATTCGCAACCTCTATCCAACACCTTCCTAGCCTTCAAACATGAGATAATCGGAATTACAGACTCAGCCTTCTCACCCCTTGCTACCACTCTAGTGCCATCAGCCAAGGGAAAGGAGATCAACTTCTTGTGGCATTTGATACTGGCCTGATTCAGACTCAGCCAATCCATCCCGAGCAGCACATCGAACCCAAATAACGGCATTACAAGAAAATATACAGGAAAACAAATACCGTCTATATATATCTTAGCTCCAGCCACAACAGTCGTGACCGGAACCATCATACCATCAGCTACCTCTATTTCGAAAGCAGTAGCAAGTTCAGTTAAAGGCACATTCAACCTACCACGGAATTCTACAGATACAAAGGAGCGATTTGCCCCTAAATCAAATAACACTCTAGCAGGAGTTGAGTTTATCAAAAACATACCACTTATAACATCGTCTGTGGTAGTGACATCATCCACTGTCATCCTAAATGCCCGACCCTCAGTAGTGTGTGGGTTCTTCCGTTTCTGCCCAGCTGTAGATGACCCCCTAGCTCCTCGCTCTCCTGATCCTGACGCGGCTTTCTTACTCAACGGGCAATCACCAACCCGGTGTCCCTCTTTCTGACAGTTCCAGCAGACGCTCCTCGGCAGTCTGCAATTCTTTAGGTCATGGCCAAACTGGCCACACTTTACGCACCTCATAGATTGGGGCGTACACTGCCTATGATGATATGACTTGCACCTGTTGCACCAAGGTGCCCTCTGAGCAGACCCACCTGCAGTAGCTGCTCAACTCTGATTAGCTTGTCGATTTCCACTGCCCTGCCCTCCTTGCCTCTATTGAGTATTATAGTGTTCAAACTTTGATTTCTGCTGGGAAATTCTTTCCCCACTTAACCTATTCCTTGCTATCAAATCTCCTTCAGCCAACTTGGCTAACGTGCAGGCTTGGGATAAAGTGGTAGCCCACCTAGTAGTACTACGGAGATCTGGATGCAGTGCCCCCACAAAATGGGCAATCTTCGATTCTTCATCAGGCACCCAGTGTTTGGCAAACCTCATCTTTTCATTGAATTTACTGATGAGTTGATCCACGGTCATGTTTCCAGTCATTTGCAACTCCATAAATTCTCTCTTTATCTTAGCAATCTCAAAAGTTCCACAACACTGTTCGCATAACTTCTCCTGGAATTGACTCCAGGTGATACTCTCCTGTTGTTGTTCTGTAAAATGGCCGGTAATCGAATCCCACCAGACCATAGCATCTCCTTTTAACATCCTTGATGCGTATTTTACTTTCAATTCATTCTCACAATTGCAAGCATCCAAGGTCTTCGTCATTTCTCTAAGCCAGTTCAATGTGATACTGGGGTCAGAACTCCCCCGGTATTCAGATGATTTACAGTCGAGGAACTGCTTATACGTACATGGTTGTTATATCCTAGAAACACAAATGGGTAACCTCCAGGTTGTGGATATGGATAGAAGAAAGGTTGCTGCATCATCTGAGTCATTGGTGGTAGAGGTACTGACACTGGTGGTACTGTTGCTTGTGTGGTTATCGCAATTGGTACGGGAGTTGGTTCAGGTTGGTTTAATCTCTGCTCCATGTTAAGGACTTTATTCCTGAGATCCATCAACTCATTTTCCAGTTTAAAGATGTATTCGCTTTGATCTTCTTCTTGCTCTTGCCCAGACGTTCCTGCTTGATTCACATTTTCAATAACTGGTACCTCTGTAGATCGGGTCACAGGAGGTAGGATGTGAGTCCCTCTATCAGCCATAATCTGTTACAATCACATAACCTCATAGCTCATTAGCATAAACCGTTAGTATCCAAAATACTAACTACTACTGACAACTCTAACTCATCCTAATTCCCGCGAAGGAAAGCTTTACCCGTCACGAGCCAAGATTTGGGAATGCAACACTCTAGCCGTGCATGCATCGCCAAACCTAGGCTCTGATACCAAACTGTAACACCGGAAAATCACAAGCCATTTTTTTTAAAACGCACTGCGAAAGCTAATTAAAACCACTTGTTTACATATAATCAATAATTACAAATGTACAAACATTGTTTAAAAGTTAACATCATCATCTACTAATGTTTGGTGTTACAAAATAACTGGCTCGTCTCTTTTTCAAAATAAGTATCAGAGTGTGGTCAACTCTCCCTTCTTCAAATCTAACATGAACCTACAAAAAAACATCAACTAAGGGGAATTAGCACAAAGCTAATTGAGTAGAGGCTAAAACATCAAATGCAAACATTCACAATCAATCATCAATCATGTAAGCACATATCCAGAGAAGACCGGTGGTTTGGTGCAGAACCTACAACCAATGCCCGCCAAAGCAAAGGTTTACAGATAGCTTTCCACTAGATTGGCACAGTAAACTCTCCTCTGAGCAACAAATGCACGAGAAAGGCTACTTCTATTCAACCAACCAGTTAGACAAGTCCAGCCCAAGTCCACATATAGCTAACTTCTCAACGCAACTCAAAATCATCCTAAGAGCGCGTATCGACCAAATAGTCATGCAGCAGTTATCAATAATCATAATCACAATCAGCAGTTCAATCAATTCAATCTCAAACCACAATCATGTTTCACATCAATAAAATTAACTGCAATCTTTACCATCCGTTTTTAACATCCACTCACCTCAGTTTTAGCTTGAACTCAGATATCTAATTTTACTGAGCTTTTGGATTGCCTGTAAACAAAGAAATAACCAAATCAGTCTCAATCCCATAAATATATCTATCCATATATGTATGAATCATTCATCAAACAAACATCAAACGATAAACAAATACAAGTTCAAAACACAAAGTATCGAATTTCCTTAAACTCTCGGATTTCCAAGAATCCGTAACTTGAGTAACGGATTTCACCACAATCGGATTTGGGAATCCGATTGACTCCAAAATGTCAGATTTCCCTTTCACTCGGATTCTAAACTATCGGATTTGAACTCATGTCTCGGATTTAACTTCACCGGATTAGAGGTTATAAGTTTTGGGTATCGGATTCTATCATTCGGATTTCAAATCTACCAAATTTGGGTCACGGTTTACAAGTATCGGTTTCTCAAAGTGTAGGATTTAGAGTGTCGGTTTTAGAGTTCCGGATTTCAAGTACTTGGTTTGCAATAATAAGATTTAGGGTTTCAAATCACAAGTATCGGTTTCTCAACACTCGGTTTTCCAAACTATCGGGTTTTCCTACATTCGGATTTCACCTTCTCCCCAATCACCAAAACCGCTAGTTCATAGATTTATCCAAACCACCATCTTTATAACTCAAATCCAGAATTTACGAATTCAACAAATCATTTTACAAACATGTTTAAACACTTCTAAACATATATTCACGCATCAAAACATCATTTAGACTCATAAATCTTATGAACACACAAAACCCATAAAAACCCATAATTCTTCTTCTTTGGTTTCTTCTTTGGCTGGGAGAGAACACACAGGCACACACACACTTTCAATTACTTGATTTTCAGATTAATGGGAGGTTATTTGCATGTTTCTCCCTAGCTTAACACACGTACACATAGCAAATATGAGGTGGCAAATCCTTCTTGATGCACATACACGTGCACACACACATAAATACATATACATGCATACGGTGTCATACATTCATGCATATAATTATATACTAACATTAACACATAATAGAATTTAATTCAATTTGCCAATTAATCAAGTTTAAAACATTTAAACATGTACTACAAACCCGCTAATCTCCTAGCCCAGGTTTGCGGGAGTTACATGCATGGCTAGAGTGTTGCATTCCCAAATTTTGGCTCGTGATGGGTCAAACTTTCCTTCGGGGGAATTAGGGCGAGTTGGAGATGTCTGTAGTAGTTAGTATTTTGAGTACTAACGGTTTATGCTAATGGATTTTGAGATGATGTGATAGTAATAGATATGGCTGACAGAGAGATCCCCGTCCTTCTTCCTGTGACCAAAGTTACATCATAAGCACCTGTGATCGAAAACCTAGATAATACAGAGATTGCAGGAACATCCGGTTAAAATAACGTGGAAGATTAGAGTGAGTATATATTTAAACTTGAGAATGAATTGTTGGATTTGAGGAATCCGGTTCACAGTTTGGAGCAACAGAGGCATACTCAACCCGAACCAACCCCAGTGCCGACAGCAATTCCAACACAATCAACCATAACGCCAGTAACAACACCACTACCCCCGGTAAATCAAGTTATGCCACAACCATATTATTATCCATTTGCACTACAAGGAGGTTACTCTTTTGCGTTCCCAGTATATAACCAACCCTGCACATACAAGCAATTCCTGGATTGCAATCCTTCAGAGTATCGAGGGAGTTCTGATCCCCATGTTACCCTGAACTGGTTGCGTGAGATGGTGAAGGCGTTAGACGCCTGTAACTGTGAGAATGAACTGAAGGTGAAATACGCTACAAGGATGTTGAAGGGGGATGCAATGGTTTGGTGGGATTCAATTACCGGCCATTTTACCGAGTAGTAGCAAGAGAGTATCACATGGAGACAATTCCAAGAAAAGCTATGTGAACAGTACTGCAGTTCCTTTGAGATTTCCAAGATCAAGAATGAATTTATGGATTTACAGATGACAGGGAATATGTCTGTGGATGATTTGATCAAACAGTTCAACGAGAAATTGAGGTTTTTAAAACAATGGGTGCCAGATGAGGCATCCAAGATTGCGCATTTTGTAGGGGCATTACATCCTGACTATCGTAATGCTACCAGATGGGCTAGCACATTATCCCAGGCTTTCACTTTAGCCAAATCGGCTGAAGGGGATATTTTTGCGAAGGACAGGTTAAGCAGAGAGAAGATTTCCCAACATAAGTCAAAGTTTGAACACTACAATACCCAACAGACGTAGGGAGGGCAGAGCGGTGGTAGTAGGCAGGGAGACCAGAATAGGAGGCCTTCTTTGGGCGGGTGTACTCAGTGAACACCGTGGTGTGGTAGGTGCAAGTCTTACGATAACGGGCAATGTACGTCCAAACCTTGAGGTGTGTGAAATATGGCTAGTTCGGCCATGATCTGAAGAATTGCAGACTACCGAGGAGTGTCTGTTGGAACCGTCAAAAAGAGGGGCACAGGATTGGTGAGTGCCCATTGGGTAAGAAGACAGGGTCAGGGTCAAGAGCGGGAGCGGCTGGGGGATCATCTTCAGCATTCGGCCCGAAAAGAAAGAACCTACCCACTGCTGAGGGTAGGGAATTTAAGACGAAAGTGGATGATGCCATCACCACAGATGATGTCATAACCCGTATGTTTCTAATAAACTCTACTCCTGCTAGAGTGTTATTTGATTCTAGATCTAATCGCTTATTTGTTTGTGTGGAGTTCTGTGATATATTAAACTTGCCTGTTATTAAGCTTGCTAATGCTTTAGAAATAGAAGTAGTTGATGGCATGATGGTTCCGGTTACGACTATTGTGGACGGAGCTAAGATTGATATAGATGATGTGTGTTTCCCTGTTTATTTTCTTATCATGTTATCTAGATTTGATGTGGTGCTCGGAATGGACTGGTTGAGTTTGAATCAATCTAGCATTAAGTACCACAAGAAGTTAATTTCTTTCCCGTTGGCGGATAGCACGCGAGTGGTAGCAAGGGGTAAGAAGGTTGGATCAGTTATTCCGATTATTTCTTGTCTAAAAGCTAAGAAGGCGTTCGATAGAGGATGTGAATCTTATTTTGCATATGTTATTGACGGAAAGAAATAGAAACAGACGATGAATGATATTCGGGTGGTAACGGAATACCCGGAAGTATTTCCAGAGGAATTGCCAGGGTTGCCTCCAGTTTGTGTAGTAGAATTCCAAATCGACTTGATCCCTGGGTCTCGACCAATGGTGAAGTCCCCATATACAGATTGGCACCTTCAGAGATTTGAGAAATGATGACACAGATTCAGGATCTGTTGGATAAAGGGTTTATTCATCCAAGTACGTCTCCATGGGGTGTGCGAGTGTTGTTTGTAAAGAAGAAAGACGGTATGTTGCGTATTGGTATTGATATTGCCGTATTTAGATATATATTTTATGCGATATCGTATTTATTTTTAACCAAATATTGTTCGTAAATGAGTCAAAAGATACTTAATATCTTAACTTGTTGGTTTTTAGGTTAAAAAGGCGGATGATGAAAGGTTTTGAGCAAAAACCAATGAAAGTGAAGAAAATAAGAAAAACTGTCAACTTCGACACACCTCCACTGTTTTGATCATGTCTCATTCATACGAGCTCGGATTGAGATGATTCAAAATGCCACGGAAACTAGACTCAGAGGGCTTCTTTTCCAGGAGACTTTGTCATGATGAAGCTTTTTTGGTAAACCAGTATATGGGAGGTTTACCATTTGAGTACCGGTCTGCTATTCGTAATAAGTCTTCCCTGGATGCGGCAATGGAGGAAGCGAGGAATATTCAGGAAGATTTGGGTCTGAAGAATCCCGTCAGCGGAGAGAAGAAAAAGTGAGAGGGGAGGTCTGGGTCCTCAAAGAAAAAGAATTCTGGATCCGAGGGCAAGAAGAAGGACCTAAATTTCTACAAGACTTGTCACTCTTCTCATAAGGGTCCCTGCACTAAAAGCACTATGAGTTGTAGGAGGTGTGGTAAGATGGGGGCACACTAGTTTCGAGTGCACAAGTTCTAAACTTAGGTGCTATTACTGCAAAGAGATGGTGCAAATGGCTTCTGCCTGCCCGAAACTGAAAAACAAGAGTACTGATGGTGGCAAGAATCCTACTTCAGGTAAACCTACCGGACGAGCTTTCAAGATGACTACTAATGATGCTCGCAAGAATGATGAGGTGATTTCTGGAACTTTTATGATAAATTATATGCCTTCTAAAGTACTATTTGGTTCTGGTGCTAGTCGATCTTTTGTTTTGCATGCCTTATGTGCTAAATTTGATAAACCCCGTAATACTTTGGATTCGGCTTTAGTTGTTGAGATTGCGGTTGGAAAACCCATCACTATTCATGATAAGTTTAATGATTGTGTTATTTCTATTGATGGTAATGAATTTATAGTGACACTACTTCCTCTAGAGATAGAGAGTTTTGATGTAATAATAGGTATGGACTGGATGTCTAGTCATAAGGCTGAAATTATTTGTTCTAAAAAGCTTGTACGCATACCTCTTTCTTCTAGAATTTTTGGGTGACTCCCACTTCTCGACCGCCTCAATCTTAGCTCGATCTACCTTCAATCCATCCTGACTAATCACGTGTCCTAAAAACTGGACTTCTCGCAACCAGAAATCACACTTACAAAATTTGGCATAGAGTTTCTCTTGTTGGGAAATTTGCTAAGTGATTGAAACTATTGGACATACAAAGGTAAAACTGTTAGAGAAGTTTTGAGAAAACAGTTGCAAACTGTTATATTGGTGTGTGAAGACAATTGTGACTAACAGTTGCTATGAGTGTTACAACTGTTAGTACAAAAGCTCAGAACTATTAGTTCAATTATAACAACTGTTAGAAGACCTTGAAGAGAAGACTATTAGAAGAAACTCAGAACTTTTTATTCAACAAACAGTTTCTGTTGAGCTATTCATGGAAACTACTATCTTTATGGATCTGAGGGATATCTTATCAATTTGGAAGATCATCAAGATTATCTCGCAAAGATAGAAGATTACCTAACTGTCAACTATTCAAGGAGGATCAAGAGTCTATAAATACTTGATAATAATATTGTTTTAGTACCTCTTGTTTTAGTAATTCGATTCTGTTAGTTTTCGCACTCATTCGTATTGTTAATTGGTTTCAGAAAGTGTGTTAGCCTCCAAGTTTCTTTGAAACCTAAGAACATAGTGTGTTCTTCGTCTAACAAAAGAGTTAGATTGGAGGTGTAGGTGAATATTGTAATCATCTTTGGTTATTAATAAACATCTTATGTTTGGAAGTATTTCTTTGTGTTGATTAAATTGTTCATGTGTTAAAACCTTTATAAATCAAGTAAGTGTGATTTTGGAACTTCTTAGATGATTGTGATCAAACTAAAAGATTGTATTTTGTCTTTTAACAACTCTGATTAAATTCAAAAGATAATTCTTGTTATTGATATTGGTAATATCTGATCCTGACAAGTGGTATCAGAGCCTTAACATTAAGGTTCCTTTGATTACCAGTTGAAGGTTTTTCACAAATCTGCTGTGTTTGGGTTTAAACTATTTCTAAATTTTATTGTGGCTTTTTCAATCACATTACTACAATGGAGTCTGGTGGATCTTCTGATAACACTGGATCTGGGTCAAACATTCGTGTTCCAATGCTCAAACCAACTGACTTTGAGATGTGGAAGCTGAGAATCAAGCAGCATGTTCAATTAATGGACTATGCTGTTTGGGAAATCATTGAGAATGACCCCATAACTCCTATTGAGTTAGATGAAATTGGAAAACCAAGGAAGAAACCACCACCAAAAAACAGATGCTGAAAGGAAAGAAAGGATGATTGAGATGAAAGCTCTCAGCATTCTTCAGATTGCTATTCCCAGTGAGTACCAGCATCATTTTAAGAAGTTTGAGGATGCTCATGAACTGTGGAATGCTTTGGAGAAGAGGTTCGCAGGGAATGCAAGTTCCAAAAGGAATCAAAGGGATTTTCTGAAACAGGCTTATGAGAACTTTTCTAGTGGAAAGAATGAAAGTATAACTCAGAATTTTGATAGGTTCTATAAGCTGGTGAGTTAACTTCAGAGTGCAAAAGTTAGAATAGAGCAAGATGAGATCAATAGAAAGTTTCTTAGGTCCTTAGTTGAAGAATGGACAGTTTATGCTGCACAATGGAGAACTAAGAATTCTCTGGAAGATATAAAATTAGATGATATATACAACAGCTTGATTGTGTTTGAGGGAGAAATTAAGGGAAAAAGAAAATCTGTGACATCTAGCTACAATGCTGCTCTTCTTTCATCCTCAGGTACGTACTCAAACCATTCTTTAACTAATTCTGTTGATGGTTGTGCAGGTACCAGTTCCACTGCTGGACTGGATGTGAACACTCCTTATGCAGTGCTTGAAGCATTCCTTGCTAGTCATGCATATTCAACTCTCACTAATGAATAAAGCTTATCCTAATAGGGTATATAGGTTGAATAAAGCTTTGTATGGATTGCATTAGGCTCCTAGAGCTTGGTATGAGACATTATCATCTTATCTGCTTGAGAATTGTTTTAAGAGAGGCACTATTGATAACACTTTGTTTACAAAGATTGTTAAAACAGAGATTTTGCTTGTTCAAATCTATGTTGATGATATAATCTTTGGATCCACTGATGACAATCTGTGAAAGGAGTTTGAAGTCATCATGCATAAAAGATTTCAGATGAGTTCCATGGGTGAACTTACATTTTTCTTGGGATTACAAGTGAAGCAGAAGCCATATGGTATCTTTCCCAGTCAGTCAAAGTATGTCAAGGATATTTTGGACAAGTTTGGCTATCAAGATGTGAAGCTGGCAAGTACTCCAATGGAAACACACAAACAGTTGGGAGCAGATTCTAAGGGGGAGGATGTAGACATACACTTGTATAGGTCTATGAAAGGATCCTTAATGTACTTAACTACTTCTAGACCAGATATAATGTTTGTTGTGTGTGTCTGTGCCAGGTTTCAATGCAATCCAAGGATGTCACACCTATTTGTTGTAAAGAGGATCTTTAGGTACCTCAAAGGCCAAAAAAAACTGGGTCTTTGGTATCCTAAGGATTCACCTTTTGAATTGGTGGCATATTCTAATGGTAACTATGGTGGAGCTAATGTGGATAGGAAATCAACTTCTGGGGGATATCAATTCTTTGGCTCAAGGTTGGTATCTTGGCAGTGCAAGAAACAAACAATAGTTTCAACTTCAACAGCGGAGGCTGAATATATTGTTGAATCAAGTTGCTGTTCACAAGTGTTGTGGATCAAGAATCAGCTTCTAGATTATGGTATGACTTTCTTGAATACACCTATCTATGTTGATAACACAAGTGCTATTAGCATTGTTAACAATCCTGTGAAGCATTCTAAAACAAAGCACATAGAGATCAGGTTTCACTTCATCAGAGATTGCAATGACAAAAGGATAATCCAAGTTATGAAAGTACATACTGATGATCAGTTAGCTGATCTGTTCACTAAAGCATTTTATGTGAGTAGGTTCAACTTTCTGATCTCCAATATTGGAATGATTAACTTAGAATAACGGTTTGTTTGCTTATTTATCTGTGTTTTTGTGTTTTCTCACTAACAGTTTGCAATGGTTAGTATTAAGTCTAACAACTGTTTATGTAAGTGTTCAGGGAACAGCTGTACTAAATGCAACTAATAGTTCTCAAGTGTTAGTACATGTAGTTCACAACTGTTAGGCAAACTACTTTTTCATTTAAGGGGGAGTGTTTCGGTTCTATAACAGTTCTCAACTGTTAGTTCTTTGTTCCTTCAACTGTTACTTAAGGGTATTTTAGTCTTTGTAGAAAATATGAGGCATTTTGAATTGCATTTAATATGCGTCACATATATAAGCCATTCTCTCCTCGCAGTTTTCATTACGCTTACTGAACTTCTATCAAACGCTAAACCCTAGAATTTCACTTCCAAATCTCCATGGCTCCCCTTCCGTTTGTCAAGGAACATAACATGCTCGCATTCCTCTCGAAACCTGCTGATTTGCATGTCTTTCATTATATGATCGACTACCTTTCGATGTCAAACCTCCACACTGCTGTCACCATTAATCCAACCATCTACACTTCTCATATCGATCAATTCTGGAAAAATACTACTATCAGAGAAGTAGATGGAGTGCAATGGATTGATTCGAATGTTGATAATCATGCTGTTTCCATCTCTGAGAATATCATCCGAGAGCACCTTCACCTTGATGATCTTGAAAGTGAGTATTCTGATTCTGTTTCATTGGAATTTTTGCATGCTGAGTTAGTTAAACTGGGGTATGAGGACCCTAGGGGAAAGGGTACCTTCTACAAAGGACAATTTTATGCACACTAGAAGTATTTGATTCATACTCTCCAGCAGTGTATCAGCCCCAAACGAACTGGTTGGAATGAGTTTGGCAGCAACATTGCTTTGGCTTTAATCTGTTTGGCCAACAATCGTTGCTTTAATTTTTCTAAATTAATTTTTAATGGAATGGTAAAACATCTCGGGAGCAAATATGGTCTCTTTTTAATGTACCCCCGATTTGTGTAAGTTTGTCTAAACTCTTTATTGCCAAATCTGCAAACGCACAAGAGGGTCTTGATTCCCTCTGCTTATATGGCCTCCACATTGAGCAAACTAATGATATATGGCAAGATTTTCTCTGGTGCCATCACTCCACCACTCTCTACAATGGTGGAGTTTCTTTCCAGAAACAGAGCTGCTAGAGTTGAGCATGAAGCCCAAATCATTACCACACCACCAACTCTAGAAGCCACATCTCATGATACTCAAATATCTCCCTCTGCTACCATTTCTCAAGCTACAACACCAGCCCCCACTCTCATAACATTTAAAAAGATAAAGAGAACTGTTGGTGCTCCTTCCACCACAGTCCCTATCACCTAAGCTGTTAGCCCTGCACAGGTGCATTCACCTGTGTAGAATATTCAAAGGGAACCCACTGTGCTGTCTCCCGGGCACAATGAGGAGGTGATCACTCCAAGGGAGAGTGATCATGTGGTTCTTGAGGCTGACACTACTGTTTCATCCTCAAGGGGTGAGCAAGATAGTGTCAACATAGGTAAAACCACAACCACGGCAATAGAGACTGGTCAAACAGCTTCTAGAAATCCCCAATACCAAGAACAAAGGGGTACTTGTGAGGGAACTTCTAGGAGTGACCCACCAGTTATGACTGCCAATGATATGTTCACAGTGGCAACACTAGCTTACATTGAGGCAAGTATGCAACAAAAGGTATTGACGAATCCAGATCTTGTACCATTCCTTTTTGCATTCCTCTATCTCAAAACGAGGAACTCTTTACAAGACAAGCTTCTGGCCAAGCACAATGAGCTCATTATCAAGCAAAACAGACAGATTAAGTTTTTGTCAAATACTTTGAAGAAGGCTACAGATGTACTTCAATATCATGATCAAGTGCTTAAACAGTTCCATCCTAGACCTCCTCTAACAGTTCTAATCAAAAAGGGGGAGAAACCAATTTTTAGGCAAGTGTAAAGTGTGAAAAGTCAACAAATAGTTTTGCAATCCAAACAAACAGTTGCACAAGATACTCAAATAGTTGCAACTCCAGAAACAACAGTTGCTCTAGATCAACAACAAACAGCAACAGGTGCAAGTGCTCAACCAGATGAAGAAAAGTTGTCTGCAGTTGATAGGGTTATGATCAACAGGATGGTCATGTCTAGAGATTATCCAACAACAAATATATTCAAAACATGGTCTAAAGTAAATCAAGATCATCTGATTGCTGTGGGTGCTCAAACTCTAAACATCAGCAGATTCAAAATGGCTCAAAAGATTGATGATGGGTGGCTAGATGGTAAAGTTTCAAAGCTGGAACCAATTGCACCTAAGCCAGGGTTCAAAGGCATTGCAATCACTGAATCAACGAAAGATGAGAAGATGCCTCCTGTGCTAGGTAAGGGAAAGGAAATTGTTGTTAATATTCCCAAGCTAAAACTTTTCAAAGAACAACAAGAAGAGCATGATCATGAACTGGCACAAAGGATGAATGCTGAGCTTGAGCAACAAGAAAAGAAAGATCATGAATTGGCTTAAAAGCTTGCAGCTGAATTCACAAAGAAGATTGATGAAGAAGAAAGGGCAAAGAAGGTTGATAAGGGAGTGAAAAGAAAAAGAATTGAAAGGAAGAAAGAAGTTCCACCTCCCAAGCAAACAGTTGAAAAGAAAGCTAAAGTTGGTATGGTTCAAAACATTCTGCATGACAGACTCAGAGTGGAAGTTGAAGAACAAATTGATAAACTTGTGGAAGAGCAACTAGGCCAAAAATCCCACATCACTGAGTGGAGATTTAAATTGTTGAGGATTGAAACTGGAAAGCAAGGGATAACAATTGTAAAAGAGCTAGAACCTATTGAAAGCTAAGCTAGCTTCTTGCATCTAATGGAAAGTGTGACCAGAAGGGATATACAAGAGATGTATGAGTATGGCACAAGTCATTATGGAGAAGCTGCTAAGATCGAAATTAGAGTCTTGATGAGACACTTAACAAGCATATGCGATCCACTGAAAGTAATGCCCATGTTGATAGCTGATGAAGTCATCCCGATCACTTCTGTAAAGGTATATGCTAAGTCAAGAACTTATCACATGGTGTTGGGAAATGCAATAACTCAATGGTTTAACATTAAATTCATCGAGCACATCAAAACAAAGCTCATGTATTTGATGAAAGCAAAGTTCTTCGGCCCTGTTAAAGACAAGGAAGATCTGTTTAAAAGGCTCAAAGAAAGATAGAAGTCTTTGCAGTCAAAGAAAGTGTGATTTTCTTTCTTTATATTTTGATTGCAACACTTTGACTTTGCATACTTAATATTTTCTTTGCTTACGTTAATTTTTCTATGGTTGAACCCTATAAAACAAAACAACTTAAGTGTATTGTTCAATACCTTAAGTTAGGGGGAGATTGTTGGGAAATTTGCTAAGTGATTGAAACTGTTGGACATACAAAGGTAAAACTGTTAGAGAAGTTTTGAGAAAATAGTTGCAAACTATTATATTGGTGTGTGAAGACAGTTGTGAGTAACAGTTGCTGTGAGTGTTACAACTGTTAGTACAAAAGCCTAGAACTGTTAGTTCAATTATAACAACTATTAGAAGACCTTGAAGAGAAGACTATTAGAAGAAACTCAAAACTGCTTTTTCAACAAACAGTTTCTGTTGACCTATTCATGGAAACTTCTATCTTTATGGATCTGAGGGATATCTTATCAATTTGGAAGATCATCAAGATTATCTCGCAAAGATAGAAGATTACCAAACTGTCAACTATTCAAGGAGGATGAAGAGTCTATAAATACTTGATTAGAATATTGCTTTAGTACCTCTTGTTTTAGTAATTCGATTCTGTTAGTTTTCCCACTCATTCGTATTGTTAATTGCTTTCAGAAAGTGTGTTAGCCTCCGAGTTTCTTTGAAACATAAGAACATAGTGTGTTCTTCATCTAACAAAAGAGTTAGATTGGAGGTGTAGGTGAATATTGTAATCATCTTTGGTTATTAATAAACATCTTATGTTTGGAATTATTTCTTTGTGTTGATTAAATTGTTCATGTGTTAAAACCTTTATAAATCAAGTAAGTGTGATTCCGCAACTTCTTAGTTGATTGTGATCAAACTAAAAGATTGTCTTTTGTCTTTTAACAACTATGATTTAATTCAAAAGATAATTCTTGTTATTGATATTGGTAATATCCGATCCTGAGATCTCTTGGCGAAGAGTATCAAGAACATCATGCGAATGCTTGCGATGATCATCCTCACTACGAGAGTAAATAAGAATATCATCGATAACTACAATAACTGATTTGTCCAGAAAAGGACAACAAACTCGGTTCATTAAATCGATAAACACAGCCGGAGCATTAGTCAAACCAAAAGGCATTACAAGAAACTCATAGTGGGCATAGCGAGTTCTGAATGCCGTCTTTTGGATATCTTCATCTCGGACCTTCAATTGATGGTATCCCGAACGTAAATCGATATTGGAAAAGTAACAAGCACCTTGCAGTTGATCAAAAGGATCATCTATTCTTGGTAAAGGGTACTTGTTCTTAACAGTAGCCTTGTTTAACTACCGATAGTCAATGCACATCCGCTTGGTTCCATCCTTCTTCCTAACGAACAAAACTGGCGCTCCCCAAGGTGAGAAACTTGGTCTAATGAAACCCTTATCCAAAAGTTCTTGTAGTTGGGTCATCATCTCCTTCATGTCGGACAGAGCTAAAGGGTAAGGTGCCTTAGCAATCGGTGCTGCACCCGGAACAAGATCAATCTGAAATGCAACATGACGTGTCGGCGGTAATCCGGGCAAATCTTCGGGAAAAACATCCGGATAATCCTTTACCACCTCCACATTCCATAATTCGACCTTCTTCTTTGCAGAAGATATGACGTAAGCCAAGAATGCTGAACAACCTTTAGATAAGCACTTGCGTTCTTTCATCACTGAAAGTAGAATCGGACTTCCCGGGCACCTTTCCCCAAAGGCAATGGCAAACTTTCCAGTAGAAAGAGGTATGCGTACAAGCTTTTTAGAACAAATAATTTTAGCCATAAGACTAGACATCCAGTCCATACCTATTACTACGTCAAAACTCTCTATCTCTAGAGGAAGTAGTGTCACCATAAAATCATTACCATCAATAGAAATAACACAATCATTAAACTTATCACGAATAGTGGTGGATTTTCCAACCGCAATCTCAACAACTAAAGCCGAATCCAAAGTACTACGGGGTTTATCAAATTTCGCACATAAGGCATGCGAAACAAAAGATCGACTAGCACCAGAATCAAATAGTACTTTAGCAGACATAGAATTTATCATAAAAGTTCCAGAAATCACCTCATCATTCTTGCGAGCATCATCAGTAGTCACCTTGAAAGCTCGTCCGGTAGGTTTACCGCAATAGGCTTCTTGCCACCATCAGTACTCTTGTTTTTCTGTTTCGGGCAGGCACAAGCCATGTTCCCCATCTCTTTGCAGTAATAGCACGTAAGTTCAGAAGTTGTGCACTCGAAACTAGCGTGCCCCAATCTTACCACACCTCCTGCAACTCATAGTGCTTTTAGTGCAGGGACCCTTATGGGAATAGTTACAAGTCTTGTAGAAATTTGGGTCCTTCTTCTTGCCCTGGGACCCAGACTTCTTTTTCTTTGAGGACCCAGACGGCACCTCCCACTTTCACTTCTCTCCGCTAATGGGATTCTTCAGACCCAAATCTTCCTCAATATTCCTCGCTTCCTCCATTGCCGCATCCAGGGTAGACGTATTATGGATAGCAGACTAGTACTCAAACGGTAAACCTCCCATATACTGGTTTACCAAAGAAGCTTCATCAGGACAAAGTCTCCTGGCAAAAGTAAGCTTATCCGAGAAAGTCGTGTTCTACTTGCTGATCAACATCGTCCCCTTCTTCAACTCCGAAAATTCTCTCTCAGCTCGCCTTTGTGCACCCAAATTGCATAAACGGTTCTGCACTTTCTCAACAAACTGGGACCAAGTAATCTCTTTCCGAACTACGTCAGAAAGGTTCTGGTAGACAGAGTTCCACCATTCAAGACCTCTCCCTCAAACATCCGAATGGCATAACGGACCTGTTGTTGATCAGTAAAATCCCCCGAATCATAAACTTGCTTCATCTTCATCAACCACCGAGAACAAACCAATGGATTCTCACCTCCTTTAAAACCTGGAGGTTTGCAGCACATGAAAACTATTAGTCCTTTTATTTGTATATATTGTATTCCTGAAGAAGTTTTCGGAGAAAGCGACTGAAGGTGTAATATATCATTATTTTGTAAACTTTTCATTCTTTCTTTTCACATTTAATGCCAGCCACCCTAATAGCTAAGCTTGAATAATTACTTTTTCCCTGCCTCTCTTTGACTGTCAAATCATATCTGAAGCGTATTCATGAGTAAATTTATTTATAAACAACCAAAGATTTTCTTTCCTTTTTCATCTTCTACAAATGAAAATCCGATTCAAAGAAAATCTTTCACTTTATCAACAACTCATGGAATTCACAATTACCTTCGTTTTCTTCCCAGTATGCTATGTCTTCACAGTACGCATCCCTGATGAAGGGATTGGGATTGAAGTTTCATCTCAAATCTTTGTGTTATGATAAACATGATGTAATTTTTCTTTTGGCAGTCCATGTAACTTATGATTAACATAATGTAATCTTTTGTTCAATTATGGTATCAGAAATTTCCAAGCATAACTATTATTCTTGTTGGCATTGTGTTCTTCTTTATTTTTTTTCTTTCGTTTCTTTTGGTTTGTTTAGATAAAAATTTCAAGTGCAAAGTTTGGATAATTTTTGTTCCTTTGTATTGTGAAAATTTTATGTTCTTGCTAATGGTGTGTTGTTGAAGTATAGCTAGTTCCAAGATAACTGTGGGTAAATTAGTTTACCCAATAACTGTTTGATATCACAAAAGTTATCCTTGCATAATTTCCAGCTTCATGCGCTTATTTTCACCCTAGATTTACTCAGCCGCCAAGATTGATTCAGTTTAAACCCCTTTAAAACCCAATATCGCCTCTTAAAGTTCTTTACCTGTAACTCATCTTCTCCGGCGATCTCCCTTGTTCAAAAGCAAAATCAACTCTTGTGCTTGAATTAATAGCCCCCAAAATTGCCTCCGCAAAGGTCACCCTTCCTTCTGATGTTGTCCCCAAAATCCCAATGGAATCCATCTGTTTCAAAGACAACAACTTTTCCGCTGACCTAGGCATCCCTTCATCTTCTTCACCACTTCATCAACTTTTTCGCAACTGCCCATTGAACTTTGCTCTCTCTACAAAGGTTCGAATGTTTAAAGAACACCTCTGTGAGTTTTAGATGACCGCTGAAGTCATCAAACCCAAAACCTCCGGCCAAAGTATTCACTTCAGTATGCTCTCTGGTAGCAAGTTTGTTGAAATCACCACGAAGTTTCTTGCATCTGTTCTTCATCTTCCTCGCCCGGAACTCACCTCATTCACTGCTAATGCTAAGGAGCTACTCTTCTCCTTCTTTCATTATGCTGATGAGCACAAGGTCAAAGGTAACTCTATGGTTCGCACTCGTCTTCCAAAGGAGTGGAACTATCTGATAGCTCATCTGAATTTCTGTATGACGAGCAAAACTGGTGGTCTTGACCAAGTCAACGAAGCTGTTCTAAAGATGGCCTATGCCATTATCCATGGTCATAACATTGACTTCGCTGAACTTATCATGGAGAGTCTTGTGGTCTCACTGACAGCAAGAACTAGGTCTCAACACATTACTTTTCCAAGGTTTGTATCATTGGTTATCTACTCATTGTTAACACCTGAAGCATACAATCCTGCTTCGGTTCTACTCTCATCTCCTTCACTACCAGGTTCAGTTTGGACCGGCTCCTCATCTGCCTTTAACCCAGCACTGACTGCTCTAATGCTCGCAATAGTCTCGCTGAAGCCTTCTCCTGCCATTCCACCACCATATTCAAGTATATCCTCTAAAGTTGCCCCATCCAAACCTCAACCACAATTCCCTCAGTCTTCCCCATCAAAGACACAGAAACGAAAGCTAATGACCACCACATCTAAGCCATCCACCAACCCTTCAGCCATACCCAAATCCACCTCTAAACAACCAACTACTACTCACCCGCTACGATCACTCTCTAAACGCCACAAACCCAACATGCCCTCCAGTCCCATCATATCTCACTATGCTTCATGTGAGGATTCAGCTGACGATACCCCGCTGATTCTTCGCAAAACTCAGCTTCACTCATCCACCTCCACCGACGCTATTCAGGTAAAATCTCCTTTAGTTAAACTCTCTAAACCCAGTCTGACTGATGAAGAGACAGCCAAAAACCAAGTTGTTCCTGAAGCCCCTCCTCTACAATCACAAGTTTAGGACACTGACAAACACCAGTCAGCCGAGACATCTTCTTTACCCACCATTGAGTCTCCTAGCAAACCCACTGCAACTCAGGTACCACCAGAAAAGGGAAAATCCATTCCTGTCTCTTCTGAAATTCCCCCTCTATCCCTTGATATATTAGTAAACCCAACTGACACTATGGATATTGACCAAACACATGATGAGTAAGCACCCAAAATGGCTGACACTGATGCTCAGCCTATAACCAATAATGAAAATACAATACCCCTAGTTTCGGAGGTCCAACTAGTTTTTGATTCTTCAGTTCACCCTGAAGATGAGACTGCAACCAAATCCCTTGATGTGTCACAAAATCCCATTGACAGTATGGATTCTACTAGGGCAATGATTTATCAGTTTCACACCAAACTGAGAGTGATGCCCAACCTACCCTTATCAATGAAACTGAAGTTCAACCTCCTTCAGTCAAGATTCCTAATGCTAATGAAGACACAGTCTTAAATGAGACTGTAACTGAAGCAAATGAGCCTCAGGCCCCTAATGCATCAGTCAATCCTCCTGATGCTATGGCCTCCCCATCTCTCCTGAACACCTTCTTTGATATTCCTTCTCCTGATACAACTGTCAATCCTTTTGATGACAGTAATGCTTTTGATTTTCTTCAATCTCCTAAGTCTGTACATTCTCAAACCTCTAGGCCTTCAATAGACATTGCTTCCTCTTTGGAAAGTCTATCTGAACTCGTTTTTTTTGTGTCTAATTCAGTTAAGTCCAATACCTTTCAGGGTCAGTGTGTAGCCAATAATCAAGCAAAGCTAGAATCTGAGCTAAAGTCTCCTGTTGAATCTATCAACACTCAGTTCACCACCCTCACCAAAACCATTGATCGTAAAAATCTAATTTTTCATGAGATGTATAAGACCCTTCACCATCTTATCAACACCATAGCTGATTCCGCCACTCTTGAGTTTTCCAAACTGAATATATCTGAGAACCAGGATCTTCCTGTTATGTAAAGTGCACAATCTGCGCATTCTGAAGGAGCTCGAAACGGCAATCTTATTGTCTGTTCCTAATTAAGTGTAGAACGGTACACGTGTAAATAAATTAGATGGTCAGGATTAGTTTACTTAGCCTATAAAAACCTGATCGATTAACGAGTAATGGTTAAGCGTTTGCTCGCTAATTTGTATTCAAGTTTGTTCTTGTTTAGTTTGTACTCGGTGCTCAAGTTTGTTCTTGTATACTCTTTGAAGTTTGGTTATTAATATAATCTTACTTTGAAAACTTTAGTGTGTTTGTTTCTTTAAAACTATTTACGCACTTTGGTTTTATTCATAGTTAGTTTTATTCACTTTCGGGAAAAACAATTTGTATCAGAGCAGGTTCTAATTTTATCTATAAATTAGTGATCTGTTCAACATGTTGAAGTTTGATTACATCGAAAATGGCTCCTCTTCCAAACCACCAAAGTTTTCAATCGAACATTTTTCCAATTGGAAAAATAGAATGCTTTTGTATTTAGAAAATCTTGACTGTAATTCACTTGTTGTTTTGGAGGAAGGTACTTATGTTCCTCAAACCATCTCCATGGAGACTGGTTCTGCTGAAACCTCCATTCCCTCTCGTCCTAAACCAAGATCTCAATGGACAGAGGAGGAGAAGAAGCTTGTGGGTCTTGATGGTAAGATACGAAACATTATAGTCATTGCATTACCTAACGATACAGTATAGTCATTGTAATATGAAAACAGCAAAGGATATGTGGGAGAGCATCTGCATATCGTTCGAAGGAACTGCTGAAGTTCGTGAGAACAAGAAGACTAACATCATACGCAAGTATGAAAGTTTCTATGCTAAAGACTCGGAGTCTATCACTGAGGTCTACACAAGGTTCACATGTCTACTAAACGACATGACTGAAGTTGGAGTTGTCAGAGAGCAATTCCAAATACTAAACAGATTTCTAGATTCCCTCCCATCTGAATGGGACACCATGTGCATGATCCTGAGAACCAATAATATGCTTAGGGACATGAACATGCGTAAGTTATATGGAATCTTGCTGAATGATGAACGGACTCGCATTCAGAAAACTGATCTGAAGAAGGCCTTCAAGAAAACTCTGGCCCTTGCTGCTGAAAATCCTCAAAGAGCCAAGTACAAGTAAACTGAGGACTATGATTCTGACGATGAGTCTCAGGTTAATGAAGCTAAGGAGGAGGAAAGGTCTGATGATGAAGGTACCGAAAAAGCCTTCATCATGTAAAATTACCAAATGTTTTAGAGGTTCAAGTCTGATGGGAAGAGAAGATTTGATAAGAAGTTCTCTTCAAAGAAAAAGGGCTCATCTGAAGTGTCCAAGAATGAATGTTTCAAGTGTGGGAAGCCTAGTCATTATGCAGAAGACTGCTATGTGAAGGAAACCTCTTCAAATCCTAAGAAAGGGTTTCCTTCTAAGGTTGATAAGTATAAAGCTAAATATAAAGCCTTCAAAGCCTCAGGAAGAAGGAAAAGGCGAGGATAGCTGATGACCTGGGCTGGACTGATTCTAAAACATCTTCAGATGAAGAAGAAGAAAATGAAGTCAGAGGTAAATGTCTGGTGGCTGAAGAAATCCTTGGAACTGCACATCCTGAAATGTGTTTGATGGCCACTGAAAGCAAGTTCAACAAATATCTGGCTGAAGCTGAGAAACCTAGCTTAGCAGAAGGATGGAACCCCACCATGATGTATAAGGTATCAAATTTCAAAGATTATTCAATGAATGAGAAGGATGATATGTTTGCTTATTTGTGTTCTGATCTGAAAATTGCACATAACAATCAAAACAAATCTAAACAAACTATCACCAAGCTCACCTCTGATATAAATGTCATCGAAAAAGAAAATGAGCAATTTCTTCAAGAGTCTTATGCCTTAAAGAATCATCTCGAATTTTTAACAAATGAACTCAAGAATGTGAAAATAGATTTGCAAGACTCTAACGAAAAAGTGAAAGATCGTCAGTCGATTATTGATCTTTGGTTGAGTCCAAATAAACTAGCATTTGAGAGTATCAATCATCAGATGGTTATTCAAAGAGAAAGAGTGGGCATAGGACACATTAAACAAGCTGCTGATTTTAGCAAAGAGTGTAAAAATGTCGATGAAATGATTTTTAATGACATAAGTATTAATGACACTGGAAATCAAAATTTGCTCCAAAAGAGATTTACCAAATCTGAAGTTGTTAATCCAAGCTTTTCTGAAAGAACAAATTCTGAAATTAGAAATCTTCAACTTCCTACTGAGTATGATACTCCTACCAACAAAACTACGGAACCAATCACTGAAATACCCATTACATCAAGTCCTATTGAAACCCTTCCTGAAGTTATTTCTGTAACCCCAACTGAAACCCAACCTATTGTCGTGACTGAAACCTGTACTGATTCAGTTGGTGAAATATCTTCTGAAATCAAAATAGCTGAGTCATCCAAGTCAAGCTTTCTTTTTAAAGCCAGTGTCTTCTACGACATTATTATTCCCATGGTTTCATCAGTTGAAGAATCATCAGTTGAAATCTTACCGTCCAAAGCAGAAAATTGAAAATCCTCCAAAACCAAAAATAATGATGAAACCTTTGCTTTGCCCGTATCCAAACTTAAATGAGTTAAGGATTCTCTTTTCAGAGTTTTAAAATTAATCAGTGAAAAAGAGAAGAAAAATAAAAAGATTAAGGCAAATAATTCAAAATCCACTTGTAAATGTTATAAATGTGGAGTAAGAGGTCATGAAGCTACTTCTTGTTCTAATGAAAACAAGATCTCGAGTTACTCTTCTAAGAAGTGTGTCTTGGAGCCCAGTAAAGTTTGGGCTCTTCAAATGAACTAATCTCCTCGATTATCTGTGTAGGGCGGTCAGCATGATAACATTTGGTACCTTGAAAGTGGATGCTCAAGGCATATGACCGGATGTAAGTCCCTACTGAATGGGGTTAAAGAGGCAAATGGCCCCAAGGTTACTTTTGGTGGAGGAAAATGTGGAAAAACTGATGGCTATGCTTATCTCAACCTAGGCTCAGTCAACATCAAGAATGTTGCCCATGTGACAGGACGTGAACACAATCTGATCAGCATCAGTCAGCTGTGTGATGCAGATTATGAAGTGCATTTTAAGATGAACAAAGGTTCAATCTTCAATAAGAAAGGAAAAGAGGTCTTACAAGCAAAAAGGCAGGGTAACATGTATGTTGTCGATTTCAACTCTGCCACTTCTGAAAGAGATGCCTGCTTCTTTTCTGAAGCTGATTCAAAAGTTAACTGGTTATGGCACAAAAGGCTATCTCATCTCAACTTCAAAAACATCAGCGAACTCTCTAAGCTTAAGCTTACCAGAGGTCTACCGTCAGTTCGGTTTCAGAAAGACAAGCTATGTCATGCGTGTGAGAAAGAAAAGAAAAAGAAGTCGGTTTTCAAATCAAAACATTGCAACCAATTTAACTCTGCCTTTCATCTCTTACATATGGATCTCTTTGGTCCTGTCAGCTCTCCAAACATGGGAGGCAAGAAGTATACTCTGGTGGTAGTTGATGAATACACCAGGTTCACATGGGTATTCTTCTTGCGTAACAAAAGTAATACTGCTGAAGTTCTGATGAGCTTTATTCGTCGTGTTCAAAGACAGTTTGACACACATGTTAAACAACTCCGCAGTGATCATGGGACAGAGTTCAGAAACTCCACCCTCCAAGACTTTTGTGATGAAAATGGCATCATCCAAAACTTCTCAGCTCCATATACCCCTCAACAAAATGGGGTCACTGAAAGAAGGAATAGGACCCTGATAGAAGCAGCCAGAACAATGCTAGCTGAAGCATCTCTGAAAGGCCATTTCTAGGCTGAAGCTGTGAATGCTGCTTGCTATACATAGAACAGGTCTATTATTGTGAAGCGCCACAGCAAAACTCCCTACGAGTTACTCTATCTGAAGTCACCCAATGTCGGATACCTCAAAGTCTTTGGAAGTACATGCTTCATCCTGAACACCAAAGATCAGAAAAGCAAGTTGGATCCTAAAGGAGAACAAGGAGTGTTCTTAGGCTATTCTGATATCTCTAAAGCATATCGAGTTTTTCTTCCCAAAAAGAACTCTGTGGTTGAAACAGTTAATGTTACCTTTGATGAATTCAATGCAGAGTCAACCTCCACTCATACTGATCAAATTATTTCCGATGAATTTGATGCTCTTCTACAACAGTCATTTAATGATGATTTGGATGACTATCCTCAGGAGGTAAATACTGACAATAATATTGTTTCTGTTAATGTGAATCAGGTCACTGAGGATCTCTTGGAAACAAATAGTCCCTCTGCTGATGAACAACAAGATCAACCACAAAGGGTCACAAAATGGACTCGAGCTCATCCCATCACTAATGTAATTGGTGATCCAAACACTGGTGTGCAAACCCGAAATGCAACCACGTCTGCTTTCTGCATGTTCTCTGAATTTATATCACAAGTCAAGCCAAAGAAAGTCGATGAAGCTTTGAAGGATCCTAACTGGGTGGTCGCTATGCAAGACGAGCTTAATGAATTTGAAGGAACAAAGTGTGGACGCTGATTGACCCACCTGAAGACAAGTCTATTATTGGCACAAAATGGGTCTTCAGGAACAAATGTGATGAAAATGGGTCAGTTGTGCGAAATAAAGCTAGACTAGTTTCAAAAGGCTACTGTCAAGAGGAAGGAATAGATTATGATGAAACGTTTGCTCCTGTTGCTCGTTTGGACGCAATACGTATGTTCTTAGCCTTTGCAGCCTTCAAGGGATTCAAGGTCTTTCAGATGGACGTCAAAAGCGCCTTTCTGAATGGGGAACTCCAAGAAGAAGTATTCGTTCAGCAACCCCCTGGATTCGAAAATCCCATGTTTCCACACCACGTTTATAAGCTCGACAAAGCGCTTTATGGACTGAAACTGGCTCCACGTGCCTGGTATGATACTTTGCCCACACATCTTCTAAAAAATGGATTTCAGAGAGGGAACATCGATAAAACTCTATTTCAGTGTAGAGAAAAAGGTGAACTCATTCTAGTTCAGATTTATGTCGATGATATTATATTTGGCTCTACTGACAATCGCTTATGCAAAAAATTTTAGAAAATAATGCCAGAAAAGTTCAAAATGAGCATGATGGGAGAACTGAATTTCTTCCTTGGGCTTCAGATAAAGCAATCTGACCAAGGAATCTTTATTAATCAAGGGAAATACGTCAAAGACTTACTAAAGAAATTCAACTTTTCAGACTCTTCCCTAATGAAAACTCCCATTGTTCCAAAGACCAAGCTTACTGCCGATCCAAACGGGAAATCAGTTGATCTTCCTACCTTCAGAGGGATGATAGGCTCTTTACTATATCTGACGGCCAGTCGCCCTGATATTATGTTCTCCACATGTATATGTGCAAGATTTCAGGCGAACCCAAAAGAATCACATCTGACGGTTGTCAGACGTATTTTCATATACGTGAAAGGTACTCCTGAACTTGGGCTATGGTACTCCAGAGACTCCGGCTTTGAATTAATTGGATTTTCAGATTCAGACTATGTCGGATGTCAGATTGATAGGAAGAGTACTACCGGTGGATGTCAGCTACTAGGTGGAAAACTAGTCAGTTGGCAAAGCAAGAAACAGAACGCCATTTCTCTATCCACTACTGAAGCTGAATACATTTCAGTTGGGAGCTGTTGCGCACAAGTTTTATGGATGCAACATCAGCTTGCTTACTATGGCATCTCCTTTCAGCGCACTTCCATCTATTGTGATAACACAAGTGCTATTGCCATCTCCAATAATCTAATGCTTCATTCTCGCACAAAGCACATTGATGTTCGCCGTCACTTTATTCGCGATCATATAGCCAAGAATGAAATTGAGCTTCGCTTCATCTCCACTGAATATCAGCTGGCTGACATCTTCACAAAAGCCTTAGATGAACACCGGTTCAATCAGCTGATTGCAAAAATAGGAATGCTAAATCCTTCAGCGATATAGCTGTTTCAGGTAAGTTTGATTGTTACTGTTCATTCTTTCTTTTCACATTTAATGCCAGCCACCCTAATAGCTAAGCTTGAATAATTACTTTTTCCCTGCCTCTCTCTGACTGTGAAATCATCTCTGAAGCATAATCATGAGTAAATTTATTTATAAACATCCGATTCAAAGAAAATCTTTCACTTTCTCAACAACTCATGGAATTCACAATTACCTTCGTTTTCTTCCCAGTATGCTATGTCATCATAGTACGCATCCCTAATGAAAGGATTGGGATTAAAGTTTCATCTCAAATCTTTGTGTTATCATAAACATGATGTAATTTTTCTTTTGGCAGTCCATGTAACTTATGATTAACATCATGTAATCTTTTGTTTAGATATGGTATTAGAAATTTCCAAGCTTAACTATTA